>BSBN01001281.1:23217500-24417500 GCA_027924645.1 Cunninghamia lanceolata | reverse complement strand
CAGGCATGACAAGGATCCAAAACTCTAGGAATGAAGACCATGTGCCAAATCCATTAGACATTTGAGTGACTACCTCAATTAGGAACTAAAGACTCATTAAGAGATGACTCAAATATCACCTCCAATCTGGTAGCCCCTGGGCCACCAAAAACAAGAAATTATTGCTTCCCTCTATCAAATACCCTATTTTCAACAAACTATTTCATGTCACATTTGGAAGCACTGTATTCAGTAAAACTATCATGGAAGCATATCATCACATCTCTGACTGTATCACCCTCCTTACTCCTTTGTTGATCCATGTTGATAAAATCTTAAAAATCCACATAAATACTATCTCTTTGCATACATGAATCATAGTTGTGTGTTAATAAAAACACACCAAAAGGTATATCTAGCAAAAATCCCTAAAGTAGGGCAACCTCTAAATGAAGTTGTACCTTATCACAAATCAACTCTTGAACCTCTTCATGAATGATTAAAGGCTCTCTCAAATATGAATCACTTATGTCTCCCTTCTACATGTAGATATAACACTAGTGACTAATCCACTAAATGCATGCTTAGATATTACATCCTCATCTATGACTTAAATCTCCAAGGTGCTCCCGATTAGAGGTAAATCATAAAACTCATGATGCAAATTAGGTATATAAATAAATTGTTCTGAATCATACCTATTTTCTTGTTCAACTAAATTTGCATATTATTCTTATTTACTTACCTCAAGAGGCCTCTCCTTCACTTTCTCAACCTCCATGCAGTCTTCCCTTGGAAGAAATAGAGATCTAAGGTATAACTTTCTTTGTTGCCTTGCATGATCTAGTTGATTACAACGTTCCTTGACTTCCTACAAGTGTTGTCATGCTTGGTGTTATCATCAAATTTTGCTAGCTCAATTCATGAGACAACCCCTATGAAACTTGTCCATTTCGTAGACCACATCCTCTATGCATACATAATGAGGCAAAATTGGAATGGCCTCGTGCATAGTCAAAACCCTCAAAAGGTCATTTCGAGTTGGGTTACATTTCACATTTTGAAAAAATGCAAAAGTCATGTTTTTCTAGACTCAACCTTTTTCTTCATATGTAGTGTCACTATTTTTTAGTGTGATGCAGGAGAATCCCTGGTTCAAGAGAAATCTTGGATCAACCAAAAACATTTGCATTTCAGTTTTATTTCTTTCATTTTCCAGTTCAGTACAGTCAATTTAGTCAATAATACCATTTGTATTTTGGTCTGCATTCTACTGCAGTTTCCTTTCAAACCTTGTGGAGCTAGACTTAGCATCTAGACACCTTCATGCACATCATATCCAAAATTTAGATCATTTGGATCAGTTTTTAGAATGATATTGCTATCATAAGATTGACTATTTTCTCAAAATAGAGCATCTTGATAGTCCCAGACAATCAGCTAAAGGAGAAGACCTGCAGATCATTTCACAACCTATGGAGCTAAATGACACATCATTCAAGCAACTTTGGTTCGAGGCCAACCTTCCCTAAGATCTGCACACTATTTCATTCATTTGCAGAGGATTCCCATTTGTTTAGGTTCAACCTATTGATGTACACATGTTACATCTCTTTCATCAGAGTTTGTAATCATCCTTGGCTGACACAAAAGAATCTTGTGTTCTAGAGATGATATATATTCATGTAATAGATTCATAGGAAAGTAGTCAATCATATAGAGATAGATAGATAGTTTTAATTTCTTCTGTAAGGTGCTTCAAAGCCATATCTTGTGCATATATTATAACTGTAGAATCAGGTCTATGAGCCCTAATTGTGAGCCCGCATGTTTCTAGCCTGTTTGTATTTTGAATCTTTGATATATTGAATGACTGAATCTACATTTGCATCCTATCTTTGAGTTGTTTCTATTGTGTTTACTCTTGCTACCCATTTTAGACTATACACTTTGTGGACCCTCTTAGCCATGACTGCACCAAGTGGTATCAGAGTGAAGTTCAAATCCTTTGAGTGAAGTGAGCAAATTAAGTGAATTTTGTAAGGCATTCCATAAGATCTTGTTGTGGAGAGATCATCAAACCTGAGACAGACTACTTGTGTTGTCAACTAATTGTCGATTGTGAGGCATTTGTCACCCTGTTGCTCAATTGCTAAATTTGAGGTAGTTATGTTTGATCCTAGGAAGAGATGTCACCAAGGAGAATACCTATTGTTCATACTATGGCTATAAGAATGGATGAGATAATGGAAATGATGAAGAAAATGTGAGTTTTCTTAGATGTTTTTGAAGAAGATAGAAGACGAGGACTTACACCTAGACCAATGTTAAAAGTAATGATGATGAAGAATTTCAATCCGCTGATTAGAATGAAGAAACCCTAGGAGAAGAAGAAGAAGAATTAGATCAAGTGAAGATGTTGCAAGCTATTTCAAAGATTAGGAAAAGACCTAGAGTTGATGTACCAAAGTACATTGGCAATTTGAATCATGAGGAGCTGATTGATTGGATAAATGAACTACAAGAATACATTGGATATGAAGAAATTGAAGATCCAGAGAAGGTGAAATTTGTAAAGACAAAGTTGAAAGGACATGCTTCTATTTGGTCAAAAGAAGTACAGTTGGATAGAAATAGAGGAGGAAAAGAGAATATTGCAAAGTGGGATATAATGGTGACAAAATTGAAGAATCAATTTATACCTGCTAACTATGAGTTAGAACTATTGAAGAGATTGGAAAACTTGAGACAAAAGGAGAAATTTGTGAAGGAGTACACTGAAGAATTTCATAAGATAATCATAAGGATAGGAAATAGTGAAGCAAGAAAGAAGAAAGTGGAAAGATACATCAATGGACTGAGATTGAATATTCAAGAAGAATTGAGTTTGGTAAGAATGACATCTCTAGAAGAAGCATATCAGTTTGTCCTGAAAGTTGAAGAAAAGTTGAACAAGAAGCATGAGCAGAGACAGAGAGGAAGAGGAGGTAAATTTCAGAGAGCTATAGCATTTTCCAGAGGAGAAAGACCATATTTGGAGTAGAACAGACAAGAGAGCACATTCAAGAAGGATGACAAAGATAATAATGCATATGAGAGAGATGACAAAACTTTCTACTACAAAGGAAACCCTAATTCACACCAGAGTGAAGGGTATAGAAGAGATAGAAGAGGACCTAATAGGAGAATATTCAGAGGAACTTGTTTTAAATGTGGAGGTGAAGGGCATAGAGCATTTGAATGTAATCAAGGAAGTACAAGCAAGAAGACAAAGAACTATGGAAGAGTAACCTATGTAGAAGAAGAACTCGTTGGATCACCTAGTTTAGTTGGTAAACCTAAGAAAGAAGAATCACTAGTCATGTGGAGAGCAATATTTCAAGTAGAGACAAATGAGGAACCACCACAGAGGAAAATTTTGTTCAAGACCAGATGCAAATCAAGAGGCAAATGTTGTAAAATTGCAATTGATAGTGGTAGTTTAGATAATTTGGTTTCAAAGGAGATGGTGACTAAGCTGAAGTTGGAGAGATTGAAACACCCTAAGCCATATCATATAACATGGATTCAGGGTAATCATAAGGTACTAGTGAGTGAATAATGTTTGGTGAAATTTCATATTGGATCTTATCATGATGAAGTATCATGTTATATTATGCCTATGGATGTTTGTCATATATTGTTGGGTAGACCATGGTAGTACGATAGGAAAGTTATACATGATGGAAGAAAGAATACATATACTATGACATCAAATAGAAAGAAAATTACTTTGATTCCTTTGAAAGATGATCCTAAGAGTGAAGTATGTGGGAATACTAGAATCTGTTTGGTAGATGGAAGGAAATTTTTGGATGGTTTGAGACATTAGAACACATGTTATGCTTTGATTTCTAAGAAGCCTGAAAACCTGAAGACAAAGACTAAAGCATCACAACCAGAGGAGATAACTGAATTGCTAACAGAGTATAAGGACATCATATCAGACAATGTACTTGAAGGATTGCCACCAATTAGGACTATCAGTCAACACATGGATCTTATACCTAGAGCTAGTTTACCTAACAAAGTAGCACATTGAATGACACTGAGAGAGAATGAAGAATTGAATAGAAATCTATAAGAATTGTTGAGGAAAGGTTTGATTAGAGAAAATTTGAGCCCTTGTGTAGTACCTACAGTGCTAGCACCAAAGAAGGATGGAGAATGGAAAATGTGTACAGACTCTAGAGCAATCAACAAGATCATAGTTAAGTATAGATTCCCATTACCTAGGATGGATGACATTATGGATTGTTTGAGTGGAGAAAAATATTTTACAAAGATAGACTTGAAGAGTGGATACCATCAGATCAGAATTAGAGAAGGAGATGAATGAAAGACTGTTTTTAAGACAAATGAAGGATTGTATGAGTGGTTAGTGATACCTTTTGGATTGACAAATGCACTGAGTACTTTCATAAGATTGATGAATGAGGTATTGAAGGAATTCTTGGGTAAGTTTGTTATTGTATATTTGGATGATATTCTGATTTTTAGTAAGACAAAGGAAGAACATTTGGGGCACCTAAGACATGTATTACAGAGGTTGAGAGAAGAGAAATTATTGATAAACATTAAGAAGTGTAGTTTCTTGAAGGAAGAATTGGTATATTTTGGATTTGTAATTTTTGCAAAAGGATTGAAGATGGACCCTGAGAAAGCTAGAGTGATTATTGAGTGGCCTACACCAGAGAGTATTGGAGAAGTCAAATCATTTCATGGATTGGATAGTTTCTACTAGAAGTTCATCATAAATTTTAGTTTAGTATGTAACCCTATGACAACGACAATGAGAGGTGATAGAAAAGAATTTAAGTGGACATGAAGAATAGAAAAAAGTTTTGAATTATTGAAGTAGAAAGTGGTAGAGCAACCTAGGTTAGCATTACCGGATTTCAATAAGGTATTTCAAGTAGATTGTGATGCAAGTGGAAATGCAATAAGAGTAGTGTTAAGTCAAGAAGGTATACCTATAGCATATTTCAATGAGAAGTTGAATGATGTAAGGAGGAGATATTCAATTTATGATCAGGAGTTCTATGCCATAATTCAAGCCTCGAAGAAGTGGAGACATTAATTGTTGCCTAAGGATTTTGTGTTGTATATAGATCATCAAGATTTGTAATATTTGAATAGTCAAGGAAAGTTGAATCAAAGACATATGAGATGGGTAGAGTTCATGTAGAGTTATACTTTTGTAATGAAGCATAGGAGTGGAAAATTGAAAATAAAGTTGTAGATGCATTGAGTAGAAGGAACTTGCTAATAGAGATGAGAGTTGAAGTATTAGGTTATGAAGAATTGAAGAACATGTATAAAGAAGATCTTGATTTTGTAAAACATTGGAAAGCATGTAAGGAGCCTGTTGTGACAGATAGACGTAACTGGTTGGATTATTTCATTCAAGAAGATATGTTATTCAAGGGTAACCAATTATGCATACCTAGGAGTTCAATGAGAGACAGTCTAATAAAAGAGATGCACAATGGTGGATTGGCAGGACATTTTGGCATTAATAAGACAAAGTGGCTTTGGTAAGTGAAAATTACTTTTGAGTTTAGGTATATAAGGATGTAAGGAAGATTGTGTAGAGTTGTAGAGTATGTCAAGTTGCAAAAGGAAGTAGTCAGAATATTGGATTGTACAAATCTTTGACAATAGACTGGAGAGACATTGGGAAGACATAATTATGGATTTCATAATGGGATTGTTGAAGCCATAGAGAGGACATGATTCAATATTTGTAGTGGTGGAAAGATTTTCAAAGATGGCACATTTCATACCTTGTAAGAAGACAACTGATGTAGTTCATGTGGCTGACCTATTTTTAAAGGAGATTGTGAGATTTCATGGATTACCTAAGAGCATAATTTCAGACAGAGATACAAGATTTCTTGGATACTTTTTGAAGACACTTTGGAAGATGATGAAGTCAAATTTGAAGTTTAGTTCAACATTTCATCCAAAGACAAATGGATAGATAGAAGTAGTAAATAGGAGTTTGGGTAACTTGTTGAGATGCTTGGTTGGAGAGAAGACATGAAATTGGGATTTGATTATATCACAAACATAGTTTGCATACAATAATCTAGTGAATAGGAGTACCAGAAGAACACCTTTTGAGATTGTGACAAGAACTAACCCTAGAGGAGTAGCAAAGTTGAGAGACATTAGTATGGAGAATAAGAAGAGTGCAGAAGCAGAAGAATTTGTAAGACACAGAGACAGTGCATAATCAGGTTAACAAGCATTTGGAAGAAATGAATAGTAAGTATAAGGAGCAGGAAGATGAGAATAGAAGACAAAGAATTTTTAGTGCGAGATGAAGTGATGGTATATATGAGAAAAGAAATATTTCCAGTTGGGATATATGACAAGGTGAAGATGAAGTTTGGGCAATGTAGGATACACAGAAAGTTTGATTCAGGAAATGCCTATGAAGTGGAGCTGCCAAAGAAATTGGGTATATCACCTATTTTTAATATTGTAGACCTATATCAATATCATGAAGAAGAATCAAGTGATAGCATTGAAGAAGACTTGAAGAAGTAGTTACCACAACAAGCACCAGAGTAGATTGAAGACATCTTGGACAACAGAATTGGATGCAGCACCAGAGGAAAGTAATACAAAGAATATTTGGTGAAGTGGAAAGGTAGATCAGAAGAAGACTCATCTTGGATTTCTTAGGCTAAGGTGGACCATATTGATTTTCCTCTAGCCCCAACAAAGTGAGGGATTCACTTTTTTAACAACCCCGGATGTCTGATGTAGGAGCATCCCTAGTTCAAGAGCAATCTTGCATCAACCAAAAACATTTACATTTCAATTTATTTTCTTTCATTTTCCAGTTCAGTATAGTTAGTTCAGTTAGTAGCAACTTCTATATTTTGGTCCACATTCTGCTGCAGTTTCATTTTAGACCTTGTGGAGCTAGACTTAGCATATAGACACCTTCGTGCACATCATATCCAAAATCCAGAGCATTTGGATCAGTTTATGGAAAGATATTGCTATCAGAAGATTGACCATTTTCTTAGATTAGAGCATCTTGATAGTCTCAGATAATGAGCTAAAGAAGAAGACCTGTAAAGCATTTCATGACCTACAGAGATAAATGACACATCATTCAAGGAACTTGGTTCATGGCTGACCTTCCCTGAGATCCATACACTATTTCATTCACTTGTGGAGGATTCCCATCTATTTAGGTTTGACCTATCCATGTACACATGTTACATCTCTTTCATTGAAGCTTGTAATCATCCTTGGCCAACGTGGAGGAATCTTGTGTTCTAGAGATGATATATATTCATGTAATAGATGCATAGGAAAGTAGTCAATCATATAGAGATGGAGAGATAGTTTGAATTTCTTATGTAAGGTGCTTCAAAGCCATATCTTGTGCATATATATTAACTATGGAATCATGCATGTGAGCCCTAATTGTGAGCCTGCATGTTCCTGACCTATTTGTATTGTGGAAATCTCCAAGAGCCTTGCTAGTTTTAGGATTATTTTTAGAAATCTTCGTGCATGTTAATGAGAACATTTCTACCTAGTAAATAAAAGATACATCTATTGATTATAATAAGGGACAACCCTATAGGTTTGGTAGAGCCTGAAGTGCAATGAATATAAGTATAAAAATAATCTCCCACTCTATTGGCCAATTTTCCTATTGAAAATGATCATAAGAATTTGAAAACCTTTAGGATTTCATGTGTGCATATTTAGGAACTAATAGAGATCACAAGCCTAAAGAGTTAAACTAGTCCATCCCTCTTCTACAAAACATTGGGGTACAAATTGAGCATGGATACTACCTAAGGAGGAGAGCCAAACTATAAGGGTTCTACCTTTTTTTGTATATAGAAAGACTAAACAATCTTAACCAAAGTCAAAGAAACAAGACAAGACTAAGGTTAAACCACTAGATAATGAATAACATGCTAATACACACTACTGGAAACAAATCACAAAGATCAACAAGTACAACAGAGGTAAGGAAGTGATTTAGAACCTAGAAAGTTTAGCAAAAATACCCAAGACAAGGGTACTTAGGTGCCCTAGGCCCTTTTTAGGGTTAGGTAGAAATTTTGGCTCGGTCGGATCTATAACAACAAGATCAGTCTTCTTCTCAGGTATCACCTTCTGAAACCTATTCGTCTGACCTACACACATGGAAATAGGGAAAAGTTTGTCTTGTCTTAAGGGTTTTCCTTAGTCAAACCTTGTCTTGGTGTTTCCACCTCCACAATAGCAATTGATATGATCCAATAGTGCATGCCCTAGTAGGGCAGAGGCCAGATCTACAACAATATAATAGATAATGATGATTTAACAACAAAATATCCAACCTTAGTTTATGAAGACTTAGCACCAACAAAAGAGAGTGATGAAGAGGGATTCAAGCTTCCTTCAAAGCCTGCAAACAACTTCAATAGCATTCACATGTAGAAGACAATCCACACATGAAGAAACCTTGAGCATAGAACATCACATGAGAGAAATTTCACATTCATTTCATTAAGTGTAAAATGAAGTACAATACACACTTAAATATGCATTCCCACTCAACTTTGGAAAACAAAATAATTTTAGGCTAACAAATACTAACTAAAGGAGTGTCCCAAGCTGACACCACAATCTGGGGCCATAAATCCCAAGTGGGACCAAGATGCTTGGGCACCCTAGTCCTTTAGCCCATAAATTTCACAAAGTATCTTTCAACAGGGGCTTAGTCTAGTCCTAAGTTAATTATGTTGGGTTTATTTTTTAGTATTAGGATATTTATCATTTAGAGCTCAAAAAGGTGTTAAAGTAAGTCCTGATTAACAAACGAAACAAAATAGGTCCAACCTAGGAGCTAAACCAGGTGTAAAATGCTAGGATACAAAATTTAAGATGTTATAGCTATAGTGCAGAGACCCCTAAGTATGGGCATTAAATGATGTGAAGGCTATTGTACTAAAGTTTGTAACATCATTTTCTCAATTAGATAAGACCCTTAGTATTTTACAAGAGGTTGACAACAAAGGAAACAAGTTAAGAAGGCCTATGACCAGATTGTGAAGATAGTGAACAAGAGGATGAATGATTATAGAGATCAAGACATTATGAAGGTTTAAGAGGTCTATGAAAATGTGATCAATACATCCATGGCAACTAAAAAAATAGTCATGACAATTATAAGGAGATAATAACATATATAAAAGACAAATCAACCTTGTACAAATGAAGTCTTCATAGCAAGGGTTTGTGTTACAAAACCCTACCTCAAAGTTGTAATGTGTGAAAAAGGTGAATGATGACAACTAGGATGCACACTGGATCAAACCTTTTTCCATATAACATTCAAGGACAAGACCAAGCCAAATCACTACCAAATGGAGGTGGACTTAGCTACAATATGTTATAGATTGATTAGATTTAATTCAACCTTTTTATCAAACCCTAGGTTAACAATGCATGAAACCCTAGTTTTGTAAAGATCAGTTTATAATAGAATAAGTACAATATAAATCTAGAAACCAATTGCACATGGATGATCAGGAAGATGATAGAACCCATCTCCCAAAAGTAGAGGTTTTGGAGGACTAATTTGGGACCACCTAATTCTTGATTGATAGAATCTGTTAAAACTGTAAACTAGAAAGATGTTGTAGATACTGTCCTAATGCTAGATCTAAAGTTAGAAAGGGTAGAAATACTAGGTTACCACCACCCAAGTCTTGGATAGAGGAATATTCTATGACTATTGTTAGATCCTGAAACCTTGATTTTCACTTAGTCTTCCTATATCTTCACATTCTCTAGATCTCACTCTTATAACCTGCACACAAGATGACAAGATAGGGTTTCAGGGGTTATGGTGTTTAGGGACTTACCTCAGTCAAATCTTAAGATAGAATTAAAGCTTCCCAACACCATTGTTTGATAAAGAATGTGTGCCCTTGTAGGGCAGAGCCTAAAAATAATAATGATATGATGAATCAAATGATGATAAATGACAATGATATCACATATGTGATGAAACCCTTAAGAGAATGAAGATCCTTCAACTCCTAAGGAGAGATAGATGATAACTTCAAAACCTGTAACAACACACAATAACAACACAAATCTGCTTTAGAATCACAATGAATGTTTTTCCTTTCTTTACTTCAATATCTCAAGTTGGCTATCTCTATCTAAGTTCATAATGAATTCAAAAACACACTTATATATTCTTTCCCTCTAACAAACGTCAAATTAAACCAAAAGAACCAAGACAAAGAGACCTTTTGAAAGGTTTGAGGCTAAAATAAACTTATTTTTTCCCTGACCAATCAAGAGTGGTCTTTTAGCTCCTTTTGGGTTTGGGATGAGATAGGTGAAGAGGCCCTTATCCCTAATTTTGTGTGGTGTTAGGAAATTTTGCATTGGGATGAACATTTAGAATGTATAATGTAATAAATGGGACCTAGGAGCTAAACAAGGAGGTAAAAAGACAAGTGGACACTTTTTAATCCATAACATTTAGCCCTCAATTTAATGTATATATGATCTTATGATCAATACATGCATTAAAGTATAGTAAAAAACACATTAGACACATCAAACACTAGAGAGAAAATGCACCATAAGTTTGGAAGACCATCTCTAGCCCCCAATCTTAGGCAAAAATAATAAGACACATGATAAACATGCAAAACAATGAAGAAGACAACATAGAAGGATATAATACATGAAGAAGTCATGAAAACAGTCATGCAATACACAAAGTATACACAAAGGGAAGACATGATTAAACAATTATACTATACTAATGGGTGATGGGGGGGAGCTCATCACTACATGCCACCACCAAAAGAACACAAAACACATAGTGTGGGGGGGCTTGTCACTACTCACCTCCACAAAACATGCAAAACACATGACAAACACATGGAATAGATGAGCACCATAGAGTGTGTCATTGACCCACTATACATCTTATACATAGAAAACACTAGCGATGGGGAGGAGCTCATCGCTACACTCAGCCATCTAAAACATGCCAAACGCACCTAATAATTGAGCTACACTACCACAACCACCAAAAACACAATTAAGGGTGAGTACCTTAGGACCCAACCCCACCTCCCACGAGAGGACTTTTTCAAAAGGATGTGCAACCAACTCAAGAAAAGACACAATCTCACCTTCCACAGAAGGGATTTGAAAAGCATCCAACCCCACCTGCATCATACAGATGCCTTATGGTGAAAACAAATCATGCACACAAAGTATAAAACCCCATCTATGTCATGGAGATACCTTATGGTGAAAAGGAAGTATACGGAAACACACAAAACAAAATATACAACCCCACCTATGTCATGGAGATGCCTTATGGTGAAAAGGGAGTATATGCAAACACAATTTATCACAATGTCTAAGATATCCAAGTATTTACCACAATATATGCCCCCACCTTAAAGTGGTTGCTCCCACTTGCTGGTAGCAATCACATTTAACGTAATGTTGAAAACATGTGAGGGAGCAAGAGATTTCAAAAAGCCTCTATCCCAATGTGGCATGTGCTTATAATCATCGAATTGTTCCCAACAATCACATCAATATCATTTGCTAATAACCATTGATCAATAATAAGCTTTGGTTAGAAAATCTAAGCTAAGATAATAACCAAATCAGTTCATGAAATTGATACAGAAATAAGGAAACATATAATTCAAACAAGCCAAGGCTATACTTACAAGTTGGGAACCAAGTATAGCCATGAGGTTATACTTCAAGTATCTTAGAACTGAGTGTAGCTATAAGGTGAGATAAAATCAATCCAAATTGCATAGAAGAAGATTTACAGTATTGCAAAGGCTTGTTACAATAATTTCACAACACAGTACATGATCACATCACAACACAGTACATGATCACATCATAACACAAAGTGATTCTACTAGTCAAATGTCAATAACAAATTACCCCCATCTTCATATATGGACTGGGTCCATTTTATTTTCTTGTTTAGGGACACATGATCCTTATTAGAAGTGTATATTTGTCAGTGTCATCTATCGACTAGTAGAATGACAAGTATAATGAAAGAATAAAATCATGAAAAATGAGAAAGGAGAGAAAATTGACTTAGGGGTCACAATTTGGGAAGATGGCCCCAAGAAACCATCCACTATGTTATTCCCCCAAGGCACCAAACACAACAATTGCAATAAGAGAAGTGTAGAAGAATAGAGAAACAAATAAAGAAATGTCACGATGGAGGTGGTCTCCTTGTATCCTTGACCTTACAAGAGTATAAAGGGTCATCCAAGGAGACCTAAACAAACATTCAACACATTAACATATACACCTAAGACGAGGAGGCCACCCTATCAAGTGTGGGTCAATGAGGGAGAAATACTTACCTGATTCATATGGGATATTTCTTGGTGGACAATCTGTCTATCATCTTAGGATATATCAAATTTAGTGTTGGACTTGTTGATATTGTGTTAACATTTAGAGTTTGATGATCGTAAGCTTTAGTGGGCTTCAAAGGATGGTATCCAATACCAGTTGAAGAGCTATGTGTAATAGCTTCTAAGGGTACTTTGATTCCTTGTTTTACGCCACAACTATTGCCTACATAGTTACAACCTTTATAAAGGATTTGAAATCCATGACCATAAAGAGACTCCATCTCTTTAGAAGAGGGTGGGGTCTCATAAGTCTCATATTCTATAGTTTAAGTAACAATATTGTCTTTGTTTACTACTAAAGAAACCTTAGGTTTCTTAGGTATTTCCAAAGATTGCTTGGATGGGATCGAGGCAAATTTTGGTGTTTTAGGATTAAGGTTAATGAGTTTATATTCTCCCATAAAGGAAGTTTAGACACCCAAAAATGACCATGTCATTGCATCACTTGCATTTCATCAAATCACCTACATTCAACATTAATTAAATAATCTATTTATTAAATTAATTTCATCAAAATCATCAATTTCTTCGAAATCACATATTTTTCAACATTAATTGAGGGTAAGTGCAAGAAGATGGGGGGCCAAAAAGGGGTCTTAAGTGGCCACTTTTTTTTTGAAATTAGGAAATACTAGCCTTGGATGAGAAATTGAGCATAGTTACACTCAAAACTTGGAGATGCAACCAAAACAATGTTCGTAATGCTCCGAGTGTACTTTCTAAACCACTATTTTGTTTTGAAAATGGCATAGATTAAGGGGTTCAAAAGAGGGAACCACAGAAATTGGTGTTGTTTCTGTCAAAAAAACATAACATAGCATGTTTTGTGGCTCCCTCAAAAGGTCAACTTTTTTTTGGTATTTTTAAAATCGCTTAAGTGAGAAATTAGCTAATAGCATGTAGTTTATGCCCGATTTTTCTGATAATTTTTTGATGAATATTTGATTTTTTACTAATTTTCAAAGTGGACACATCCTAAAAAATAGAATTTTGGCCGTGCTACCCCTATAAATTTTGAAAACTAATTGAAAATCATTTTTTTATTTTTTTAATATTTGTAGAATGGAGTCTAGTTTCTAAATATGTAATTTTTTTGAAATTTGAATGAATAGTTAATTTACAATGAAAAAAGACCAAACAGTGGTTTTTGCCTAAAAATGAACACACAAACAAAAGAAATTAAAGATGAAAGGCTTAACATTGTTAAAATGTGAAAAAAATCACATCGTCAAATAGCTAAGGGAAAGCCTAACATTACCCAAGTGTTTGATTTGTTCAACCTTGAAACACGTGCAAATCTGAGGGTTAGCACGAATGAAATTATGTGAAATTTTGAAGAATATAGAAAAACACGTCTGTGACTGTTCATAAGGCACTCCAAGCTTTTGGGTTGGAAATCCAAAGCAAATCCCAAGCCCAAGGCTTGGGATTCCCAAAGCAAGACATAACGCGAGCGCGTTATAATGCTCTCGCATTGTGTTTTGCTTTGCATTTTTCCTTTCTCGCAAGTCTGTTGTTTGTCATGTTTGACATAATGTGAGCGCGTTATAATGTGCTCGCATTATGTTCCCCTTAATTTTTTTTACGTTCAAGGCTATTAATCATGAGTGATAAGGGATAGGGTTGGAGGGTTTAGGGACAAGGGATTAGCATTTAAGGTATAATATCGAGCCCATTGAGGGTCTAGGAATAGGGATAGCATTTAGGGTTTAGGGATGAGGGATTAGAGTTGAGGGATGACATATTAGGGTTGAGGGTTTAGGGTTTAGGGTTGAGGGATAGGGTTGAGGGTCGAGGGATCAGAGTTAAGGGTTGAGGGATTAGAGTTTGACATTGAGGGTTAAGGGTTGAGGTTCAAGGGTCAAGGGTTTAGGGATAGGGTTTAGGATCGAGGGATTAGGGTTAAAGTAGAGTGTGGAGGGTGTAAGGATTAGGGATAGGGTTGGAGGGTTTAGGGATAAGGGATTAGGGTTTAAGGTATAGTATTGAGTCTTTTGAGGGTTTAGGAATAGGGATATCATTTAGGGTTTAGGGATGAGGGATTAGAGTTGAGGGATGATGGATTAGGGTTGAGGGTTGAGGGATTAGGGTTTAGGGATAAGGTTTAGCATTGAGGGTTGAGGGATTAGGGTTTAAGGTATAGTGTTGAGGGTTGAGGGTTTAGGATTAGGGTTTAGGGTTGACGGATTAGAATTTCATGTCAAGGTTAGGGTTAGAGTGTTGAGGGTAGAGGGATTAGGGATAGGGTTTAGGGTTTAAGGTTTAAGGATTGAGGGTTGAAGCTTAGGGATGAGGGTTTAAGGCTTACGATATAGTGTCAAGTGTTGAGGGTGTAGGGATAGGGTTTAAGTTTTAAGGGTTAAGGTTTGAGGGATAGGGATTAGGGTTTAAGGTATAGTGTTGAGGATTGATGGTTTAGGGATAGGGTTTAGGTTTGAGGGATTAGGGTTTAGGGTTGATGAATTAGGGTTTAATGTTGAGGGTTGAGGTTTGAGGGTTGAGGTTGAGGGATAGGGTTAATGGTCAAGGGATTAGGGTTAAATAAGAGTGTCGAGGGTAGAGGGATTAGGGTTAAGGTATAGTATCGAGCCTGTTGAGGGTCCAGGAATAGGGATAGCGTTTAGGGTTTAGGGATGAGGGATTAGAGTTGAGGGATGACAGATGATGGATTAGGGTTGAGGGTTGAGGGATTAGGGTTTAGGGACAAGGTTTAGGGTTAGGGTTGAGGGATTAGGGTTTAAGGTATAGTGTTGAGGGTTTAGGGATAGGGTTTAGGGTTGAGGGATTAGAGTGAAGGGTTAAGGGTTTAGAATTTGACATTGAGGGTTGAGGGTTTAGGGATAGGGTTGAGGGTCGAGGGATCAATGTTAAGGGTTGAGGGATTAGGGTTTGACGTTGAGGGTTGAGGGTTGAGGTTCGAGGGTCAAGGGTTTAGGGATAGGGTTGAGGGTCGAGGAATTAGGGTTAAAGTAGAGTGTGGAGGGTATAAGGATTAGGGATAGGGTTGGAGGGTTTAGGGATAAGGGATTAGGCTTTAAGGTATAGTATCAAGTCTATTGAGGGTGTAGGAATAGGGATAGCATTTAGGGTTTAGGGATGACGGATTAGAGTTGAGGGATGATGGATTAGGGTTGAGGGTTTAGGGATAAGGTTAAGGGTTGAGGGCTGAGGGATTAGGGTTTAAGGTATAGTGTTGAGGGTTTAGGGATAGGGTTTAGGGTTGAGGGATTAGAGTGAAGGGTTGAGAGATTAGGATTTGACGTTGAGGGTTGAGGGTTTAGGGTTTAGGGTTTAGTGTTTAGGGTTAGGGTTGAGAGATGAGGGATCAGAGTTAAGGGTTGAGGGATTAGGGTTTGACGTCGAGGGTTGAGGGTTGAGGTTCGAGGGTCAAGGGTTTAGGGATAGGGTTGAGGTTCAAGGGATTAGGGTTAAATTAGAGTGTGGAGGGTGTAAGGATTAGGGATAGGGTTGGAGGGTTTAGGGATAAGGGATTAGAGTTTAAGGTATAGTATCGAGTTTGTTGAGGGTTTAGGAATAGGGATAGCATTTAGGGTTTAGGGATGAGGGATTAGAGTTGAGGGATGATGGATTAGGGTTGAGGGTTGAGGGATTAGGGTTTAGGGATAAGGTTTAGGGTTGAGGGTTGAGGGATTAGGGTTTAAGGTATAGTGTTGAGGGTTGAGGGTTTAGGATTAGGGTTTAGGGTTGACAGATTAGCATTTAATGTCAAGGTTAGGGTTAGAGTGTCGAGGGTAGAGGGATTAGGGATAGGGTTTAGGGTTGAAGGTTTAAGGATTGAGGGTTGAGGCTTTAGGGATGAGGGTTTAAGGCTTAAGATATAGTGTCAAGTGTTGAGGGTGTAGGGATAGGGTTGAAGTTTTAAGGTTTAAGGGTTGAGGGATAGGGATTAGGGTTTAAGGTATAGTGTTGAGGGTTGATGGTTTAGGGATAGGGTTTAGGTTTGAGGGATTAGGGTTTAGGTTTGATGAATTAGAGTTTAATGTTGGGAGTTGAGGGTTGAGGGTTGAGGGTTGAGGTTGAGGGATAGGGTTAATGGTCAAGGGATTAGGGTTAAATAAGAGTGTCGAGGGTAGAGGGATTAGGGTTTAAGGTATAGTATCGAGCCTATTGAGGGTCTAGGAATAGGGATAGCATTTAGGGTTTAGGGATGAGGGATTAGAGTTGAGGGATGACGGATTAGGGTTGAGGGTTGAGGGATTAGGGTTTAGGGACAAGGTTTAGGGTTAGGGTTGAGGGATTAGGATTTAAGGTATAGTGTTGAGGGTTTAGGGATAGGGTTTAGGGTTGAGGGATTAGAGTGAAGGGTTGAGGGTTTAGAATTTGACGTTGAGGGTTGAGGGTTTAGGGTTGAGGGTTTAGGGATAGGGTTGAGGGTCGAGGGATCAGAGTTAAGGGTTGAGGGATTAGGGTTTGATGTTGAGGGTTAAGGGTTGAGGTATGAGGGTCAAGGGTTTAGGGATAGGGTTGAGGGTCAAGGAATTAGGGTTAAAGTAGAGTGTGGAGGGTATAAGGATTAGGGATAGGGTTGGAGGGTTTAGGGATAAGGGATTAGGGTTTAATGTATAGTATCGAGTCTGTTGAGTGTAGGAATAGGGATAGCATTTAGGGTTTAGGGATGAGGGATTAGAGTTGAGGGATGACGGATTAGGGTTGAGGGTTGAGGGATTAGGGTTTAGTGATAAGGTTTAGGGTTGAGGGCTGAGGGATTAGGGTTTAAGGTATAGTGTTGAGGGTCTAGGGATAGGGTTTAGGGTTGAGGGATTAGAGTAAAGGGTTGAGGGATTAGGATTTGACGTTGAGGGTTGAGGGTTTAGGGTTTAGGGTTTAGGGTTAGGGTTGAGAGATGAGAGATCAGAGTTAAGGGTTGAGGGATTAGGGTTTGACATCGAGGGTTGAGGGTTGAGGTTCGAGGGTCAAAGGTTTAGGGATAGGGTTGAGGTTCAAGGGATTAGGGTTAAAGTAGAGTGTGGAGGGTGTAAGGATTAGGGATAGGGTTGGAGGGTTTAGGGATAAGGGATTAGAGTTTAAGGTATAGTATCGAGTCTATTGAGGGTTTAGGAATAGGGATAGCATTTAGGGTTTAGGGATGAGGGATTAGAGTTGAGGGATGATGGATTAGGGTTGAGGGTTGAGGGATTAGGGTTTAGGGATAAGGTTTAGGGTTGAGGGTTGAGGGATTAGGGTTTAAGGTATAGTATTGAGGGTTGAGGGTTTAGGATTAGGGTTTAGGGTTGATGGATTAGCATTTAATGTCGAGGTTAGGGTTAGAGTGTTGAGGGTAGAGGGATTAGGGATAGGGTTTATGGTTGAAGGTTTAAGGATTGAGGGTTGAGGCTTTACGAATGAGGGTTTAAGGCTTAAGATATAGTGTCAAGTGTTGATGGTGTAGGGATAGGGTTGAAGTTTTAAGGGTTAAGGGTTGAGGGATAGGGATTAGGGTTTAAGGTATAGTGTTGAGAGTTGATGGTTTAGGGATAGGGTTTATGTTTGAGGGATTAGGGTTGATGAATTAGGGTTTAATGTTGAGAGTTGAGGGTTGAGGGTTAAGGGTTGAGGGTTGAGGGTTGAGGTTGAGGGATAGGGTTAATGGTCAAGGGATTAGAGTTAAATAAGAGTGTTGAGGGTAGAGGGATTAGGGTTTAAGGTATAGTATCGAGCCTGTTGAGGGTCTAGGAATAGGGATAGCGTTTAGGGTTTAGGAATGAGGGATTAGAGTTGAGGGATGACAGATGACGGATTAGGGTTGAGGGTTGAGGAATTAGGGTTTAGGGACAAGGTTTAGGGTTAGGGTTGAGGGATTAGGGTTTAAGGTATAGTGTTGAGGGTTTAGGGATAGGGTTGAGGGTTGAGGGATTAGAGTGAAGGGTTGAGGGATTAGAATTTGACGTTGAAGGTTGAGGGTTTAGGAATAGGGTTGAGGGTCGAGGGATTAGAGTTAAGGGTCAAGGGATTAGGGTTTGACATTGAGGGTTGAGGTTCAAGGGTCAAGGGTTTAGGGATAGGGTTGAGGGTCAAGGAATTAGGGTTAAAGTAGAGTGTGGAGGGTATAAGGATTAGGGATAGGGTTGGAGGGTTTAGGGATAAGGGATTAGGGTTTAAGGTATAGTATTGAGTCTGTTGAGGGTGTAGGATTAGGGATAGCATTTAGGGTTTAGGGATGAGGGATTAGAGTTGAGGGATGACAGATTAGGGTTGAGGGTTGAGGCATTAGGGTTTAGGGATAAGGTTTAGGGTTGAGGGATGAGGGATTAGGGTTTAAGGTATAGTGTTGAGGGTTTAGGGATATGATTTAGGGTTGAGGGATTAGAGTGAAGGGTTGAGGGATTAGGATTTGACGTTGACGGTTGAGGGTTGAGGGATTAGAGTGAAGGGTTGAGGGATTAGGATTTGACGTTGAGGGTTGAGGGTCGAGGAATCAGAGTTAAGGGTTGAGGGATGAGGGTTTGACGTTGAGGGTTGAGGGCATTTTCTATCAAGAACTTGATTACGAGGGCTTGCGCCTTCATTGTTATGCCTATCATATGGTAGAGCATCTGGCAAGCTCTTGCAGGAAAGAGATGTGATCAATGCAAAGGATGTGATGAATCTATAGCAGGACAAAATGCAAGTGCATTATAGCGTGAGCGCATTATAATGCACTTGCATTTTGTCTTTCTATTGAAACGGTAAATAAGTGGTTACCCCCGTGATCTAGGCCCACATGCTCTATTTTCTTACTGATTCTGCACGTGCTCCAACAAAAATGAAGTGCTTTCATGCTATTGGGAAGTTCACATGCACATTTGACACATTGTACCACTTTTGCATGATTTTTCCACCACCTTTTCTACTTTGCCAACTTGAGAAGGAGGAAATAACATAGTTTTCACACCAAATTTGCTATAAATCTATTCAAGTTTTAATTTTTGTAGTGTTGCAATGTTAATTGTGATTGAATTTTAGGAATTTAACATTATAGATTGGTTAATAGTATTGTTGTTAGTAATGATATTTGAGTGTTATTGAATTTAACATTGAAAAGGAAGCAAGTGGTGAAAAACTCAAATTGTTGAGGAGTTTGATGTAAGAAGAGAAAAACACTACATAATTGGGTAGTCTCTCCATTCAAATCTTCATTTTTTAGGTATGTCAAGTCTTTACATGCATGTTCTTTAAATTTTCCTTATTTCGGATTGAATTACTTTATCATGCTTTATCATACATGTTTAAAATAGACACATTCCCAATCAAGAAAGCAGCCTACAATCTCACATGATGCCATGTATATTTTCTACACTTGGGCTTTGTAATAATTATGTGTAATAAACAAACCTTAACATACCATGATGTCAAACTATACAAGAATAAATCCTTACAACATAAAAAAATACAATCCCACTATTATCTTGTATTTATTTCTTAGGAACTAATATTGGTCTCTTTATCATGCTACAGACAAATTCTCTGTCATGCCAAGGAAACGATCAAGAATTAAACCAACACAGGAAGAGATAGAAGCTAAGAATGCAAAGAAAGCAGTGGCTATGAGGGAACTTCGTGAGAAGAGGAAATTGGACATGATAAATGAAGACATACCAATTGAAGAGGAACCACAACCATCACAAAGAGATATGGTATTGGCGGCACAAAGAGAACGAATACAAAAACTTCGTGGTACGAGAGATTTGAATACCATAGTTGGAGACACGTCCTCTACCGCAAGTCAACATGTAGGGACACCATCTACCACATCTCAAGTTGAGAGTACATCATCACTCACATGTGATGAAGGAGGTATGCCATCATTCCCACCTCAACCTTAAGGTATGTCATCTATTCCATCTTTGATCGAAGGTATGCCATCTAACCCATTTCTTTTAAATATTGATGAAATTCCTAATGTTGAGATGAATTTACCTAACTTGACACCACCTAGAATTTTGCATAGAAAGCCAAAGTATTTGATTGATATTGATGAGAATATTTTGTAGCCAATGGAAGGTAAGATTCCAAAACGCACTTGTAGAAGATATGCTAATAAGATTTGGAGATTGTTCTTTGAAAAGTTAAATGAGACTGCAAGATGTCAACTATTCATTGAAATGATGTGAAGTATAAAGTATAGGTCTATCATGAAGATTCTTGGGTTGAGAACATCAGAGGCTTCAAGTGAAAAATCTATTGTCAAGAATCTAATGAGTGCATATGAGAGTGTGGGTAACACCTCACGCACAAAAGATAGTAATGCAACATAGTGTGTGATTACATTGACTATAGTAAGTAGTCAAACAAGGAAAGCTCATCTCATTAGAAAGACAAGTCAAGAATTGAGAATTAATAGGAAAACTTTATCAAGAGCCATTGGAAGACGCCAAAGAATTGAGGACACTAATGCCAATGAATTATGGGTGTTCTTGGGGAGACTACCATGAAAAGATAAACCAATTGTTGAAGCATTGAGATCACTAATTGAAGACTTTTGGAAGAATTACACAAGGGTATCTTCGAATCAAAGGGATGTGGTAAGAAGGAGAATCGGTAGATAGAACTGCGAGCCACTTCCAAAGCATTTTTTGGATGAGACTCAAACACAGTTTTATGGTAAATTTCTAGAGAAGTATCCTCAAATTAAAATTTGTCAAAGATATTTTGAATTGCTAAAACCTTTCTATGTTGAGATAAATCACACACACACTACTTGTTGTTGTAGATTACATATTGAATTTTCTAACCATTTTGATGCTTATAGGTCTATATGTTTAGATATGCATACTAACAATGATTTGCAAGGTTGTGCCATATGTGCCCCACCAACATCTTCAAGAGACTTCATATCAAGAATTTTATGTGTAAGAGAGGAAGGTCAAATATTCTACAAGAAATTATGCTTGGATTGCACATGTCATCGTTGCGGTGGCTTGTAACATTTGCCAATATGTGAACATATGGAAATAGCATGTGCAGTTGGAAATGAACTAGTAGAGTTTGGCAAGTATAAAATAGTGGCATACAATACAAAAGATGGTAAAGAAGCAAAGAGGTGTGAATTAGTTATTGAAAAGATTCCAGTGTATCAGTTTATGCCTATATTTCGTGACAGCATAGTGTATGAGTATGCAAGACATGCCCATAGAGCTCGATGGTTGGACTTGCAATTCAAGTTATGCAAGGACACATTTCTAGTTGGTAGCATTGTTTCAGTCATCGACTTTATAGAGAACCATAGTCTACAGCCACAGCATGAGGTGCAATCACAATATTACAACTCCACATAGGTTTCTATATTTGTGCACATCGCATTCATTCATATGAATAATAGTACAGAGGATGACAGAAAGATCATAAGGGAGTATAATTTCTATATTAGTGATGATCACACGCATTCTACGGAGTTCGTGCAAGGTTGCTTTCAGGTGTTCTACAATGATTTGGCGAGAAGGGGCATATCATATGGTCAGATAACTGTGCATCACAATTCAAGAACTCACCAAATTTCTATTGGCTGAGTAGGAGGCATAATTTTATAGGTATTCAACATATGTGGAACTTTTGTGAGGCCGGGCATGGAAAGGGGGAGCATGATGGTGCAGGAGCATGTATCAAAAGAGCCATAGAATGAGAAGAGTTAAAGTATAAAGACAATGCAAAGTTCACAGATGTAAAATTGATTATCGAGTGGTGTAATGCTTCCATGGGTCTAGGTAATGAAGGTAAGTCTTTAGTTCGTAGATTTTTTTGGTTGATAGATGATACTAACATTGCACCATATGAGGATTGTTATACACTGATAGGATCAAATGAGATGCACTCTTTCAGAAGCTCAATTGCAGGTTCATGGAGTCTCCATACATGAAAGATGTCATGCTTTTGTTCTTCCTATACAATTCAAGTCTGGGATGAGTGCGAGTCAAAGGAGTGGGTTGACGAATGGTAGTTAAGTTATCTTAGCCCACTTGACATGTATCAACCCCCGACGGCACTGGAACTAACATAGATGGAATCGTCAGTTGACTTTGACCACATATCAGATTTAGTTCAACCAGGTAATATAAGGCACGTATATGCATCTAATTTCATCTAGTTCAAATAGGTAATGTCATCTTACTTTGTAGTGATTTTGTAATGTTGACTAATTTCATCTAATTTGCTACACATATCATGTAGGGCACGTATATGCAGTTATTGCAGATGAAGATAATGAAGAGGGAATAGATTATTACTTATGTCATTGTGTTGAGGCCAAAAACAAATTGGAGGCCCCTGTTACAGATGGAGAAAACATCGAATACCCTACAGGCTCAGTGGTTATTACTGGAACATAGCTTAGAAGGTACCCACATAAGAGTGTTAATATTTGGCTATTTCAGGACTTTAACACGCATCAGAAGATTCTTCACTACTCAAACCTTATCGTGGCATCCAATGTTCATTTGATAAAGTATCAGGGTAGACCTTTGAACAAAATATTGTGGAAGGTGTGTGAGTCTGACCATGAAGCAATACTTGACACAATAAAGAGTAGAGCATACCCGGATGGTTCATTGGATTAATTTGTAAGTATTCACATTGATTTTGTAAAGTTATGTTACATTGAGTTGTAAGTATGCACATTAATTTGTAAGGTTTGTCTTTTTTTTTTATTTCCTCCTGCATTTTTAAACATATGTACACATTTTTACATCATCATGCTATGCATTTTTGGTGTCCTGCTCCTGATGCAACCAAAATCATAACTCATCCTACTTCCTCTAGACACCATTTGATGATCTCTCCAACACTCTAGATCCAGGGTGCCCAATCATGATGATGACCTATATATCATTCTCCCAAGGTGCTCATAATGAATGAAAAGAAGACCAAGGGTGCCCAAGCTTAATGGACTTATTTCTTTCAATTTTGATGATCCAAACTCTTGCAATATGACATCCACTTTCATGCCTTTAGATCTTCCTTCACATACAAGGCACCAAATCAAGTTGAAAAATCTACATAAGGGTGCCAAACTGGATGAAAGGAGACATGAAATGCACCTTAGGACTCCATGCTAAGGTTTGAGCCATTAAAGTCTCTTGAGATTAGGCGCTCATGATGATGAAACTTAGAGCTTTTTCCTTTTCTATGCGCTCATCTAAGATGTTTGAATGATAAGGAGAACCTCGACCTCTATAATGTACATTGGGCACCAAAATCAAGGTGATTTTAAGTCACTTTGAGTCATTTGGGGTCAGTTTGAGTCTTTGAGTCATGTTGCAAAAAAGTGTCAATGTTGTCAAGTTGCACAAAGCAACTTTTGCATTTTTAGTGTCCTGCTCATGATGTGACCAAACTGACTATTCCAACGCATCTGGATGGGTACATTTACGCTAGGCATAGTCCTATTTTTCATCCAAACATATCGAAACAGTCTGAGCTACATTGTATCGACGATATCCCTAAAGAGTCCAAAGTGCAAAAAGGCAGCAATCTTTAACGAGATGTTACTTGAAAACTATGTCAATTAGAAACATTATGTCTAAGGCAACATGATCATGTAAAGTGCCTCTACAATAACCTCTCTCGATCTTTTATACCTCTAAGGCATTTGCCCGTGGTGAAAGGTTTTCTACTGCCCAAAAAATGTCAGAAGGAGGCAGTGTAAAGTTGCAAAGGGGTGTAACTTTTGTCCTGCTCCTGATGCGACCAAACTGATTGTTCCAATGTATCCGGATGGGTACATTTATGCTAGGCATTGTCCTTTTTTTCACCCAAACATGTTGAAACAGTCTGAGCTACATTGTACCTACGATATCCCTAAAGAGTCTAAAGTGCAAAAAAGCTGCAATCTTTGATGCGATGTTACTTGAAAACTGTGTCACTTAGAAACATTTTGTCTGAGGCAACATGATCATGTAGAGTGCCTCTACAATAACCTCTCTCATTTTTTTATATCTCTAAGGCATTTGCCCGTGGTGAAAGGTTTTCTGCTGCCCTAAAAATTGTCAGAAGGAGGCAGTGTAAAGTTGCAAAGGGGTGTAACTTTCATCCTGCTCCTGATGCGACCAAACTGATTATTCCAACATTTCTAGATGGGTACATTTATGCTATGCATTGTCCTTTTTTTCACCCAAACATGTCGAAACAGTCTGAGCTACATTGTACCCACGATATCCCTATAGAGTCCAAAGTGCAAAAAGGCAGCAATCTTTGACAAGATGTTACTTAAAAACTGTGTCACTTAGAAATATTCTACCTAAGGCAACACGATCATGTAGAGTTCCTCTACAATAACCTCTCTTGGTTTTTTATATCTCTGAGGCATTTGCCCGTGGTGAAAGGTTTTCTACTGCCCCAAAAATCGTCAGAAGGAGGCAGTGTAAAGTTGCAAAAGGGTGTAACTTTCATCCTGCTCCTGATGTGACCAAACTAACTATTCCAATGCATCTGAATGGGTACATTTACGCTAGACATGGTCCTTTTTTTCACCCAAACATGTCGAAACAGTCTGAGCTACATTGTACTGACGATATCCCTGAAGAGTCCAAAGTGCAAAAAGGTAGCAATCTTTGATGAGATGTTACTCAAAAACTGTGTCACTTAGAAACATTCTGTCTAAGGCAATGTGATCACATAAAGTGCATATACAATAACCTCTCTCAGTTTTTAATATCTCTGAGGCATTTTCCTATGGTGAAAGGTTTTCTGCTGCCCCAAAAATCATCAGAAGGAGGCAGTGTAAAGTTGCAAAGGGGTGTAACTTTTGTCCTGCTCTTGATGCAACCAAACTGACTATTCCAATGCATCCAGATGGGTACATTTAAACTAGGCATTGTCCTTTTTTTCACCCAAACATGTTGAAACAGTCCAAGCTACATTGTACCCACGATATCCCTAAAAAGTCCAAAGTGCAAAAAGGTAGCAATCTTTGACAAGATGTTACTCAAAAACTATCACTTAGAAACATTCTGTCTAAGGTAACATGATCATGTAGAGTGCCTCTACAATAACCTCTCTCAGTTTTTATATCTCTGAGGCATTTGCCCATGGTGAAAGGTTTTCTGCTGCCCCAAAAATTGTCAGAAGGAGGCAGTGTAATGTTGCAAAGGGGTGTAACTTTCGTCCTGCTCTTGATGCAACCAAACTGACTATTCCAACATGTCTGAATGGGTACATTTACGCTAGGCATGGTCCTATTTTTCACCCAAACATGTCGAAACAGTTTGAGCTACATTGTACCGATGATATCCCTGAAGAGTCCAAAGTGCAAAAAGGCAGCAATCTTTGACGAGATGTTACTTGAAAACTGTCACTTACAAACATTCTATTTGAGGCAACGCAATCATGTAGAGTGCCTCTACAATAACCTCTCTCAATTTTTTATATCTCTGAGGCATTTGCCCGTGGTGAAAGTTTTTCTGCTGCCCCAAAAATCGTCAGAAGGAGGCAGTGTATTAAGTCAGGATGAAAGCCTATTCACTCTAGGCACTTGTTGTGACCAAATCACACATCACACCGAAGAATCTCAAACATGTGCCTTGAACAAGTGATGCTACAAGTGGTGAACAAAATGGGTGCCTTGAAGAATTGAGCCCTCCAAGACATCTTGCAATTGCCTAAAAGTCCAAAATTTACATAAGTGAGTTAAGGCCTCATTTTCCATCTCCAGAGCCTCCTTTGAGCACCTTAACATGGAGTGAATGTTTTAGTCTATGAAAGATTGCACCTAAAGAATATAACAACCCCTTGAGTCACTAGGATGAACTAAGTTAACAAAATGAACTTCATTAAGGGAGGCGCACTTGTGCATCTAGACAACTCCAGTTTAGCACCTGAGAAAAAGCATGTTTAGAGACACTCCTCGAATGAACCCTCTAGAACCAATAACCATAGCTCAAGATCCATAACCATGAGAAGATAAAGCATTAAAAAAATTCATCTAAAGGATGGGAAATACCTCTTAGATGATAGTCTGCCGAGTAGACCAAGAGTGGGGAATGAGAATGCTCCTTGAAGATACACCAAGCCACAATGACTCTCTCCAATAAGAATCTTCTCTAGGTCCATAATTAACTCACACCCATATGCAAGTGAAAGTCTCCTTGGTCTTCCTGCTAAAACCTCTAAAGGGTAACCATCTCAAGAAGTGTCTCTAATCCCAAGAGAGCTCTAGCCTCACCCAAGTCTCGAAGTATGTATGAGAACCTACAACCAATCAATCCATATTAAGCTCCAAATGCAACACCACATTATCATGAAGCTCCCAAGCACATGACCAATGTACTCAATACCAAGAGAACCAACAAGACCACTGTCAAAACTCCAACTACAAAATTAGGTATCCAAACATGACATCATGATCTAACATCTCCTCCTAGAAGATCACATGCACCAATATAGACATCCTAGTCTCAAGAGAACTTGTATCATGCCAATACTCTAATCTAGAATCAAGAGTCCACCAAGACACACTACCAAACACCTCTAAACCAAGGATCAACATCTACAATGACATGAAGATAACCATCTCCTAAAAATAGTAGCAAAGATGTCAAAACACTCTCACTACAAATAATAATCATAATCCAAGAGTTTGTCCATTACACCCAACCACTATATAAGATCATCCATCACTAGGTGATGAATACACATCACTATCAAAGCTCCCACTGAACCATGATATGAGCTACACATGGCATTGTGATAACCATCTCCTAAATGAAGATCACCATGGTCCACACACACTCAACTATAATACTAATAACTCCAAAGTAGAACCAAGATCTCCAATCTAAGAAGATAAACCATCATTACTGTCAAAAGCTCACACTAAACTATGCAACTAAGATATCCATGACATCATGATAAACATGCTACAAGTCCCAATAACCAACTATCCAATCATTCTCATCATCCATCCTCTCATCCCAATGCAACATACCAATGCGCAAATGAGCATAGACAAGGAAAAATAACAAAGTCTACATCAACACTGAATCAATCCCGTGGATATAGGCAATATGCATTCAAGTCATCCCACTACAATCAATGAGGTGTGCATCCCAAAAAAATGTATAACTTGTAGATCCCAACCATTGAAAACATGCAAAATCATCATCACATTAGTAACTTCCAAACTGAGATATCAAATAATATAACTTATAGACTTCACCAAATCAATCATAGATTCAACTTTCCAAACAAGTTTACAAATGAGTAACCATAGTCAAGGAACTAATCAAGCATCTAAGAGATAAGAACAATGTGCTAAAAGTAAACCACAACACCACCTGTAATCATGAATCAAACATCATAACCCATACCTATCAACTACAAACATGGTCAAGTCTTGCCAATGCTCAAATGTACCTACATATCCATGACACCATAATTATCATCATTGCTATACCTATGCTCAAATCCCACTGAAACAAGACTCCTAGTCTCACCATGTATCAATCATGTCCTCAAACCAAAATATTGCTGAGCCCATAGAGATTGATATACCCACTTCAATAGAATAGGCAATTAATGTACCTGATGTGTCTTCATTTAATAAACTAGTAAATATCATTTGCATCCATACTTAAACCAATCTTATTGTTTTGTTTGATGTGTCCTCTTTCAAACAACCATTTAACAAAATTTGAGTCCAAACAATAAAAATTTACAACCATAAACATCTCAAAGTCTAAAACCCAAAAATTCTATCATCCTTAATCATTTCCATCATAGACCCTTGGTTTGAAAAAATCATTATGCAAGATAAAAACCCTATGCCTATTACCTTGTGCGAGGCTCATGTAAAACCCAAAATCACAATCAAAATAGGTCCTCAAACCATGCATCCTTTAAATGAGATCTTTTATCCAAATCAATCAAAAAATCCCTTTAACAATGATGATGATGATAGTCTTGTAGATCAAGATGATATCAAGATGACAATAGCATTAACTATGAGATCATTACATGCAAACTTTCCATAAACCTTCATCTCCCACTCATGAACATGCAAGAATATTTCAAACAAGAAATGACTAGCACTAGCTATCATGCCAATCCTAAATACACATCTAATGGTCATCCTTATGGTACCTTTGGTAAGGGAAGAACCACTTTAGACCAAGGTCCTCATATTCAATTCATATCTCCAATCCGAACCGCATGTGAGAACTATTTATCCTATGTATCCTATTCAAATCCTCCATCTCATAATCCTTACATTCCAACTTATCCCATCAATCCAAACCCACTACATCCAAATCATCCTTTTTAGATTTCCTCTAAGGACTTCTAGTGGAGGAAAAATCTCAAACTAGAAATCACAAATTCAATTAGTGTACCTCTCCCAAGCCTATCCATCAAACACCACAATGCAATCAAAATCCTAACAACATGCCCATGATCCAAGATCAAGTGCAATCATGCAAAGATATTATAAATCACAAGCCTATTAAGAATGAACTAGAGTCTTCTAGTACCATACTTTTCCATCAAACACCATCATGTAATCCATGGCCTATCAAGCCTATCAAAGAAAATGCAAACATCCTATGTAATACAATCGGACTTTAAATATTTGAAGTAGCCATCTACAAATATCCATTCAAACATGGATTTATAATGCAAGTATGGACACCATCAATAAAAAAGATTTGTATTAACCAAATATCCATATAGGCATACATTAATATCTGTCGATATAAGTATAACATATATACAAAATAGCCATATATGCTTACAAGAATGCCATATAGGCATACAATGTCAACTATGTACAATACAAAATATATGTCTAGAAATGCCATATAGGCATACAACAAAGGAACACAATAAAAAGTCATTCCCCTTTGGCTGGTGAAGAGAATAAATCATGAGCAACCTTTGATCTTCTAGGGGATGGAGATGCGCATGTGGGTGGTCAACTATGAACCCGAGGGCTACTCCTCCTATTTAGGTCTTCCTGCTGTTGATGGTTGTTTTGATGCAATCATAACAATAAGTTAAAATTCACATATAATGAACTGAAACTATACTTGAAAGATAAGAAGGAATCATTTGAGATTCAACTAATCCCAAGTCTACAATGGTTTGGTTGGTTAAGTTCAGTTGGTCAATGTGAAGCTGTAATGTTTAAGGGGCCTTACGTAGTTTAGGTTTGTTTGGTGGTTTACTGGAATAAGAATATGCAAAAAGATTATTAGATATGTCAATACTTTTCATTCCTTTGCATAAAAGTGTTACTGTGCTGCAAGTTTTAGATGGTTTTCTTGAATTTTTTGCAGCTTTCTTCTTTATCTATTTATGAAAACTGTCTACTTATAGCTCTGTTATGCATGCTTCTTCAAATTTGAGACAATTTCCTTTAGATTTCTACATTTTTAGCTAAATATTTCAGATGGGTTGGGAAAAGTTAGAAAGATCTAATCTATACCTCATTTAATCTACCGAAGGATCTAATTGTTTATGTTATGCACTATATAAATACCACAGTAATTTGATCAAATCCACAGTAAAAACCTTAAATGCAAGTTCTGAGCATTTTCACAAACATACATTTAAAATTGCAAGCTCTCAAAGAAAATATTTCAAAACACAAAGAAGAGCAGGAGAACACTCAGAAGATAGATGCAGAACTCCAGATTCTATTGTATTAGAAACGAATAGTCATACATGATTTACAATGTAGGAATGACTCTTAGTTTCATTGATCATACTACAAAGAACTTACAAGCTTTACAGATACAGTAAGGCAGCCAGACATTCCACGCGCACCTTACTGCAGACAAACAGGCGACCTCCTTCTTCTACCTCTAAACTATGCTAAGCTAACTCACTGTGTGCTTCTAAAAGAAAAATCCCTGTTGTAGCCCCTGTTGTAAAGTATTTACAGTGTAGAGAGGCACAATATATAGACTTTCTGGTTGTCCTCACTACAGCAAAAAAAACCTAACCAAACCCCTGGTTCAAACCCTTGGTTACAGCAATAAATACAGGTGAACCAGCTCTTCAAAATATCTCTGAGCAGTGTCAAATCTGGGCGAAATATTGCCCCTTCTGAGAAGTTCCGGCAGCTTGGCAATAACTTTTGTTTGTCTGTTGTAGTAATACCCTCAGCTGCAACTTTGTCCTTTATTTGAATGGCCTTGACTTCTTCGCACTTTATCTTTATCTTCCTGCTCCTGAGATCAGATTTCCTTCCTCCATGAGGTCCCTGTGTTGACTTTCCAGCTGCTTCCTCAACTGCAAGCCTGCAAGACAAGACAAGCAATAAGTATTTCATTTATCACATAAACAGCAGGAAATTAAAATAATCGTTTAAATCTAGGTGACTATGCAAAATCGTGGAAATCGGGTCCAAAATACTCTTAAAACGCGTTCAAAACGCATACAGACTGCTCAAAACCCATCGGGTCAACCATCGCTGACCGAAAAAATGCCACGGGCGCCAAAAAACGCTTTAAAACTCCACCGCTATGTACATTCCCGCCCATCGGCGTGAGAAGTTCCGGATGACGTCATCAGGATGTTTTACTTCTGTATACTGGGGAAAAGAATGACAATCATCATCATCATCATGTCGAAGGAAAATAGGAGGATATGATATATGATCCTGCTGCTGAGGAAAGGAATATGATGGTGACATCATCGTCATATCCGGGCTTCATTAAAATGCAAAAGATGATGTCACCGTCATGTTTAGTTAAGATCAGGGGATAAATGTAATATCGGGTCACCTAAGGAGCATAATCAGGTGGTGAATGTAATATGACCCCTTTGCGGCCAAGGTAACCCTCTCGAAAGATCAGGATGATGATGATCATCAGGATATCCAGGGCTTTGGTTGAACTTAGAATATGACGTCATCATCATATTCGCGAACTGGATCATGTTTTGGAAAATATCCTGCCGAAGGGAAATGTGATGATGATGTCGTCCTAATATTTGCTTCTTCGTTTATTAGGTTAGGATGACGTCATCAGGATATTTGCAAAAGGTCATTTTTTTTCTCGGCAGGAGGACATTACGAAATATCGGGTAGACAAATAGGATCATGATGATCTTGACAACATGATAGGATAAAAATATGATGATCCTCCTCATCGAATATCATGATGACGTAATCATCATACTCCGTCTTCGGAGCATGAGGATGAGTTGAGGTCATCATCAGGTTAGCACTAGGGTGATATTTAAAATATGATCATGCTGTTGAGGAATGGAATATCACCCTCCCTTAAAAGATAGGGTGATCATCATGATCATACAAAAGGAGATCAGGAGGATATGACAACGTCATCATCATATTGGCGAATATCAGTAAATATGATCCTCCCTTGAAAGATCAGGATGATGATGATCATCAGGATTTTGACATGCGCATGCAAATATGCAGATGGTGGATTTTCTAAGCAGGGTGATATTTAAAATCAGCATGATATTATAATATCGGGTGATGTAAAAATATCATGATGCTCGTTGTTATGAAATATCGGGTTACACTCAAAACATGATGCTCATGATGCGCATAAGGTCATTTGACAGGTAAAGGGCACTATCACCTAAGATTGACGTCCGGATATTTCGACTGCATGATTTTATCAGGTGATAGATCAAGATCATGATGACCTTGTCAACATGACTGAGGATACAAAAATATGATGATCACTTGCGATTATCAGGTTTGACCAAAACTTTGACTGTGCATAACTTCCACATATGGACGAATTTTCAAGTGATGTAAAAGGGAAACCTGCATGGAATTTCAAGCTCTTTCTAAATATGAGGTCATAGAAGCAAAATATGAACTTTGACAAACTGACCTCATGATGATGATGCACCTAATCCTGACCTTCATGATGATGAGGCACCTGATTCATTTTTACCAAACCGCCAGAAAGCAGACAAACACAAGCAGAAGCAAAAAGCAAAGCGACAGTAGGGGTCCTCGTTTTGCTAATGGGCAAAATGGGGCGTGTTGTGAACATCACAACAACTAGCAACCAAAACAAAACAATTAAATTCAGAGTGTTCAAGGAAACTAGATGAAATGAATTCATAACTTCCGACTATCTTTCCTGCAAATTACTATTCAGCTTGAGACTCAAAGTATTCAATAAAGATGCATGAATTTTCATTTTCAGTTTAGTTGTGTGCACGTGATTAATTATCCTCATCTTGAATATCAGTTGAACAAACCAGTGACTGACATTAGCCTACGTAGGTGAGGATATTCCCTCATAGCCGACCAGATAGAGCCTTGCTGCCAGCGAGCGTCCATAGCCCCGGCAAGGTTATCGTTACAATTCTCCTAAGTAGAGCCCCACTGCCAGCGAGCGTCCATAGCCCCGGTAGAGTTACTTAGATGGCTTAATCTGGATTTTCAGTATAATCCATTTTATTTATTTATTTATTTATTTTTTGTTTTCTAATTTTGAAAGATTTCATAAGATATAACAATTTGTAACTTCATGATGCAAGGAGTGGACACTTGCTGAAATTAAGCTGAGAATTGTAATGGTAGCAAGGGTGACCTCTGATTTTTCACCTAATATCTACACTGGTAAGTTCAACAAACCCAAGGATTTTAGGTGTGTCATTGTGAGAAACTTGCTTCGAATTCTCAATCACATTTATTCAATACAAAACTTCAGAAGATGAACAACTCTCTACATTCATGACAGTAACAAGTTATGTGTAAATTGCAAATGGTTAACTTGAATACTCTAAATTCTATACTGTTTTGAATGGTTGCTAGTTTTGCTCCTTAATACTCTTAAGTAAAATAAAGATCCCTGCTGAGGAGACAACAAACAAACCAAACAAACAAGCTGTACAAACAACACAACAAAAGAAAAAAACTGTACAAACAGAAAGAAACAAAAAGCAAAAAACAAACAGAAGACAAACTATACAAACAGCCAACCCAAAAGAAAACAGCAAAAGAAGAACTGTACATTACCCACAGTATTTTACATTAAGAAAAAAGGACTGCCCCCCTTTTACCTCAAGCCTGGAAGTAGTGTTTCAAATGCTGGCCATTAACTGGTAATGGCATATCTTCTCCAGTCAAGGTCTTAAGTCTAAAGGTGTTATCTCCTATTATTTCTGAGACTTGTAATGGACCCAGCCATAATTTATCGAATTTTCCATGGCTTCCTTTCTTTTCATGTGCTTTGTCCCAGCACAACACTAAGTCTGATATTCTAAATGTTTTGACTCTTTCCCTTTTGTCAAACCACCTCTTAACAACCGCTTGGTGTTTGGCAAACTTCTCGAGGGCTTGACCTCTTTTCTCCTCTAGTTGTAACATTTGCACTATTCTGGCTTCCCTATGGTTATCGAAGCCTAGATATTCATTGGCAAACTTCCAGGTTGGTATTCTCAGATTAACCGGAAGTATGGGATCAGTCCCGTAAACTAAGTGATAAGGTGTGCTACCTAAAGCTATTTTAAACTTGGTCCTGTCTACCCATAATGCATATCTTAATAGGGTATTCCACTCTCTAGGACTTTTGGTAATTAACCTCTTGATTATGTCTAATAAGATTTTGTTTGTTGATTCAGCCAGTCCATTACCTTGAGGGTAATAATTCGAAGAAAACCTTAGAATAATCCCATATTCAAATGCCCATTTAGAAAATTTTAAAGAAGAGAAAGCAGGGCCGTTATCACATACCAATGAATAGGGCGTTCCAAACCTGGTGATAATGTTTTCTTCAAGGAACTTGATAACTACCTCAGTTGTGGAAAATTTGTAGCAGGTGGCCTCAGTCCACCTTGTACAATAGTCTGTTACTGTCAATATAAATTTGTGTCCTGCAGAAGATGGGGGATTGATGACTCCAATAAAATCCAAGCCCCACTGTGCAAATGGTCTGGACTCGATCATAGGTTGCAGTGGATTGGCCGGATTTCTCCCTTTGTCTGCTGCAGTCTGATAGGTGTGGCAACTTCTGATGTGACTCTTAGTATCTTTGAACATAGTGGGCCAGTAATAGCCCGCCCTCAGTATTTTGTGTGTTGTAGCTAAATAGGAACCATGGCCGGTTCCGTACTTGTCATGTAGTTCTGTCAACACTCTATCAGCTTCAGTTCTGTTTATGCATCTCAGGTAAATTCCATCATGGTTCTTCCTGAATAGAAGACCTCCTTGCACCATATAATTTTGTGCCTTAATCTTCAAAGCTCTCCTCTGAGAAGCCTTCATCTTGCTTGGGTACTTTCCAGCAATCAGGAAGGTGCTTAAATCATCGTACCAGCCTGATGCGTCTTGGGAATTCAATACATATTGTTGTTTTATCAGATTTGGATCCATGTTTGCTATTGTCTGCACCAACGCCTACCCTCTGACCAGCTTTGCGGGAATGATCTCCATGTTGAATTCTTGCAGTGTGGTGATCCATTTGGCTCTTTTTTCTCCAGGCTCGTTTTGCATCAGCAACATTTTTACTGCTGCGTCTGGTACTATGGCTTTAATCTGGCTGCGCAGAATGTAGTGTCTAAATTTTTTCATAGCCTTTACTAATGCAAATGCCTGTCTTTCGATATCTAGATATCTCAGCTATGCATCCTTCAGAGGTGCACTCATAAATGCTATGGGCCTCTCTCCATTATTTTCACCTTTCTGTGTCAAGGCAGCCGCGACAGAATGAGAAGATGCAAAGGAGTAGATGTAAAACGGGCTTGTGTAGTCTGGACTTGCCAATACAGGAGCATTAGAAATTGCCTCCTTGATATCTTCAAATGCAGCTTTGGCCACTAGCGTCCATTCCATCTGTGCATCTTTCTTAAACATGGCATTCAACGGTTGCACGATCTCTGCAAAACCTGTTATAAACTTCCGAATAAAGTTAATTTTACCAAAAAATGATTTCAATTCTTTCCTACTGTTTGGTATTTGCAAATTTTTTATGGATTCTATTCTATCCGGATCAATTGAAATTCCATTTTCAGAAATGACATGGCCTAATAATTTTCCTTCAGTTACGCCAAATATACATTTCTTAGGATTAAGGGAAATCCCATACCTTTCACATCGCTTGAGTACTTTTCTGAGGTCTTCAGCGTGGGTGGATGCATCCTTGGAATACACAGTTAAATCATCCATATACACAACAATGCATTTACCTGATAATCCACGGAATGCAATGTCCATGGCCCTCTGAAAAGTGGCACCTGCATTGATTAGACCAAAAGGCATTCTTCTATATGCATAATTTCCCCATTTGCAAGTGAAGGTGGTTTTTAGTCTATCTTCTCTATCAATTAAGACCTGATTATAACCTGAAAAACCATCTAAAAAAGACATCATCTTTGCGCCATTTACTGCTTGCAGTACTTCGTCTATTGGGGGCAAAGGATAATTATCCTTTTCAGATGCCTTGTTTAAATTTCTAAAGTCTACGCACAACCTGATGTCTCCATTTTTCTTCCTTACTGGTACTAAGTTAGCTACCCAGACAGAATGTCTGACTGGGAAAATTATTCCAGCGGACAGTAATTTTTTAACTTCCTCAAAGATTAAAGGCTCTAGAATGGCATTTACAAGCCTCTGTTTCTGCCTAAATGGTTTGACTTCTTTTCTTAAAGGTATTACGTGAGTTATGATGGACTCATCAAATGTTTTCAAGTCTTCATAAGTCCATGCTATGACATGTTTATATTCTTTCAGAACGTCCAGAACCTCTTTTCTAATTTTCTCAGAGCAAGCTTTCCCAATTAGTACACTTTGTGGATTTAGCTCAGTCCCTAAGTTATGTAAATCACACCTACCCCCTTCTGTTTTGGGTAAGTCTTTCTGTCTTATTACCCCGTCGAAGTCAAAGATGTGTTCTAATTCAATTACTCCTTTTGGTAAGAAGTTGCTCTTTAAGTTGATCATATCTTCTTCGTCCCATGTTACTTCAGGCCTTTCTTGTTCATCAATGATTTGGGCCTCAAATGCCTCATTACAAGTCAGAAAATTAATAATTTGCTGATCCTCTCCAAATACCTGAAAGTGTGTAACGTTGTCTGGTATACTGGGCACGTTAACTAGCTCAACAGCAAATCGTCTTAATCCTGACAGTGTCAATGGTTCTAATGTACTAACAGCAACTGCTAATGCATCTGGCCTATGGTTCAACTCTCTAGGAATGTGCTCTATGTTAAAAGCATCAAACGAATCCATTAAACTCCATACTCTATGTCTGTAACTAATCATTTTCTTATAATTGCAGGCATATAGTTTCCTCACTTGTCTGACTACTAATTCAGAGTCTGAAAATACTCTGATGGTTTTTACCCCTTTCTTGATGGCCATGACAAGTCCTAAAATTAGGGCCTCATATTCAGCAATATTGTTAGTGCAGGAAAATTGTAATCTATATGCTGCCAAATGTGATTTACCTTGAGGATCTATGAGTTCAATACCCGCACCTGTGCCCTGTTTTGATTTGGACCCATCACATTTTAACGTCCACATGCCATCTTTTCTTTTTTGATCTTTTACCTTAGCATACTTTGTCCCTTTTATTGCCTGTGGGGTGTTGTCTTGTTTATTCATGGGTTTTTCCGTTTGGTTATCTTACATATGTGTGTTTTTAGTTTGCAACTCAGAAAGATAACTACCCTTGTCCTCTATTTCTTTTCCTAAATCTGGAATCAAGGCATCTATATTATCCTGAACATATCTCAGTGTTGGATCAGGATTCTCATCTTTCTCTTGTGACTCTACCCTCCCTATGCACTTTTTGTATTCATATTCAATGATGTCTTTGCATATTTCACAATTCTCCTCAGAATGTTGCCTATCATGGACTCTACACCTATTTTTATATAACTTACATTGGACTGGGAGATTGTGCGTAACGCACTCTTCCACCTCTTGTCTAATGGCATGACCAAATTTGTCTATTGCATTGTTTTCTTCATCTGAAGAATTTCCGTCAAACTCAATGAATAGTGCCGTTCTATTGCTGACACACTTTTTTCTAATGTTTAACATCATAATCTCTTCAATCTGCATCCCATTGTTGGTAATTCTATAGACACCTGGTTCAACAACAACATATAATATTTCATTAGTTCGATTATACTCTGTTATCATATGTTTCATTTTGGGCTCTGCCTCTATTCTGATCTGGTTTGGGATGCCTCTCCATGGTAACCACATGTGTGAAAAGTCAGTAGCCATATATCCGTTTAATGTCTTGGACCAATCCCTACTTAGCAACATTCCATAATTTACGGGTATATCCACTACTTGAATGTCAATGATTTGGCTTACCCTAGGGTCTGAAGCTAATTGCACTTGAATGTTCATGAGTTCTCCTATCACGCTAACCTCGGTCTTATCTAATTGCGTGACAACCTTGGCAGATTTGGTGGGAGTCAGCCCGAGAGTTTTACATATTCCTAAGGGCATTACATTGGCTGAAGCACCAGAATCTACCATGCAATTGTGTATATTCTTCCCACACAACCTAACAGTTAACAAGAAAGGTTGAGTATCCCTCTTATCCGCATGTATTACCACATTTGTATTGGAAGGCTGCTCAACTTTCTTACCCTTCTCCTCAGGTGGTGAATCACTATTAGGAATAGTTATATCAGCAGACACCTTGTTTGTTATGGATGTATCCAAGGATTTTAAAAAAGCATTTCTGATCCCTGGGGTCTTTAATAATTCATTTAGAGGTATACTAACCTTAATTTTCTTTATTTCCTCTGATAAGTAATTCATTAATCTTGTTGTCTCTATTGCTTCTGTCTTACTTATTTGATCCTTTTGCACTGTTGTTCCATTATTTGTGTGCTGACTAGCTTTAAGTATGGCAGGATTGTTGCTAGCATTCTGATCTAGGGGTGTATTGATGTTATTCGGAGGAGTGGAAGTGGTGAAAGGTCCTCCCGGCCTAGGGTTGTTCCTCAAATTGTAGGTGTGGCTTTTATTTGTCTGTTGAAAGGCCTGCACCTCTTCTGTTTCATTTAATATCTCATTTTCAGATTCAAAAGGAAACTAAAAAGCATTTAACACAAAGGCTGATTTAGGATAAAGACTTTCACAACAGCATGGCTCATCCTCTAGCAATTCATCCTCTTTCTCTTCTACAGTTGCAAAGGTAAACGTTTCTAAGACTAATGCTGTGTCATATTCTGAGGGTACTACCTCATTACCCTTAGGAATGAGAAATTCAGAGGTAGGAGGCTGTACATCTATGTTGAAAATACTAGCTGCCAAGTGGAACTGTGGACAGTTGTGCTCAGCATGGGCATTGGTATTGTGAAATCTGCACCAATTTTTGGGTGCTGTACTAGCCATTTGTATGCTAGTCGTTTGTTTTGTACCATGATTATCTATATTCTCAAAAGGAGAAGCCAGAGTACCGTTGTTGGGCCCAGTGTTCCATGTCTTGGGTGGCCTAGGTTGATTCTGATTTTTATTATTATTGCCCCAGGTCCTATTATCTATCACTAGCCCCCTATTTTGCACTGGTTGCCCCTGACTGGGGCCTTGATGCTGATTGTAGTTTTGGTTCTGATTGTACTGCTGATTTTGATTGAGACTATAATTCTGATTTTGGCCTTGGTTGTGATTTTGATGTGGATTGTAGTTTTGGTTGCTTCTTCCATAGAGGTTCTCATTTCTTAGCTGTGTCACCTCGGTTGTTAATATTTTCAAATGTGCAGTAATTTCTTTGATTTCTTCCCTATCCTCTTGTGCTTTTGCCATAGTTACATCCCTAGGAAGTTGGAAGAAAGGCTGACCATTATTTTGACTGTTATTGGAAGTACTAGCCGTGTAAGGAGTTATAGCTTGGATTGGAGTAGGATTATACACAGGTGTGTAAGAAGGAACCGGATTTACTAGTGGAGCGTGCTGCACAGGGACTTCATTCCATGGGTGTGCCTGATTCTGCACCCCAAAATTTCCTCCATTGACAAATGGACTATAAGTTGTATGCCTCATTTCTTGGTTCACTGAGGCTGCCTCTTTGTAGGCTTTGGATATTGAATCTATGTTAGGTTTTCTTTTGACAAACATGGCAGTTAAAGGATCCAAGGCAGCATAGTACATAGCCAACAAGGGAGCATCATCTATGGTATAAGGGGCTACCAGCCTAGAATAGGCCTTTTGAAATCTGTCATTGAAATTATCAATTAGCTCTCCCTCACCTCGCTTTATAGCAGCCAATTTATGATACAAAGCACAAGGGTCAATGGGTCCTCTAAATCTTGATAGAAATGCTTCTTCCATAAGTGCCCAGGAAGAAATGTAACCATTGGGTAAGTTTACGTACCAGCTAGAGGCCTGCTCATTAAAGGTGTAAGGAAACAATCTACACACAACATCCTCATGCTCTAACATAGCCCTAAAACATGCTTCCTTAAATATTCTAATATGATCTTCTGGGTCCTGATGCAACTGGTATTTGGGACATATCTTTTCCGGATTTTTGGGCATCTCATGATAATCATTGAAGAGTATGGGTGAATTGACATCGAAATAAGCCATTGCAGGTGTTTGAGCTTGATTTGAACTTGCAGGAATACCTAGATTGATTGGTGGATTAGGATTTACAGGAGGATTGAGACCTCCAGGAGTGCCTGAACCAAGATTTAAAGATCTGAACAGTGATCTGTCAGGACTCACAATACTACAGATGTTAAAAGGTGACCCAGGAGGTGTTCCAGATGAACTTCCTGCTTGCGATATCTTTGGATTCCAAATTAAAGGGTTTCTGCTTCGCCTTGTATCAGGTAGTTGCACAAATATATCTTCTAAACTGGACCTAGACCTAGTCACTCTATTACTGTCGTTAGCCAGTTTGAAATGAAACCTAACTCAAGAAGGCCCTCCTTCTAGCGCCAGAAAACTGTTGATGGTTGTTTTGATGCAATCATAACAATAAGTTAAAATTCACATATAATGAACTGAAACTATACTTGAAAGATAAGAAGGAATCATTTGAGATTCAACTAATCCCAAGTCTACAATGGTTCGGTTGGTCAAGTTCAGTTGGTCAATGTGAAGCTGTAATGTTCAAGGGGCCTTACGTAGTTTAGGTTTGTTTGGTGGTTTACTGGACTAAGAATATGCAAAAAGATTATTAGATATGTCAATACTTTTCATTCCTTTGCATAAAAGTGTTACTGTGCTACAAGTTTTAGATGGTTTTCTTGAATTTTTTGCAGCTTTCTTTTTTATCTATTTATGAAAACTGTCTACTTATAGCTCTGTTATGCATGCTTCTTCAAATTTGAGACAATTTCCTTTAGATTTCTACGTTTTCATCTAAATATTTCAGATGGGTTGGGAAAAGTTAGAAAGATCTAATCTATACCTCATTTAATCTACCGAAGGATCTAATTGTTTCTATTATGCACTATATAAATACCACAGTAATTTGATCAAATCCACAGTAAAAACCTTAAATGCAAGTTCTGAGCATTTTCACAAACATACATTTAAAATTGCAAGCTCTCAAAGAAAATATTTCAAAACACAAAGAAGAGCAGGAGAACACTCAGAAGATAGATGCAGAACTCCAGATTCTATTGTATTAGAAACAAATAGTCATACATGATTTACAATGTAGGAATGACTCTTAGTTTCATTGATCATACTATAGAGAACTTACAAGCTTTACAGATACAGTAAGGCAGCCAGACATTCCACGCGCACCTTACTGTAGACAAACAGACAACCTCCTTCTTCTACCTCTAAACTATGCTAAGCTAACTCACTGTGTGCTTCTAAAAGAAAAATCCCTGTTGTAGCCCTTGTTGTAAAGTATTTACAGTGTAGAGAGGCACAATATATAGACTTTCTGGTTGTCCTCACTACAGCAAAAAAAACCTAACCAAACCCCTAGTTCAAACCCTTGGTTACAGCAATAAATACAGGTGAACCAGCTCTTCAAAATATCTCTGAGCAGTGTCAAATCTGGGCGAAATATTGCCCCTTCTGAGAAGTTCCGGCAGCTTGGCAATAACTTTTGTTTGTCTATTGTAGTAATACCCTCAGCTGCAACTTTGTCCTTTATTTGAATGGCCTTGACTTCTTCACACTTTATCTTTATCTTCCTGCTCCTGAGATCAGATTTCCTTCCTCCATGAGGTCACTGTGTTGACTTTCCAGCTGCTTCCTCAACTACAAGCCTGCAAGACAAGACAAGCAATAAGTATTTCATTTATCACATAAACAGCAGGAAATTAAAATAATCGTTTAAATCCAGGTGACTATGCAAAATCATGGAAATCGGGTCCAAAATACTCTTAAAATGCGTTCAAAACGCATACAGACTGCTCAAAACCCATCGGGTCAACCATCGCTGACCGAAAAAATGCCACGGGCGCCAAAAAATGCTTTAAAACTCCACCGCTATGTACATTCCCGCCCATCGGCGTGAGAAGTTTCGGATGACGTCATCAGGATGTTTCGCTTCTGTATACTGGGGAAAAGAATGACAATCATCATCATCATCATCATGTCAAAGGAAAATAGGAGGATATGATATATGATCCTGCTGCTGAGGAAAGGAATATGATGGTGACGTCATCGTCATATTTGGGCTTCATTAAAATGCAAAAGATGACGTCACTGTCATGTTTAGTTAAGATCAGGGGATAAATGTAATATCGGGTCACCTAAGGAGCATAATCAGGTGGTGAATGTAATATGACCCCTTTGCGGCCAAGGTAACCCTCTCGAAAGATCAGGATGATGATGATCATCAGGATATCCGGGGCTTTGGTTGAACTTAGAATATGACGTCATCATCATATTCGCGAACCGGATCATGTTTTGGAAAATATCCTGCCGAAGGGAAATGTGATGATGATGTCGTCCTAATATTTGCTTCTTCGTTTATCAGGTTAGGATGACGTCATCAGGATATTTGCAAAAGGTCATTTTTTTTCTTGGCAGGAGGACATTACGAAATATCGGGTAGACAAACAGGATCATGATGATCTTGACAACATGACAGTATAAAAATATGATGATCCTCCTCATCGAATATCATGATGACGTAATCATCATACTCCGTCTTCGGAGCATGAGGATGAGTTGAGGTCATCATCAGGTTAGCGCTAGGGTGATATTTAAAATATGATCATGCTGTTGAGGAATGGAATATCACCCTCCCTTAAAAGATAGGGTGATCATCATGATCATACAAAAGGAGATCAGGAGGATATGACAACGTCATCATCATATTGGCGAATATCAGTAAGTATGATCCTCCCTTGAAAGATCAGGATGATGATGATCATCAGGATTTTGACATGCGCATGCAAATATGTAGATGGTGGATTTTCTAAGTAGGGTGATATTTAAAATCAGCATGATATTATAATATCGGGTGATGTAAAAATATCATGATGCTCGTTGTTATGAAATATCGGGTTACACTCAAAACATGATGCTCATGATGCACATAAGGTCATTTGACGGGTAAAGGGCACTATCACCTAAGATTGACGTCTGGATATTTTGACTGCATGATTTTATCAGGTGATAGATCAAGATCTTGATGACCTTGTCAACATGACTGAGGATACAAAAATATGATGATCACTTGCGATTATTAGGTTTGACCAAAACTTTGACTGTGCATAACTTCCACATATGGACGAATTTTCAAGTGATGTAAAAGGGAAACCTGCATGGAATTTTAAGCTCTTTCTAAATATGAGGTCACAGAAGCAAAATATGAACTTTGACAAACTGACCTCATGATGATGATGCACCTGATCCTGACCTTCATGATGATGATGCACCTGATTCATTTTTACCAAACCGCCAGAAAGCAGACAAACACAAGCAGAAGCAAAAAGCAAAGCGACAGCAGGGGTCCTCATTTTGCTAAGGGGCAAAATGGGGCGTGTTGTGAACATCACAACACCTGCATCTTTACCTGTTACAATAAAAAGTATAGACATTAATATATAGAAATTACATGTTATAAAAAATAAAACATTTAACAAAATAATCACTTACCGCTAACATATAATCTATCTCCTCGCTTGCCTCAGTAGCAAGAATAGGCCCTGGTGATGTCATATCCTATAAAAACCATCCAGATAGAAATTAAACTTCAAATCAATAATCTTTTAATTTTTCAAAAATAGACAACTATAACAATGAATGTAAATTGAAATTTACTAATCTGCCTCGTACCCCTATCAATGCCATGGAGCTATGAATAGCAGAGGCCACACCCTGCTCCATTGCCCTATGAACATGGGGAGGTGTCTCCGTAGCCTGCATCATCTAGAAATAAAACAACATTATTCAATTACGAAAACTATAATAGTGATGCAAATCATGGCTCCTAACATACACACATGTTCATCTAAACATGGAAGTGCACACAAATCACATACAAAAATTTAGTAAGTACAATTCATTCATTAAACTATTTATTTTATTACCTCCGTACAGCTTTGAAGTCCACCACTGCTGGCAGGTGTTGCCATGAAATCTACAGTATTAATCTATTCAACATCCAAAATCAGATATTAAAATACCATTCATATAATGATGCTATTCACATGTAATATTTATAATTGTTTACTAGTTACATACTTCGAAAGTAGATGATCTAGTGAAAAATGTAGTTGGAGAACCACTAAAAACTGCATCGATGATATGACCCTAAAATTTCATTAAAATCATCAATTTAAATTAGTTAATCTTGTATTTAAAAAATGAAATTTAATAAATTAAATTCAATAAACTTGCTAATATTTACCTGAGTATCAAGGCTGAAAGTCTCACTCAAGAGGGTATCTATCATCACCATCTGCTCAGCTATAGATGTAGCCTGTACACCTGCGTCCTGACTGTCCATGGGGTCATGACCACAGGCTGACCCGCAAGCCTGGTAAGTATGGGGTGGGACCCTACTCCTCGAACTATCTCCCAACCCACTCTGTGTTGCAGGACCGACATGCTCTATGATGCTCTGGGTCAAGGCACTAATCGACTGAAGTGTATCGACCTCAACACTCTCCTTCACAATGAAAGGGATAGAAACATGCTCGTGGTCTGGTCTGCTGATTACTCATCTCATTACCCGTTGTGGGTCAAGACGTGCCCCTGGTCTATCTTGTGCTGACCCCCCACCTCTACCCTGGAAGTCCTGCATATCAAAATACTTTGGCACTTTATTGAGGACAAACTCGAAGTAGAGTTTCCTCAAAAAGTATTGCGGGACCTCATTATTATTACATAGAGGATGGTCAAAAACCATCCACCACCTCTGCCCAAAATTGTCCCTTATCGCATGGTTGTTGCACCAATGGATAGGGAACCTCTTGCATGTAATGGGTGGAGGTTGATTTGTTTGTGGGTTTGTGAAAATTGAACAAAAGTCTAATTTTCTAATTTGTAATTTTTTCACATCTTGGTATGACAACTTGTCTTCATAGTAATCTCTAAACTCTCTCTTTTTATCCATCCAACTAGTTATTTGCTTGCTAATTGAATGTACATTTGATAACATAGACTCAAGAGATTCGGCAAGCATGGACCTATGCAAGGTTGAAGTGGAAGGATCTTTCAACCTTGCAATTATATCTTCAATTTCTTTTTTGTTGTTTTCAATTTGCCCCATTATATTTTCTTGTGTTCTAGAGGCATGTCGAGGAATGAATGGAGGAGGTTGTTGTTCTACAGGTATTTCCTCCTCAGGATTTTGTAGATTTTGAGGAGAAGGAGGAGGAGGAGGAGGAGGAGGTGCATTAACATTTCCTGACAACTAACGAAATATACATCAAAAAATAACAAAAACCTACCTATTTAGAAACAAATTAAAACAAAAAAACAAATATATTTCACCCCTTTGGTGTGCTCGATGTCGTGGCGGCATTTTGGCGACGAATCGATAAACTTTTTGTGTTGAATAGTGTTTTACAAAACGCGAGCACGCTTTCGAGGGTTTGCAAGCCACGAGTTGAGAGGAGAAAACATGAAAATGAAATTGGAAACCTTTTTTTTTATTTATAGGAAGTTATAACGCGAGCGCGTTATAACGTGCTCGCGTTATGACTTAATTTTTTTTAAAATTAATTTGGCCACTTTTTGGCCCCCCAGAGTGCGTTATAACGTGCTCGTGTTATGACTTAATTTTTGTTAAAATTAATTTGGCCACTTTTTGGCCCCCCATCTTCTTGCACTTACCCTTGAATAAATTCTATTTATTTAATTAATTTCATCAAAATCAACTTTATTCTTCTAAAATTAAATAATTTCAATTATTTATTTAAATCATTATCATCTTTCAAAATTTAAATCCACATCAGCTGAATAAATTAATTATTTAATTATCATTTAAATCCTCTTATCTATAATTAAATAATTTCTAAATTATTTAATTAAATCAATTATTCTTCCAAATTTAAAAAAATCATTCAGATTTATTTAAATCGAATCTCTGTTCTAAAAATAAAATAAAATCAAATATTTTATTTATCTTTCATCATGCAAAATAAATTAAATCAATTTATTTGTTTAATTTATTTAAATCTTCAAATCTAACCTATGTCTTCTATCATGCACAAACAATTAAATAAATTTATTTATTTAATTTGCTCAGATATCTTCCAATTCCTCTAAAAATAATTCTTTTTCATCATGCACATAAAATTAAATAATTTATTATTTAATTTAGCTCAAATCATGCAAAAAGCAAATTATAAGTTGAGTTAATTGATTTAATCTTTATTGTTTTTATCACTAACACATAAAATAGAAAAAAATATGTCTATTCCATGTCTTTTTATGTCAAATCAATCAGTTAACTCAAACAAAAATATCTTTTTGTGTGACACATGTCAGGTGCACATTCATCATGAATTTTAGATTTATCTCATCTATTGATTCCATTGAATTTTCTGGACCATTGATCAATCTTTGTTGAAACCTATATAAACCCCCCTCATCTCCATGACAAATCCTCTTCGATCATTTATTCACAGGCATTCTAGCGCATTGAGCATACATCGCAACATTGAGCACCCTTGTGCACTTTGAGCACAAACACAATCTACATCCGCTTGTTGCAAACATGGTTTCACAATTTGAAGAGCAATCCACATTCGACCAAGATAACAATACAATCTAGGTGAAAGCTTTCATTATTTTTACGTTATTCATTGGTTATTTGGTTGTTTGTTTAGATCATTATCTTGATGTTATAAGATTGAATTGTTGATTATTTCATTGCTTTGATTATCATTCGATCTCGATTAAATCCCTATACACATTCTAGCATGCCTAGTGGGACCCACTAATGACTATTTTTCTTTAGAAAATTTACTTTTTTGAAGTACAGTATGGAAATGCACAGACGAACACAGAACCACGCCTTTGTAGCACAGTAAAGCACCTCTGGTACTGTTGTCACATGAAATTGCACCCTACTTGGATGGATTCCAAGCATTCCAATGACACAATGGGAATGATCTCAAGGTGTGGGACCTTGCTCAGAGAGATTAGACCTCTGGAGAAGGCTGGCTTCCTTGCCTAATTATCACCTAAAACTACTGAACTTTGAGGGGAAAAGGGAGAAGGAAAGATTTAAAATGAAGATGAAACAGAAAACTTGAAAACAAAGGGTGACGCACCAGACAGATTAAAAGAGACTTCCACAACATTGAGAAAATACACAATATAATCAGATACAGCAAGTAAACATACATAGATTAGATGATTCTAGTAGAGGTAAGGCGCAATAGGGTTGAGAGGAATAGAATGTTCATGCACAACCTCATGCAAATTCACACAAAACTAGAAAATCAGCAAAGGAGGTAAAATAACTTGTGTATATCCAATGAAAGGAAAGGTTACAGTATATGAAAACTTTGTTTGGAAATAGAAAGACCAAAATGCCAAAAAATTTCCAACCTTATTTACAACATAAGAATGCATACATATAGCATTCCAAAATAATGCCCTGAGTTGGCCACAAAATTCACTCTATGAGCTGTATTAGATAATATCTCCTCTCTAAGGACGTCCCGGCTACATTATTTATGGCATCAAATATCTGGGACAGGGCAGATAGAAGATATTTTGGAGTCACTAATGAAAGCAACTTACTCATTGATTTGCAGTAATGAAAATATCTGAAACAAGACGGTGGCAAGATATTTCTGATCATCAATGCGAGCTGTTTCCTCTCTATGCAACAATGAATGCAAGAAATATCTACATCTGCCCCAAAAATGGTTGCTGAAATGTCCCTTCATCCAAATAGGCAAATCTGGATTTGAAATTGCAAAGTGAAAATATTCCTTTGAAAAGCCAGCCATATGAAAGAGGAGGCAAAAACATGCATTTTTGCCTCTTACATCATGTCAAAATTTGCTAGGATGGAGGAGACATAGGTGGTCAAAGCTTCAGTCAACTACCTGAATATATCACCCTGCATCTGGCCTTCTGAAACTACTTTTGGCTCTTAAACTCCTTATGAGGGATATGATGGTGACGTCACCATCATAGATGGGCCTTACTGAAACATGACAGGATGGCGTCGATCATCATATCGGCATTTTGGGTGATATAGAAAGGTTGGGTGATATTTCAAAGATCGGGTGATATGGAGAAGATCGGGTGATATGGAGAAGATCGGGTGATATTTCAGAGATCGGGATGATATGGAGAAGATCGGGTGATATTTCAGAGATTGGGGTGATATTAAGAAGATCGGGTGATATGGAGAAGATTGGGTGATATTTTGAAGATCGGGGTGATATGGAGAAGATCGGGTGATATGGAGAAGATCGGGGTGATATGGAGAAGATTGGGTGATATGGAGAAGATCGGGTGATATTTCAAAGATCTGGGTGATATTAAGAAGATTGGGTGATATGGAGAAGATTGGGTGATATTTCAGAGATTAGGGTGATATGGAGAAGAGAAGGTGATATTTCAGAGATCGGGGTGATATTAAAAATATCACCCAATGTTCAGAATATCACCCCATGTTCAGAATATCACCCGATGTTTGGAATATCACCCCATGTTCAGAATATCACCCCATGTTTGGAATATCACCCCACTTGGAAAATTAGGTTTGACCAGAACATTGACCATACATAACTTCCTTATTTTAGCAAATTTTAGGGTGATGTAAAAAGCAAACTTGCCTATTTTTCAAGCCCTTTCACATGGTAAGCTTCTTCAGGCAAGCTTCAGACCTTGAGATTTGGGTTCAGACTTCAAGATCACAAATATAGCTTACATTGGGGGATATGCACACTAACTGATGCTACTTGAATTATTTGACTCTAGGTAGAGGAATAAATAGGTCAACAATTTGGCAACTTCTATGGGATGCTTGCTGCTAAAAAATTAGATCAGTGGCCTTGAGCATCTATTAGGCATGGAGTCATACATAGACTAAAAATATATAGATATTTTTTGACTTTAGCAACTCAACACAGTAGTGAAGAACATTGGAAAACCAACCCAAGACAAAAATGTGAAAGCAACCCCCTCAACTGTGCTAGACAGCACTTAGGGAAAGCAAAAGGGATCTAAATTAACAATTAGCAGTACTTATTGAAAACATAGAGACCTAATCTACTAATTTACAAAGCGTTCATACCTCAAAACACCTCTTCAAGTGTATCCCATTTACTGGGATAGGCAAATTTTGTCCATCTATACTTGATAATTGAAATGCATTGTGCTCTTTGCATTCAGTAATGAGAAATGGGCCACTCCGCATGCTGTCAAACTTGGAATGCTTTCCTGGTCTACTTTTCAATTCATCCCATTTGAGCACCACATCACCCATTCTAAAATTTCTAGGGGTGGCCTTCCTATCAAAATTTATTTTTGTTTGAAGCTGATGATACTCCATAGCTTTCATAGCTTTATCTCTGCTCTCTTCAAGCTCCATAAGCTGAGCATATCTAATAGCCATGGGGTCCTCTACTTCAAACATTTCCAGCTGATTCATGATGTCTAGTGCTGGCAGTTCCATAGACATGGGCAACCTTGCCTCTTTTCCATACACTAGTAGATATGGGGAGTTCCCAATAGACCTTTTAGGAATTATTCTATCTACCCATAGAGTAAATTTTAGATTGGTGTGCCAGGTCTTCTGGTTATCTTCCATTGATCTTTTAATAATCCTTATGAGATTTTTATTGGTAGATTTAGCCAAACTATTGCCCTATGGGTAATAATTTGATGAAGTATTCAAATAGATCCCACTCTTAATAGCCCAGTCAGTTATTTTCAATCCTATAAAGGCCAAAGCATTGTTTGATATGATAGACTCAGGCACTCCAAATCTGGAAACCAAATCACAATAAAAATTTAAAACAACATTCTCATTGGACTCCTTTAGAGCCGCTACTTCAGTCCACCTTATGAAATAGTCTGTAGTTGTAAGTACCCATCTGTGGCCTGCACTTGATGGTGGGTTAATAGGACCTATAAAATCAATGCCCCATCTCACAAAGGGCTGCTCTACTTGAATTGGCTGCAGAGGTAAAGCTGGCAGCCTTTCTTTGCCAGCAAAAATGGCACACTTTATACATTTTCTAGCCTAGGCATGGGCATCCTTAAATAAGTTGGGCTAGTAGTAGCCAGCTCTCATTATTTTCCAAGCAGTAGTCCTTGGGGTAAAATGACCCCCTATTGTTCCATCATGAAATTCATGTAGCACCTTATCAGTCTAATTTTTATCAATGCATCTTAACAATACACCATTAAAGTCCTTTTTGAAAAGGATGCCATTTATTAAAGCATATGCAATGGATTGCAGTCTAAAATATCTTCTTTTGGTTCTATCTAGACCTACTAGACATTTACCAGTTTGCAAAAATTAGGTCATGTCATTAACCTAACTGGTGCCTACTACTGTTGTGTCATTCTGTTGCTCCTCCACAATGATCAGAAGCACCTCCTCTTCCTTTTCTATTTCATTCTCTGAACTGGTAGCAAGTTGTTCACTGAGTTCTCTGCCTATGACAAGCTTGGCTATCTTGATCTATGCGTCATATTCCATGACTTTGGTGATCCAACCAACCCTTTTCTCTTTAACATCTTTACTCAACAGGAACTCCTTCACACTGGGATGAGCGACCATCAAATGTATCTTGTTATTAGAAACAAGATGCCAAAATTTCTTGAGGCTCCTTACCACTGCAAGGATGTACTTTTCAATGAAGCTATACCTCTGCTCATACTCCTCCAGCCTTTGACTAAAGAAAGTGATTGGTTGCTCAAAACCCTCACTCTGCTGCTGTACTAGAATCATAGAGATGGTATCCAGGCTGCCATAAGCATACAAGATAAAGTCTTTGGAAAAATCAGGATTTACTAGCATTGGTGCAGCCACTAACTCCTCCTTTATGGACTCAAAGCTGAGTTTGGCCTCTTTTGTCCAACTGAAAGCTATATTTTTTTTCAACATAGACATCAAAGGCTTCAAAAGATTTGTAATGTCAGAGATAAATCTTTGAAGAAAATTAATTCTGCCAATAAAACTTTACATTCCCTTCCTGTGACTGGGTAAAGGCAGCTCTAAAATAGCGTTTACCCTTTCAGCGTCAATGGTAATGCCCTCTTTTGACACAATGTGCCCTAATAGCTTGCCTTCGTACATAATGAATATGCACTTCCCGGGATTGAGAGATATCCCAAATTCCTTGCATCTTTCAAATACTAGCCTTAGATGAGATAAATGGTCAGCTACATTTTTAGAGAAAATTGTGATGTCATCAAGGTATACCAGCACCAATTTATACAACAAACCCTTGAAGGCCATATCCATGGCTCTCTGGAAAGTAGAGCTAGCATTTGAGAGGCCAAAAGGCATCCTTTTGTAGGCCATGGTACCCTATTTGGTGGTGAAAGTAGTTTTGAATTGATCCTCCTCCTTGACTAACACCTGATTGTAACCAGAAAATCCATCAAGCAAGAAAAACCTTTTTGAGCCAGCCACAACCTGTAGAATTTGCTCCATTGAAGGCAATGGGTAGTGATCTTTTAGTGAGGCCCTATTAAGGTCTCTAAAATTGACACATAGCCTAATCTCTCCAGTCTTTTTCCTCATAGGGACAAGGTTGGATACCCAAGAAGTATGCTTGATTGGAAAAATGATTTTCCCCTTAATCAGTTTGGTCAACTCCTTAATCATTAGAGGCTACAGCTTTGGGTTTAGAGGTCTTTGTTTCTGCCTCATAGGTTTAATACCTGGTTCAAACTCTATGGTGTGTTGGGCAATCTGAGGGTTGAACCCCTTTAGGTCTGAGTAATCCCAAGCAAACACATCTTCAAATTCTTGATAGAGAGCAATAAAAACTCTTCTATCCTCAGCTGAGCAGATTTTACCGATTTTAAGAAGCTTACCTTTGAAAATCTCTGGTTCCTCATAATGTTCCTCCTTTACCTGTATGCTAGTCTTTCTTTTCTTAAGCTGATCATCTATGCTAAAAATAGACTCCAAGGTTACCAATCCCTTGGGCAACTTGTTTGCTCTCAACTGAACAATTTGATCATTGCCATATTACTGTTTGAGCTTATCCTGATTTATCACAGAAAATTCATCTTCTTCTAACAAGAAACGTAGGATCTGCTCATCACTTTCAAAAACTTGCCACTGAATGTTATTATTAGGGATAGAGGGCCTATCAAATATTTTTACATGAGGTTGTACCTTCTCCCTTTGAATATCACTGGGGATGTCAAACTGAGCCTCAATTGTAGCTAACCTATCAGCATGATAGTTCTAATTTCTTGGAAAAGAGATCAGGTTGAAAGCTTCAAACTCTTCAATCATATCCCATACCCTATGTTTATAGCATTTCAGAACATCATTTTTTATAAGATATAGTCCTCTTACCTGATTCACAATGAGTTCACTGTCACCATAGACCTGCAAACAGCCTATTTTCCTCTTTCTTGCCCACTGCAAACCTTGGACTAATCCTTCATATTCAGCAATGTTATTTGTACATGCGATGGCAAAACAGAAAGAAGAATAATATTTTTCACCTTGTGGTGACACCAGCATTGCACCACCTCCAGATCTATTCCTGCTCCTTGAGCCATCAAAGTACATTTTCCATACTTCATTATGCTACTCTATCTGTTGTTCTGCATCCTTTACAAGGCTTGGTATTGCTGTTTTAGGTTCATGCAGTATGTAAACCCCCATACCAATTTCTTGGATGTGTCCTTTAGGATCATCCACATTATTTTGTAAGGCCCACTCCCTTAAGAGTACCTCTGGTATGCTTTTAGCTTGTAGTTCTTGAGCAGTAACTAATTCAGGATCATTAGAAATAATGCAATTTGTATTAACAACACTTGATGCGTAAGGCTCTATGTGATGATTTGAAAGCAACTCAGATTTTAAAGTTACTTTGGTGCCATATCTGGTCCTAAAAAACATGTGGGACCAGTTTGAGGACAAATATCCTCCTATCTTGGCAGTAAATTCTCTTGATAAGCACATGGCAAAATAAGGAGGCAAATCTATGATGAATACCTCCTGGAAAATGGAAACATTGGGACAGGTATGCAGAGTGAGACCTAGGTCTTTTATTACACCCACAGTATTAATAGTTGTGCCATCTAATTGGAATACACCCTTCTCAAGGGGCTGGCACTTGAGCCCTAATTGGTCTGCAATCTGCTTAGGCATCACAGAATTGCTTGCTCCACTATCCACCATGCAATTATGTACTAATTTGTCTCCAATGATCAATGATACATAAAATGGGAGTGGTTTGGCACTTGTGTTGGGTTGTTTGATGTTATCCTGGGATGAATTGGTAAGGACAACCCTATTTGGGTCTATAGTTGTATCATTGGATACTTTCAAATCTAATAAGGCAGACTGCAACATCTTCTTTTGGCCAGGGATGGCTAGGGAATCCCACATGGACATTGTCACATTGATCTTCTTCATATTTTCAATAATATTGAAAGGTGGAGTGGCACTTACCTTTTGTTGTGACTTTGTAGCAACAGTAACAACATGCAAATGAGGCATTTCCCTTACTATTGCTGAAGTACTTCTTTGCAAAATATGGGGTACGTGTGATGTGGAAGCACCAACATGTCCTTTCTCTTTATTTTTTGCTTGGTTTGTCTCATAACGCCTCTTCTTGGCTCTTGTATTTGCTACAACTGAGGTGTTATCATTGTTTATGCCACATAATTTACCTTCTTGCCAATTTATGAAGGTAGAATCATTCTGAGTTTGCTCTTGTTGTTGTGCAATTCCATCATTTGGTGTGTTTGGCTTTGAGACTGCCACATTTTACACCATTAAAGCCTAATTTATCACTCCATTTGAACAGGCTGCCTGACTGTGTGGTTGATTGCATGGATAACACCATTCATACTTAGCTGCAAGGTTGATCTGTGCAGGGACAAGGTCCCTTACTGCATTAATAGGTGCCGGGTTATAAGGCTGAAAAGGCCTTTGATTCACATTTTGCTTGGCACCTTGGTAGTTTCTTTGATAAGGTGGCCTATTGGCTTGGTAAGGCTGATTTTGGCCTTGAGATGGCTGCTGATTTTGGCCTTGAGGTTGTGGCAGATAAGGTTGTCTATGCTGGGATTGCTGCTTTTTAATGTTTACCAGTTCATTCCCAAAAGTCTACAGAATATTCTCTATTTTTTGTTGGCTATTTTGATCTCTTTCAGCTCTTGAGATGAACTAGAGGCAGCTGGTTCAGAATTGACAATGCTTGGTAATGCTGCTACTGTAGGTACAGGGGCAAAATATGGGATTAGCAATGGCATTAAAGCTTGAATCACAGGAAAGATGGGCACTGGTGGTCTAGGTGCTATTTTTCTAGCCTGAATCAGACTATTCTCTGCTCTAATGGCTATTTCATAAGCGTCAGGTAGGCTTGCACCTCCTAATGATTGTATCATTACTGAAATATCACTATTTAGGGCTTTCAAAAAATACAATAATGCATATTCAGCTGGACATCTTACCATGGCAGGGATTATGTCCCATGTCTTCTGGAATCTGAAGTTAAAATCCATCATTTGCTCCTGAGGAGCTCTCTTTATAGTGGTCATCTGTTCAACCAATGATAGATTATCTGATTTATCTTGGAACTGTTTATTCAATTTCTCTCCTAGATCATCCTAGGTTCCTATAGTCTGCACTGGTAGGCTCCTGAACCATTGTAATGCCTTCCCTTTGAATGAGGCAGCCAGCAGCCTGATGGCTACATTCTCTTGAGTGACATGATGTACACCACACAGAGATGCTATGTCTCTAATGTGCTTAATAGGGGTAGTTTGATTTTCCCCTATAAAATAGGGTAGACTCTTCAAAGCTGACATGGGTATAAGATCATGTACTGTTAGGTTTAAAGGGTTGCCCCCATCAAAAGTCACGAATGGCTGATTTCTTGCCATTTGAATAGTTGGGGGTAGATTTGCTTGAGTTGCTATAGGGAATACAGAGGCAATTGGTCTAAAATTTGGTGGAGTTGACTATATCCTTTTAGAAACTAGAGTCTTTACTACAGCTCTACTCTGCCTTCTAGGTGGAGACAACTACAAATAATTTAATGAGCTTGAACTCCTGGTTTGAATCTTTCCCATAAAAATGTATCAGCAGAAAACGATCTGCTTGTTCTTCCGTAGTGTGAGTCACCAGATATGTAGGTTTAACCTCTTACAAGTTGAAAAATCACTTGCTGCACATCAAAACTAGTAATAAAATTTGTAGAGTCCCACTGGGTGTGCCAGAAACTGTTGTCACATCAAATTGCACCCTGCTTGGAAGGATTCCAAGCATTCCAATGATACAATGGGAATGATCTCAATGTGTGGGACCTTGCTCAGAGAGATCAGAGCTCCGAAGAAGGCCAGATTCCTTGCCTGATTATCACCTAAAACTACTAAACTTTGAGGGGAAAAGGGAGAAGGAAAGCTTTAAAATGAAGATGAAACAAAAAACTTGAAAACAAAGGGTGATGCACCAGATAGATTAAAAGAGACTTCCACAACATTGAGAAAATGCAAAATATAATCAGATACAACAAGTAAACATACATAGATTAGATGATTCTAGCAGAGGTAAGGTGCAATAGGGTTGAGAGGAATAGAATGTTCATGAACAACCTCATGCAAATTCACACAGAACTAGAAAATCAGCAAAGGAAGTAAAATAACTTGCGTATATCCAATGAAAGGCAAGGTTACAGTATATGAAAACTCTGTTTGGAAATAGAAAGACCACAATGCCAAAAAATTTCCAACCATATTCACAACATAAGAATGCATACATATAGCATTCCAAAATAATGCCCTGAGTCGACCACAAAATTCACTCTATGAGCTGTATTAGATAATATCTCCTCTCTAAGGACATCCCAGCTGCATCAGTTATGGCGTCAAATATCTGGGACAGGGCAGATAGAAGATATTTTGGAGTCATTAATGCAATCAACTTACTCATCGATCTGCAATAATGAAAATATCTGAAACAGGATGGTGGCAAGATATTTTTGATCATCAATGCGAGCTGCTTCCTCTCTATGCAGCAATGAATGCAAGAAATATCTGCATCTACCCCAAAAATGGTCGCTGAAATGTCCCTTCGTCCAAATATGCAAATCCGGATCCAAAATTGCAAATTGAGAATATTCCTCTGAAAAACGTGCCATATGAAAGAGGAGGCAAAAACATGCATTTTTGCCTCTTACATCATGTCAAATTTTGTCAGGACGGAGGAGACACAGGTGGTCAAAGCTTCGGTCAATTGCCTGAATATATCGCCCTACATCTGGCCTTCTGAAACTACTTTTGGTGCTTAAACTCCTTATGAGGGATATGATGGTGATGTTACCATCATGGACGGGCCTTATTGAAACGTGACAGGATGGTGTCGATCATCATATCAGCATTTGGGGTGATATAGAAAGGTCGGGTGATATTTCGAAGATCAGGTGATATTTCAAAGATCAGGGTGATATTAAGAAGATCGGGTGATATGGAGAAGATCAGGTGATATTTCAGAGATCGGGGTGATATGGAAAAGATCAGGTGATATGGAGAAGATCAGGGTGATATGGAGAATATTGGGTGATATGGAGAAGATTGGGTGATATTTCAAAGATCTGGGTGATATTAAGAAGATCGGGTGATATGGAGAAGATCAGGTGATATTTCAGAGATCAGGGTGATATTAAAAATATTCCCTGATGTTCAAAATATCACCCGATGTTCAGAATATCACCCGATGTTCAAAATATCACCCCATGTTCAGAATATCACCCCATGTTCAGAATATCACCCCATGTTCGGAATATCACCCCACCTGGAAAATTAGGTTTGACCAGAACATTGACCATACATAACTTCCTTATTTTACCAAATTTTAGGGTGATGTAAAAAGAAAACTTGCCTATTTTTCAAGCTCTTTCACATGGTAAGCTTCTTCAGGCATGCTTCAGACCTTAAGATTTGGGTTCAGACTTCAAGATCACAAATATAGCTTACATTGGGGGATATGCACACTGAGTGATGCTACTTGAATTATTTGACTCTAGCTAGAGGAACAAATAAGTCAACAAGTACCACAACAAAGTGCCTTCAGTGGCACAGTCCAGCACCTCTGGTAGAACAGTACCACGCTTTTGGCACTTTAGTACAATGCCTTTGGATACATAGGGTTTCTACCTAGTCTTTTGATTTGTAGGGTCTAAACTTATCATATCTCATCATTGCTTATAGAACTTAGCTTTATCAATCATTCTAGAGCATATTATAATCATGACTTCATCTTTCAAATCTAGCTTTTTTACGAAATACTGAGTTTTTCAGATTTGGGATAGTGTCGCGCCTTTCCACCATAGTGGCACACTTTTGCAGCATGGTAACGCACCTCTGGTATCACAATCCAATGCCTTCAATTAGAAACAATACACCTTCAGTAGCATAGTCAAGTGCTTTCGATAACACAGCAACATGCCTTTGGTAACATAGTAAAGTGCTTTTGGTGAATTTGATTTGTTTTTGCTAACTATTGACGTGTGGTGGAACTAATCACCTTTTTGCAGCTTCTTAGTACTCAAATAGAGCAAATGGGGTTTTCTAACATGTTCATGTAGGATGAGCTTTAGATAATTGCCAAATCTATTGCACTAAGTCTTAGAAACATATTGCTTTCTTAAGGGACAATTGAACAAATCATCTTTTTTGCAATCTAAGTCTTAGGAACGTATTGCTTTCTTAAGGGACAATGGACATGAATGCAAAAACAATTGGATTCTCTAAGGGACAATGGACATGAATGCTAAACACTTTAATTTCATAAGGGACAATTGACAACTACAATCGTGTGTGTGCCTAATCTAGTTGCCCCTTATTTTTCTTATAACAAGACAATTGAACCTTTGTTTGACATGCTTGATCTTACTTTTTCAGTTATTCCTTTAGAAGGGCCTATTTTTGGATTGTGCTTCATCCAAAAGGGATGACCCTAAGTGGATTTTTCCTTTGAACCACTATATAAGAGGGATAAGGTGAAAGCCAAGTCCTAACCGATGTCATCCTTACCTTGTGGTGCCAAATCGAAAAGAGGTGTACTAGCACTTTGTGGAAATGATTTTCACATTGTGCGAAATGTTTGATACTCTTAGTAGGATTGGTCAAAGCTTTTAGTAGCTTGTCACATTTCTCCTAAGGTATTGGTCCCTCAAAGCAACTAAGAAACAATCTAGATAGTGACTACCCGTTTCACCTCTGAACGTTGTGGTAATCGTCAGTGCAAGGGGAATCGATACAAGCCCCCAAGATACTCAACATTGCCTCCCTCGAGAAGAGGTATTCCCTCAGATATAAATCTCTTGTGACCTACTTGAGATTTCCGAGGGGAGGGTGAGATATGCCTACATATCGTCTCTCACAAAGATACAAATGTATGACACCTTTATGGAATGACATTTGGTCAACGGAGAATTAAGTTGTGAGATGATCTACAACAATGAAACCATGTCTCTAGGGATAAAAGTGCTTGAATTATTTGCAATTGTCTAAACCCATGGAAACATTGGGGTTTTTTGTTAGCCTTGAACATACACCATCTATTGTGTTAGTCCTTTTTGCCACTTTGTTTGATGTTTTTTCTCTTGCCAAAGCAAATCCAATCAAAATCAAATCCAAATCTATCAAAATTTGCCTTATAAACATCACTGACACCACTTCAATACCTTTGGTATAATAGTAGCTCAACTTTGGTAGCACAGTCTAGTACCTTTGGTATAACAGTCTAGCGCCTTTGGCAGCATAACAGTCCCGTGCCTTTGCAGCATAGTCCAACGCCTTTGGTCTAGAAAAACTATTAATCAAACTACCTAAGCAAAATCCCAGAAAAATCTCAAACATATTATCCTAGTACATCCCATAGTAACCACTAGACTCTAGGAATCTATGAAGGCTAAGCAAGTTGCCCCAAGGAATTATAAATCACCTCCTCATACACCTCAACCAAGCCAATCCAACATGACTCCAAAGGGTACTCCAAAAGCACCAATGGAAAGACCAACCAACTTTCAAAATAGGCCGCAACATGACCAAGCAATCAATCCTCAAGAAGGTGATGTCCCTTTGGTAGATGTAACTCAATTCACTACTAGCATGCCTCATGATTTTACTACACCCAGTTATACCATGGTTCAAGTCCCATCTCAAGGAGAGCAATACTTTCAAGAAGGTCAATCCTCTCAAGAAGATAGACAAGACCTTGATGTAATCATGCAAGATCCTAGAGCCATAGCCACATTTGACAAAATCCTTAGTGAGAACCAAGATCATTTCTTTTGCTTACTAACAGAACAAGGAGACAAATTAGCCCAAGATTTTGACCTATCCAATCTTAAAGAGCCAAACAAAACCCATGATGCTATAACTGCGGTCCAAACTATGTCAACCGTGACCACTGCCATACCTGAACAAAGCTCACAAGGGAGAATGAATAGATCTTTTTCTGCTCAATATGAGAATCCTCTTTATCAAAATCCAATAGTAGAATGACCCATATCACCACTCATGACTCCTATGGAGATCTATACACACCAATAAGAGACTCCACAACATCAATCAAAATTAGCGAAACAAGCCACTCTAGCTAGGTCAAACACTCTACAACCTCCTATCATATCCCAAATGTCCAAATCAAATGTAAATGGAACATTGGCTACCGCATCACGAGATGGTTTCCCACCAAATTACAATCTGGTAAACACTTATGTAGCCATACAAAAAGGGTCTCAACCAACACCACCCCAACATCATCAACCCTCTGTATCACTAACCCAAATGATGTCATGCAACCACAACATTCACAAAACATCAACACAACCTATGTCCCTCCACCACAACATTCATCCACACTCAATCTCACCTATTTCAATCAACCCCAACCATCACAAAACCCATCTACCTATGTCCCTCCACCACAAAAATCTTTCGTGCTCTCAACCTAACCCACACCTATCTCAACCCTCAAAACTCTCAAAACTAAACTTCCTATGGCTATGTACCACCATCGCAACCAAACCCAACAAACTTTAGCTTTCCTCCAAGGAATTCTTTCTTCACACCACCTCTACAATATCAAAACTCTAATCTACAACCATCACAAAGCCAAAATTCTTACCTAGCACAACCCCCACATACCCAAAATCAAAACAACCAAAACCAACCCAATCCAAACCCAACATATGCCACATATGACCCCAAGCAATCATACGACCCTTATAACACCAATGCCCATGGCTTCCACTATGATCTTCCATATGGGAAACAACAACCACCTCTAATACAACAGGATATGTTTCCAACCCCTCCAATAACTAGCTAATCTAACATTTGGTCACACTAAGAAAACTTTCTCCTTGGAAGAGGTTTGTCCTTATCCATTTGATTGGTCATTGTAAATGATCCCTTTTCCTCCCAACTTCACTATACCCAAATTTGATAAATACAAAGGAAGAGGAGACCCAGAAGACCACCTTAGAGAATTCTATCTCTCTTGTTTAGAGGTTGTACATAATGACACATATCTCATGCGCCTCTTCCCTCACAGTCTTGGAGGTCAAGCTATAGAATGCTTCTCGCATCTACCTACAGGTATCAAATCTTTTAACGAGCTTGGGGAGAAATTTGCCACCCATTTCTCATACAACACAGAACATGAGGTCTCTATGACCGACCTATGCAACAACAAATAGAAAAATGGGGAAACTCTCATCTCCTTCCTTCAAAGATGGAGACACATGGTTAGCAAATTCCCATTCAAAATACCTAAAAAGTAGCTTGTTAGCATATTTGTACATAACCTTAACCAAGAATTGGGTTTCCATTTGCAAATACTAAGTGCTACAACTTTTGACAAGATTACCTATAAAGGCATCAACATCGAAAAAGCCCTCATCACTAAAGGTGTGGTAAAAATCTTCAAAGACAATAAAGACAACCCTCCCCAACAACAATCAAATGATAAGCCCAAATACTGGAACAAAAATAAAAAATGGTCAATGATGGTGTGGTGGATTCCAAACATGTCCAAACACTACAAACACCCCTTCATCTTTTATCCAAACAAACCCAACCTCCGTCTCAACAAAACCAACAACAACAATGACAACAAAATCAAAACCAACAGTATCCACAAGAATGGCCTCCCCAAGATTACCCTCCACAACATAAGTTCACTCCCTTGGGAGAGCCTATAGAGTTGGTTCTACAGAAACTTATCCAAAATGGACTCGTCACTTTACTAGATGCTCCCCCATATGGTGAACCTGGGTACAAACCCACATGGTACAAATACAACAAATATTGTGAATACCATAGGACTAAAGGACACAAAACCATATCATGCATGAAACTCAAGCACATGATCCAAAAATTTATTGATAGAGGTGAAATCAAATTTGCTGCACCACCTATTCAAAACACAAACAAAGATCTCAACATGTATAAGGAGCCATTCCCTAACCATGGTCAAGGTCGACATCCTAATAAAGGTAAAGGCATTAACAAAGATTCTACTTCCTATGACTCTATTGTAGGACATTTTGAAGAAAGTTATGTGGCTACCCTCACTATCAAAGGCAAATCTACAGATTGTGTAGTCACAACTTGTCATGGTTGTGTCACCCTTCATGGTCCTACACCAAGTCTCCCAACTCAATCTGATTACAATCTTCTCAAACATCTAGGGAAAACCCCTACCCAGATCTCTATTTTGGACATTCTACGGTCATCACCCGCACATAAAGTTGTGCTAGAAAAAGCTCTACAAGAGTCTTCGATTCCTAATAACATAGCAGTCACGGATTTCCAAGCTATAATAGGTAACATTGCCTCACCTTACAATGTGGTTTTTTCTAAAAAGGATATCACATCCCACTATCCATGTCACAATGATGCACTTCACATTGAAGTTCTTATCCATAAATGAAAGATCAAATGCATAGTTATAGATGGTGGTGTTGGTCTCAATATTTGTTCTCTTAAGTTACTTAAAAAATTGGGATACTCTGAGGATAATGTCAACATTGATCAATCCATTACAATCAAGGGGTATGACAATGCTGAACGTCACTCAGAAGGTGTTATCCATTTGCCTATACAAGTAGGCCCCATCATGCTTGAAACTAGGTGCCAAATCCTTGACATTGAGTTACCTTATAACATTATCTTAGGACACCCATGGATCCATGCCATGAAAGTTGTTCCCTCCACGTACCATCAGTCTCTCAAGTTCCCATTTAATGGTACAGAGATCACTATCCCAGGAGACCCTAATCCCTTTGAATTATGTCATACTTTGCAAGGCAATTATAAGAATAGCAACCAAGTGCCAAATAATGACAAAGTTTATGAATCCCCATTGTATGTCGACTCTAAAAATCTGAAAAAATCCTTGAAAGTTGAACCTAATCCTAATCCTATTCTCAAAATCACAACCCACATCTATGATATAGGCTTTGGTGAATATGAAACCTCTAAATCTTGTTGTGTAGGGTGGATGCCCTTATCCCCTAAATCCTATGACCAACCACCCATAACTAAAGTGACTAAGAAAGTAGCTATCCCCCCACCAGCATCTCTAACCCAATTCTAAGAGGGAAAATTATTGGCAGAGGAAACTATTGAAGACATCTCATCTTGGCTCTACAAGGAGAAAGAACTAGTCATCATACCAGTTAAACAATATGGTAATGGCCTAGGAATTGTGAAGAACATGGGATACAAAGGAAAAGGTAGCCTTGGAAAGGATAACCAAGGTGAAATAGAACCCATTATTGTGAAGAAGAAACTAGACGAGAAGGGGTTAGGATTTGGTAGGAAGGTACCATGCGCTTTGGACATCGAGGGTATTCTTGACAAGGTAGCACAAACTTTGACATCTAAAGAGGATATCATTGATGACTCCTACCTCCATATGACTGACCTTTTCACTGAATCCTCTATATTTATGCTATCATCCATATCCTTAACATCCACCACCAGCACCCAGATTGTAACACTTGTCTACCCTAAACTTATTGATTTGGACCAACAAGGTCCCCCATTCTAGATGTTTTTTAGAAAGATGAAGGTATTGCAAAATTCATGGGACTTTAGGATGGTATCCCTCTTGGTGATCACAAAGCTAGCTGTGTAATGGAATTAGAGCAAACTTCTTATTTTGGTGAGAATGTCAAATCCTCTAGTCACAAAAGTAAAAATAAAGAAAGATCTCTAGGTGAAAACCACACTGTGGCACCTCCTGATCAGAAAATAATAAAAATAAAGGATGTATCTAAAGGTAAAAACCCAATTGTGGCACCTAAGGATGGAGGATTTGATGTTTCCTTACCATCTAAGTATTAAGGGAAATCAGCTCTCCTAGTGGAAGATTCTATAGAGATTAAATCTTGGCATGGAGCAAAATCCAAAGACAACATTGCTTGCAACATCATTATCAGAACAAGAGCACAAGAATCTTACCAACTTCTTCTTATAGAGAACTGTCAACTTTGCATGGACCTATGTTGATATGCTAGGGTTAGACCCTTCGCTAGTAGTTCACTATCTCACAGTTGATCCAAAAGTTAAACCAGTCAAACAGAAGCTAAGAAAGATACACCCACAAATCACTCTCTTGGTGAAAGTGGAAATACAAAAGTTGATAGATGCAAAATTTATCAAGCCTATTGATTATCTAGAATGGATCTTAAACATTGTACCTGTGGCTAAACCAAATGGGGGCATCTACATGTGTTCTGACTTCAGAGATCTCAACAAAACATGTCCCAAAGATGACTTTCCATTGCCAAACATTGATCTTATAGTAGACTTGACTACTGGTCATGAAATGCTTTCTCTAATGGATGGATTCTTTGGCTATAATTAGATAATGATACCAGAAGAAGATCAACATAAAACTACTTTTACTTGTCCTTGTTGGTGCATCATGCCATTTGGTCTTAAAAATGTAGGGGCAACTTTTTAAAGAGCAATGATAGTGATATTCCAATATCTCTTTCATCACATCATGGAGGACTATGTGGATGACATACTAGAAAAATCTTCTAGGGCCGATCACATACATATTATAGGCCAAATCTTTGACCGACTAGAAAAATATCAAGTAAGACTCAATCCAAAGAAATGTGTCTTCGGGGTAACCTCAAGAAAACTATTGGGATACATTGTATCTCACAGAGGCATTGAAGTAGATCTAGCAAAAGTTAAGGCTATAGTGGAGATGCCTCCACTAAAGAATCTAAAAGCATTAAGGAACCTTCAAGGAAGGTTACAATCCATTAGGCAATTTATCTCATAGCTAGCAAATAAATGTCAACCATTTCAACACTTGCTCTGAAAGGATGTCTCATTTTGATGGGATGATTAGGGTCAAGTAATATTTGATCAACTCAAAGAATATCTAGCTACACCTCCTATCTTGGTACCACTAGTCACTAGTAGGCCTTTGATCTTGTACATCTCAACTACAACTATAGCCCTAGGAGCTCTTCTAGCATAGCATGATGAGTCAGGAAAAGAGCATGCAATCTATTATATCAATCAAACATTGGTGGGTTATGAAATCAATTATTCACCTATGGAAAGAGCTTGTTTAGCCTTAGTGTTTGCTTCCCAAAAGTTACAGCATTACATGCTAAACCAACAAACAAATCTAATGGCCAAAATTGATCCATTAAAGTATCTATTAGGAAAAGTAGCTCTCACAGGCAGACTAGCTAAATGGGTCATGATCCTTAGTGAGTTTGACGTTGAGTATGTGGATTTTAAAGCAATCAAGGGGTAAGCCCTAGCAGATCAACTAGAAGAAACACCCATGACAGATGTACATCCTATGGTATCTAACTTTTTGGATGAAAATATCTTCAATCTTTTTACCTTGGTAATATGGAAGTTGTATTTTGATGGTTCCTACACACAACATGGATTAGGGGCCAGCATCCTTTTTATCACTCCACAAAATGACTATAGCCCTAAGTCATATCGGCTTGCATTTCCTTGCATCAATAACATAGCTGAGTATGAAGCACTCCTCATAGGTATCCATATAGCAGTCCAATGGGAAATCAAAGAACTACATGTATATGGAGACTCACAACTAGTCATTCGACAAGTCACGGATGAGTACCAAACAAAAGATGAAAAGTTGGTCCCTTACAAGTAACTAGTGGATGTCTACAAACCACACTTTTCTAGCATCACTTTTGAGAAAATACCAAGAGAGCACAACAAAGCTGCAGATTCTATGGCCTCTATGGGGTCACTTATAGACACACCTGCAAACACACAGAAATGTGAATTCTTAATCAAGAAATTATTGATACCAGCTGTCGATGTTCCAACTACTGAAATCATCTATGAACTTGTTGGTCCCAATTCCCCATGTTACAAAGATATCGATGATTACCAAGTAAACATGGTGCTTTTCCCTTTGAGCTATCTGCCACCCAACACAAAAACTTTATCTGTCGATCCTCCTATTACACCATTCTATTTGATACACTATATCACCGGAGCCTCAATGGTTTCCTCTTACGATGTCTTAACGTGGAAGAAGCCGATGCTACCTTACGAGACATACATGAAGGTGTCTATGTCACACATTCTACTAGTCCTAACCTCACTATGAAGATACTCCGCACAAGTTATTACTAGCCTACAATAGAACAAGATGCTTATAGTTTGCTAAGAAATGTCTACAATTCTAGAAGCATGGAGATTTGATTCGTGCACCAGCTCATGAACTACAACTTGTGACAAATCCATGGCCTTTTTCACAATGGGGTCTCAACCTTGTAGGACAAATCCACCCATCCTCATCCAATGGCCATAAATTTATCATTACCTCCATTGAGTACTTCATGAAGTGGGTTGAATCCATTCCCATGACTTATATCACCGACAAACAAATAGCCAAGTTTATCCTTAACTAGCTCATTTGTCAGTATGGTATCCCCCAAGCCATTGTCATTGATAATGGGTGATCATTCAAGAATCAAGATGTTTGTGTCTTGTGCACCCAATACAATATCCAACATCGCTTTTCAACTCCCTACTATCTACAGAGTAACAACCAAGTCGAGGCTTCCAACAAAACCATTCTCAAAATCCTCAAGAAAATGAACAATGAAGCTAGTCATGATTGGCATCTGCAAACTTCTCAATCCCTCCATATGGGCCTATCGTACTAGTATCAGAACACCAACTGGTGCAACACCCTATGCCTTGGTCTATGGCTCTAAAGCCATTCTACCTATAGAGGTCAAGATCCCATCCCTTAGAGTATCTATGTAGCACCTGATTGATGGAGAGGAGTATCACACTTCCAGATTAGCTGACCTAGAACTACTAGATGAAAGGTGCCTTTCCGCGCTTAATCATCTCCATGTCTATAAAAACCACCTCCGGTGCAACGATAACAAGAAGATCAAATAAAGATGGTTTCATGTTGGTGATCTTGTCTTAAAAGAAAATTAGAGAAATCAAGTAGATCAAGAAAATAAGGGCAAGTTTGAGCCTAATTGGTTAGGACCCTTTGTTATCATAGCAGCATATGGGTCAAGAGCTTATACTCTAGCAACACCAGAAGGCATTCCCCTAGATGAGCCACTCAAAAGTGTTCATCTCAAGAATTTCTATGGCTGATCCTCAGAGTATCCATGTCAAAAAATAAATAATTTGAAAAATTTGAAAAAATCATTAAAAAAAATAAAAAAACAAAAACAAAAACAAAATAATTCGTCCTCTAGTGAAAACCTAGTAAGCAGGTGCCTTGGATAAGTACCATAGTGAAAACCTGGCAAACAAGCACTATGTGTAGAGTCAACATCCATCATCTATCGAGTTTTGTCCATTCTATGTCCATTTCATAATAACCTTCACTCCATGTTCATTTCATAATAGCCTTCATCCATCCATCATAACACCATTGACCCATTTGCATTTCCATTTCCCTATCTAGAATAGCTTGGAAATTTGTTAATGTCACTCATCCCATGTTAATCATCAACTTCTCTCTGTTAGTTTGTCCATCATCATTATCCTATGTCAATAGTTATCCATGTCTTATCCTATGTCAATAGTTATCAATGTCTTGTCCTATGTCAAAATGTGGTCCATGTAAAAGTTATCCTATGTCAAAAAGTTATCCATGTCAAGTTATCCTAGGTCAACTATCTATGTCTTCCTATCATCCATTGTTATCCTATGTCAGTCAACCATAAAACACCTCTATCAGAATGGGGGCAAACCTTTCCTTAACCTAGGTCTAGGAATGGATCCTTGTTCGTGGTTCAAAACACTTCAAGCAACAAAAAAAAAAAAAACACTTCATCCTTGAAGGAAAACACAAAGAAGAACAAAAGCACTTCAAAAACCAAAACTAAAACAAAAACACATCCAATCAATCCATCAACCATCTCACTGAAACCAAAACACTTCATCCTATCCTACATCATCAAGCCCAAACCAGAACTACATATTATCTCATCTCAATCTTAAGGTACCTTGATCCCATGGATATGGGTATGTAGGCAGTCTAGAATATGAAGGACGTACCCAGTACTCAGGTACATAAGTTATCATCATTTCACCTACCCAAGCTCAAACACCTTAACCCACTCATCACTCTACCTAGAACTACATATTATCATATTCATATTTCATCATAATGTGCCTTGGTCCCGTGGATACAGAGTATGTAGGAAGTCTAGAATATGAAGGAAGTATGTAGTACTCAAGCACATACGATTCATCATTCTTCACCCATCTCAATCCATTAACATTTCCATCTTTCTAGTCTTCCGTTTATCAAAATCCATTCACCTTGACTTGACTAACTCAAGCAGCAAAATAACAAACAAATTCATCCTTTCAAAGCAAAAGTCCTTAAAAAAACCTGAAGCAAAAACACCTACTTATAGATCCATCTATTGTCCTACATATTGATTGCCAACATCTACTACATCAAACAATTATCTTATACATGATGTTCCATTGTTGAAACTAGGCCATACGTCTTATACGACATGTTTCATTTCCTGAAACTAGACATTATCCTATCAATAGATCAACACCCTTTAATGGATATATTGTTCCTACAATAAGGTTGTTATCTATCTAATCTACCAAACCAATCCAATCTATCCTGAGCAACCTCTTTGGCAAGAGAATATGTTGGCTGTATGTTTCCTTTGTAAGTTAGTCAATTTGCTTTTTGGTTTATCTTTTTGTCCCTTTCCCATTACTTATTCAAGACTACCTTGATTTATCTATATCTTGGTATGTTGCGATGCCGTATGGATTGGAGGCATAGTCATTTCGTTTGTGTGTTGTGTTTGAGGAATGATCTTTAGTATCTTTCTGAGAAACATATTTATCTTGTATGTGTGTTACAACCTAGCATCTTACATATTAATATTCTTCTTGCATTTATGTATTGAAGTTTATTTTATGTTCAAGACTATGGCTCATTCACATATCTACTAAGATTATATTATGTCTAAGAGATCTAAGTTCAAATCGCTTTCTTACAGAGTCAACGTCCTCGCACTAGGATATCATAGCACCTTGGTCTTTTATACCTTGGTGGCAAACTATCCATGTGCTATATCAAAAAGAAGGATTGCTCTTTATAAACATTTGTGAAATCATTGCAACAAGCTCATCCATTTAACCATCTATTTATCCAAATCATCATATAGACTTTCAAGCAAAGATCGATCAATTGTCTCTCTATCATGTCTCTTCTATCTCCATGTTCTTCTATCTCCGTCACCATCTAATGCATATCTGCAAAACCACATGTTAGATATCGCATATCATATCATTATCATATCATCATGTCATCATATGTCATACATCTATAAGCATCTATATCATCATGTCATCATATGTCATACATCTATAAGCATCTATATCATCATGTCATCATATGTCATGCATCTATAAGCATCTATGTCATCATGTAAAATCATCATCATATCATAAAGACATCACATGTCATATATCTATAAGCATCTATGTCATCATATAATATCATTAGCATACATATCATCACATGAATACATAATGATAAATACATGTCATCACATCCATGTCAATAGAAGTACATCACAAAAAACAAACAAAGCATGAACATCCATGAGCGTAAAGATCATGTCATCATATATCATCATGTGATTCATCAACAAAATACAAGTGTCCATGTCTACATCATAAGTACATCATGGCTATCAAGAGCCCATAATATACATCCAATGCATGCAGACATCAATCAATATATACAAAGTGTGTCAATGATACAAAAACAACTAGTACAATATATACAAATATACATGCTCCAGTGTCAGCTAGTGGGTAGAGTTGCTTTCCTACTGTGATCCCTATCCTCTATCGGTACTCAGCGAAGGTCCTCCTGCTGGTCCTCCACTTGGCTGAAGTGGTTGTCCCTAATAGATGAAACTAATCTCCCCATCCTACGTGATGAGGAAGCAGCTGACCTACTCCGCTCTCAGAAGCTAGGCTCTCGTTGATCTGTCAGCATCATGCCAAAGTAGAGACCTATATAATACTTAGTCTCTCTCCCTACTGTAACCAGCTCTCCTTGAACTTAGGTGAACTCACTAAATAATGTCAACTGATCTACACCCATTATGTGGTGTGCCTCATCTCACTCTCTCACCTAACCCTCTGTAGGGTGGCCTCTGCAGTTAAATGTAGTTGTACTATTGCATCTCACTCTAATGTCAATTGAGCAATATGCCCATCATCTACTAGTGGTGGTGGCATTGCCTGTGCCGCTGCCAAAGCTTCCTATGCTGCTACTGCTACCTGCACATGTAGCTGGGCCTAAGCCTCAGTCTGTCTAGCCTCAGCCCAGGTTGCATCTCTATCTCTCCTCATCTACACCATCCTAAGCTCCAAGCGAGTCCTCCTCACTATCTCCTCCTGATGTAACTGCAGTGCCTATTGCAGTGGTGTCTCTATTGGCAAAATATCTCGCTATCCCCCAGCCTTAACCATTGGCACATCTACCTAGTCTCCATCATCTCTCGTAGCCTGCCTCTATGCTGTGGCCTGCTGTCAGTCCTGTCTCTGAGCCCTCACCTCTGCTCCTGCAAATGCAACCTCCCACACTACTGCAACGACTCCTGGTCTCGTCAATCTCATTGGCTTGTGTGTCTACTAGTAAGTGTCATAAGCTAGTAGTGTGCCTAGGTCAGCTAGCCTTATAATCCATTCCTAGATAACTGGGGCAAGTCCATGTAAATATGTTAATGCTATATCAAGTGAAATCTCAGGCCCCTAGTCATCCACCTCCCTCCGGGTCCATGCATAAATCACCTTGCCTACGAACAATCCTTGTGGTAATCCAAACTGCCTCAGTACCCTCTCTGGAAGGTATCTCTCTCTCATATCAGTGCATCTGCGAAACAAGTATCTCAACTACCTGTAATTTACCATCTCCTCATGGTCACCATCCCATGACTCAGAATCTCTCTAAGGGTGCCACATGAAGATGTCCATTTCATCTAGTTGTCTTCGCCAGTACCTCACTGAACCCATCCATCGGTGTGTAATAACACCCTCATACAAGAAAGCATAAGGTTCGCCATGCTCTTAACGACACTGAGTGATAGGCCTAATCACTAGGATGTGCTCCCAGGCCCATACTTGCAACAATGTGACACCTGTTGATAGGTTGCTCCTAGATCTATATATACAGTCATGTAAATCATGATACAACTGACCCAAAACACACAGTCTCCATACATATCGGATGCCATGTGTAAACATCCTAGATAGAACTATGCCCCATCCAGTAGATAATCCCCTGGACCGTCGATCAAGACATAAGAATCCTCTGATAAGTGAAATAACAATCCATCGAATCCTCTCACAGAGTCTCCGTACTCAAGCCCACTAGATCTCTTGATCCTGCACACCTAGTTCATTAGTTGCAAACACCTCTTGTAGACCTGCCTCTCCTCACTTTGTGTCATAATCCACTCTATCACCCTGAATGAGAATCTGTAGGATGTGTCGAACATCCTCTAGTGTCACTCTAGCCTCCCTTATCAGAAAGTGGAAGGAGGAGGTCTCACTATGATATCTCTCAACAACCGTAGTTAATAGTGTAAGATTCACCCTAATAGGCATCAGATGGGCAACATGCCACAATCCCATGATCTTTAGGAAAAGTTCCTTGTCCTCATCCAATTGTACAACTACGTTGGCAATCAGATAATGTCTCTCTTGAGACTGCAAAGGTGCTATGATGATTTGCATGCATGATGACCACTTGTTAAACACATTGCAAATTCAAACTGATCCTAAGTAACATATTCTAGAAATCCCTAAGACAAACCTTGTCAACTCTAGTCTAAGCCTCTAGAACACATTTTCTAAACCTAACCTAGCTCAACCTACACTCAAAACCAAAAGCGCTTAGTTTCTAACTGAGGCGCTTGACTGTGGTACTAAACACACCTTGATGATTTGCATAGGCATTGAGCTTTAACCTAACAAAGGCACTTTGTTGTGATACCTAACATGCTTTACAACTTTGTAGATGCACTAAGACTTTTGTAACTCTAAAACCAACAGCACCGAGCTGCCTTACCAATGGTGCTTATCTATACTACCAAACACGTTGCGGCATTTCCCAAAAGCACTGCATCATGGGACAAACAACCACAAGCACCAAGATTTTGCCCAATGTGCGACACTATGTGCCAAAGGTGCTAAGTTGCGCCAAAAGCACTGAGCGCAAGCTCAGCACCTTTGGCCAAAAAATTCAAAATCCTAGAAAAACCTAACAAAACTTAAAACAAAAACAAGGTTTTTGATCACTTACCAATCCCAATGTGCCTGCTAGTCTCCCATAAGTCCGCACGCGCTCCGCCTAGTGCTTATCCATAGGAATCGACATCTCTGCAAGCTCTAATCTCAACCTATGCAAGGAGCTCTAAACTTAGCAAGGAGGCAAAAGGCTCTAACTCTTGACAACTCTAGGTGTGCAAATGACTTGTGTTGACCCTTTGGGACCTATTTATAGTGTCCCAACCCTTATTCTTCGTACCCCTAATCCATCTTATTCTCTTGTCTGCTAATCGTCATCAACGTGTCAGCATCCATATATACAACCTCATCTAACTCAAACACAATCTTCTAGTCGAGTGTCAACCTAGTCCTTCTGTCACTTCCCTATCTTTCCTCTCGAGGGGGCATCCTATGCCAGCTAAACAGGGGTAGCTAGCTACACTGGGGCATCAAAATTGTATCATGTCTTCAACAATCATTTTCTTTGAAGCAACGCTATAAATTGCATTGCATCAAAGAGGAATCTTGCTTCTTGCTCAACCATGAAACCAATCTATTACCCAAGAAGAAAGCACCGCCACTTGTACTTTTTCTATCATCAACATCTTTGGCCCAATCTGCATTTGTATAAGCACTAAGAGTGAAATTGATATCTTTAGGATACCACAATCCATAGTCTGAAGTGTCTTTTAAATACCTCACGATCCTCTTATCTACCAACACATGTGACTCTCTAGGATCTTTGTCAAATCTTGCCACAAGACAAACTACATGCATTATATCTAGTCTAGTATAAGTGAGGTAAAGTAGTCCTCCAATCATAGACCTGTAGTTTTTCTGATCAACCTTAGGTGATTCATCATTCTTGCTCAACTTGCAACCAGTTACCATAGGGGTACACAAAAGATTAGAATTCTCCATTCCAAACTTCTTCAACATCTCTTTCACATACTTTGATTAAGAAATGAAAATTCCTTTTTCTAATTGAGTAATTTGTAGACCTAGAAAGAAATTCATTTCACCTAACATGGACATCTCAAACTCCTTTTGCATTTCCTCTACAAACTTCTTACACATACCTTCATTTCCTCCAAAGATAATATCATCAACAAAGACTACACCAATCAAAATTTGATCACTATTAATTTTCAAATAGAGATTACTGTCTATAGTACCTTTACTGAACCCTAACTACAATAAATACTATCCAACCTTGCATACTAGGCTCTAGGGGCTTGCTTCAGTCCATACAAGGATTTCTTCAATTTGCACACCATGTCACCTTGGTCTGATAACTGAAATCCTTCAAGTTGTTCTATGTAAACCTCTTCTTCCAACTCACCATTCAAGACTGCAGACTTCACATCCATCTGGTACACCTTGAAATCTTTATTTGTTGCAAATGCCAAAAACTTTCTTATTGCTTTAATCCTTGCCATAGGAGCATAAGTCTCCTCAAAATCTATACCTAGAACTTGAGAATATCCTTTGCATATCAATCTTGCTTTGTTTCTTACTACTTTTCCACTTTCATTCACCTTATTTCTAAAAACCTATTTAGTTCCAATCACATTCTTATCAGCAGGCCTAGGAACCAATTCCCAAGCTTGATTCTTCTCTATTTGCATCAACTCTTCTTCCATAGCCTTTATCCAATTTTCATCTTTGCATGCTTCACTCACTATTTTAGGTTCAATCTTTGAAAGTAAATAGTAGTTCACCTATTCTTCTACAACTCTTTTCCTTGTCAATACTCCTTTGCTTTTGTCACCAATAATCTGATCTTCAGAATGATTAATCTTTACATACTTGGGAGTCCTAACAACACTTTCTAGAGCCTTTTCTTCTTCGACTTGACTATCCTTTTGTTCAACTTTTTCTTTATTTGTAGCCACTCAAATCTGATATTATTTCAATGTCTTCATCAACCTTCACATTAGCACTCTCAATAGTCTTTCTCAATCTCTTATTGTAGCACCCCTAGGCCTTACTCTTAGTACAGTATCCAAGGAAAATTCATTCATCACATCTAGCATCAAACTTACCTAACTCTTCTTCTCTTTTGATATAACATTTGTTTCCAAAAACTTTGAAATATTTCACTATAGGAACTCTTCCATATTACAATTCATAAGGAGTTTTAGTACCATTACCTTTGACTTGAACTCTATTTTGAATGTAGACAACAGTATGTATAGCTTCTCTCTAATACACTTCTGGTAGGTTAGCTTCTTTCATCATTGACCTAGTAGCCTCTTGAACTATCCTATTCCTTCTTTCAACAACTCCATTCTGTTGAAGAGTCCTAGGAGCAAACAATTGTCTATTTATCTCGTGTTCTTCACATAAAACATTAAATTCATTTGATGTAAACTCACCTCCTCTATCAGACCTTAAGCATTTGATCTTCAATTCTAACATAGTCTCAACCATCACCTTGAAATCTTTGAACTTGTCTAGGGCTTCTAATTTATCATTTAGAAAAGTGACCCAAGTCATTCTAGAATAATCATCAATAAACAACATAAAGTACCTATCTCCTTGCAGACTTCATATTCTTGTAGGACCACACAAATTTGTATGCACCAACTCAAGCAATCCAACAGAGAATTGTTCTTTACTCTTGAAACTTGTCCTTGTTTTTTTCCTCATATGACATTCCTTGCAAATAGTATTAGCAGGCTTCACAAGCTTGGGCAAATCTCTCATAGCTTGTACTAAACTTATCTTCACCAAGTTTTCAAAATTGATATGAAACATTCTTCTATGCCATAACCAACTCTCATCTATTTGAGCTAACAAAAAATAATCATTAGTTCCTCTTAAGTGATAAATATTACCTCTAGTCTTCTTACCAGTAGAAATCACTATCCCGGAGCTTTTTGTGATCTTGCATCCATCACCCTTGAATATTAGATCCTACCCTTTGTCACACATCTATCCAACACTTAAAATATTATGTTTTAAACCCTTCACATATAGAACATCATCTGTATTATGTTTTCCATCAAAATAAATAGATCATCTTCCACAAATCTTACAAGCTGCATTATCTCCAAACCTAACCAATCCTCCATCATACTTTTCCAAACTCACAGACTTACTTTTATCACCGGTCATGTGAAGTGAACATCCACTTTTAATAATCCATTCATCCTTATCTTTCCCAACCTAAAAGATAGACAAAACACTCTCTTCCACTAGTTTTTCTTCCTTCACACAACTAGCAAGATTAGTAGACATATGTTCTTCCTTGATAGTAATAAACAAGCATTTATTTGTAGTAGTATCATCAGAATCATCATTAGTTACACCATCATCATCATCCTCTCTAACATAATATCATTTCTTTATGATCCTACATGTACTTTCTATTCTCTTCTTGACCTTCTCAATTCTCTCTGGAAACCTAGAAGCATAGTGACCAATCTTACCACAAGTAAAACATTTGAAAGGTAATTTGCCTTTGAACTTACCAGTACCTCTTTCTATTCTATCCACAATGTTGGCTTCAATCTCACCAAAGTCATCATCTAGTTCCATAGCATACTTCTCAGATCTAGAAGTCTTTTCTAATGTGTTGGCTTTGAAAGCAGTCTCAGTCTTCGACAAAGCATCACCAAACTCTCTCATCTCAAAAACAATAAACTTTCCAAGCAACTAATCCTTTGTAAGCTTGTTCAATTCCACAAGTTCTTCAATTGCAAACAACTTATGACTATAGGATTTAGGCAATCACCTAATAATCTTCAACACAACCTCTTTCTCCTCAATAGTTCCTCCAAGACCTCTAATTCCATTGACAACTTCATCAACTTTTTGTATGTAGATCATTATGTTCTCATCATCACTCATCTTCAAAGCTTCATACTTCACCTTTAGGTTCTACAACTTGGCATTCTTCATAGATTCATCTACTTCATATATACTTTCCAACTTGTCCCAAATCTCATGAGTAGTTTCCAGATTCAAAACTTTCACCAACTCAGTGTTAGATAAAGCATTCGACAAAGCATCTCTATCTTTTCCATTTAACTGATACTATTTGACTTCATCTTCAGATGATGGACCACCTTTAGGAATAGTATACTTTGTTTATGCCATCTTCTGAACATTATAACCAAGAGAAATGAGATGACTTCACATCCATACCATCTAGAGAGCATAATTAGTTCCATCAAACTATGGAATATCCTTCTTGTGCACCATCCCATATCTACCTTAGGTTGTTAGGATTTCTTCTAAGGAACCCTCGCTCTGATACCAATTGTTGGAATGCACAAGAAAACTAAGAGAGGGGGTGAATTAGTTGTAACCAAAACATAACTTCTTATATACATCAAAACATTAATCACTTAATCACTGTTGTTATTATTTAACCATGAAAGCATGAAAATAGAAACTTAAGAACATCCACACATGAGACACTAGATTTTTACATGGAAAACCCAAAAAGGGAAAAACCATGGTGAGGGTTAACTCACAGTATAAATGATATATAAAAGTTAGAATAAGACTCACTACTAGAGGCTCATTGCATCAGGGCTCACTACCCAAGGAATCACTATCCAAAATGCTCACTGCAATAAGCTCACTACCAAAAGGGCTCACTACTAGAAGTAGAAGAAGATAGTTACAATGAGAACAAATCTCACAGCAACCAATGATCCACCACAAACTCAACTGAATCTACCACAACCACTCTAGAACAAGATAGGCTCCTTTTCTAATCACTGTCATACACACACACACTTCACATCTCCAGATCACACTTGTAACAAATGATGCTTCTCATGCAAGTATTTTGACTATCTCAACAACTTTACTTAATTTCCCAATTATCTAACTCATATTTATACATCCATAATCTTGGAAACAATCTTCAAGGTCGGCACAAACAACAACCTTAACCAATATTCAAATTAGGTCTGGACCTAAACATTCTCGTGGTGGAAAGGAATGAATGTGCACCACACCATACCTTAGCTAGGACTCAAATGAAATCTCCTATGCAACAACACGCTTCCACAAACTCCAAAGCATAACTGCAAGTAGTGAAAACAACTAGCTCAGACAAGACTAACATTAACACTAAGACCTTTAGGAACATGCTTCAACCACAATCAAAATTACAATTTGTGGACCAATCAAAAAGCAAGAACACAATCTAGAGACATCCACAAGCACATTACAATTACCAAGAGCTTCTGTACAACCTCCAAACACTCTTTCTAGAAGATTCTTCAAACTAAACCACTTAAAAATCCTATCAACCACTATGTCACAAAGAAAAGATCTCTTGTGGAGCACAAAATCATGAACCACTTCAACTGAAGACACATAACATCATCCCAAACATAAATCTAGAACTGCAAACTATAAAACTCAAATGCGGAGAGATGTGGAACACAATACATTCTCCCAGTCACAATTGAACACTCAGAATTTTTTTTTTTTACTTTGGTGAACAGAACTCACTCAAATCTTCACACCGGAGGCTCATGTAGAAGCATTGGCATTGATATTAGGATAAGGGAAATGTTTGTTCATGCTTGTAGTTAGTTGTGTTGATGTCTTTGATGTCTTCCTGTTGTCATCACAAGGTTGTTGTGTTTTTCTCATGATTCTTTAGAATGTAAAGGTGGTGCAGGAGCACCTACCTGACAGCTGGCCTTCATGAGGCAGTTAGTAGTTTAGGTCTTGTTTGTGTTTCCAAGAAGGTCTGTTAGACCAAATGCATGTAATAAGGTCATGCTGATCAGGATAAGATCATGCTGACCAGGCTTTTGCTATTTTTAGCTAGTTAGTTATAACAGCTGTCATGATGTATGTTCGGTGGGGTCTCCCAGCCGCCTGGAGAGTTCCCAGCCGCTTGGAGTCAGGTCAGTAGTACTCGTAGGAAAGTCTTTATAAGCATGAGATCGGTTGATGTTGGACAGACAGACAGATATCATCGATCAGACTTTGTGAGAGTGAGACAGAGCGAGAGGAACATCATATTGTAGTTGCATCTTTTGAAATCGAATAAAGTTTTCCTGTTTGTGTTCATCCTCTGTTGCATTCCATTGCTTGATCAATTTGCTGGTTTGAGTGGTTGCATGGATTTCCTGATCCATTCCACCGGTTGATCTGTCTGATCGGTGGAATGGTAATGTACAGTAGGGTAGATTGTAGGTTGTTTTCCGTTTGCATGCAGGTGTGCAGGATCGCGGTCAAGAGATGTTGAAGACCCTAGCATCCTCATGTGCTAGGTCAAGTTGAGAAGTTTGAGTTGGAAGATCACCCTGAGACGGGATCGGGTCATCCCTGGTGGATCAGCGAAGGGAAATTTTGCTAAGTGAAGAAGTCTGTTAAAACGGCATCATCAGGATATTTCTGCAAATATCCTGCAGACAGTTCGGACATCGTCATCCGGATAAGTGAAGATGAACATGATGTTGTCGATTGCATGAAGTGTGAGTTCGTCGGGGTGATCATCAGCAGGAGGAGCCAAGGAGTGTATCGGCATCAGGATCATCATATCGGAGTGCCAAACATCCGCATATCGCGAGTAGATGCAGGAGAGAAAGTTCGGGTTTTTCGACTAAGTGTTGAGGAGATCATCAGGATATCGGGTGACGTCATCGTCATCAGGATATGACGTCATCGTCATCAGGATATTGAGATATCCCCTTGTGCGAGGTTATCCTGCCGTTGCTAAGCGATTAAGTATCGGCATCGGCAGAAAGTGTATTAGCATCATCAGGAGGTTTCAGAGGGAACCGGATAATTTATATCATGATGCTGTTGCTTGTATCGTCGGGCAGTGGAGCATCGAAGGTGAGCTGCTGAAGTGAACGTCATCAGGATATTTGGAGCAACCGGATGTTGAATATCCTGCTGACGAAGAAAGTGATGAAGGTCATGATGAAGACGCTGGAGTTCGAGACCCGATGAACAGTGCAACAGGAGGATGTGTGCGCCCGCTGAACATCATGATGATGATGTTAGAAGGAAAGTGGAGATGAACAGTAGTCGGCAGGAGGACAATTGCGAGTGTCTGAAATATGATGATGCTGTTAGTTTTAGGAAACATGATGCTGACAGAGTAAAGCCGAAACATGATGATGTCGTTGGTAGTTGGAGGGAATATGATGATGATGGCGAAGATGATGATGATGAGGTTGGTCTGCAGACATTCATGCTATATGCGAATGTTATAGTGTGGATGCCTCTGCATCATAGTGGTATCAGAGCTCAGCAAAAGGTCTGGGCTGTTGTGTGTTGATTCTGTCACTGAAAGGGCAGAGGTAGAGATAGAGTTGATTGTGTTGTGTGTTGATTGAGAGGTTGACAAAATGCCTCCTAAAGGTAGTGGTACTGCAAGGGAATTGCAGGAACTGAAGGAGAAACATGCTAGAGAGATGAGGAAGATGAAGGAGCTTGCTGAAGCACTTCAAGCCAGGCTGATAGCCCTAGAAAAGAACAAAAAGAGGGAAGTGGAAGACAGTGAGTCTGAAGAAGAAGCAGATACTGTTGAAGAGTATGAAGAGGTAGCTGAAGATCTGGATGCTGAAGACCAGAGATTGGCAAAACTGTTAAAGGCAGTACAGAGTGAAAAACCTAAGGTAAAGGTTGATGTTTCCAAGTATACTGGAAGCTTGAATGAAGATGAGTTCTTGGACTGGATTGCTGCACTGGATAATCACTTTGAATGTGAAGATGTTGCTGAGGATCAGAAAGTCAAGATTGCAAAGACCAAGTTAGGAGGTCATGCTTTGGTTTGGTGGGATTATGTACAATCTGAGAGAAGGAAACAAGGGAAGTCTAAGATCACTTCATGGGATAAGATGGTAGCAAGGATCAAGGGTAAATTCTTGCCAAGGGATTATGAAATCCAGATGTTTAAGAAGCTGTAATTTTTAAAGCAGAAAGACAGGGATGTGAAATCATATACTGAGGAATTTTACCTGTTGAGTATGAGATCTGGTCATCATGAGAATGAGGTAGAAAAGGTGGCTAGGTACTTGGCTGGTTTGAGGTTTAACATACAGGATGAGTTAGTGTTAGCTAACCCTAAGAATGTGGAGGATTGTTACCAAATGGCAATCAGGATTGAAGAAAAGATGAATAGAGGACATGATAAGTCCATGAGAGGAAGCGGAAACAATAGGGGAAGAGGAACAGCCCCTGCACAAAAGCAAACCAATGAGGTTCAAGAAGACACTGGTAAAGGACAGGGACAGTCTGATTTAAGAGGTGGATGGAAAGGTAATAGAGGAAGATTTGGAGGTGGTAGAGGTTCTACTACATTTTCAGGAAAGTGTTACATCTGTGGAGAGTTTGGTCATCCATCTTTCAAATGTCCAGAAAACAAAGGTTCATCATCCAGAAATGATAGAACAAGTGACAAGAGAGTACAACTTGTGCAAGAAGAGAAGGAAGAAGAAAGTGCACAGAGTTCAAACAAAGGTCCTGAGAATTTTGGATATCCAGAGAGTGGAGAATCATTGATGCTAAGGAGAATTAGTTTACAGGCATCAAAGGATCTGATGCAAAGAAGAGCTCTTTTCAAAACCACATGTAAGAGCAAAGGTAAGGTATGTAAGGTTGTCATTGATACTGGTTCAACAGACAACATGGTATCTCAGGAAATGGTTGATAAACTGAAGCTGGAAAGGATTCCACATCCACACCCTTACAAGGCATCTTGGGTGAGTGATAGGCAATCACTTTTTGTCTCTGAGAATCTTGTGTGATATATTGCCTATGGAATGTTGTCACCTACTGTTGGGTAGACCATGGCAATTTGACAGAAGGGTACTGTATGATGGGTATGCTAATACCTACACCATCAAGAAGGATGGGAAGATTATTAAGTTGATGCCATTGCAGGCAAAAGCTGCAGTACAAAAGGCAGCTCAAATCATTTTAATGGGAAAGAAGGAGTATGTGCAGATGCCTAGAGGAGCAGGCATGAAGGCAGTTCAGGACACTGCAGAGAAAGGAGTTGTTACAGACAACAAGCTGAAGACAGTTTCAGTTGTGACTGACAGAGGTCAGCAGCAGGTTCAGAAACAGGGGTGCAACCAACCATCAGTTGAAAGGAATGACAAGGATGTTGTCATAGTTGGGACTATTGTTTGTCCTATAAGAGTTGAAAGGAAGATAGACTTGAACACTTCAGAAGTTCAAGAGGTAGTTCAGCCAGAGGTTCTGGTTAGGCAACCTGACAAACCCAGGGTATGTGAGAAGAAGGTCTACATCAACAGGCATGATGATTTACTTGCCAGAAAGCAAGTTGCAGTGCAGAAGTCTTGGAGCAGCCAAGAGACCGCAGCAGACAAAGCTGGAGCAGGTCAGAAGACTGACAAAGCAAAGTGTAACGGTGGAGGACTTCCCCATACTAAACTCATGGGACATGAGTTCTTTTCTGTTGGGGAGTATGGTGCAGGAGCACCTACCTGACAGCTGGCCTTCATGAGGCAGTTAGTAGTTTAGGTCTTGTTTGTGTTTCCAAGAAGGTCTGTTAGACCAAATGCATGTAATAAGGTCATGCTGATCAGGATAAGATCATGCTGACCAGGCTTTTGCTATTTTTAGCTAGTTAGTTATAATAGCTGTCATGATGTATGTTCGGTGGGGTCTCCCAGCCGCCTGGAGAGTTCCCAGCCGCTTGGAGTCGGGTCAGTAGTACTCGTAGGAAAGTCTTTATAAGCATGAGATCGGTTGATGTTGGACAGACAGACAGATATCATCGATCAGACTTTGCGAGAGTGAGACAGAGCGAGAGGAACATCATATTGTAGTTGCATCTTTTGAAATCGAATAAAGTTTTCCTGTTTGTGTTCATCCTCTGTTGCATTCCATTGCTTGATCAATTTGCTGGTTTGAGTGGTTGCATGGATTTCCTGATCCATTCCACCGGTTGATCTGTCTGATCGGTGGAATGGTAATGTACAGTAGGGTAGATTGTAGGTTGTTTTCCGTTTGCATGCAGGTGTGCAGGATCGCGGTCAAGAGATGTTGAAGACCCTAGCATCCTCATGTGCTAGGTCAAGTTGAGAAGTTTGAGTTGGAAGATCACCCTGAGACGGGATCGGGTCATCCCTGGTGGATCGGCGAAGGGAAATTTTGCTAAGTGAAGAAGTCTGTTAAAACGGCATCATCAGGATATTTCTGCAAATATCCTGCAGACAGTTCGGACATCGTCATTCGGATAAGTGAAGATGAACATGATGTTGTCGATTGCATGAAGTGTGAGTTCGTCGGGGTGATCATCAGCAGGAGGAGCCGAGGAGTGTATCGGCATCAGGATCATCATATCGGAGTGCCAAACATCCGCATATCGCGAGTAGATGCGGGAGAGAAAGTTCGGGTTTTTCGACTAAGTGTTGAGGAGATCATCAGGATATCGGGTGACGTCATCGTCATCAGGATATTGAGATATCCCCTTGTGCGAGGTTATCCTGCCGTTGCTAAGCGATTAAGTATCGGCATCGGCAGAAAGTGTATTAGCATCATCAGGAGGTTTCAGAGGGAACCGGATAATTTATATCATGATGCTGTTGCTTGTATCGTCGGGCAGTGGAGCATCGAAGGTGAGCTGCTAAAGTGAACGTCATCAGGATATTTGGAGCAACCGGATGTTGAATATCCTGCTGACGAAGAAAGTGATGAAGGTCATGATGAAGACGCTGGAGTTTGAGACCCGATGAACAGTGCAACAGGAGGATGTGTGCGCCCGCTGAACATCATGATGATGATGTTAGAAGGAAAGCGGAGATGAACAGTAGTCGGCAGGAGGACAATTGCGAGTGTCCGAAATATGATGATGCTGTTAGTTTTAGGAAACATGATGCTGACAGAGTAAAGCCGAAACATGATGATGTCGTTGGTAGTTGGAGGGAATATGATGATGATGGCGAAGATGATGATGATGAGGTTGGTCTGCAGACATTCATGCTATATGCGAATGTTATAGTGTGGATGCCTCTGCATCAAAAGGAGGGTTTGTATTGCTTTCATTCATTAGTATTGATCTTCAATATAGATTCTGATCTTAAGGGTGGTATTATGCTTTCATGATCATAGATGACTTGATTTTGTCATGAATCATGTCATATTCATGTTGTTCATTGATGAGGAGTTTGTTGTCTAAGACATGTTCACAAGTGATTGGAGGTCATCGTCAGAGTAGTCTTCATGACATTATGAATTGTGAATCAAGGGTTTACTCATATCATTCTCTTGACCGGTTGGATGGAAGACTTCATGTTGAATTAGAGTTTGGTAAGGTATTCATATTGCTTCATTACTCAAGTGTTCACATGCATCTTGTTGATATCCTCATGCAGTGGTAGATGAATTTGATCAGGATGGTGTTCATGTTGATCATTCATCCTCAAATAGTCACATCATGTCATAACTGGCTCATGTCGATCATTCACATATGTGTTGAAGGTTATGATGTTTCATATCATATCATAATGAGATAAAGCAAGGACCTTGAGCACATGCTCATTAGGTTGTCAGGTTATCTTGAAGCGGATAGAGTTATGCATATCTTCACAGAGTTGATGTTTGATGTACATTTATACCATGTTCATTCTTATCTTCTTCATTTATGGTTTGTCCATGTTTGGATTGTTGTTGGGTCAAATGCTTCATGCCTACTGTTTCTATTCAGAGTATTTGGTGTCCTTGAGTCCTTATTGAGTGAAAGGAGTCTTCATGGTTTCATGGTTCTAGTTTTTCAAGTTGCTCAAGAATTGTCTTCATTTTAGTATGAAAATATGTTGACTTCATAGTGAGTTAGGATCAATAAACCATCTAAAACCCTAACCTTATTATGCTCCTATGACCTAAATGTATCTTACGTGCCCATCATGAAAGAAAAGTTTCTTTTGTTTTATTCAAGCATTGACTGTCTATCACAAGTGAAAACAACTTAAGTTAAGTCTTTAAGGGTGTTTTTGTCATGGGGAGACCCCCCCCCCCCCTTGACCTAGTAGAACTGGTCATCCGGTTGTGTTTTAAGTCTTATGAGTGCCAAACTAAATCTAACGGTGGAGGGTAAAAATCAGAGTGGCTCGAAAAGTAAATCCCATGGATGTCTTTTAAAGCCTTTTTGAAGCCCAATGGTTAGTCTTCCTCGATAAAGTTTGACAGGCAAAGTTCTTTATAAGGCACAAAACTAATTTTTCTAACTCTATTGTGTGTACAGAGGGCCAGATAATTAATTTCAGAGATCTGTTCAATGTGTATGGAGTTTTAGATCATTGATATGGAAGTTTGATTGGTATACCTACATTTTAATATGACAATTGACCAGTTTTTGTGCAGGATAATATGGTATTTGTAGTATGAAAAAAGATTGAAGACTTATCAATGTTTATGAAATAAAAGAAAGGAAGGTAAAGTTGTTTGTGGTTGAATTTGGGGTGACCTCTATCTACTCATATAGTTCTTTTATGCAGCTTTGTCTTCTTGAGACTATCAAGGCTTTTAGAGTTTGATCATACATATTGTATGGACATAAGAGTAGTAATCTTTGTTCATGGATAAGTCTTAAAAAATAAAGGTGTATGCAGTATTTGGAGGTTTATGGGGCAGAAGATTGCCCAAGTAACCTATTTGTTTCTATGTCAGGAGGTATTCATAATTAAAAAAAAAATCATGAAGATTTGTTTGAGAAGAACAGAGACAGATGTGGTGATGACAACAGGTTAAACTGGAGTTCTTTGTATTATCTTTTTGTAATTCTGTTCAAGAAGACATAAGGTGTTGTTTAGATCATCATTCTAAGTGGTTCTATAATAGGTCTCCACCTATATGAAGGTTCTTGAAGGATTGTATTGGTCTACATAGATTCTTGTGTAAAGAGTTCAAGCTGACAATGTATAACCTTTTATGTAAATGTTTCATTTCTAGCAAGCCGACCCAGTTTTGAGTTAGATCTTGTTGCAGATATAAATACTTGATGGATTTTGATGTTGAATGCATTGTGGAGATTATAAAGCATGTGTGTGTGTGTGATCTAAGATGGTTTTTGTGATCTGATAAATATAGTAAGAGTATAAAGGATAGAATAACAGAGTATATGTGAACAGAACAAAGAAATAGAGTAGTCAAGATGAAGAGTTTTGAGACAGTATTTTGAGCTTTCATTGGAGCTGCATTCATGCATATGTAGATGCAATCCGAGCAGTTCATTTTGGCAGTGCACCATCTCCTTTCTTCTTTTTTTCCCTAGGAAGTGAGCCTTCTTGAAGTGAACACTTCTTTAGGTAGTAAGCCTTTATTGTAATTTGGTATTGTTCCTACATAGTATATTGTGAGCTAACACTCACTATGGTTTTTCCTAGTTTTGGGTTTTCCACATAAAAATCCTTATGTTCATGTGTTATGGATTATGGTTGTCTCTTCTGTGCTTAATTTGTTTAATTATTGCATTTAGTAAATGTATTGTTAAATTAACAAGTAAAATATTTAATAAGATACTAATTCACCCCCTCTCTCAGTATCTTGGGTGTTCAACAATTGGTATCAGAGCCTGGTTCCTTGGAAGAAGTCTAACAACTTGAGGAAGATTTTGGGAAGTGAACACATGGCAGGAAAATGGTTTGCTACTCCTCCTAAATAAATTGATTCATTTGAAACCATAGAAGAAGAATGTTTTCTTGTTAATGAAGACATGTTAGTTGATGCTTTGCAGAGAATCAGGGTAACCACTTGAATCTATTTTTCTTTCTCATGTTCATATTCAACCAGTGAGGCATCTTGTAGCCAGTGAAGCTTGTATGATCAGTGAGATTTGTTTATTGCCAGTGAGGCATGATTTTGTACTTATCAGTGAGACATTTTGTTTAATCTAGTGAGGTAATTTTTAAAGTGGTTTTTCATCCCTATGAGGGTTTTCCACTCATCAAATCAGGTGTTATATTTCTTGTTTATCTTCATATGTTCATGTGCCCTAATGATTTGTTCTTAATGTCCTAATTCATACTTTTCATTATCATACTTGTGTATATGTGTTTAATAGATCATTGAAGTCTTCCTCTCTCTTTCTCCTATAAGTTAAAAGGTGCAAAAAGTTTTAAAAGTTTATACAACAATGATTCAGCCCCATCTAAGTGTTGTTCTATACTCCAAAATCTCAAACTTGAGACATAGCAACTACAGACATCCCTAATATAATTTCCAAACTGCAAACAAATATATTCAATCTATAGGATATGCGGAGCAAACATTGCTCTATTCTAGGAGACAAAACAATTCTGCAACTGCACAACTTCTCAAACACTTTCTCAAACTCATCCAGACAACTTCCTTAGATGCTGACCTTAGGTGTTGGCATCAATGATAACACTTAATGCTCATACTTGCAACATGCTATACTTATAGGTTAGGAACCGAGTATAGTTATGAGGTTATACTTTAGGTATCTTAGAATTGAGTGTAGCTACAAGGTGAGAGAAAATGTAACGCCCCGCCATGAAACTTTAGAGAACAACACATTTATGCTATATGCAACAGGATAATTTTTTTTTTAAAAGATAGAAATAAAAAGTAATATTAACACATCATTTAAACTAATGACTTGTCCTCTAAGATAACATGGTTGCATTACTTGACAAAACAATTAACATAATCTAACACACATCATGAATTAACATTAGTAACTCATTGTAAACCTAATGCACTAAATCAATAAACATTTACATTTACATAACATCATATAAGTATTCATCAGGATCTAGTACATAGTCACAATTTCTCCTGACATATGAATACAACATTACATTCTTACATTATCATCTTCTAAATACATATCAATACATACATTATGAATAATCTGATACATAGGATAGCACATGAGCATAATAACTGTCTCCATAAATAGGTACATGATCTGAATCTGCTACAGGAGTTACCACCTTCTTGCACATGAACAAAGGCAAGGAGAAACCAATGGAGATAAAGCACATCCACCCAACCATGTGGAACCCTAAGGTCCACCCCCCATGCTAGGAGATAACATAAGGTCCCAAAACATCATACAGTCAGGTAGACAATTGCCTAATAGGAACAACGACTAAACAAGAATTCATTACAACACATGACAACACCACAAGCAACTCAAAATCACTTCCAGAGGCAACACACGACAAATGGGGAGAGTACAACTAGGGAATGCTAGGCTATAGTAGGAAGAGTGTCATCACATGGTCCTAACATGGGTTATCCTGACAACCTCTCACTAGGCAGCGGCCCCCATCTATGGTTATCCTGACAGCCTCTCACTAGGCACCGGCCCCATAGGGTGACACATGCGGAATCAACCTTCCTTTCGTGAGGACAAGGAAGTTGATCTTGCCAACCAGGCCTTTTATACCCATCCTTAGTCTAAACGAGCACTACAGGCATGGGAGAGGAAATCCAATTATCTTGTTAATGTGTAATCTATCTGTTGGCAAGAGACACTATATGGATTCATGGTTGTTGTCATTGATGGCAACAAAGGTCATCCCACATATCCGCAAGTCATAATGTGTCTCTACCGGAAGTCAGAATAAAGATTGTTGTGGTCCGGTGAACAAGAACAGAGTATGTGGCAAGGTCCGACAGATTGATCCGGATCTCTCAGAGGAAGTGTCTTGGTGCAGTGCGGATTTGGGGAAGTCAAGAGGACTACCTTGAGTGGTATATTCCAAGGATTTAGCCTCCGGTGATGGACAAGGAAAAAGATATGAATAGTTGAGTACCAGATTCCTGAGAGACAGTGAAAACAGAGGAAGAACTGACTGACAGAGTATCAGACTACTTTCTGGATGTGTTACTGTTGATGATAGAGGTTGTGAAGGCATGAATCATGTTTTTCCGACATGATTAATGATATCTACAAGTATATGCTTGATCCGCATTGCTTGGTGAGGAAGGATTCAGCCGACAGAACAAGAGTTTGTAAGAAACTAGACTGTTCCGGATGCCGACTAGAAAGGTGATGAAATTACTTGTGTGGATATATATAGAGGATGGATTTAGTTGTGAAGTGACTGATTGTGTGAAGATATATGCGAATAAGTCAAGAACAGAGCAGAAGTAGCAAAAAGGATCCGGTATGTGAAAGATAGCAGAATAAAGAACAGAGGAAAGATGAAGTGTAGCAGATCAGTATACTAAGCCTAACCGAAACTGAACTCCAGCATATGCAGATGCTTCCAATCAGTTCAAGACTGTGATTCTTATCACTTTGTAGACAGTGTGTCTTCTTGTAGGTAGTGGGCCTCTTGTGAGCAGTGTGCTTGGGTAGTGAGCCCTAATTGGCAAGTGCCATTTTGTAAATTCCTATTCTTCTAACAGAGAATAATTTTTGGGTTAATCACCCCGTGGTTTTCTCCCTTAACAGGGTTTCCACGTCAAAAATTACTGTGTCATATGTTTCTTATTTCATGGTAATGTTTTTGTGTTTGATTCAATGCTGCATTAATTAATAAGAAAGTTCAAAAAGGGAAATAATTAGGATAACTGATTCACCCCCCCTCTCAGTTATCAACAATTGGTATCAGAGCTAAGTTCCTCCTAATAAAGCCTAACAGCTTGAGGAAGATCTGGGAACTCAAATGGATGCATATGGTTTAAGGGAGCAACTCAAGACTGCCCTTGAGGATCTTGAACAGTCAAATTTTGAAGTCAATGAATTAAAAGAAAGACTCGAACAGGCTGATGAATTCATGAGAGAATTAAAAGACAAATTAAGTCTCTCTATGAAAAAGAGAAAGGAGCTGCTCCAACAGTTGGCAAGACAAAGTGAAGAAAGCAATACAAATGAAGAATTGACTGAGCAAACCAAGTTATGTGAAAAGTTATCAAAAGAAGTCATTATGTTAAGACATGAAATGGAATCAGGAACTATAAAGTTTACTCAAGAGATTGAAGAAAAAAGAAAGGCTGAAGACAATCTAAGACAATCTCTTAAAGAAAAATCAGAAGAATGCCACCAGATGGACAGGATTATCAGACATCTTGAATCTGATCTTGAAGATGCCAAAGATAATGAAGAAAAACTTGAGGATCAAATTGCCTCTCTCAAAAGAGACCTTCAAACAGCAAATGAATATAAAGAGAAATTCAAGATAAGTTCTGCTCAACTTGAAGTTCTTCTTGGAAGTCAAAAGAGGACAGATGACAAGTATGGTTTGGGATATGAGAAAGGAGAAAGCTCCGGATCCGGTCAGAAGAATCTTGGATCAGAAAATCCAAGGAGTAGGCCTAGAAGACCTCCGGTAAGACAGCCAAATGCTCAAAGATATCCATCCTTCAATGGATACTGCCACAGCTGCAACCACTTTGGTCACAAAGCTAATCAGTGTAGAATGAGAATGAATCAGATTAATTCATCCTTCTCCAGATAGTGCTTCAACTGCAAAAGGTATGGACACAAATCCCATGAATGCAGAATTATGCAAGTAAACAAATCATTCAAAGGTAGATGCTTTACATGCAATAGAATAGGTCATATGGCTAATCAATGCAGATCAAGAGGATATCAGTCAAATATGCAAAGAAATGTTATTTGCCAAATCTGCAATAGGTCCGGTCATAATGCTAAAGTCTGCAGAAACAAGAATCAGGACAAAAGAGGTCCGGTGTATAATCAGAATCAAGACAAGGGTAAACAAAAGATGAATGCGGATGAAGTTAGGAATCAGATGAGCAAGATTTGGGTGAAGAAAAGTTCAGAGAATGTAGAGGTTGGATCCACACCAGACTCTGGTGCTGATATTTCTTCAGGAAATTAAAAAGTGAGCTCAGGCTTAGGGGGAGACTCAAAGAAAATCCTGTTCCCCCAGCCAAACAAGTGGTGCCGGATGTGGCACAAGATGTGGGTTAAAGGGTTTGCAGATATGAGTCTTGAGATGCTTCAGTCAAGTTTTCAGAGGTCCGCATGGAGTTATGAAGAAGATGTGATCGATCAAATAAGACCTGTTCAGGGAGATGCTCCGGTATGACAAAGGATTACAAAAAGGTCCGGAGAGATCCGGAAGTGCACTATCTTGTTCTGCGGATTGGACAGAGTGTTTGGGATGTTCTTGTAATATGTTACCTCGATTTATTCATGATTGAAAGATCCAGATGATATTCACAGATCAGGACTAATCCGGGATACTCCAAGCTATCCAGACAAGGCAAACCAGAATAATGTAGGTGAAGCATTTATTGCAGACAGATATTAGGGTTCGCGGAGCAATATAAGGGATTTCTCAAAAGTCATTTGCTCATTCTACACTCAAGAAGAAGCGAATAGTGGAGCTCTGCAACAAGATTCATCAAGCACACCAAGGATCTCCTACCGAAGTCATTGCATAAAGAAATCAATCCAATCACTCCGTGCAAATCGAAGGCACATAAGGTATTATCTATTTTTCATTACCTCACTGCAAATCTTTGAAGAATGGCTACTCCAAATATAGTTAAGATCTCTGATAGACCTCGCCCCTCATTCAAGAAACATCCTTACAAATCATTGGAGGTAGATCCACTAGGAGCCTTCTCTAGTGTTCCTCATGGTGTATTGCATACGGAAGATATTAGGGTTTACATCCATGCGAATCTTGAAGACTTTGGAGAATCAAAACTGATGGATATCTATCACAAACAATTGATAGATGACTCCTTTGAGATCAAACCTCAGTATAAAGCCATCCAGGACAAACACTTTGCACAGTGCATTCATTTCCCCTGTTTTGAAGAAGATGAATGGGTCCGGTATGTACTAAGTAGAGTACATGACAACTTCCTATGGTTGAACAAGCCCTTCAAGATCACCAAGGACGCAATTAGGGCTGTAACCGGTCTGCACTCATCTGGTGGATTACCTGTTCTCAAATCTATCAAAAATCAGACAGTCAGTGATGCAACCGGATCCAAGTTTGACAAGAGAGCTATGACAGTTGATGACATCATTGAATCGGATGTCAAATTTGCAGCTATGATAATTGGTTACAAAATCTGTCACTCCAGTAGGGAAAATTCAGTACCGGGAACTGCAATCTACACAGCCTATCAGATGTTAAAGGAGAATGCAGACTATGACTTGTGCGAGCTTCTAGTAAACCAACTCTTTGAAAATCTGCAAAAGATTAAGAAGGACAAGAAAAACTCCTTCAAATATGGCAATCTGATCCTTTGTCTCTTCTTTTACTACATGAATGAGCTTCCCGGATCCAGTGGATGGATATGGCAGAATGACAGACCGGTTGCCATTCAAATCAGAGACTATTTGCATGGACTTGGGGATGCAAAAGCAAGAAATACAGCTCTATGGGGTTACTTCAAAAACTTCCAAAGCATGATGCATGCAAGAGAAAGAATACCCCAATCCCTTGTTGAAAAATACAAAGACACAGTATGCTTCATGGTAGAAACAGATCAGTGTCTGATGGAGGCAGTGGAGCCAAGGACTGTCTGGATCATGCCTATGGGGTATGAAGTGGATGAACAGATAGTAGAGCTGCATGTTCAACACATGCTAAGCCAGCCCAAAGATCCTAAGGCAGAAAGGTTCGGAACCTTTGAGGAACTGAGTGTAAAAATACATGTAGAACTCAGGGAATCGGAGATAAAGAGGAAGGTAAGAAAAGAAGTTGAGCATATTGCTCAAGGCCTAGGAATCTCAAAAGAGGCACTTGATGCCAGTCGGGAAAAGAGGAGGAAGGCTGAGGAAGAAGAGAAAAGTAAAGAAAGTGTTCCGGTTGAAACTCCCACCCGGACCAGATCATCAAAAAGATCTGCACCTCCCACAACCAAAAGTTCAAAACCGGAAGTCCAGGCATCCGGTAAAAGATCCAAGACAAAAGCCACAAGGGCTTATGAAAGCCAAAAGGATGAAGAGGAAACAGAGTCAGATGAGGGAGTAAAAGAAATAAAGAAGCAGAAGAAGAAAGGATCTGGTAAACCCTCCACAGGCCAAGACAAGGATGAAATGGCAGAGGTATCTGTTGAAAAGCCCACTCTGTCTCTAGAGAGTGTAATCAAGTCGGTCACGGTGGATGGAAACCTTCAACCAATGACTAAATTTTATGATGACTTCAGTGAGGCTGACCAAAAGACTCTGCAGGAAGCCACAGTCAAATATCTGAACATATACAATAAGGCTTTCATTGAGATCATATCTCTTATTCCTAAAAGCCTAGAAAAGGAATTAGAAATAAGAAAGAACAATACTCATGCAAAAGATCTTGAGATCCGGGAGCAAATAGCTATTCAGCTATATCCTCAAATTGATCCCAAGACAATGAACATAATCTTCAAGGACTGCAAAGATGAGTTCAGAAGTAAAGCCAGGATGAATCAACTCATGCTTGGTGAGACTGACAAAGTGGCCCAAGAGACAGAAGAGATCCTCCGGAAGGCCTTCAAAAGGTTCAATCTTCCTGTTGTAGAGGACTTAGGTGCAGAAACAACTGAGGACTTGGAACCCTCTGCTCCAGAAGAAGTGGCCTATGAACAAGCTAGCATCTCTCCTCCGGTTTCCCCTACAGTCTCCGGATCCAAAGAAGAAGAGAAATTACAGGAGAAGGAAGCAGTGGTGAAAGATAAAGAGGTTGACAGTTCCAAGACTGCAAAAGAAAAGAAACATCTGTCTCCGGCAAGAGACACTGCACAAACTGTTCAACAATTTTTGAGCAAAGAAACTTTAGAGATTGATGAACTAGAGCTTCTAAAAGGCCCATTCGACTTTGACTCTCTCTCTCCGGTACAAACAATGAAGATAGCTTCATTTGCAAATGCCAAGGCAAATGAAAAACTCCTGAAGTCTCATATGGAAGACTGTGAGTTGATAGAGGCTGCTTCCAGAGTACTTGTAAAGATTATGCCATCAATCCAAATAGATCCGACAGCCTCCTCTTCCGGTAATCTAAAAACCTTAGTCAGCAGTGTTGATACACATTTTGCTTCTCTAGAAAAATCAGCTGAAGAAAAGGTCCGGAAGGAATTTTTGGATAAAAGATTTTCAGAAGTATTAGAATTAATCTCTAAAGATAGGAAGATTGTGAGTATTGGAATAAAGAGCTTAGAGAATGCTCTTAAGGATGGTGGTGACATTTACAAATTTTGTATATCCTGGTCAAAGGCAACAGCAGCAATTGATAAGAAAATAAAAGAGGAACAGGACAAGCTACAAAGCTTATCTCAAAGTTTTGATCCTCTCTCTTCCTCCATAATAAATCAAGAATGTCAGACTATTGCAGTCTTGAATGAAATAAAGAATCTTGAGAAGGAAAGGAAGAACATCACTAACCGGATGGGAGAACTTAGAAGGATTATAATCCCTAAGTTGGAAACTATGCATGAGGCCATCAGTGATGCTCAGACCACCGCCCAAACAAAAGATCTGACAGATCTCAAGCGGGCAGAAGCTTTTGCATTTTTGTTGAGTGGTCACATTTCAATTTTAGATAGAATGAAGCAAAGTTGGGCTACAGAAATGATCCAATTGCAGACACCATTTGCAGACATTCTTCAGTATATGTGAGTATGTAAATATGCGGCTATGTATAGAAAATTTTTGAAAATTTTGGTGTGCGGACCCTACCCTTTGCCATTGATGTCAAAGGGGGAGTGAGGAGCAGTGAAAAATGAGGAATCCAACTAAGGGGGAGTTCCAGAAATTGTATATAAAGACAGAGCATCAGCAAAGGGGGAGCATAGTGAAAACACTTAGTCATTTTTCACTAAGTGTTGCCATAAATGCCAAAGGGGGAGATTGTTGGCAAGAGACACTATATGGATTCATGGTTGTTGTCATTGATGGCAACAAAGGTCATCCCACATATCCGCAAGTCATAATGTGTCTCTACCGGAAGTCAGAATAAAGATTGTTGTGGTCCGGTGAACAAGAACAGAGCATGTGGCAAGGTCTGACAGATTGATCCGGATCTCTCAGAGGAAGTGTCTTGGTGCAGTGCGGATTTGGGGAAGTCAAGAGGACTACCTTGAGTGGTATATTCCAAGGATTTAGCCTCTGGTGATGGACAAGGAAAAAGATATGAATAGTTGAGTACCGGATTCCTGAGAGACAGTGAAAACAGAGGAAGAACTGACTGACAGAGTATCAGACTACTTTCCGGATGTGTTACTGTTGATGATAGAGGTTGTGAAGGCATGAATCATGTTTGGCCGACATGATTAATGATATCTACAAGTATATGCTTGATCCGCATTGCTTGGTGAGGAAGGATTCAGCCGACAGAACAAGAGTTTGTAAGAAACTAGACTGTTCCGGATGCCGACTAGAAAGGTGATGAAATTACTTGTGCGGATATATATAGAGGATGGATTTAGTTGTGAAGTGACTGATTGTGTGAAGATATATGCGAATAAGTCGAGAACAGAGCAGAAGTAGCAAAAAGGATCCGGTATGTGAAAGATAGCAGAATAAAGAACAGAGGAAAGATGAAGTGCAGCAGATCAGTATACTGAGCCTAACCGGAACTGAACTCCAGCATATGCAGATGCTTCCAATCAGTTCAAGACTGTGATTCTTATCACTTTGTAGACAGTGTGTCTTCTTGTAGGCAGTGGGCCTCTTGTGAGCAGTGTGCTCGGGCAGTGAGCCCTAATTGGCAAGTGCCATTTTGTAAATTCCTATTCTTCTAACAGAGAATAATTTTTGGGTTAATCACCCCGTGGTTTTCTCCCTTAACAGGGTTTCCACGTCAAAAATTACTGTGTCATATGTTTCTTATTTCATGGTAATGTTTTTGTGTTTGATTCAATGCTGCATTAATTAATAAGAAAGTTCAAAAAGGGAAATAATTAGGATAACTGATTCACCCCCCCTCTCAGTTATCAACACTATCCTTTCCCCCCTAGTTCATTTTTAGGTTTTCACTTAATTAACAACTTTCAATGGGTTATCCTGACAGCCACTTTGGGTGTTGGCCCCACACTGAAAGCCACTCCCCTACCTGCATCTAGAAACCCTAACCATCAAGCAAGACACTCACTATCATACTGATAAGTATACATAAACAATGCAAGGCATTTACCTTCTTGCATACAAAACATAATCACAATGACCAACCTATACATCATTGTCCCAAAACTTTCCGTTGATCAATCGCAATAACCATAACAACACATATCCTGAGCAAGGTATGGGTCATCTTGCTCACAAATCTCAACCATGAACAAAATAGTTTCTCATTACAATTTCCAAGATCTCCCCATTACAATACTAAACACAAGCTCGATATCAACACATACGTGAAGGAGGTTTAACCCCATCATAATATATTCACAACATAGTATGTACATCATCTCACATTATTGTTTACCAAGACTCACATACATAGACAAAAGACTTCATGTTCTTGCAACATCTTCATTTCAAGACACCTATGAACAGAATACATGCCATCGAATCATATTACCTTATGCCTCTGGAACCTAAAACTTGACAATTTACACATAGACCAACTCACATGAAAATTTTGCTTGCGATAAGCAATTTCAACTAATCAACTCATTGACAACACAAATTCTTCTTACTAGAGTAATTCTATTTAATCAAATTTGCAACTGGATTCAAGTTATATCTCCACCAAGAATTTCATAAAACCTAGGTCTAGTTGAATTAATATTAGTTCTATCTATTATATTAATCACTCATCAATTACATATAACCGTCAAGCTAACAATGTATAGATAATATTAATTACAAATACTTATAAATTAAATGCTAATTACAACATTTATAATCCAAACCCATATATCATATTTCTACTAACAAAACCATTATAATAGAATCAATGCCATATTACAGTAAATATGCGATCATATCGATTAGTTTAATAAACATTGGTATTAAACTATAACAACTACATTTCTTTTGTTTCATAAGTTAATATCTATATCATATATATATACTCCAACAAACTCATCTACTAAATCGTGGATCTTAACTATGCATGGATTCATATTTAATTTATAATTAATAATTGATACCTATACAAATATCCATAAGACATAAATGTTTATATACATGTTCAAGCACTTGTGTAGGTTATTCCTATCCTCAAGGTAAGATTTGGTCAACCAACCTTCAAATTTTGGACCCTTTATAAACAACACCACTCTACCTTTGAGTAGCAGCCACACCATTTCCATTTCTTCAAGCGACCACTTCATAGACCACCACACCCAATTTGAAACACCTTTGTTATACATGGTTGGAGTCTCACCTAGAGGATAGAGTTTGACAGACTTAAGGAGTATGCACACCATATTAAATGGGTTATCTAGATTTGGATTATGGTCGATCAAGAATACTGTGAAGATTTGAACAACTAAAGAACAAGACACCCAAAATATAAATTGACTAAATGAAGAGCTAATAAGATGTTTAATACAATCTACTATAAGAATTGGATCCTGAAGAATCTATGCAAAAGTGGGTAGTTTTATATGATCCAAAGTCCATATTTATTTGAGACCTTAATGCACATAAGAAAAACATTTCCATCTAGATCTAATAGAAGGCAGAAGTAAGGAATACTCTAATGGACAAGGTACTTGAACTGTTTGACAATGTTTAAAGATACTTACGTACACAAAGAATATCATTAGTTTATCTATTAGAGGATATGAACAAACTAACAGATCCTTAGCAAGATGACTTCGTAACCTCTTTTAAAAACAGATAAAAACCATCGTTTCTAAGATCCAACACCAACATTTAGCAATTATAAGATTATATAGAAATCTTAATACTAATATATAGATAACATATGATTATGTGCAAACCTTAATGCCAATATATATGGCGATTACTATCTTATAATTATAGGAAGCTCTAATGTAAAAATCAAAAATATAATTCATGCTATGATGATCTAGGTTTATGACAGGCAAATAAGGCAACAAATATGCTTCTTTCAAGATTTACATTGAAATGTTTGCTTTTCCAATTTCACAAGCAACAACCCTTAGAAAAACAACCTTTACATTTAATAAATAAAGGATACATATAATATTTAGAACATACAATATTTACATTTAACCAATAAAGAAAAAGATATAATATTGATATTCAATCAATAAAGAAAAACATATAAAATTTACATTTAATCAATAAAGAAAAACATATAATATTTATATTTAATTAATAAAGAAAAAATGATACCTCAATTGCAATATCCCACTAATGGTAGAATCCTTGAATGAAAATCATAAAATGAGCAAGTCACCCCCACTCCATGAAGAGTTTTTAAAGAGAAGGAAAGAGTAACTTCCTACCCAAAACTAACTCAACCACCCAACTAACTCAACCACCCAACTAATTCAACCAACCACCTTCCCATTTTCGTCACTTTTGTAAGTGGGGCTTAAAGGAGGGTCTAAAAACCTTTTAAAATATTATAAATGACAAAAATAAACTTCTAACCTATGTACCTTGGACATAAGACAATTTTCCAAACATAAAATACAACTTAGACCTCTTAAAAACACTTAAAAATCATTTTAAAAGTTACAAGGTTAAATCCCACACAAGAACATAATCATTTTATCACATAAAACTAAAAATAATATTTCTTAACATCATGGCCAATAGACCTTAGGGCCCCATGCCTAGGTCAGACATCACACAAAAAGACATAAAGTGGCTAAATGACCACCATCATCTATTGACATAATAATTCTACATGTACACTCAACAAGAAGTGTTAGTACACTATATAGCCAAAATATATCCATCATAAATAACATATTATCACAAATCCATTAGTAACCATAGTGTAATGCTGAATCAATACACTCTTGATCCAATTGTTAGGCTTCGTCAATTGGATGATAGGACTGTCTCCTCTCTACTCTAGGGTCTGGTTAGTGCGTTTACTAGTGTTCAACGACCTTCCCTTAATTAAATCAATTTAATAGTAGTAATAAAATAATTCATATTCAAACAACTTTAAATAATTATTTGAACTAGGTAATTATCAATTACCAATTTAATCTTATTAAATATTAATAATAATAAGAAGAATATTATATGACCTTATTAAATTTTAAAGTGGGTCAAATATTAGTATGACTATATAATGAAATATAGGGATACAACATAACCCACTGAGTAGGACAAGCGTTAAAAGCCAAATCAAATATGTTCACAAGCCAGGGCCAAACACGCACTTAACCAACAGGCTCCATCAAATATCAATCAGTTGCAAGACCTGACATACTGATAGAACTGACAGGTTGAACTAGACATGTCATGCATCCTAATCGAGGATGATGACTTGAGATGTGGGACCTTAAGTTATCTCCAGAACAACTTATCCATTGGGTTTAGGGCATGCTCAGACCTGTTAATTCAGGTGGAGTCGATGCCTGATACCTGCATCCTGAAACAAATGACACAATCAAGCATATATAGACACAGAAAAGTTGACACTAGGTGAAAAAGGAATCACGATATCGCAGGGCACTCACAAGTGAGTGATACTACATCATCCTTTCCACATCATATCAATCTAGATTAGATAACACATAACTATAACCAAATCAAATCTACCTCATTATTTGAACAGAACATACATTGAACATATAGGTGCATGAAATTGAATAAGTCTCAGAAGTACCATCATAACAAATAAATCTAATAGAATTAGTCCATGAGATCCATTCTAACATATAGCAATTGTAGTAAGATCAACATCTTAATCATAGGAATGCAAAACAATGTCAAAGTCTTACCTTAATTATTCCTATTATTTTACCTTCATATTCATGTGCCTTATTCAGTTCACCTGTACATCCAAGGTGGGAACAGAGGGGCACTACATCCTCCCCCCCTAAAACTTGACTTACTTCTGGAAGTCATAGACTAGGGTGGAAACATAACACATTAGTATTACAATTTTCTATTGCCAACATATGCATTCACATTAAGCAATTGTTCCCAAGACAAGCACAATCGTTCAATACAGGCATAAAAGACATCAATTCCTTACCCTTAAGGTGTATCATGTAATCTACTTATAACCAATCACACGTATTTTGAGCATTTCTTTCGGTTCAGGGATCTGTGTTTACATAATATCAAGGAAAATTACATCTTATTTCTTATTTCCACCATGGTTCTAACTAATTACCAAACATTCAAGTACAATTCTCCACAGAGTCCTCCCTTGTACACACTATTAGAGGTTTGAAATGAACATGATAGAAACAACACTTGACACAATACAGGGCTAACAAAAACAAACATTTGGAATAGTCACCATCAAAGTTTTAAAGAAGGAGAAAACCCAAGTGGGAAAATAACCAAATCTAATCTTAAGTCACAAAATGCCGGCAGTTTCCAACAATAACTCAAGTATAGAGAAAAGAGTTTTGGTGACCACTCCTATCATAAGAAATTTCAAAGAAAATAAATTCACTGTTAGCCCCTAACAACACATGAAACAACCATCAAATTTTCAAATTAACCAAATTGTAAACAAACCCACATCACAATGTGGCTAACTTTAGTCACAAAAAGGGAGTATCCACTACATAACACCTAAGACACAAGGTCTAGAATGCATTAGAGAACGTATGCCAACACATAGATAATTAGGTTATCTACATCCTTATACCTAAACAACTTTTATGCAAGGATTTACGGCAACAAAATAATTACTTATTTACAACAATTTCTACCTTAATGCAATACAATTTCTTTATGTGAGGAAGAATAGATAATATTGCACATAAGAACCTACTTAATCAAGGCTACATTTTACTTAAAGTATCACATTTATATGAGATGGATCTAACACAAGCTCCAATTTGATCTCCTGCATTTGGTTTTTAAATACATACACAATGATAACTTTCATAATCCACAAAGGAACTTCCACATGAAGTCATGGCTACAAAAAAAAATAGATGTCAAACTATTGCTTTAAGATGCCCACACATGACAATACCTCTTAACCACGTCTTACAATGCATGATGCCTCCAAAAATTTAAATCATTCCAATACTTACACAAATAATGTCATTAACATATAGATGGTATGGTGCTTCCACACCCTAAACATAACCTCACAAGGTATGGTTACTTCACCAAACCAGGGAAGACAAACACCACTGTCCTCTTACAATACTCCACATAAAATGGGTTCAGGATATTCACATCACTAGAGGGGCAAATTCCACTCTCTTGATTCCATGCACTAAAAGTAACTGTGCTTCTAGCTTCTAAAGCACTAAAGACCAAAAGAGGAACTGGAGGCCTCAACAATCAGCAAGCACTAGTGTTCAGGGAACACATATGGTTAGATATATCATCACATTTTTGCATAACAGACACACAAGTAGAACAAAGCATAAAGGATTTATTTCTTCTACAGTCCAGAACAAGTCTCTAAGTTTATCATCCTTCTAATACCATACTAAGGCTCTTAAGTGAGAGGTACTATTACCAACTCACCATAAGGAGAAAAATGTTTAACCTAAAACAATGACAAGAACCAGAGATCCCAGTGTTGCAAACCTTTGCTCTGATACCAGATGTAACACCCCGCCATGAAACTTTAGAGAACAACACATTTATGCTATATGCAATAGGATAATTTTTTTTTTTTTTGATAGAAATAAAAAGTAATATTAACACATCATTTAAACTAATGACTTGTCCTCTAAGATAACATGGTTGCATTACTTGACAAAATAATTAACATAATCTAACACACATCATGAATTAACATCAGTAACTCATTGTAAACATAATGCACTAAATCAATAAACATTTACATTTACATAACATCATATAAGTATTCATTAGGATCTAGTACATAGTCACAATTTCTCCTGACATATGACTACAACATTACATTCTTACATTATCATCTTCTGAATACATATGAATACATACATTATGAATAATCTGATACACAGGATAGCACATTAGCATAATAACTATCTCCATAAATAGGTACACAATCTGAATCTGCTATAGGAGTTACCACCTTCTTGCCCACGAACAAAGGCAAGGAGAAACCAATGGAGATAAAGCACATCCACCTGACCATGTGGAACCCTAAGGTCCACCCCCCATGCTAGGAGATAACATAAGGTCCCAAAACATCATACAGTTAGGTAGATAATTGCCTAACAGGAACAAAGACTGAACAAGACTCCATTACAACACATGACAACACCACAAGCAACTCAAAATCACTTCCAGAGGCAACACATGACAAATGGGGAGAGTACAACTAAGAAATGCTAGGCTATAGTAGGAAGAGTGTCATCGCATGGTCCTGACATGAGTTATCCTGATAGCCTCTCACTAGGCGTCGGCCCCCATCTATGGTTATCCTGACAGCCTCTCACTAGGCGCCGGCCCCATAGGGTGACACATGCGGAATCAACCTTCCTTTCATGAGGACAAGGAAGTTGATCTTGCCAACCAGGCTTTCTCTACATATCCTTAGTCTAAACAAGCACTACAGGCATGGGAGAGGAAATCCAATTATCTTGTTAATGTGTAATTTATCCTTTCCCCCCCAGTTTATTTTTAGGTTTTCACTTAATTAATAACTTTCAATGGGTTATCCTGACAGCCACTTTGGGCACCAGCCCCACACTGAAAGCCACTCCCCTACCTGCATCTAGAAACCCTAACCATCAAGCAAGACACTCACTATCATATTGATAAGTATACATAAACAATGCAAGGCATTTACCTTCTTGAATACAAAACATAATCACAATGACCAACCTATACATCATTGTCCCAAAACTTTCTGTTGATCAATCGCAATAACCATAACAACACATATCCCGAGCAAGGTATGGGTCATCTTGCTCGCAAATCTCAACCATGAACAAAATAGTTTCTCATTACAATTTCCAAGATCTCCCCATTACAATACTAAACACAAGCTCGATATCAACACATACGTGAAGGAGGTTTAACCCCATCATAATATATTCACAACACAATATGTACATCATCTCACATTATTGTTTACCAAGACTCACATACATAGACAAAAGACTTCATGTTCTTGCAACATCTTCATTTCAAGACACCTATGAATAGAATACATGCCATCGAATCATATTACCTTATGCCTCTAGAACCTAAAACTTGACAATTTACACATAGACCAACTCACATGAAAATTTTGCTTGCAATAAGCAATTTCAACTAATCAACTCATTGAAAACACAAATTCTTCTTACTAGAGTAATTCTATTTAATCAAATTTGCAACTGGATTCAAGTTATATCTCCACCAAGAATTTCATAAAACCTAGGTCTAGTTGAATTAATATTAGTTCTATCTATTATATTAATCACTCATCAATTACATATAACCGTCAAGCTAACAATGTATAGATAATATTAATTACAAATACTTATAAATTAAATGCTAATTACAACATTTATAATCCAAACCCATATATCATATTTCTACTAACAAAACCATTATAATAGAATCAATGCCATATTATAGTAAATATGCGATCATATCAATTAGTTTAATAAACATTTGTATTAAACTATAACAACTACGTTTCTTTTGTTTCATAAGTTAATATTTATATCATATATATATATACTCCAACAAACTCATCTACTAAATCATGGATCTTAACTATGCATGGATTCATATTTAATTTATAATTAATAATTGATACCTATACAAATATCCATATGACATAAATGTTTATATACATGTTCAAGCACTTGTGTAGGTTATTCCTATCCTCAAGGTAAGATTTGGTCAATCAACCTTCAAATTTTGGACGGTTTATAAACAACACCACTTTGCCTTTGAGTAGCAGCCACACCATTTCCATTTCTTCAAGTGACGACTTCATACACCACCACACCCAATTTGAAACACCTTTGTTATACATGGCTGGAGTCTCACCTAGAGGATGGAGTTTGACAGACTTAAGGAGTATGCACACCGTATTAAATGGGTTATCTAGATTTGGATTATGGTCGATCAAGAATACTATGCAGATTTGAACAACCAAAGAACAAGACACCCAGAATATAAATTGACTAAATGAAGAGCTAATAAGATGTTTAATACAATCTACTATAAGAATTGGATCCTGAAGAATCTATGCAAAAGTGGGTAGTTTTATATGATCCAAAGTCCATATTTATTTGAGACCTTAATGCACATAAGAAAAACATTTCCATCTAGATCTAATAGAAGGCAAAAGTAAGGAATACTCTAATGGACAAGGTACTTGAACTATTTGACAAGGTTCAAAGATACTTACGTACATAAAGAACATCATTAGTTTATCTAGTAGAGGATATGAACAAACTAATAGATCCTTAGCAAGATGACTTCGTAACCCCTTTTAAATATAGATAAAAACCATCGTTTCTAAGATCCAACACCAACATTTAGCAATTATAAGTTTATATAGAAATCTTAATACTAATATATAGATAACATATGATTATGTGCAAACCTTAATGCCAATATATATGGCAATTACTATCTTATAATTATAGGAAGCTCTAATGTAAAAATCAAAAATATAATTCATGCTATGATGATCTAGGTTTATGACATGCAAATAAGGCAACAAATATAATTCTTTCAAGATTTACATTTAATAAATAAATGATACATATAATATTTAGAACATACAATATTTACATTTAACCAATAAAGAAAAACATATAATATTGATATTCAATCAATAAAGAAAAACATATAAAATTTACATTTAATCAATAAAGAAAAATATATAATATTTATATTTAATTAGTAAAGAAAACATGATACCTCAATCGCAATATCCCACTAATGGTAGAATCCTTGAATGAAAATCATAAAATGAGCAAGTCACCCCCACTCCATGAAGAGTTTTTAAAGAGAAGGAAAGAGTAACTTCCTACCCAAAACTAACTCAACCACCCAACTAATTCAACCAACCACCTTCCCATTTTCATCACTTTTGTAAGTGGGGCTTAAAGGAGGGTCTAAAAACCTTTTAAAATATTATAAATGACAAAAATAAATTTCTTACCTATGTACCTTGGACATAAGACAATTTTTCAAACATAAAATAAACTTAGACCTCTTAAAAACACTTAAAAATTATTTTAAAAGTTACAAGGTTAAATCCCACACAAGAACATAATCATTTTATCATATAAAACTAAAAATAATATTTTTTAACATCATGGCCAATAGACCTTAGGGCCTTATGCCAAGGTCAGATATCACACAGAAAGACATAAAGTGGCTAAATGACCACCATCGTCCATTGACATAATAATTATACATGTACACTCAACAAGAAGTGTTAGTACAATATATAGCCAAAATATATCCATCATAAATAACATATTATCACAAATCCATTAGTAACCATAGTGTAACGCTGAATTAATACACTCTTGATCCAATTGTTAGGCTTTGTCAATTGGATGATAAGACTGTCTCCTCTCTACTCTAGGGTTTGGTTAGTGCATTTACTAGTGTTCAGCGACCTTCCCTTAATTAAATCAATTTAATAGTAGTAATACAATAATTCATATTCAAACAACTTTAAATAATTATTTGAACTAGGTAATTATCAATTACCAATTTAATCTTATTAAATATTAATAATAATAAGAATATTATATGACCTTATTAAATATTAAAGTGGGTCAAATATTAGTATGACTATATAATGAAATATAGGCATACAACATAACCCACTGAGTAGGACAGCCGTTAAAAGCCAAATCAAATATGTTCACAAGCCAGGGCCAAACACGCACTTAACCAATAGGCTCCATCAAATATCAATCAGTTGTAAGACCTGACATACTGACATAACTGATAGGTTGAACTAGACATGTCATGCATCTTGATCGAGGATGATGACTTGAGATGTGGGAGCTTAAGTTATCTCTAGAACAACTTATCCATTGGGTTTAGGGCACACTCAGACCTATTAATTCAGGTGGAGTCGATGCCCGATACCTGCATCCTGTAACAAATGACACAGTCAAGCATATATAGACACACAAAAGCTGAAACTAGGTGAAAAAGGAATCACAATATCGCAGGGCACTCGCAAGCGAGTGATACAACATCATCCTTTCCACATCATATCAATCTAGATTAGATAACACATAATCGTAACCAAATCAAATCTACCTCATTATCTGAATAGAACATACATTGAACATATAGGTGCATGAAATTGAATAAGTCTCAGAAGTACCATCATAACAAATAAATCTAACAGAATTAGTCCATGAGATCCATTTTAACATATAGCAATTGTAGTAAGATCAACATCTTAATCATAGGAATGCAAAATAATGTCAAAGCCTTACCTTAATTATTCTCATTATTTTACCTTCATATTCATGCGCCTTGATCAGTTCACCTGTGCATCCAAGGTGGGAATGGAGGGCACTACAGAAAATCAATCCAAACTACATAGAAGCAAATTTAGAGTATTGCAAAGGCTTGTTACAACAATTTCACAAGATAGTACATGATCACATCACAACACAAAGTGATTCTACTAGTCAAATGTTAGTAACAAATTACCCCCATCTTCATATATAGATTGGGTCCATTTTATTTTCTTGTTTAGGGACACACAATCCTTATCATAAGTGTATATTTGTTGTTGTCATCTATTGATTAGTAGAACCACAAGTACAATGGAAGAATGAAATCATAAAAAATGAGAGACGAGACAAAATTGACTTAGAGTCATAATGTGGGAAGATGATCCCAAGACACTGTCAACTACGTTATGCCCCCAAGTCACCACATACAACAATTGCAACAAGAGAAGTGTAGAAGAATAGAGAAACAAATAGAAGAAATGTCACGATGTAAGTGGTCTCCTTGTATCCTTGACCTTACAAGAGTATCAAGGGTCATCCAGGGAGACCTAAACAAATATTCAACACATCAACATATACACCTAAGAGGAGGAGACCACCCTATCAAGTGTGCTTCAATGAGGGAGAAATACTTACCTAATTCATATGGGATATTACTTGGTAGACAATCTATGTCTATCATTTGAGGATATATCATATTTAGTGTTGGACTTGTTGATATTGTGCTAACATTGAGAGTTTGATGATGGTAAGATTTGGTGGGCTTCATGTTGTTATATGGAGCCTAATCAGACTTGGAGGTTAAATTTACCCCACTTTTATCAGCATGGTTTCCCCTCAAATTATTTAATGGGGTCAAGGGGCAGCACCCCTTGTAGGAGTTTGGGGGCAGTGCCCCCAAGACGGGGTCAAGGGGCAGCACCCCTGGTGCACTCCCTGTCGTGATATAGGGCTCAGGGTCGAGGGGCTGCACCCCTGAAACCTCAATTTTTTTTATTTTATAAAGGCGTCGGGAGTTATTTTTCTATTGGAAGATATAAAAAAACCCTATTTTTGTAACTGACATAAGGCTTGATAAAAGAGGCTAAGGGTTAGGGTTTCCATTGATGTATTGTAGCATTTTGTAGCAGTATTAAGTTGCAAGGATTGCTAGTTGTAATCAGTTTGATTTACTGGATAATAATATAAGACTCTCTATTGGTGGATGTAGCTCAAGTTTGGGTGAACCACGTTAAAATTGGTCTCTCGCTGTTATTATTTCTATGTATTTTCATTCCTTTGTTTAATCTTTATTTGAATTTAATTGATATCTTCTGCATACAATCCATAACATGTGGTATTAGAGTGGTTTGTGTTCAATTATCATCTATAGGAAGGTCTCACGGTTGAGTGGGAGTCTCATGGTTGAGTGAGAGCAATTGCAGACGAGGGTAAATTGAAGGTAGATAAATTCAATGGTTACAACTATCAGTTATGGAAGATGTAGATGGAGGATTACCTCTATCATAAGGATTTATGAAGGCCTTTGGAAGGAATAGCCAATAAACTAGCAACAATGGCTAATGAGGATTGGAATCTTCTAGACAAAAAGGCACTGGGAAACATTCATTTGTGCCTAGCACCATCGGTGGCATTCAATATAATGGAAGCGAAGACAACAGATGGTCTGATGAAAGTATTGGCTAAATTGTATGAAAAACCCTCAGCCTCAAATAAGGTATTTCTCATGAAACATTTGTTTAATCTAAAAATGATTGAAGGTGGATCTGTGATAGATCATTTAAATGACTTTAATATGATTATCAGTCAGTTAACTTTTGTAAACGTAAGTTTTGATGAAGAGGTGAGGGCTCTCTTGATATTATATTCTTTTCTAGAAAGCTAGAATAGCTTGGTAATGGTTGTAAGTAACTCTATCTCTAGTTCAAATACTTTGAAATTTGATGATGTTGTTGGTGTTATCCTTAGCAAGGAAATGCGATGGAAAAGCTCAGGTGGAGCCACATCAGGTAGTGTTTTGAATGTAGAAAGTAGGGTTAGATCAAAGGAGAGATGAAAAGGTTCTGGAGGTCATGGGAAGTCACAAGGAAAATCAAAGGACAAGAGGTTCCAATCTAGAGGACAGAAGGATTGTTGGTATTGTGGGAAACTAGGTCATCTAAAGAAAGATTGTCAGTCTTGGAAGAATAAAGAAGGAGATAAACAAGAAGGCAATAAGGAGGTAAATGTGGTAATTAATAAATCTAAGGATGATGCTTTGATTCTTTCCCTAGATAATGTTGATGATTCATGAGTTTTAGATCCAGGGGCCTCATTTCATGCTACGCCACATAGAAGTTGTTTTCTTGATTAAGTCCAAGGGGATTTTGGGCTAGTTTATTTGGGAGATAATCAACCCTGTCAGATTGTTGGAAAGGGAAGAATCAAGATTAAGTTGTAGAATGGGAATCATTGGCTACTACAAGAGGTAAGGCACATTCTGTAAAAGCCCTCAAATCAATCTAAAAAGTAAAATGAAGTAATAATTTACTTAAATACAACATCACAAGAAACAAAAATAAATTGATGTATATAATCCGCTTAATTACAACATTTAATCAAAAACAATAACTTCATCAAGAAGAATCAAGAGTCAATAAAACTTCACAAAGAAAATCTCATCGATATAAAACAAATAATTCATTAAATCTTACATATTCACGAGCTTAATCCGGGTAATATGCACTAAGAATCAATATACATAAATCCTTTGGGAAGATGCCATAATACATCTAAATAGGTACAATAACAAGTACATCAATGAATAACAAATCAACACTCTCCAGCTGCATGAACCAAGTGGTCCACCACCTGCAACCCGAGAGAGGAGAACATGGCTCAGGTGCTTTTCCACCTAACCATGAAGTATTTACACTTCCCTGGATCCCTTCATGACATGAAGGAAACCCAGCCCTGTACAAAATGTCTAGCTACCCGATAACAACTGCAGGAGGGAATACACAATGCAATCCTGATGTCTAAAAGTGCAATTCTAATAATGAAAAGAAAATTATCTCACAATATGCATGTGGCATATATATATATATATATATATATATATATATATATATATATATATATATATATATATATATATATATATATATATATATATATATATATATATATATATATATATATATATATAGAATGTTCTAGACAATTAAACATCTTTTTCAATGGCATTCCAATTAGATCTAATCATTTCAAGTAGCCTGGTCAATTCCCAAAAAGAGGAAAAACCATCTCTGATATATCCACATTGGTAACCAAGACTAGAAAGTAACCCAATAACATTCCTAGAAAATCTACTTCTTTTCCCAAGAAGCAAGAAAATAAGCAAGTAATTAAATAATCCAAGGAATAAAGATCCAAAATCACCTATGACCACCTCTGATCCCTTTTCCATGCATCAATGAAGAAAGAACACTTTTCAATCAAGCAGTAATGAAGAGTCAACATAAAGCAATATATCAGATTCTATTCTCAATTTATATTTCTATGGTTTAAATAAATTGTAGTAATTAATGATTCTGCTTCATATCTAATTACTATTACATGAATCATGTAATAAAATCCAATGATGAGGTTGACTACTCTACTCTCTCAAAATGAGGTTTCATACATACTTATGCCAAATATTAATTCTATCTTTTCTCAAAGAAAATAGAATAAAACAACTAGTGTTCTCCCATAATTCAATTCCAATCCATTTTTCTAAAACTCTAATCACAGAAACACACTTTACAAGCAATTAATCCATATTCAGTCATAATTATTTGTACAAAAGCCATTCTTAATTTTAGTTTCATCTTGTTGTCATAACAGTGACATAAACTAATTCAATCCAATTATCTAACCAAAAAGTTTTACGATTCAATCAAAAATAACTTACTGTCAAAAATTATGACAGGAAGTCCAAAAATAGCCAAACAGTGTTCAAGAATAGTCATTCTAAAATATAAATCTACCTTACTATCATTCCTGAGACTGGAAGTTTTAAAAACTATAAAAGCAATGAAAACAGTCCTCCTGTCGCAACTACAACAGGGGCCGCAGCAGAAATAAAAGATGAACAAAGATCATAGTTTAATCAATTTCTGAAAATGAATATAATAGACTTGGTTTTTTCATCATTCAAGGAAAATAATATAAATATCTACTGTCTCAGATTTAGTCAATATAATGTTTTTAAACGAGTTTCCAATAGAGCCACAGGAACCAATTATTCAGCTACAACCAGATAATCATTTTTGCTATAGGAAGTTCATAGGGTTTGCAATCATAAAGAAAATGACAGGTTCTAATTCCTCAATCCACAGAGACAATAATGTATTAACCATAGTCAAGTAATACTACCGATCAAATTAGAGGAAGAATAGTTTTGGTTATCTTTCAGAGTTTGATTTTCATCTATACAAAGGTTGATTTTCTGATCTCACTTCGATCTCAGCCAGCATAACAATGAATTATAGTCAATTTAATATTTAACAGGGAATTTAAATAATAGCGAACTAGAGATTTCTCAAGAGTTTTCTAGTCAGTTTAAATAATCCAAATCAGAAAACAACGACTGGGTTTCAACATAGCACAAAGGTAAAAGAGAAAATACAGTCAAAGAGAATATTTATCAGTGATCTAGAGTTTGCAATAGGTTTTAAATCGTTTAGAAATCTAGATCTGAGAAAAGAATGGTTTCAGGTAGTCAAAACAGAGGCAAAACGCAAGCCTGAAATACTATGTTTTAAACATGCATAAACAACCATTAATTAATGCTATTAAAAACCAAGAAAACTACCTAGTAACTTGCTTTCAAAAAGGTCGATTACATGTTGTGGTATCTACTCTTCTCTTTATCCTATCACTGCTCCAGAATGATTAAACTTCTTCTCTGCTGTTGAAAGATATTGATGCCAACCGTCTGCTATTTTTCTCATGCCAATAAAAGAAACATGTTTATCTTTTGTTAAACTGCTCACTAAATACTACAGATATCTTTAAATCCCTTCTGGGTTTTGTTCTACTCTTTCCCAACTTTCTGGAACAATTTACAGTTTTGACTTTCATTGAGATATGACCAAGATATCAGTGTTTTGCTATGACTATTTTTGACTGTTTCTGAAAACACTTTTCTCTTTTTTTCTTTCCAATTCTTCTCTACCTTCCATGCTCAGAAAAAAATTAATCTCTCTCCAATTTCATGTGTCTCCCTTCCTTTAACTCCTTCCTCCTTTTTTTTATTCATAATTAAAACCTCTTCTTAATTTTAGCATTGGAAAGATTTAGGTTTAGAAAACTGAAGTTAAATTCTCAGTTTGCATGATCTTCCCACCAATCAGAATTGAGAAAAATATTATTTAAAAAAATATAACAATAATATCTTTTATAACTTACTGTCGCATGGGTGATAGAAGCAAAATATAATTCTTTAATTGAAACTCTAAATATAATAATGTTATTTATAATATTATTTAACTTATTTCTATTAAAATACACTATTTAAATAATAAAGAAGAGAATGCAAAACAATATTGCATATTAATATATATATATATACATATATATATATTTATTTATTTATTTATTTATTTTTGAGGAACATAATATCTTCCCAACATCTAAACAATATTTTATTATTTAATTTAAAATACAAAACAATTATTTAATATTTAATTTAAAAAAAATACGAACATACATATCCTCATTCAATATAAAATGCTATTTAAAATATAATTTTGAAAACAATTGACCACTCATTAATGCAATTAAATCTAATTTCATTATGCATATGCAACTACGTGATGTGTGTGATTACATCAGGTATCCCATCCATTAGTTCTTGCCAAGTGGCTAGAACATTTCTACCTCAGGCATGCTCTCGTCTTCGATGAGTATCTGCATCCAATTGCACTCAACTTGACATCAATAGGTTAGTATCTCAAAACATAGCCAAAGCAAATCACTGCATTAATATTCCATATTAAAAATAATTCCAAAATTTATTAATTAACTCATAATGATTACATCCACGTAAGCAAAATTACTTAGAGTAAAATCAATCATGATAATTGTTCACTAATCTAGAATAATTGTATTGTCCATAAAAATGAGACGTGACATCCTTCCCCACTAGGAAGAGACATTATCTCGATGTCTTATTATAATCACCATGAAATAAAGAGTAAACACACTCTTGTTATAAAAAGTAACACATCGTGCAATATTGTATCATAATAAGTATCTCAACGAGATTAAGGAAATTAAGGGTATTTTGAGTCTATGCAATGATTCGTTGTAAAGAAAATTACCAATAATTCTTTTTCCTTTCTATTAGTTTCCATTTTCAACCTTCATTATCACTATAATGATTTCTATCTCATATTCTAACTCAAGAGGCACATCTACCTTCTACATCACACATAACTGCTCATATAAAGATATCAACAATATGTTTAGTTTTGTCAAGCATGCCTACCCACATAAGACATCTGAACATTGCCATCCAAGGATGATAAAAAAGCATCCCATGCAACTTGTTATCATTATCGGCTAGTACTTATCAACATTAAATAAAGGTAAGAGTTTCAGTAATAAATCCAAATATCAACACTAAATAAAAAGAGAAAGTTCTCATCAACAAAAAGTTAGGATCATCAACACTAAAATAAGATCAACATTAAAATAAGATCATCAATACCAAAATGTTCAAAATTACAATATTAAATCATGATTTCAATCAGATGGTCAATCATAGAAAAATCAACATGTTTCCAACACTAAACTTCCAAAGAATCAACAATAAGGTAAGTAGATCAATATGTTTTTGACACTAAATCTAAAAGTTTTTTTTTTTTTTTAAATAGTTCAAAATGATTTCAACATTAAATAATTTCAACATTAAATCACAAAAGATCAAAATTACATATGTTGACTTGTTTTCAACACTAAATTAACAAAAATTCAAAGTCAACATTAAATTTCAAAAAGAACTTCTACTAAATTATATTCGATTAAGCTTATGGTACTCGAGGTATTCATAAGTTTCAAGCATAAATAATAAGATTTTTAACCAAAGATAATCAAATCTCAAAAGTAACTTGAATGTAAAATTTCATACAAAAGGAAGATATCAACAAGAAACTAATACATCTGAATAAAAATTATTCAACATCAAAGAATGGAAGCCATCATATTTTCAACACTAAGTTGACAATTCTAATAATAAAGGTCCTGAACCTTCTAACTTAACCGTAATTAAAGAATCAACTCAAACTCCACATTTCTCAAGTAAACAAGAATAATATAATCTTTCTTATTCAATTTCAAATTCACATGTACATAAATATAATCTACTTAGAAGTACATTTAATACATAATCCAAAATTTATTCATCTTAGGCTTGTAGCCTGTCAAGTCACCCTAGCATCAATGAGGGATTACATTCTAAGTATGAAATATCAATAATATCCAATATCAATCCACCGTCTCTGGCTACATCTACGAACCAAGGGACGAGAACATGGTTTGGCACTTTTCCGCCCAACCATGAAGCTTACGTTTCCCCGGGATCCTTCCAACATGAAGGATACCCAATCCTGCTCATAGAGCCTAGCAATATATATCAGTATGCGGGATGGAATTTGGTGCGTGCCTGTTAACCTACATGCATCCCTACATGAATGCAACATCTCATTAACTTGATGAGGTAGATAATTATATCAATAAAACTAGGCATACATCCATCTATTTCAATGGTCCATTCGTTTATTTGAACATCAAAAGTTGACTTTGGCCAAAGTCTGAAACTAATTTTTATGGTGGTGTAGATTTTGAAAAAGAAAATCTACTCCTCTGTAATTCCTCATTTGGCACCCATCCCGGAAGGTAACTTTCCCAAAACACATAAAGCATAGCAAACAATGCAATCACTTTCTTTTCTCAATAAAATATTCATTTTCATTCAAGCATGACTTAGGAAATAAACAAATCGTTATGTTTGATTTCAGCATACTTGTGTAACTTTCCCCAAAACCAAAACAATCATAAAAAGCCCTCAAATCCATCTAAAAAGTAAAATGAAGTAATAATTTACTTAAATACAACATCACAAGAAACAAAAGTAAAATGATGTATATAATCTGCTTAATTACAACATTTAATCAAAAACAATAACTTCATCAAGAAGAATCAAGAGTCAATAAAACTTCACAAAGAAAATCTCATCGATATAAAACAAATAAGTCTTTAAATCTTACATATTCATGAGCTAAATCCAGGTAATATGCACTAAGAATCAATATACATAAATCCTTTGGAAACATGCCATAATACATCCAAATAGGTACAATAACAAGTACATCAATGAATAACAAATAAGACTATAAAAACTTTCATTTTTCTTTGATTCATAAAACAAAAATTGATCACTCTTTTTGTCTATACAATGTCTATTTTCTTTCTCATAATGCAATTGTTTTATAATAATGCATAAGATAGTTCCAATGTGTATATTCAGTTTTATCTCATAATAATGGTTTATTTCTCCTTTGTTTTACAGGTTTAAAAGACAGAGTTTCAGTCATGTTATAAATGGATGTTTTCCTCATGTATGATCTTTCAAAACTAAGGAGTATATACAATATATATATAATCACTCACAAACAAAAAAAGAATAGATTTAATGACCTCTATTTTTTACACTTTCGGCATAGTACTTGCTGTCCTTAATCATTTTTTTTTATTAACAGTAAGGTTTTCAATGTCCAATGCTTATTATAGTAGCAAATCTCAAATGTTCTAAGCAATCATAAAGTCAATCTCAGTAGCTTTACACAACATATTTATTCATATTTCAAGTCGTTTCACAGGGTATACGACATATTAAGTTCAGTTTCCTTGTCAAACAATGGTATTCAACATAAAACACAATACCATTCCTACATAGCTAAACCATTCATAACAAAAGATACCAAGCAATAAAAAAAATGCATCTCATTCAAAGAAGTCACAATCATCATGTGATGACACACATATAGCCATACATAAGCAACATCTAGAAACCAAAAATCAATTCAAGATGGAATCAGGTTCCACATGTCTCTTCACATCACTCTCACAACAGGGAGTAGTCATGTTTCTCCCAAACATAAGGGTAAAACATTAATACACTACTTACATAAAAGACAAACAAGAAGAGGGAGAGTTAAGTAGGTGATTAAGTTCTTGCCCAACATCCCATCCACTTGATGGCTAACTTACTCCACAACAGGACATGATAGGAATAACTTAGATAGCACACACATCTAACTGTAATGTAAAAATACTACAACTTCACTCAAAGGGAAGACTTACATCAAGCATCACTCAACCATATCCTCAAGAACAATCATCAGGGTCTATCTAACCCCATAAAAAGAAAGCACATGCTATTCACAGTAGGCCAACACACAAGGACCCACACTTGCTTGATCAAACTGAGCAACACACACACACCTAGAGCTCCCAATGTTGGAACTACACTCTGATACCAAATGTAAAAGCCCTCAAATCCATCTAAAAAGTAAAATGAAGTAATAATTTACTTAAATACATCACAAGAAAAAAAAGTAAAATGATGTATATAATCTGCTTAATTACAACATTTAATCAAAAATAATAACTTCATCAAGAAGAATCAAGAGTCAATAAAACTTCACAAAGAAAATCTCATCGATATAAAACAAATAAGTCTTTAAATCTTACATATTCATGAGCTAAAACCATGTAATATGCACTAAGAATCAATATACATAAATCCTTTAGCAACATGCCATAATACATTCAAATAGGTACAATAACAAGTACATCAATGAATAACAAATAAACACTCTCCAGCTGCACGAACCAAGTGGTCCACCACCTGCAACCCGAGAGACGAGAACATGGCTCAGGTGCTTTTCCACCCAACCATGAAGTATTTACACTTCCTCGGATCCCTTCATGACATGAAGGAAACCGAGCCTTGCACGAAATGTCTAGCTACCCGATAACAACTGCAGGAGGGAATACCCAATGCAATCCTGATGTCTAAAAGTGCAATTCTAATAATGAAAAGCAAATTATCTCACAATACGCATGTGGCATATATATATATATATATATATATATATATATATATATATATATATATATATATATATATATATATATATATATAATGTTCTAGACATTTAAACATCTTTTTCAATGGCATTCCAATTAGATCTAATCATTTCAAGTAGCCTGGTCAATTCCCAAAAAGAGGAAAAACCATCTCTGATATATCCACATTGGCATCCAAGACCAGAAAGTAACCCAATAACATTCCTAGAAAATCTACTTCTTTTCCCAAGAAGCAAGAAAATAAGCAAGTAATTAAATAATCCAAGAAATAAAGATCCAAAATCACCTATGACCACCTTTGATCCCTTTCCCAAGCATCAATGAAGAAATAACACTTTTCAATCAAGCAGTAATGAAGAGTCACCATAAAGCAATATATCAGATTATATTCTCAATTCGTATTTATATGGTTTAAATAAATTGTAGTAATTAATGATTTTGCTTCATATCCAATTACTATTACATGAATCATGTAATAAAATCCAATGATGAGGTTAACTACTCTACTCTCTCAAAATGAGGTTTCATACATACTTATGCCAAATATTAATTCTATCTTTTCTCAAAGAAAATAGAATAAAACAACTAGTGTTCTCCCATAATTCAATTCCAATCCCTTTTTCTAAAACTCTAATCACAGGAACACACTTTACAAGCAATTAATCCATATTCAGTCATAATTATTTGTACAAAAGCCATTCTTAGTTTTAGTTTCATCTTGTTGTCATAATAGTGACCTGAACTAATTCAATCCAATTATCTAACCAAAAAGATTTACGATTCAATCAAAAATAACTTACTGTCAAAAATTACGACAGGAAGTCCAAAAATAGCCAAACAGTTTTCAAGAATAGTCATTCTAAAATATAAATCTACCTTACTGTCATTCCTGAGACCGAAAGTTTTAAAAACTATAAAAATAATGAAAATAGTCCTCCTGTCGCAACTGCGACAGGGGCCACTGCAGAAATAAAAGATGAACAAAGATCATAGTTTAATCAATTTCTGAAAATGAATATAATAGACTTGGTTTTTCATCATTCAAGGAAAATAATATAAATATCTACTGTCTCAGATTTAGTCAATATAATGTTTTTAAACGAGTTTCCAATAGAGCCACAAGAACCAATTATTCAGCTACATCCAGATAATAATTTCTACTACAGGAAGTTCATGTGGTTTTCAATCATAAAGAAAACTACAAGTTCTAATTCCTCAATCCACAGAGACAATAATGTATTAACCACAGTCAAGTAATACTACCGATCAAATTAGACGAAGAATAGTTTTGGTTATCTTTTAGAGTTTGATTTTCATCTATAGAAAGGTTGATTTTGTAATCTCAATTCGATCTCAGCCAGCATAACAAGGAATTACAGTCAATTTAATATTTAACAGGGAATTTAAATAATAGCAAACTAGAGATTTCTCAAGAGTTTCCTAGTCAGTTTAAATAATCCAAATCAGAAAACAACAATTGGGTTTCAGCATAGCACAAAGGTAAAAGAGAAAATATAGTCAAAGAGAATATCTATCAGCGATCTAGAGTTTGCAATAGGTTTTAAATCATTTAGAAATCTAGATCTGAGAAAAGAATGGTTTCAGGTAGTCAAAACAGAGGCAAAACGCAAGCCTGAAATACTATGTTTTAAACATGCATAAACAACTATTAATTAATGCTATTAAAAACCCAAAAAACTACCTCGTAACTTGCTTGCAAAAAGGTCAATTACATGTTGTGGTATCTACTCTTCTCTTTATCCTATCACTACTCCAGAATGATTAAACTTCTTCTCTACTATTGAAAAATATTGATGCCAACCTTCTGCTATTTTTCTCACGCCAATAAAAGAAACACGTTTATCTTTTGTTAGATTGCTCACTAAATACTATAGATATCTTTAAATCCCTTCTAGGTTTTGTTCTACTCTTTCTCATCTTTTCAGAACAATTTATGGTTTTGAATTTTATTGAGATATGACCAAGATATCAGTGTTTTGCTATGACTATTTTTAACTATTTCTGAAAATGCTTTTCTCTTTTTTTCTTTCCAGTTCTTCTGTACCTTCCATGCTCAGAAAAAAAATTAATCTCTCTCCAATTTCATGCATATCCCTTCCTCTAACACCTTCCTCCTTTTTTATTCATAATTAAAACCCCTTCTTAATTTTAGCATTGGAAAGATTTAGGTTTAGAAAACTAAAGTTAAATTCTCAGTTTGCATGATCTTCTTCCCACCAATCAGAATTGAGAAAAATACTATTTAAAAAAATATAACAATAATATCTTTTATAACTTACTGTCGCATGGGTGATAGAAGCAAAATATAATTCTTTAATTGAAACTGTAAATATAATAATGTTATTTACAATATTATTTAACTTATTTCTATTAAATTACACTATTTAAATAATAAAGAAGAGAATGCAAAACAATATTGCATATTAATATATATATATATATTTGAGGAACATAATATCTTCCCAACATCTAAACAATATTTTATTATTTAATTTAAAATACAAAACAAATATTTAATATTTAATTTAAAAAAAAATACGAGCATACATATCCTCATTCAATATAAAATGCTATTTAAAATATAATTTTGAAAACAATTGACCACTCATTAATGCAATTAAATCTAATTTCATTATGCATATGCAACTACGTGATGTGTGTGATTACATCAGGTATCCCATCCACCAGTTCTTGCCAAGTGGCTAGAACATTTCTACCTCAGCCATGCTCTTGTCTTCGATGAGTATCTGCATCCAATTGCACTCAACTTGATGTCAATAGGTTAGTATCTCAAAACATAGCCAAAGCAAATCACTGCATTAATATTCCATATTAAAAATAATTTTAAATTTCATCAATTAACTCATAATGATTACATCCACGTAAGCAAAATTACTTAGAGTAAAATCAATCACGATAATTGTTCACTAATCTAGAATAATTGTATTGTCTATAAAAATGAGACGTGACACATTCCAAGGCTGAGTAGGAATTTAATTTCAGCATGGCAGCTAGCTGATGAAGGTTGCATTGTTACTATTGCAAGTATGTGCCTAATTGGTGTTGTCATTGATGTCAACATATGTTTGTTGTCATTGGTGTCAACTATATCCTATTTTATTATTTGTTTAGAAGCTTTATATGTTGAGGATATTAAGAAAATTAGCCCCTCCAGAAGAATCAGAAAGTAAACAGTGAATCACAATGAAAATAGTGAGTTGCATACTGAAGAACAGTCTAGAAGATTGTTTTGCATTTCTTGCTGAATGAAGATCTTGGTCTATGGATTGAAAGTTATTTAGAATCATTGATGAAGATTATAAATCATGAGTTTGAGCCTTTGGCATGAAGATTTGAGTGAGTTACATTCACTAGAGTAAAATCTAACTTTTTTGATTATTCATTGGTTCCTGAGAGAAAGCATTTTGCTCTGCATTCCTCTGCATTAAAGTGTTTTCCTTTGTGGTTCTAGAGGGAAGTCTGGGATGATAATAAGTGCCTACAATTGCAATGGTTCATGTTTTGGTGGTCCGTAAGCTATCTTAGCGTGTAACTAGTCTTAGTCAACTTGGTTAATTCCAGTGATTGTAGAGATCCCTAAAAGATTATGGAAGCATGTGGCATGGAATATTGAGTTTGAGTCCCAGCTAAGGTGTGGCATGATTAGCGTACATCTATACTACAAATCCTTAGTATAATTTTGTATTAGGTCAAGACCTATTTTGTAAATGTTTGTAATGCCGACCTTGGAGATTATTCCAAAGGTTGATGATTGTAATGCTGACCTTGATGATCATTCCAAGGTTGATGAAGTGTACAAATACTTGTAATTGATTTGTAGAAAAGATGTCCTTATGTGAAGATGGGTAGTTAAGGAAAGATGTGGAAAGGCAGAGTAGAGCAGAGGAACTATTGTACTTTAATGTATTAATCTCAGACATGAAGAAGATGTTGATCTTGGTAGTGAGCCACCAGTAGGGTTTAACAACCTTCATTGTAATCTTTCTGGGTTTAGGGTTGAGGTAGTGAGCCTGCTAGACCTAGTTGTACTTCATGGCAGTTAGCTAGTATGTTCTAGGCCCATGGAGTGACCAAGCTTGGACATCATTTTTCAAAGATTGCAATATATTTTGAGAGCTAATCCTCTCCATGGTTTTTCCCCACCTTGGGGTTTTCCATGTAAAAATATGGTGTCTCTTGTGTTTAATATTACATCCGTGTTTAAGTTTCTAATTTCATGCATTCATTGTTTAATCATAATAAATATGGACAAGTGATTAATTTTTAAATGCAAAAGTGTTTGAGTTTTTGGGGCAACTAATTCACCCCCCTCTTAGTTGTCCAGCACATTTCAACAATTGGTATCAGAGCAATGTTCCTCTAAAGAAAATGTAATAGATTGAGTAAAATCCAAAATGTCTTATAAGAAGGAAGCACCACATTTTGATGGGACAAATTATGCTCTTTGGAAGGCACAAATGAAAATCCATCTTCTTTGTCTTGGTTTCAAAGTATGGAAAGCTACAGAAGAAAAATACACCATGCCTCAAAATGGTTTGACAACTGAAGATGAAATCAAAGAATATGAGCTGGATGCCAAAGCAAAATATGCTCTATTGAGTTCATTAAATGACTCAGTACTGACAAAAGTTGTGGATCTTGAAATTGCAAATGAGGTATGGGAGAAGCTGAAAAATCTTAATGAAGGAGATGATTCTGTGAAGGAAGCCAAGCTACAAAGTCTGAAAGTGAAATATGAGAGTTTGAAGATGAATGGAGATGAAAACATAACATCCCTTATGCAAAGAGTTGATGAACTTGTCACTGGGATAAAAGGTATGGGGGGAATTCTCAGTGATAAGGAAGTTGTGATAAAAATTCTCAGATCACTACCAAAGTCCTATAGTCACAAGGTAGCTGCAATTGAAGAATTTATGCAGGTAAAAACTATTGATAGAGATTAGTTACTTGGTAATCTTACTACCTTTGAAATAAGAGAGTTTGGTGATGGCTTGCCAAAAGTCAAGGCTACCTTCAAAGCCAGTACTTTTGGGAAAACCTCCAGATCATAAAAGTATAAGGTAGAATCTGATGATGAGTTTGATGAAATTGAAGCCAACTTTGTGGATAGACTGCAAAAGGGATTTGGCAAATTTAAAGGTAAATTACCTTTTAAATATTTTTCTTATGGTAAAGTAGGCCACTTTGCTTCTAGATGTCCTGAAAGAATTGAAAGAAATAGAAAAAGATATGACAATAGGCCTAGGATCCAAAAGAAATGTTATTATGTTGAAGATTTTGATGATGATGAAAGAGTAACAGATAATGGTGAACTAGATAATGCTAGTACTTTTGGTAATGAATGCTTGTTTATTGCTATTAAGGAAGAACCTATGTCTACTAATCCTACTAGCTGTATGAAGGAAGAAAAAATAGTGGAAAGTGCTTTGGCTACTCAGGTTGTTGAAGACAAAGATGAATGGGTTATTGATAGTGGTTGCTCTCACCACATGATTGGTTAGGTTTGGAGATGATACAACTAGTAAGATTTGTGGAAAAAGATCTATTTCTTTTGATGGCAAGCATAATACTAAAGATGTCTTATATGTGAAAGGGTTAAAGAATAATATTTTGAGTCTGGGTCAGATGTGTGACAAAGGTTATGATTTAAGCTTCAAGGACAATGGATGCAACATCATGGAAAGCTCCAGAATAGTCATTGCAACTGGTAAGAAAACTAGAGGTAATATCTATCACTTGAAAGGAACTGATAACTATTGTTTGTTGGCTCAGACTAATGAAAGTTTGCTATAGCATAGAAGGCTGTGTCACATCAATTTTGATAAAATTATGAAGGTAAGTACTGCACAGGCTATTAGAGATTTGCCTAAGCTTGTCAAGCCTATTAATCATATTTGGAGGGAGTGCCAATTTGAGAAACAAACAAGAACAAGTTTCAAAAGAAAGGACCAATCAGTTGATGGACTACTGGAACTAGTGCATACAAATTTGTGTGGACCCACCAGAGTAAGAAGTTTGTAAGGAGACAGGTATTTCATGTTGCTTATTGATGATTATCCTAGAATGACTTGGGTTAACTTTTTGAAATAAAAAGCAGAAGCTCTAGATAAGTTCAAGGCATTTAAGGCAATGGTTGAAAATGAGATGGATTTGAAGATCAAATGTTTAAGGTATGATAGAGGAGGAGAGTTTACATCAAATGAATTCAATTTGTTTTGCAAAGTGTAGACACCTAAAATTAGACTGCTCTGCAAACCAATTTTCCATATCTCGCACTAATCCATTCTCCCATCTACATGTCCCTTGTGATCAATTAATTCACCTAAATATCCATTGAACCTTACAACCCTATCCTATCAATTAAATGAATTTTCATAATATTCATTTAAATGATTTATCCATTTCCCTAATCCCTGATTAATTAGACAAATCCTGATTATCTAATTAACCTAGACTTAAGTTAATTTAACCCACTTTCCCACATTCTCCAAATAAAGAAATGGGAATAAATCCACCTAAAATCCCACATTGTAATAAATAAATATTTTTCCCATACCTATGCCTCTATTTCCCTCCAAATGAATTTTTAATTCATTTGGATTTCCCTTCATAACTTATTTAATAATTTCCTCTTCCCCAAAATGAATAAAAGAATCACTTTTATTCATAGCCATCCATTTTGCTAGATTAAATATGAGCCCTCCATATCATCTCCATCCTCCACCATTGATCTTTCCAATCAATCTCCACCCTTGGATCAAAAATTCCTCCAAAACTCTATAAATAGAGCCCCTCCCAAGCCATTTTAGGAAGCCAAGTCTATGCATCAGACCTCTACACCAAATCAATCTTCAATATCCTCATCTCATCAAACCTCTGCCAAAATCACTCCAAATCTTGTCTCAATCCCATCCAATCCATCATCTAATCTCATTCACCTTGTGTTGTAGGTATTGAGCAATCCACATTCTTCACATTTAGTCATTCTGATCATGGGAACAATCTGAGGAGCTACATGGCGCATCTCCTTCCCACATGGATTCGTGAGGTCTTAATGAAGGTATAATCATTTTGTTTATGCATTAGATCAGTTTTACTTTCATTCAGATTTCACTTATCACATTGGCATGCCCGGTCTTGAATCTACTCGTCAATTTATGCAAGTTTTGTTGTTAAAATCTCCTTTTTCTAACAAATTTTATGAAGTTTTGGGGAGAAAGTGTTGCAAGTTGCATCTTACACAAAAATGGACTACATTTTCACGCTCAGGACGTCGATTCCATGAATTTTGACTATAAAGTTCAATATATTTTTTGAATTTTTTTTTAAATTTTTTTAGGGCCACAGGCCGTACCGTACAGAACCCGCGGCCCCTATGCCTAATCACTGGTTTGTTTTTCTATGTTGCAGTAGGTAATTGTTTTGTCTGGTAGTTTTAATGTCTTTGAATGTAGGTTTAATGTCTTTGAATGCAGGTTAATTGCTTCAACTAGCCATCGCCTCCCTGCAAGCCCCAGTTGACACCCTACCACCACCACAAACCGCCTGGTCGCCGCCCTCTAGCAGCCCACTCTCTACTCTCCATAGTGACCTCCCCGTTCCTTGCAGCCTACACTCCACCAGACACCCTATCCGCCACCATCTTTGGCCCCACCACCTCTCCCCGCAACTCCCACACAGCCCCTGCCTCTGCCTTCTCCTGCAGAACCTCCCCGTCGACACCACACTAACCCCCGTCACCACCACTTCCCACCTCCCCTCCTCCCACGATCTCTGACCTCCCTCGAACTTGTAGACCTCCACACCAACCAACCTCATCCCGTCGCTCCCTATCTTCCCTTCTCTTGAGCCTCACCCACCCCCTGCGCCTTCTCCCTCCAACCACCAACTCCCCCCGCGCCTTCCAACACCTCCCACCTCTCAGTATCCCCCATCGCGGCCACCATCTCCAGTGTCCCCCGACCTCCATTCTCCCATCCCCACACCTATCATTGAAAATAAAGAACAAAACCCTAAACCACCAATGCAAGGAGGGAAAGGGGCTTATAAGCCCCTTTCGTATATTTTTTTTAAAATTTTTTTGGCCACGTTCTAGCCCCTGGTCATATCAGTGACCAGGGGCCTTTTTCAAACTTAACTGCCAAACTATAACATTAACCATCAGACCAACCCGCCAGCATGTGACCAAGACAATCTAACCGTTAGCAGTTCACTTTTAATAGTCAAGCCCACCTCTAGTGCCTCCTACATACCGAAGGAGGCTATTTTTTTCAAACAGGCATAACTTTCGCATACGGAGGCGAAATCGTGCAAACAAGGACTCAGCAGAAATAGGACTCCAAACACTTCGCAGTTGTAAGGTTTTTATCAAGTGATGGTACATTTTTCCTTCTATTTTTATCAATCAAAGTCAAAATTGCATTAAAACTTCAAATCATCATATCTTTTGCAATTTTGATCAGTTTTCAGTGAATTTTTTTTTCAAATCGCATAGAACTTCGCGTAGAATCTGTTCATGCAATCTAATTTCCTATATCAGTTCTTTTTTCATCAAATTTTCTCAAATTATCCATTTTCACATTACAATCCTCTTGGAAGTCTACTTGCTCTTGTTTTCAATTTTGTGACTTGCAGGTGATCGCTTGGGACTGGACAGTCTACTTACTATATTTTAATTTGTCACCTTTACAGTCTTAAAGTTAGCGTCATAAGTTTAATTAATGCCATTTTTCTGTAAGTCAAGTTGTTCTGCCCACAGTGGCATTGTCACATACCTTCTTTAATCATCCTTTTGCAAGATACTAACAAGTTTTTTGCAGGGTTCTTTTAGTTTTGCTTGCACAACATCATTTTATGTGGGACTTACAATGAATCTTTTCTTTTGGCATCCTAGTTAGACAACACTTCCATTTGGTATTATAAAATCGAACAAAACAAATCAAGCAAATGTCTTTGTGTGTGTGTGTGTCAAACACTTTAAGTTTTGGTGCTCTAAAATTTACCCTTTGGTGTGCCAACAAACAAATCAAACATTTCAAATTTGGGCTTTTAAAATGAACCACAAATTTGCATACAGCGTCTTGGTTAAAAAGAACAACAACTTGCATCTCTCACACATGTAACTAATTGTGTTGGTGTGGAGCTTGATCAGTCTCCAAGTGGGAGATTGTTCGTAGGTGGCGACTGATCAGGAAAGTACTATACACTAGCCATGTATCCTCATCGGGTTTTGGGGCCGGGCTGGGCCCCGAGCGGGGGTTTGGGGGTGGCAACCCCCGAGAAAAAAAATTTTAGGGCCGACTTAAAAAATCCTAGGGCCGACTTAAACAAATCCTATTTTTTTATGACCGACATAAGAAAACCCTAATTTTTGTAATCAACAAAAAGGCTTGATAAAAGGCGGCCAAGGGTTAGGGTTTGGGCATTGTATTGTAGCATTTGCAGCGGTATTGAGTTGCAGGGATTACTGATTGTAATCATTTTGATTTATTGGATAATAATATTGGACTCTCTGTTTGGTGGATGTAGCCCAAGTTTGGGTGAACCATGTTAAATCTTGTCTCTCGTTGTTATTAATTCTGTGTATTTCCATTTCTTTGTTTAATCTTTATTTGCATTTAATTGATATCTTCTGCCAGCTAACCCTAACAAGTGGTATCAGAGCAGGTTGTGTTCGATTATCATCTGCAGGAAAGTCTCACAGTTAAGTGGGAGCAATGGCAGACGAGGGAAGATTGAAGGTCGATAAATTCAATGGGCAGAACTATCAATTATGGAAGATACAGATGGAGGATTACCTCTATCAAAAAGATTTATGGATGTCGTTGGAAGGAGTAGCCAAGAAACTGGCAACAATGTCTGATGAGGATTGGAATCTTCTTGACAGAAAGGCACTGGGAACCATTCGGTTGTGCCTGGCACCGTCGGTGGCATTCAATATAACGGAAGCAAAGACAACAGATGGTCTGATGAAAGCTTTGGCAAAATTGTATGAAAAACCCTCAGCCTCAAATAAGGTATTTCTTATGAAGTGTTTGTTTAATCTGAAAATGGTTGAAGGTGGATCTATGACAGATCATTTAAATGAATTTAATACAATTGTCAGTCAATTGACTTTTGTAAATGTAAAATTTGATGAAGAAGTTAGAGCTCTCTTGATATTATGTTCATTGCCTAAAAGCTAGGATAGTTTGGTAATGGCGGTTAGTAAATTTGTTTCTGGTTTAAATACCCTGAAATTTGATGATGTTGTTGGTGTTATTCTGAGTGAGAAAATTCGTAAGAAAAGCTCAGGTGGATCCAAATCAGGCAGTGTTTTGAATGTAGAAAGCAAGGGCAGATCAAAAGAGAGAGGAAAAGGTTCTGGAGGTCATGGGAAGTCACGAGAAAAATCAAAGGACAAAAGATCCCAAACCAGAGGACAGAAGGATTGCTAGTACTGTGGAAAACTAGGTCATCTAAAGAAAGATTGTTGGTCTTGGAAAAATAAAGGAGACAAACAAGAAGGCAATAAGGAAGCAAATGTGGTAAGTAATAAATTTGAAGATGACGCTTTGATTCTTTCCCTAGATAATGCTGATGATTCATGGGTTTTAGATTCAGGGGCCTCATTTCATGCTACGCCCCATAGAAGTTATTTTCTTGATTATGTCCAAGGGGATTTTGGGCTGGTTCATTTGGGAGATAACAAACCCTGTCAAATTGTTGGAAAAGGAAGAATCAAGATTAAGTTGCAGAATGGGAATCATTGGCTACTACAAGAGGTAAGGCATGTTCCAAGGCTCAGTAGGATTTTAATTTCAGCAGGGCAGCTAACTAAACAAGGTTGCACTGTTATATTTACTGATAAAAATTGGAAGGTTTCAAAAGGTGCCTTAGTAGTAGCAAAAGGTGTGAAAGTAGGCACCTTATATCTTTGTACAGGTCATACTATTCCTTCTACTTTAGATGTTATAGATGAAAAACAAACAGATTCAGGAACAGTTGCTGCAGGTTTGTAGGAAGAGACTGGAAAAGTTGCTGCAGGTTCTGAAACAACATTGTGGCATAACAGACTTGGGCATATGAGTGAAAAAGGTATGAAGTTACTTCATTCTAAGAAAGTTTTACCAGGTCTAAATTGTATTAATATGGATTTATGTGAAAGTTGTGTGTATGGAAAACAAAAGAGAGTCAGTTTTCTCAGAGATGGGAAGCAAAAGAAAAATGAAAAATTGGAGCTTGTGCATATAGATGTATGGGGACAAGCTCAGGTATCTTCTTTTGGTGGCTCATGGTATTATGTTACATTCATAGATGATGCAACTAGGAAGGTCTAGATTCATTTCTTCAACAGAAATCTGATGTATTTGAAACATTTAAAAAATGGAGAAGCTTGGTTGAGAATGAGACAGGTAAAAGATTAAAATGTCTCAGATCTAATAATGGTGGTGAGTATTGCAGCAAAGAATTTGAAGATTATTGTTCCTTTAATGGAATTCGTAGGCAAAAAATAGTTCCAAGGACTCCATAGGAAAATGGAGTGGCTGAATGCATGAATAGGACAATAATGGAGCGTGCAAGGACCATGAGATTGCATGCTGGGCTGCCTTTAAACATGTGGGCAGAGGCTGTCAACACTACTGTATATTTAATTAATAGAGGTCCTTCAGTTCCTTTGGGTTGTGGTATTCCAGAGGAAGCATGGATAGGTAAGAAGGTGAGTTATTCTTTTCTGAAAACCTTCAGCTATGAAGCATTTGCACATATAGATTCTGAAAATAGAACCAAGCTGGATGCGAAATCAAAAAAATGTACCTTCATTGGATATGGCATTGATGAATTTGGTTATAGGCTTTGGGATTTTGAAAATTAGAAAATTGTGAGAAGCAGGGATGTTATATTCAATGAGAAGGTGTTGTACAAAGATTAGTTGCAGAAGCATGAGAAGAAAGAAAAGGATTATGTGGTGCTGGATGATACTCCAAATAGTGATGTTCCAGTGGCTCCTCATGCTCTGCAACAGCAACGAGATATACCACAAACTCAAGTGAATGTTAGATGGTCAACAAGGATAAGTAGACCTCCTGAAAGGTTTTCTCCCTCTTTGTATTCTATTTTGTTAATAGATGCTGGTGAACCAGAAGGGTATGATGAAGCTATGTAGGTGAATACACAAGTTTAGTGGGAGCTTACCATGAAAGAAGAAATGGACTCCTTGCTGAAAAATTAGACTTGGAAATTATGTAAGTTACCTGTAGGTAAAAAGGCTTTACCAAACAAATGATTTTACAGGTTGAAAGAGGAAGATGGAGGTAAGGAAAGATTTAAGGCAAGGTTAGTTGTAAAAGGATTTGCACAGAAACAAGGCATTGATTTTGATGAGATCTTTTCTCTGGTTGTCAAGATGACTTCTATTCATACTGTTTTAAGTATTGTGGCTGTTGAAGATTTGCATTTGGAACAGCTAGATGTGAAAACTGCCTTTCTCCATGGTGATTTGGAGGAGGAGATATACATGGCACAACCACAGGGATTTGAGGTCAAAGGTAAGGAGAAACAAGTGTGCAAATTGAAGAAGAGTTTGTATGGCCTGAAACAAGCACCTCGACAATGGTATTTAAAATTTGATAGTTTTATGGCTGAGCAAGGCTACAACAGGTGTAATTCTAACCATTGTGTTTATTTTAAGATGTTAGATAATGACAGCTACATTATTTTATGTTTATATGTTGATGACATGCTTGTAGCTAGGTCAAACATGGATCACATCAGAGAGTTAAAACATCAGTTAGCACAGTCATTTGATATGAAGGATTTGGGGGTAGCAAAACAAATCCTTGGTATGAAAATTTGCAGAGATAGGAAGAACAAAAAATTGACTCTATCTTAGGCTGCTTATGTTGAAAAGGTGTTGCAGAGATTCCATATGGAGAATGCAAAAGCTGTCAGCACACCTTTGCCTAGTCATTTGAAATTGACTAAGGAGATGTGTCTAAAGACACAAGAGGAGGAAGAAAAAATGTCCAAGGTTCCATATGCTTCAGTTGTAGGAAGTTTAATGTATGCCATGGTATGCACGAGACCAGATATTGCACATGCTATCGGAGTCGTTCGCAGGTATATGAGTCATCCTGGATTTGAGCATTGGAATGCGATCAAATGGATTCTCAGATATTTGAGAGGTACATCTAATAAACACTTATGTTTTGGGGGGCTCTAATACTGATTTAGCAGGTTATGTAGACTCAGATTTGGCAGGGGATATTGATACCAGGCGGAGTACTATAGGTTATGTCTTTACTGTAGGTGGAACATCGGTGAGTTGGATTTTCAAGTTGCAAAAGGTGGTTGCTTTATCCACCACAGAGGCAGAATATGTAGCTGCAACAGAGGCAAGCAAGGAGATGATATGGCTACAATCTTTCATGGAAGAATTGGGTAAACAACAGGCTAACAGTTCTTTGTATACAGACAGTCAGAGTGCCATACATCTTGCAAAGAATTTTGCCTTGCATTCAAAGACCAAACACATATAGTTGAGGTATCACTTCATTCGGTCGGTGTTGGATAATGGATAGTTAAGGCTGGCAAAGATACATACAGATAAAAATCCAGCGGATATGTTTACAAAGGCAGTGACAAGGGAGAAGCTGAGCTCCTCTTCAGCTTCGGTTGGTCTTCTAGACTGAAAACAACAAAAATAGAACAGTAGAGTCTAGGGTGCTTATTTCCAGTAGGAGCTGCATGCGCAGCGGTGTCGTCTAGGATCAGTCTCCAAGTGGGAGATTGTGTTGGTGTGGAGCCTAATCAGTCTCCAAGTGGGAGATTGTTTGTAGGTGGCGGCTAATCAGGAAAGTATTGTACACTAGCCATGTATCCTCGCTGACTTAAAAAATCCTAGGGCCGACTTTTTTATGACTGACATAAGAAAACCCTATATTTTGTAACCAACAAAAAGGCTTGATAAAAGGCGGCCAAAGGTTAGGGTTTGGGCATTGTATTGTAGCATTTGCAGCGGTATTGAGTTGCAGGGATTACTGATTGTAATCATTTTGATTTACTGGATAATAATATTGGACTCTCTGTTTGGTGGATGTAGCCCGAGTTTGGGTGAACCACGTTAAATCTTGTCTCTCGCTGTTATTAAATCTATGTATTTCCATTTCTCTGTTTAATCTTTATTTACATTTAATTGATATCTTCTGTCGGCTAACCCTAACACTAAGAAAATCATCTCAATTGTTTGAAGTGTCTTGTGCTCTTTTTGTTTGTCACATGATAGAGCATATGCTCTTCCCTCGCACCATTTTGGTGATCTTGGGAATCAAAAGCTCATCACAAAACTTACAAAAATCACACCCAATTTAAATCCAAAAGATCTAAAATGAACCATGTTTAGTGTGAGACAATCATTTAGAATACATATGCTCTCCACTTGCGTACTTGTTCGAACTGGGGGATCAAAAGTATTTTTGTGATTGTGTCACTTTTGTTAATCCTTAGAGGGCCTGCCACCCCACTTCGAAAGGTGGGAATGACCCAAGCGGCAACAAGCTAAAGCCAAGCTCTTTCAAGCTGCTATATAAATTAATGTGTTTGTGATGAAAGTCACAAGCAACAGATGTTGTTGTGTTATACTAATAGCCAACCTCCCCCAAAACCCTCCAAGGCGTAACCCTTGGAGGTTGGGAGACTCCATAACAGAGAGTAGCGCTGCCACATGTATAACCACCTGAACAAAAGCACTCACTACGAACCTTTGTTTTAGTGGCCCAAATCCTTAAGGTTGTACATGCTTGATTATCACATTTTTTATAAATCAAACCTTTGGCCATTGTGTTTTCTTGCTTGATTATTTGTCTACTTGCCAAAGAAAAATCAACTTCATCCAAACAATCCACATCATCATCGAATCATAACCAAGCACTTACCAAAAGGACTTAAGATTCAACCACGTGTGTGACATCATGGGAACCTTAGAGGACTTCGAACAGCTCCTTCATATGCTTCACCAAATACATGCAAGCTAATCCCCTTTAGAGCAACAAACCTTTCAAAGCATTCAATATTTGATTCAAATAGGTTGAACAAGCCAATCCTCACACATACAATACCTCTTGGAAGCAATCCAACACCTCTTGGCCACTTGCAAAGTCAAACAACCATCATATCTAGCACCTACCACATCATATCCATCTACACATCAAACCAATTTTGCACAACTTACCCCACTTCACATCAACCAAATTCATCCACATGTCCTCTCAACACTTTCTCAACTTATCACAACCCCTATCTATATCAATCCATCTCACAACAATCACTATCCTATGCAACCCCTCCATCATCATCACATCAACACATTTACCAACATCAACAACAAACCATATCACAACAAGAAGTCCAAACACCATCTTCAACCTCATATCAACTTCCATCATATCAACTTCCATCATCCTCATATCAACCTTCAACCTCATATCAACTTCCATCATATCAATCTCCATCATCCTCATATCAACCTCCATCATCCTCATATAAACCCTCAACTTCATACCAACCTCAAACCTTTCATCTACATATCCTACCATTACACCTATCACATCAATCCAAGCACTAGTGAGCCCAAATCCACCTTTGCAACAAGAAGCACCTGCAAGTCCAAGTGGTCCCTTGTACATAAATCAAATGAGTCCAAGTTATCCTAGGCAAGATCCAATCACCTTTGACAAGGGAGATACCAATCTAGAGTGCCCTCCACCATCTAATCCCACACCTATCCTTGAACCCATCCACGAACCATCACAACCAAATCCCATTACCCACCTATCCAATCCCAATCCTATTTCCACACCAACCACCATCATTATCCATCCATTATATTTCCCTTCAAGCCATACACTCATGAAGGATACCATCCATTGGCTAATAGCAAGGAATCAAACACCCTCATGCAATCCAACATCCACCAAACTGCTTGAACAATCTCCTATCACAATTCAAGAACCATCATGCAGCCCTATTCAGGAATCCATATGCCAAGTACCTATTGCATCCATCCTAGCACCTATCACATCCATTCTAGCACCCCGCACATCTTTCCAAGTCACTCTTACTTCTATCCAACCACATGAGATATGTCAAGAATCTGATCCAAAGCATGTTGAAACATCAACCCCTTCTCCTAATCAAGATCTAACCATCCCATCTAATCCCATCCTCGATCCCCTACCACCTATTGATCACCTTATTTATCCTCCATCACCTTCTACCACCCCTTTACCATCCCCCATTAATCTTTCACCTCCATCTACCAATCCCATCCCAAATCCATCCCCTTATCCACTTGGAAAGAGCACTTTCATCCTTGGTAAACCCCTTGTAGGATGTGAACAACTCCCATCTCTCACATATCTTTCTCCCACAAATACTGGATTCGTGTCTTGTTTCCAAAGCAACAAACATCCCATTGCATGTCACATGCTCCAACTTATGAACTATGAAGGCAAAGGCTTAGGCCTTCATGAACAAGGCATCTTGGAGCCCATCCACACCACATTCCATCCATCCTCACATGGCCTTGGCTATGCATCCCAATAGAAACAACCTACACATGTCGATACCATCCACCCACATTCCAAAATCCATTCATCCAATCCCAAACATGGTGCATCTCATCGCACTCCCAAAACATATGTCGCCATCCCTCCTCCATCATCCTACCATTTGCAAAAGCATGTGACCATCCATCTCCCCCCATCAAATTTACCTCCACTCCTTCCAACTCCAAATGTCCCCATCAAATCCACTCTACCTCCTATCCTACCAACTCCCACAATCCCTATCCACAAATCCTCTTATCCTCCCATCCTCCCAACTTCTAATATCCCCCTCCTCAAATCCCCTTATCCATTTATCCATAAATCCACTTTTTACCCCTCCACCCATAAATCCCCTAAAATTCCCAATCAAGACCAACAAAAGCACACATCTTTCAAACATGAAGCTTCCCTCAAATCCATGGGATTCAAAAATTTGAATGCCTCAACTCATAAAGCACAAAAGCCTAAGGATATTATTCTTTCCAATCAACCTGACAAATCGAAAAGGCTATCAAATCCCACACCATCACAAGAAAAAGCAAAAACAAAAATGGTGTGGGTCCTTAAACAAAGATCACTTAAATCTAATGAGGCATCCACCTCCCAATCCACTCCAAAATCCCAAACATCCCACTCCCCATCTAAAAATCCCATAAAGTCTAAGTCCATTTGGGTCCCTAAAACCCCAAATCGACCATTCAAAAATCTCCCATCCCGATCCCCATTACTCCCAACTCCACATCCCAAGTACAAGCTTCCAAATACATCACGGTGTGTGCAACCACTGGTCTTGGTTCCCCTCCATCACTTGCAATTCCCACATACCTCCATCTCTCCATCTTTCGTCCACTATCCTACATATCTTCCCCATCACATTCCTATGGTCCATGCTTTTGCATAATCCACATCATAATCCGTTATACACCATCCATTCCATCTTCTCCTATCTTCCAACCATCCATGCAATCACCATCCATAATGCTATCCAACATGGGACCATCTTCTCCTTTCTATGGAAACAGACGCTAGAGTCCCCCTTCCATCAAAAAAGTCAAAAAAGTCAAAAAAGTCAAAAAAGTCAAAAAAGCTAAAAAAGCAAAAAAGCAAAAAAGCAAAAATATCAGAAAATCAAAAAAATAGTAAAGAGAAAAAATCCATCCAATGGTGAAAACCACTCCTCGTGGCACCTTGGGCAAGTACCTTAATGAAAACCCCTTGTGGGCATCATGCGTAATCCCTTCTCCATCCATTTTGCATCCCTACACTTGGGGGCAAAACTGTATCCTTCATCCACATCCATCATCTCCTTGCACATCTTATCCACTGTATTATCCTTATCCTATCATATTCTTATCCACTACCCCCTATTTATCCTATCATTCCCCATCCATTCTCTACACTATATCTCCCACCTTAGATCTTGATAAAGACAAGGGGCTACATATCAAAAACAAGCCTTGGAAACCTCTTGGCATACTCCCTTTTCAGTATATCCTCCATCCATTTAATGCAAAGTCCACCCATTCAAACATGAGCCCATCATGCAAAATTCTTTAGGCATTGGGGCATATGATTCCTTGCAACCTAGCCCTTGGAGAAAATCCTGCAATCCCCCATCCATATATCATGCATATCTATCCTACCCCTCATCCTTATCTTCCATTTATCTACCATACATCCCTATCGCTTGTCCATTCATCTATCATGCATCAGTTATACATCATCATTTCATCGCCAACCCCCTCTATCCAACCCCATCACTTTCACCTCTGGACTTGGTGTTCCCCTTGTCATTAGTATTTAGCACAAAGGCTATCCACATGAAATCCAAGGAAACCATCTCATAATAAACATTCCTTTTCACAAAATCAAAAAAATACAAAAACATCACAAAAATTAAAAATACAAAAGCATCACAAAATCAAGAAAATCCAAAAACATCGCAAAATCAAAAAAACACAAAAACATCCCAAATATCAAAAAAATCCCAAAACAATAGAAAACACACAAAATTCCAAAATTAATCTATCCATCACACAAATAAAACTTGCTCCATCACACTCTCATTATCATCACATCTATCCTCAATAAACTTACACTAGATCCAAGCATTGCATCACCTATCAAAGCATTTGTCCTTAATCAAAATCATCAACTATCAAATCAGCATCAATCACAACTTGTCACCATCACATCTTGAGCCACTTTTACAACATCATCAAATCATCTATCAATCCCTACCTTAGGATATGTCTTTCCTACAATAGGCAACATCTATCACATCATCATTCATTTTGGCAAAAGATACAATGGTTACTTGTTTGGTTCGTTGGTCTTTTGGTTTTTTATTTTAATCTTTTGTCCTATTCGATGATCACATCAAAGCTACCTTGATCTTATTATATCATGGTATGTGGCAAAAACATCTAGAATGGGGCATAGTCTTGCTTTTGTATGTTGTGCTTGTGGGTTGGTCTCATTACTCCAAGCTAGTATTCATATCTTGATCAATCATAGGGTCGGTTCTAGCATATTGATCTTCTTATGCATCTAAGGTTCATCATACCTTTTTTGTACTAAGGGCTTATGCTATGAGTCCCTTTCCCTCATCTAGACAAGGTTGTACTATCTTGGGCATGCATGAGATCATCCCTTTGTCTGCGTGTCTAGTCAATGCAAATGTTGGATAAACATCATCACCCTGGTCTTCTATACTTTGGTGAACATATCCACTTTGTTATATCAAACCTAGGATTGCTCAAATTCAGTTTTAGCACAATGATCATCCACCAATCATCTCCAAACATCATCATCCTTTCATCCCACCAATTATCCTCTGACCCGTTCAACCAATCTGTCCCATCCATTTCGAGAGCACAACCGTGTTCTCGCAACCTGCCTATCCTCTCAAGGGGGCATCACCCTTACCAATTATCCCCAAACCTTACCTTATTCTTCCAAACCAAAACCTTTTTTCTATCCAATCCATCTCTATGTTTTAACTTCTTTGAAATGATGTTGCTTAGCCGTAACACCATCTCAAAGAGGGGCAAATGTAGACACCTAAAATTGGACTTCTCTGCAAACCAATTTTTTGTATCTCACACTAATCCATTCTCCCCATCTACATGTCCCTTGTGATCAATTAATTCACCTAAATATCTATTTAACCTTACAACCCTATCCTATCAATTAAATGAATTTTCATAATATTCATTTAAATGATTTATCGATTTCCCTAATCCCTGATTAATTAGATAAATCATGATTATCTAATTAACCTAGACTTAAGTTAATTTAACCCACTTTCCCACATTCTCCAAATAAAGAAATGGGAATAAATCCACCTAAAATCCCACATTGTAATAAATAAATATTTTTCCCATACCTATACCTCTATTTCCCTCCAAATGAATTTTTAATTCATTTGGATTTCCCTCCATAACTTATTTAATAATTTCCTCTTCCCCAAAATGAATAAAAGAATCACTTTTATTCATAGCCATCCATTTTGCTAGATTAAATATGAGCCCTCCATATCATCTCCATCCTCCACCATTGATCTTTCCAATCAATCTCCACCCTTGGATCAAAAATCCCTCCAAAACTCTATAAATAGAGCCTCTCCCAAGCCATTTTAGGAAGCCAAGTCTATGCATCGGACCTCTACTCAAATCAATCTTCAATATCCTCATCTCATCAAACCTCTACCAAAATCACTCCAAATCTTGTCTTAATCCCATCCAATCCATCATCTAATCTCATTCACCTTGTGTTGTAGGTATTGAGCAATCCACATTCTTCACATTTAGTCATTCTAATCACGAGAACAATCTGAGGAGCTACATGGCACATCTCCTTCCCGCATGGATTCGTGAGGTCTTAATGAAGGTATAATCATTTTGTTTATGCATTAGATTAGTTTTACTTTCATTCAGATTTCACTTATCACACAAAGAACATGGGATAAAGAGACAGTTATCTGCACCTAGAACTCCACAACAAAATGGAGTTGTTGAAAGGAAAAATAGAACAGTTCAAGAAGTTGCTAGAACCATGATGAAGGAAGCTAATATTTTGGAAGTATATTGGAGAGAGGCAATTCACACTATTGTATATATCCTAAACAGAGTCCAAATCAAAGGTAATAGTTCTAAGATTCCTTATGAATTATGGTATGGTAAAGTTCCTACTATGAAATATCTCAAAGTTTTTGGTAGCAAATGTTATATGAAAAGAGAAGAAGATCTAGGCAAGTTTGATGCTAGGTGTGATGAAGGAATCTTCCTTGGTTACTCCACCAAGAGCAAGGCCTACTGATGCCATAATAAGAGGTTGAATAAGATCATTGAGAGTGCAAATGACAAAGTTGATGAAAGCAAGGAAAGGTCTCTAGAATCAAGTGGATATGAATCAAATAAACTAGATGCTTCAGAAGTGGTGTAGCATGAAGACAACTCAGATGAAGAGGAAAAAACTCCAGAAAGTGCTACCAAGACACCAAGGTATGTAAAACTTAATCATTCTGAAAATCAAATCATAGAAGATAAAAGAAAAGGAATCCTGACTAGAAGAAGAGCTCCAGAAGAACAAGTAAATTTCTATCTGATTTCTAAGATTGAACCAAAGACTGTGAATGAATCTTGCAATGATGAGAATTGGGTAAAGGCTATGAAAGAAGAATTGATGCAGATAGAGAAGAATTAGACTTGGGATCTTGTTCCTAGACCAGTAGATAAAAATGTAATTGGCACCAAGTGGGTCTTCAGAAACAAGATGAATGAGAATGATGAAGTGATAAGAAACAAAGCAAGGTTAATATGCAAAGGATACTGTCAAGTTGAAGGAATATATTTTGAAGAAACATTTACACCAGTGGCAAGATTTCAAGAAGAACCTAAGGAGTCACATGTGATGGCAGTCAAGAGAATTCTAAGATATTTGAAAGGCATAATGTATTATGGTTTGTGGTATCCAAAGGACAATGATTTCACTCTCAGTGCATACACTGATGTAGATTGGGCTAGAGATGTCGATGACGGAGGTGCATTCTTCTTGGGAAAAAGGATGGTATCTTGGCTAAGTAAGAAACAAGATTCAATATCTCTGTCCACTGCAGAAGCATAATATACTGTAGCAACATGTAGTTGTACTCAAGTGTTATGGATGAAGCAGACATTGAAGGACATCAAAGTTGTGTATGAATATCCAATTGTAATCTTTTATGACAATACAAGTGCCATAAAAATATCAAAAAATCTAATAATGCATTCAAGGACAAAGCACATATCCATAAGATATCACTTTCTGAAGGAAAAAATGATAGAGAATGAAGTCAAGTTGGAATATGTATCTACAAAAGACTAGATTGCAGACATTTTAACCAAACCTCTACCTAAAGATACTTTTGAGTATCTTAGGGAAAAGTTAGGGGTTATTACTCCTCCTACTCTAAACTAAGATGCACAAGAGTACATCAGTCTAGTGGTGCTTAGAGTACCTTCTCCAGATCCACATTGATGCTTTTAGGGCTACTTCTTAGGGGGAGTACTCGGAGAGTTCAAAAGAGAGATTGGATCAGAGAAGAAGAGTTTAAGTATGTGTCCTTTTCCATTGATGTCAAAGGGGGAGATAAATCATGTGAAAAGCTTAGAGTGCAAATGTGTAAAGAGATAGGGGATAATCGTGTCTTGATGGTTGTTGTAGTTTTCACATCATATGTTGCCATCAATGATAAAGGGGGAGATTATTGCAAGTACGTGCCTAATCGGTGTTCTCATTGATGTCAACATATCTTTGTTGTCATTGGTGTCAATTGTATCCTATTTTGTTATTTGTTTAGAAGCTTTATATTGTGAGGATATTGAGAAAATTAGCCCCTCTGGAAGAATCAGAAAGTAAACAGTGAATCACAGTGAAAACTGGGAGTTGTATACTGAAGAACAGTCCAGAAGATTACTACGCATTTCTTTCTAAATGAAGACCTTAGTCTATGGATTAGAAGTTATTTTGAAGATGCTAAATCCTGAGTTTGAGCCTCTGGTATGAAGATTTGAGTGAGTTACATTCACCAGAGTAAAACATATTTTTTCTAATTATTCACTGGTGTCTAAGAGAAAGTATTTTTCTTCGCATTCCTTTGCATTAAATTGTTTTTCTCTGTGGTTCTAGAGGGAAGTTTGGGATGATAATAAGTGCCTACAATTGCAATGGTTCATGTTTTGGTGGTCCGCAAGCTATCTTTCTTTTATGACAATTGAAGATAGTGAAGTTCATGTGCTCTAGTGTGAAGAATCTCATGAATAAAGTGGTTTGAGTTTGTGCAGTTGCTCCTAGTGATTTCAACGTGCTTGTGGATACTTCCTGATCATGTTCCTACATTTACATTGGTTTGCGTTAAGGAATTGAGACCATTTTTGAAGATTATTCCCAGATAACATAGCGTGTAACTAATCTTAGCGGACTTGGTTAATTCCAGTGATTGCAGAGATCCCTTGAAGATTATGGAAGCATGTTGTGGCGTGGAAGATCATTTTTGAGTCCTAGCTAAGGCATGGCATGATCAACATACATCTATACTACAAATCCTTAGCATAATGTTGTATTAGGTTAAGACCTATTTTGTAAATGTTTGTAATGCTGACCTTGGAGATTATTCCAATGGTTAATGATTGTAATTCTGACCTTGATGATCATTCCAAGGTTGATGAAGTGTACAAATAATTGTAATTGAGTCATGGAGAAGATGTCCTTGTGTGAAGATGGGCAAATAAGGAAAGAGGTGGAAAGGTAGAGCAGAGCAGAGGAACTATTGTACTTAGATGTATTAATCTCAGACATGAAGAAGATGTTGATCTTGGCAGTGAGCCACTAGTATGGTTTAACAGCCATCAGTGTTTAACAACCCTCATTGTAATATTTTTAGGTTTAGGGTTGAGGTAGTGAGCCTGCTAGACCTAGTTGTACTTGATGGCAGTGAGCCAGTATGTTCTAGGCCTGTGGAGTGACCAAGCCTGAACATTATTTTTCAATGATTGTAATATATTTTGAGAGCTAATCCTCTCTGTGGTTTTTCCCCACCTTGGGGTTTTCCATGTAAATATATGGTGTCTCTTGTGTTTAATGTTGCATCTATGTTTAAGTTTCTGATTTCATGCATTCATTGTTTAATTATAATAACTATGGACAAGTGATTAATATTTAAATGCAAAAGTGTTTGATTTTTTGGGACAACTGATTCACCCCCCTCTCAGTTGTCTGACACATTTCAATAGTTACATTTACTAATAAAAATTGGAAGGTTTCAAGAGGTACCTTATTAGTAGCAAAAGGTGTGAAAGTAGGTACCTTATATCTTTGTACAGGTCATACTATTCCTTGTAGTTTAGCTATTGCAGAGAAAAACAAATAGGTTTAGGAACGGTTGCTACAGGTTCGTAGGAAGAGACTAAAACAGTTGTTGAAAGTTCTGAGACAACACTGTGGCATAACAAACTTGGGCATATGAGTGAAAAAGGTATGAAGGTACTTCATTATAAGAAAGTTTTACCAGGTCTGAAATGTATTAACATGGATTTCTATGAAAGTTGTGTATGGAAAACAAAAGAGAGTCAATTTTCTCAAGGATGGGAAGCAAAAGAAAGATGAAAAGTTGGAGCTTGTTTATACAAATGTATGGGGACCAACTTAGGTATCTTCTCTTGGTGGCTCTCGGCATTATGTTACATTCATAGATGATGCAACTAGGAAGGTTTGAATTTATTTCTTTAGGAAGAAATCTGATGTATTTGAAACATTTAAGAAATGGAGAAGCTTGGTTGAGAATGAGACAGATAAAGGTTAAAATGTCTCAGATCTGATAATGGTGGTGAGTATTATAGAAAAGAATTTGAGGATTATTGTTCTTTTAATGGAATTCATAGGAAGAAAATGGTTCTAGGGACTCCACAAGAGAATGGAGTGGTTAAACACATGAATAGGACAATAATGGAGCATGCAAGGACCATGAGATTGCATGTTGGGCTGCCTTTAAACATGTGGGCAAAGGCTTTCAATACCACTGTATATTTAATTAATAGAGGTCCTTCAATTCCTTTGGGTTGTGGTATTCTAGAGGAAGCATGGACAGGTAAGAAGATGAGTTATTCTTTTCTCAAAACCTTTAGATGTGAAGCATTTGCACATGTAGATTATGAAAATAGAACCAAGCTAGATGCAAAATCAAAAAAGTGTACCCTCATTGGATATGTCATTGATGAATTTGGTTATAGGCTTTGGGATTTTGAAAATTAGAAAATTGTGAGAAGTAGGGATGTTGTATTCAATGAGGTGTTGTACAAAGATCAGTTGCAACAACATGAGAAGAAAGAAAAGGATAATGTGGTGCTAGATGATACTCCATATAATGATGTTTCAATGGTTCCTCATGCTCCACAATAGCAACAAGAAATACCACAAACTCCAGTGAATGTTAGATGCTCAACAAAGCTAAGTAGACCTCCTGAAAGGTTTTCTCCCTCTTTGTATTCTATTTTGTTAATAGATGCTGGTGAATCGGAAGGGTATGATGAAGCTATGTAGGTGGATTCAAAGGTTCAGTGGGAGCTTACAATGAAAGAAGAAATGGACTCCTTGCTGAAAAATTAGACTTGGGAATTTTGTAAGTTGTCTGTAGGTTAAAAGGCTTTACCAAACAAATGGGTTTATAGGCTAAAAGAGGAAGATGGAGGTAAGAAAAGATTTAAAGCTAGGTTAGTTGGAAAAGGATTTGCACAGAAAAAAGGTATTGATTTTGATGAGATTTTTTCTCCGGTTGTTAAGATGACTTCTATTCATATTGTTTTAAGTATTGTGGTTGTTGAAGATTTGGATTTGGAATAGCTAGATGTGAAAACTATCTTTCTCCATGGTGATTTGGAGGAGATATATATAGAACAACCCCAAGGATTTGAGGTTAATGGTAAGGAGAAACTAGTGTGCATATTGAAAAAGAGTTTGTATGAATTGAAACAAACACCTCGGTAATGGTATTTGAAATTTGATAGTTTTATGGCTGAGCAAGGCTACAACTGGTGTAATTTTGACCATTGTGTTTATTTTAAGAGATTGGATAATGACAACTACATTATTTTATGTTTATATTTTGATGACATGCTTGTTGCAGGGTCTAACATGGTTTACATAAGAGAGTTAAAACAACAGTTAGCACAATCATTTGCTATGAAGGATTTGGGGGCAACAAAAACAAATCCTTGTTATAAAAATTTACAGAGATAGGAAGAATAGAAAATTGACTCTATCTTAGGCTTATTATGTTGAAAAGGTGTTGCAGAGATTCCATATGGAGAATGCAAAAGCTGACAGCACACCTTTGCCTAGTCATTTGAAATTGACTAAGGAAATGTGTCCTAAGACACAAGAGGAGGAAGAAAAAATGTCCAAGGTACCATATTCTTCACCTATAAGAAGTTTAATGTATACCATGGTATGCACAAGACTAGATATTGCACATGTTGTAGGAGTCATAAGCAGGTATATGAGTCATCTCAGATTGGAGCATTGGAATGTGGTAAAATGGATTCTCAATTATATGAGACGTACATCCAATAAACACTTATGTTTTGGGGGCTCTAATACTAATTTAGAAGGCTATGTGGACTCAGATTTCATAGGGGATATTGATACTATGTGGAGTACTATAGGTTATGTCTTTACTTTATGTGGGACAAGGGTGAGTTGGATCTCCAGGTTATAAAAGGTGGTTGCTTTATCCACCACGGAGGTAGAGTATGTAGCTGCAATAGAGGTGAGCAAGGAGATGATATGGTTGCAATCTTTCGTGGAAGAATTAGGCAAACAATAGGCTAACAGTTATTTGTTTATAGACAATTAGAGTGCCATACATCTTGCAAAGAATTTTTCCTTGCATTCAAAGACCAAACACATACAACTAAGGTATCACTTCATCCGGTTGGTGTTGGATGATGGATAGTTACGGCTAGAAAAGATCCATACAGATGAAAATCCAATAGATATGTTTACAAAGGTACTAGCAAGGGAGAAGTTGAGCTCCTCTTTAGCTTTTATTGGTCTTCAAGGCTAAAAAATAATAAAATTAGAACATCAAAGTCCAAGGTGCTTATTTTTAGTGGGAGGTACAGAGTCAGCAGTGTTATGATCAGACTTGAAGTGGGAGATGATATGGTGTGGAGTCTAATCAATCTCCAAGTGGGAGATTGTTGTTATATGGAGCCTAATCAGACTTGGAGGTTAAATTTACCCCACTTTTATTGGTGCAGTTTCCCCCCAAATTATTTAACAGGGTCAAGGGATAGCACCCCTTGTGGGGTCCAGGGGCTGTGCCCCTAGCACGCTCCCTATCGTGATACAAGACAGGGTCAAGGGGCAATCCCACTGAAACCTCAAACAAATTTTATTATTTTATAAAGGTGTCGAGAGTTATTTTTCTATTGGCCAACATAAATAAACCCTATTTTTGTAACTGACATAAGGCTTGATAAAAGTGGCTAAGGGTTAGGGTTTTAATTGATGTATTGTAGCATTTTGTAGTGGTATTGAGTTGCAAGGATTGTTGGTTGTAATTAGTTTGATTTGTTGGATAATACTATTGGACTCTCTATTGGTGGATGTAGCCCGAGTTTGGGTGAAGCACGTTAAACTTTGTCTCTTGTTATTATTTCTATGTATTTTCATTCCTCTATTTAATCTTTATTTGCATTTAGTTGATATCTTCTACATGCAATCCCTAACACTTCCAAGGATGGTATCCATTACCATCCAAAGAGCTATGTGTAACAACTTTTAAGGATACTTTGATTCCTTGTTGTTTTACACCACAACTATTGCCTACATAGTTACAACTCTTATAAAGGATTTGCAATCCATGACCATAGAGAGACTCCATCTCTTTAGAAAAGGATGGGGCCTCATAAGTCTCATATTCTATAGTATAAGTAAGAGTATTGTTTTTGTTTACTACTAAAGAAACCTTAGGTTTCTTAGGTATTTCCAAAGATTTCTTGGATGGGATCGAGGCAACTTTTGGTGTTTTAGGATTAGGGTTAATGACTTTACATTCTCCCATAAAGGAAGCAGTAAAATATAATGAACCCCAATTGTCACCAAGAAGTGCATTCCATGGTGATTTAGAATCTTGCACAACATTATTTGCAGCAAGAGGTATTGATGAATCAATTTTTAAATTATTGATCAGCTTGTGATTGACAACTTATTTTTGTGCCTCAACTTGTAAACAACTTTTTAGGTTTGTGTTAGCTTCAATGGTTTGAAGTTTATTTGTATAAATAAACTATATTGATTGATGAAGGGTAGACAGAACTACCCCTATGACATGAATCAATGATCTACCAAGAATGATGTTATATGAAAGTGTATTGAGCATGACATGGATAAGGGTAGATAATGTCATAGGTCCAACATTTATGGGTAAAGTTATGGTACCTAGTGATTGTCTACCAACATTATCAAAGCCATGAATGTTAAATTTATCTAGTTTGATTAAAGATGCGTCAACCTTGATTTTGTGTATCACATCAATGTTACAATTATTAAGAGTCGATCCATTGTCAATCATAGTTCACTTTATCAACTTTTTATTTACTAGATGCAATGTGATAGTTGGACCATGGTAGAAGATGGAGAATGGTAAGAAGATTTGTTGATAGGTAGTCATGAGAACAGCTAGCAGAAAATAATCAAGAGTATGATCTGACCAATAGTCATGAGGATAGTCCAATACAGTGATCTAAAAGCCTCCATCCTTCACAAAGGTCTACATGCAATAAGACAATGGAAAGATAAGGGTGACAATAGGATAGTCTAAGGATGGGTGCATTAGAGTGAGATAGTGTTATCATTTTTTCAAGTGCCAAGTTAGGGGTATGAGGTGGTAGTTCATGAATAATGCCATTCACAATAAAAGGCACTTTAGTAATGGCATTCCACCCCTACCCCTACTCATGACACTTGAACACATTTTGTCTTCAAATTGGTTATCAACATGCTTCAACCATGTAAGATGGAGTGGCAAACTTGAGAAAGGTTCAAAAAGGTAGCAGGTTGGAATGCACACTTTGTATCTCAACCAAAGGGAAGAAATGAGAAATGAAGTTTCCAGTCAGCTTCAAGAGACTACAAACTTGGTTCTGTTATGTTGGAAAATGTCCCCTTGGGGGCTTTTCCATCTTAAGGTTTAGCTCTTGGGTCGTTAAAATTTATTTAGAGCATCTTGTGTGTTAATTTTGACTCCCGATGAGGAAACAAAGAAGTCATATGACAAATAAGACCTAGGGGGTTCTATTTTGATGATCCTTGAACAAAAATAATAGGGTGGACTTGGGTGCTAGCACCCTAGTCTTGCCATATTTTGGGTTTGCCCTAAATTTAAATGTCAATTTTATGATCATTATTTAGGTCCTATGCCGACATCTCAAATTTGAATTACAAAATTCTTAGCAGGAATATTTGTATTGCATATATAAGCATGATTAGGTTTCATTTGTAAACTAGAGATGGATAATGTGAACTTGTGATTTTGATTCAAGGAATTCATTGTGTTACAGAGTAGTACTTTGTTGTTATTATGTTTGTATTTGTAGATTTGAATCCATCTTCTCATGGCATGAAGAGCATATTCCTTCCATGCGATATACATTTCAAGGTGATATCTATTGTGTTTTCAATCTTTTATCATTTGGATTTTTTCCTCCATCCCATCAGGATGCGCACTCTTATCTGACAATGGTGTTTGGAAGAATTGAATATCTCTCCAAGGTTTGACCAAGGCAAGCCTCTAAATACCACAACCCCCTCCCACACTCCTTTGTGATTGTAGGTTACAGGTACTAAATTTCACGGAGTGGATTGCAGAAAGGAGGTCGTAGACAACAGGGATTTGGGATATGAAAGAAAGAGGACAAAGGTGAACATTTCAGGACAAGGGTGCTAGTGCCAATGTCCTCCATCTTTTATAGGGTAGAAATAGAAGATACAATGCAGATCAGTGTCAGAAGGAGATTCAAATTTTGTAACCAAAACAAAACCTTGGATAGGGCTGCTAGTGCCAATGTCCCTGACTATTCCGCATTCTAGATTTCAAAAAATAGTGAATTAATAATATCTATCCTTCACCTTAGCCTGAAAAGATTTGTTGTAATTCATTAATTTGCTTACTATTTTGCTTATTTAGGGTTTTAAGAGTAATTGAGAATTAAATTGAGATATTGTTTGATACATCTGAACTTCTGTATCATTCCAAGAGGCAGCCCAACCTATAGGTGATTGCTCTCACTTAGTGGAGATTCAACTCAATTGATATGCCCTTGAATGTTTTGTGAGAAGGGAGGATTTGCCTTTGAAACCTAAACCAAAACATTTCCCCCCTTTTTAACCCTAAATATTCTAGTGAACCTATTTTTTTGGACTTTTTGTACCTTGCCAAGTGTTGTGTGATAGATTTTCATTCATTTCATTGCATTTGAAAAAAAATGGCTTCTTAGGCTTGCATTTTAGCATAATTTGAAGTAATTGGCATTTAATTTTATTAAATTTCTATCATTTTCATTATATCTGATTTAAATTATAGAAATTCATTATTTAGTGTTCACTTGCATTGCATTTTCATGGTTAAATTGATAAAAATTGCTTGAAATTGTGCATTTTTCATAAAAACCTAGTTTTGCATTAGCTAGGGTTTGTAGTCAAAATCTTGTTTCAGATTGTACTACCTTTTTCAAACACTCATTATGACTGATTTATAATTGTAGTGTTGCATCATAGTGGCTTTCTTGCAAAATTTCATGTCTAGGGTTTGAAAACCTTGCATTTTCACGAGATTTGGCCTTATCGTCTCTCTAGAATTGTATTACAAGTGTGTTGTGAGGGATTTTGCTACATTATTTGACTGATATTAGGGTTATTATCTACTTCTCTTCCTCAAATTTCTTAAAACACCCTTTCTATTAGGCATTTACATTGAAATTGATGAAAAATTGCATATTTTAGGTGTATTTTCACTAGGTTTTGACTTGTCATCACTCTAGACTTGCATCAAAAGCATGTTGTGAAAGATATTTTCACATCATTGGGCTGTTCTTTGGCATATTATTTTCTATCCCTCTTGAAATTATTCACAACACCTCTTCTTTCACTCATTTGGATTGAAATTTTTTGAAAAATCACACATTTTAGGTCATTTTTGTACATACTTTTGCACATGTTCTTGCATAAGTTTTGAAAACTTTTTAAAATCTGATTTGGCATTCATTCAAAAACATACATACATGGCACCTTCATGTCATTTTTCTATGGTATCTTTGCATGCATTTATCAAAGATCTTGATTTTCATGGATTCTTAACCCTCATGAGTGAATATCCTACAATATTAGAGAGCTTAACTGAGTTCATCTCCATGAGTAGCAATGAAAAAGATAATTGTGATATTACTTCCCCTATGCATCTAGTCTATACTACATGTTATGATGATTCCTTCCATGAGGATATACTAGTACAAGATGATGAAATCAATGACACATTCCTTAAAACCACCCTACCTTCTTTGGAAAATGAAATATTAGTGGATAAAAGACTCCCTCTCAAGAAGGATTCTTCATGGGTAGAAAGTGACTATTCAACTAATGATCACATGGTACATGAGGTCTCTAAGAATAATCTATTGAACACCTTCTCTACAAGAAGAGAGAGACAACCTTTGCAAGACATCATGCCTCCTATAACTACAATAGAGGAACCAATATTTCATGATGTTAATGACCCTATTGATGTACCTGATGAGCAAATAAATAAACTTGACAACAAACTAGATGGTTTTCAAATATTCATAGAAAATGAAAGGATAACAGGCCAAGCTATACTTGTGATTCATAACATAAGACAATTACTAAAAGAAGGATAAGATGGTGTTAGCGTACTTTGAGGTTTAGTACACATTGTACAAACTAACGTTATGCCACTATATGATCTAGACAACTACATATCACTCATGAATACATACCCTTGTGTAGTCAAAGATTTAACAAAACACATTGAGAATGACGAGAATAAAAGTTCTCTTAAAATGGATCAGAACTAATAGCTAAAACATATAATGATGATGATGTTGAGGATACAACACCTAAACTTCTTAACAAAACTTTTTTCTTTCTTCCATCCCAATGCTCTCCCTAGCCAAGATAAAGCATCAATGGATGAGGAAAGATATCTCAAAGAACACCCATATTTGAAGACCCTCCTATTTGTATTGGTAGGGTAGAAGTAGAAAATGATTATCTTCATTATGATGAAATAATTGGCATGATAGAAGTGGATAAGGAAAAGTTTGATAACCCACCTTATCCATAGAAAAATGGCATGGATTTGCTTGTCGACAACCCTTAGATTGGTTGTCCCTACAGGTAAGTATTTCTAACCCTTTACCTTCGTGTTGTGTTCCCTCGTAATGTGTTATGTGTTGTTTAGGCCTCCTAGGATGACCCTTGATTCTCTTGTGAGGTCAAGGATATTGGGAGACTGCCTATGTTGTGACCCTTCTTCTATTTGTATCATCATTCTTCTATATTGCTTCTCCTCTATTTTTATTGTTGTGTGTTGTGTCTTATGGACATAGCATTGCGGTTGGTTACTTGGGGGCACCCTCCTACGTGACTGTCCCTAAGGTACTTGTTTCTCCTTGATTTATTGTTTACCTTCCTCTAGTGGTTCTATCTAGCTAGTGGATGACAAAAAACATATTATACTAATATGGACCTAGTGTCCCTTTAGCGAGAAATCAAAAAATGGACCTAGTCCATACATGACGATAGGGTTGATATATATTATCCAACACTTGGCTATTAGAATCACTCCATGTACTATCTGGATGTTGTCTTATCACACTTACAAAACATACTAATACTGTTGCTCCATGCACTTTGTTCATCTTGGATCTTGCTTTTTCAACTCTTTTACATGTATTGTTGTTTATTATGATTATATGGATACTAACACCTTTTCTTGCAGGAAATTGTGTGTTTGTGGGAACATTTGGTGATTGTAAAGTACATGTCACCTCTGGGGGTATGGGCTTTATGAGAGCTCTTTTTCCCTTGTGTGTTTTCTTCCTACCTTAATGTGCTTGATATCAACACATGATATCAACCACCTTAAGGTGGGGCATATATAAGGTAAGCTGTCTAATTTAGATGCTAGCAAAGTACGTTTGTAAATCTTGAAATCTATTGCAATAATTTAAGCCCTTTGTGGAGGTGGCATATTGCGCATATCCTTTTTATTTTAATCTCTCTGTGGAGGTGGGGATGGTGTATTTCTTGAGGAGATTGCACATCCTGTCATTTTCTAAAAAGTCCTTCAAGGAGGTGGGGCGGATCTAAGACTATCCTAACCCTTAAGCATGTCTTCAGTGATTGTTGTGGTGAAGCCTAATCATTGATGTGTGCCTATAATGTGCCTAAGATGGATGTGAACCTAGTAATAGGTTTCTTCCATTGCTTGTTTTCTGTATTTTCTCTATGTGTTCTATGTGTGTGTGTATGGCATGTTTGTTCCCAAGCATAGTTTCAAGACCAGTGGCGATGAGCTCCTCCTGTGCTTTGGGATTTAAATGGCATGTTTCTTCTCAAGTGTTGTTTCAAGACTAGTGGCAATGAGTTCCTCCTGCATTTGGGTTGTGTTCACTTTCCTTGTACTTACATTTGCATTTCATTTATGAGAAAAAGGAAAATAAGAAATAATCACTGCATCCACTATATTCATTTTGTATTGCATGTCTTCAATGTTGTCTTCTCCATGTTTTGCATGACTGTAATTGTCTTCTCCGTGTTTTGCATTCATGTTACTATCTTCATTGTGTTTGACATGTCTTCACTGTGCTTAGTGTGTTTGTTTTATTTGTTGACTATACTTTAATGCATGTATTGGCCTTGCATTTATACATACATTATAGTGGGGGCTAAATGTTATGTTAGAAAATGTTCCCTTGGGGGATTTTCCCTCTTAACATCTAGCTCTCAAGTTCTTATAATGCATTTAGAGCATCTTGTGTGTTAATTTTGACTCTCAAGGAGAAACCTTGAAGTTGTATGACAAATAGGACCTAGGGGGTGCTATTTTGATGATCCTTGAACACAAATAGCAGGGTGGACTTGGGTTCTAGCACATTAGTCCTGCCCTATTTTGGGTTTGCCCTAAATTTAAATGTCAGTTTTATGACCGTTATTTAGGTCCTATGCCGACATCTCAATTTTTAATTACAAAATTCTTAGTGGGAATCTTTGTAGTTGCATATATAAGCATGATTAGGTTTCATTTGTAAACTAGAGATGGATAATACAAACTTGTGATTTTGATTCAAGGCATTCATTGTGTTGCAAAGTAGTAGTTGGTTTTTATTGTGTTGGTATTTGTAGATTTGACTCCATCTCCTCATGGCATTAAGAGCATCTTCCTTCCATGAGATCTACACTTCAAGGTGATATCTATTGTGTTTTCAATTATTTATCATTTGGACTTTTACCTCTATCCCACCAGGATACACACTCATATCTGACAACAGTGTTCAGAAGACCTAAATGTATCTCCAGGGCTTGACCAAGGCAAGATTCTAAACACCATAACCCCCTCCCACACTCATTTATGATTGTAGGTTACAGGTACCAAATTTCACGGAGTGGAGTTACAGAAAGGAGGTTGTAGACAAGGATTTGGGATTTGAAAGAAAGAGGATAAATGTGAACATTTTGTGACAAGGGCGCTAGTGCCAGTGTCCTCCATATTTTTTGAGGTAGAAATGGAAGATATAGTGCAGATCAGTGTTAGAAGGAGATTTATATTCCGTAACAAAAAAAACACGTTGGATAGGCGTGCTAGTGCCAATTTCCCCAACTATTTCATATTCTAGATTTTGAAAAACAATAAGTTAATAATCTCTGTCCTTCACCTTAGCCTGAAAGGATTTGTCGTAATTCATCAATTTGCTTACTATTTTACTTATTTGTGGTTTTAAGAGTAATTGAGCATTAAATTGAGATATTGTTTGATACATCTGAACTTCTACATCATTCCAAGAGGCAACCCAACCTATAGGTGATTTCTCTCACTTAGTGGAGATTCAACTTGGTTGATATGACCTTGAATGTTTGGTGAGAAGGGAGGATTTGCCTTTGAAACCTAAACCAAAATATTTCCCCCCTTTTTAACACTAAACAAGTTCAATGGCATCAAGAGGTAGTTTTAAACCTAACAAAGACCCTACATGGGTAATAAATGAAATAGGGGGTGTCTCCACGATATAAAGAGGTAGTTATGAGTAGTTTGAAGAATCCTAAAGAGGCACAACTATTTCCAAACACCCAAAAAGGTTCTAATGGCATCCAAACAACAAGGGCATGTGTCTTATTATTTTGCACAATGGAGGTTGAAGAATTAAGTGGCAATTTGTGCAACTTGAGGGGCTTTAAAGGATTGTGGACAACTAGGAGCATCTTCCAGGTATCTAGGAATAGTTTGAACACTTCCCAAGCATCTAGGAGCCTAAGAAGTAGCATGTGAACCTAGAAGAAGTCAACATGGCCTTCCTCAACTCCTTCCAATAGCATCATGAAGTCAAAATACAGTAGATTCTTCTTGGGCACCCAAAAGAGAGGTTTGACTCAGCAAGTCATTGAATTTTCTTTCCTAATTTTACTTCTATATTCTCTCCCATGTTGGGCATGAGAGTTGGATGCTTAGGCTATCTAAACTAGTTCTTTCTAGTTTAATTTTAAGAAGCACTTAGCATTGCAACTCAGAAAAATATAGTTTTTTCAAAAAAAGACCATTGCAAGTTTCATTTTGCAAGAAATATTATACATTTCCGGACCAGATATGAAATTGTAAGACACCTTTTTCAATAAAAGTTTAGTATTTGCCTTCTCAAATCTCTTTTATTATGTTTCATTTGGTGATTGATGTATGTGTTCATGATTTATATACAAAATCCTTGAGTATATGTCTCATTCAAGCACCTATATTGTGAAAATAGATGTCTTATGTAGGTTATAAGTTGTTTTTTGAGTTAAAATAGTCTTAGATGTGATAAAAAATAAAATTTTCCTTCTAAAATTACAATATCAAAACCTTCTTGTGAAACATTTGTACATGGGCATTGAAACAAAACTAATTTTGTACATGAAAATAGCTCATTATTGAGCATATCATGTGTCAACATTAGAATAAGTCTCAAACATGTTTGGTTATGTTTAGTGGAAAATGAGAGATAATGATAGTTTATCTAAACCAAATCAAGAGTCACACTTCACACACTAAACATTGGGGACATAGAACCAAGCTTGCTCTCTATGAAGAATCAAGATACATATTTCTAAATTCCCTTTTATGCTAGCTATGATTGGATGGATTCTTTGATTGGGCTTTTACAAGCTTGTAGCATTCACAAAGATTGAAACCCTAATTATCTACTAATGTTGTAATAGACTAATTTTTGACACTGGTACAGATAAACAAAATACAAAAACATATAGTAGGGATCACAGAGAGTGTGTATCAAGAAAATAAGGGTCTGTCAGACAAGGGTGCTTGGTCTTTTGTCTCATAGGTTTCTGAGGAGTGAAATATGTTGTACCAGGTATCAAAGGGTCTTCAGAGGTACCTAGATCTAGGAATAAATGCTTATTTAGACAAGGGTACCTACTCTTTTATCTAAATATTTCACAATGCTAAAATTCAAAGTTCTGTGATGACTGTATCTACAATGTTTGTCTTTTTGTGGCTCATTTCCATTGGATCATTTTGAATACAACCTGCACATGCAAAAGGAGGAGAAAGATGGTTGTGGCTATATAGGAGCTTGCCTCGATCAAGCCCCTTTTTTGATATTCCTACCTCAACAATAGCCAATGATAATGATCTGCAGAAGTGTGTGCTCATCTATCATGTGTGTATGCAGAAATGTAAAAACTTGGATGACTCAAGCATCAAGGAAAATTCAACACTTTGTTTCACTCAAGGAAACAACAAGAATGCCACCTCAAGGAGATGAGAGCCATGAATGCTTGTAGAACAAGAAGGCAAGGTAGCCATATCCATGGAGGATTCCCAAGCTCAATTTGGAGGCCTCAACCCTTCTTCCCATCATACAAAAGGTTTTACAAACCCTAGGAAGAGAAAGTCTCAAGATCTTGATTCCTAATCTGCATCGAATATCTCCATGATAGTAGATGTGAGGCCTACCTTTTTCACTTCTGTTCATGAGACTATTTACAGTACTATTGCTATTACTTTTATGATTGGGGGACTGTTGATTCTGGATTCTTGTTTATTAAACCTAATTGGTTTTTAAGAAAACAATTGTGCAATGATAATTAGATGTTGCTTTTAAGAAAATGATGAATGGATAATATTAGAAATGGAACTTTAATGTGATTTCAGTATGATTATATGGAAGAATACTTAGGTATTCTTGTATTTAAATTTTCTTCGGCTATGATATCTTTATATGTTATTAACTTCGAGATTGAGTGTCCAGGTATTGCTAACAAAACCACAAATACAGGATATCATTCCACACCCTATGTTGTATCCCTTGTGAGCCGATCTAGTTCCATGAGGAACTAAGATCAACTCCGTGTATGGTGGAAATGTTGTAATGTTGCATGGGGTCAAGGGAATTAGGTCTACCCTCTGAATTACTTGTATTGTAATATGTGTTGTAAGAAATGTTGTTATGAGTCTTGTTTAAGTTTATTTCTTTTAGACCCTCTTCTTGTGTTTTTACTTGACTCTAGGAGTCCTAACTAGTTCAAAATCAACCCTAGGTTATACCCCATGGGTCTAGGGACCCTTTTGACTAGGATAACCTTGGGATAACCTCCATATGGTCACTTTAACTTCACAGTGAAGTTAAGTGACGAATTTGGGAGCATGGGGATAATGGGATGAGTGGAATCCACACTCAAGCCTACTTCCAAGTCATGGAATGACTCCATGATCCACCAATAATGGAGTGATTTGTCTCTTTGTGGCTCTCTTTTGGTGGGAGTACCCCATAAAAAGGGTGGTGTGTCATCCACTCCCTCTTTATTTCTATTTTACATATTATATTTTATTCCTCCATGTGTTGGAAAAGGGCTATAGTGGGGAACCTCTTAAGTGGGGTTAATTGTTTTAAGACCACTAGGGATAATGGAGAAGGAGTGGGTTTAGTTTTTTAATGCCACTTGGGAATAAGGGATAATGGAGAAAATTTGTTTTAAAGAAGAGAGGAGGGAGAGGGTAAGGGGGTTGGATTATTGTGGAAAGAAGGAGAACTTGGAGGAGGAGACTAAGGGTGGAGCTCTTCTTCAACTACATTCCATAATTGGGCTAGAAAAGGTTAGTGAGCCAGTTTACTCACCTATGTATGTTTTGTTCTTGTTTGATGAATGTGGAATTGCAATGGTTGTCTATGTGTTATTTTTTCTATTTTGGGTTTTTGTTGGGTGTATGAAAGAGCTTCTTCCAGTTGGAAGACAATGCTCATCATGTATGGGGAAGGGAAGGTGTGAACCTCCTCGGGTGTATTCTTCTTTTGGTATATGGAAGCCTTGAGCGCATGTTGGTAATTTTGAGCCTAGAGGGCTATAAGGCTTGAGAGCCTATTTGGGATATCCCTATGATTTTTATTATTTGGATGGCTTGAGGCCATGGGAAAGAATAATTTTGTTGGCTTGAGGCCATGAGATAAGATATGATAATTGTTTGAGAAGAATGAAACCTTGGACTAGAGAGAGTCTACTTCCCTACACCCTTTGAACTCACCTCAGCTGAGTCTTTGTATTGTGTGTAAAACCATGGGAGTTTGAATGTTGTTTGCTTTGATTGTTGTTATTCAATATTGTGAAGTGTACTAGACTATCTCCCTAGCTCGGGGGTGACCCTCTTGCGGATCTACGGTAGGGAGGAGAGCTTGTTGTGTGGTGTATTCTTCCTTGGTTGTCATGCAGGTTTTTAGTTGGAGCATGTTGAGAGGATTGGAGGAGTTTATCTTGTTTAGAGAAAATGTCCATTTTCCTTGCTTGTAAAGAGAGCTTGGTCTCTTTAAGTTTCTTCCTGAATAAGTTTCTTTTAAAGAGGAGAGATTGCTCCCTCTGAAAGTTGTAAAAAAAAATTTATTGGGAGAAGAAAGTAATTCATCCCTTAGAGTGTTTGTGAGTTGTGAGATCTTACAGTTGTTATTTTTGTTTATCAAATTGTAAAGTTGAGAGATTAGTTGTTGTTTTGGATCAGTTGTTAAAATGTATCTCTTGTATTATTTAGTGAGAAAGTTACTTTTACAGTATTATGAAAGATGTAAATTTACCTTTGAAAACAAGATTAAAACTTGATTTAAGTATGCAATGGAAAATAATCTAGATTGATTTACTTGCCTGTTTATTTGGTTATTGAAGTGAAAGATCTATAAGTTTCTTGTATTTACTCTTAATCTTTAAATTTATTTGAAATGGAATGTATACTTGATAGATTAAATTTTAGTTGATAAATATAGATTTTAATGGTTAGTGCTTTCTGTTTCACTTAAGACATTGTTATATTGATAATTAAAAATGTTAGAGATATTGTGAAAATTTGTTACACTTGAATGTGTATATTTATTTACACATATATATATTTAATTAGTTTTTATTTTAAATGAAATTGTGAAAATATGCTATACTGGTAAATATATACATATACATACATACATACATACATACATATATATATATATATTTATTAAGTCATAATCAAAAATTTTGAAATTAGCAGATGAAATAATAATGGAGAGAGCTCGCTGTTAAAATGCTACATAGTCGAATGTTACATAATATATGGTGGGGGTTTAAACCCCCACCGAATTCTTTAAAAAAAACAAGAGGGTGTGGGGAGGGGCAGAGCCCCACCCACAACCCACGTCCCCACACCCCCGCCATGACCTACACCCACTCCCCAACCTCACCTTAGATGCTGCGGCTTGTGCACAGGCCATTCAACTCCGCCACCGTAGACATCCCCTCCACAGCCCCCTCTATGCGCTTTGCCACCGGCTTCGACCCCGCCCCCTGCGGATCTTCCACCACCAGTGCCCTGCCCACTACGGACCCCACGATCCCATCCTCCACTCTGCCTCCGCCTATTTCCACCTCCCATCACCTGCGTCTGCCTCCTCACCGCCGCTCTCTATGCGGTCTGCACATCTTTGCCCACCTCCCACGACCTCCCTCTGCCATCCTTCACCGCTGCTCCATATTTCCCTACAACACTTAGGGTTTATTTGATTTTGAATGGCATGAGTTAAGGATTATAACAACACACTCTAACTTTATTAGTGGAGCATCTTTAACTTAATAATATAAACATCAAATGGTATATATAGTTATATACTCATGAGCTAAATATAAATGTATATATATATAAATATACATATATATACATATACATATATATATATACATATACATACATATATATATATATTGTTTACTCTAACTTTATGAGTGGAGTAGCTTTTAACTTGATTATATAAACAACAAATGGTATATACAATTATATACCCATGGTCTATATATAAATATATATATAATATATGTATATGCATAAATATATAATTATATGTATTGTTTAGAAGATAACTATGTTTGACAATAAAATAGATAATTATATTGGTTCATAATAAATAAATAAATAAATAAATGATTATAATAGAGGAGTTATTGTGTGACAATATGGAAATAGTCTGGGAAAACCAACTAGAGGCAAACTAATTATCAAGTGAATTTAAACGCTAAAATTAAAAGTAACATAAACGTAGTGAACGTCATCAAGCAAACAGAGAGTCCAACATAGTGATTGTACACGAGTAAGAAATATGCCATAAACAACATTACCGTCGTTGTCTTAAACATACGCAACCGAGTATGCTTACGCATGTAAGGGGGAAATTTCAAGTAGTAAGGGAAAATTTTTGATAGTTCATATCATGACCACATGTCGCATGTGGACATGACACACGTGTTTGCGTGTTGTGACCGCATGGGAAATGTGGGCATGACAGATAGCAATCTTTAATATCTTCAAAGAGTGTCAACAAGTTGTTGATCTTCAATGGGAAAAATGGCAGAGTTGTGGCATAGAAAGCTTGAATATAGATTGTGTGTAATAAAATGATTTTTGATTCTCTTCAAATACCTAACCTTAAAAGTTCAAATATTTGAAATAAAATGCCGACATCGCGTGAAAACTAAAAATTTAAAATCAAAATCCCAGGGTGCATGGAGGGAGCTGACACCTTGCTAAAATTCAAAACCCTAAAAAATAGGGCAGCACAAGGGTGTGGGTACCCATGTCCAGGCCCTAATTTTTCCATCAGTTCTATATTAGGGAGGTCTAGGATGTCCAAAATCTAAAGTTTCTTTTCAAGTTCAGTCATCAGTTACTTCAGAATATGAGATTTCTTCAATTAGATATAGGTCAATCAGGGTTTAGGGAGGTAAAAAATAAATAGTTTGAAAGGACACCAAAGGAGAGGAGCTAAACCATGAGAAATTGTACCATTCCATGCAGGAGGACAATTTCTGACATAACATTTAACCCCCACTTTAGTGGCCATATGACACTACATGCATATGCAACTAAAGGAAAGTAAATACATCAATCATGAAAAATATACCCAAAAGGATACTGTAGAGGAAGCCAAAGTGTTGTCGTGCGATAGGAAGAAGCCCCCAGTCAGTAATTCTGCAAGACCACAAAGTTAGGAAGCACATCCTGCAAAGGAACACTTGTCAGATAATCAAAATCAAATTAGCCTGCAACCAACAGACAAATAGGTCAGTCAAAAATTACTAAGCAGTTCATTATGAGACATGATGATGGAGGAAATTGAGGGAGATATATGCCCCCTTGTTTCTACTTGCTTAGTCTAAAAAGGACAAACAAGGTGGTTATCTACGCGCACCAATTTCAGGGAAACTTGATGAAAAATGCATTGCAAGGGTCATTTTTTTAAATAAAACTGAAGCATAATGCATTGGGTTAGATGGAGAGCCAAACCAAGATTCCAACATAACAAACCATACATGAGCCTTAGTTTGGTAGCCCAAGATAGAAGGTCATGAGTAAAAACTGTTCAATTTTTGCACCTAGATAGTGATAGGAATTCTTATTCATTTACTATATGTAAATGGACTTTTCACTTCTCACCATTCATTCTTATTGTCATTGTGTAGAGGAGAGAAGGAGAAGGAGAAAGACACCAGCCATGCCGAGTCAACATCCATACTAGCCTCTGAGACTAGAGATGCTCCAAGCCTGAGTGGCAGAGAGACAGATCGAGCTCGAGGTAGGGTCAAACTTTGTTTCTGTCATTCATACTATCATGTTGCTTTCATTTTGTGTGCTAAATAGCCCTATTTGTATAGGGGTTCCCAACCAGGGTACTAAAGTCCACCCAACACACCAGTGTCCTCTCTGGGTGCCTAGGTCCTCCTAGGGTACCTAGGTCTTCCTAGGGTGCCCAAGTCTAGGGAGGACAAGGTCCTTTGGTACAAGGTACATATTAATGTCTTAGATGCTTCTTGATGATTTGATGATGCCAACTAATTCAATTTTGGATGTTTAACTTGCAGGATGTTCCTGAGACATGAGAACACATAGGTAGTTGCCTGATGATGCTACTTCTAGACCACGTTCGTACTATGTCAGATATGGAGAGGGGACTCTTATAGGCAGTGGCTCTTTGGTGGGTGTTCTTCATGCCCATAATGAGATTTCACAATAGCATGCTCATGGCACTTATGGAGAGGTGGGATGCAGACATGTCAACATTCCATCTACCCATAGCAAGATGATAGTTACACTTGAGGTTGTCTACCATATCCTACGATTGCTTGTCTGAGGAGAGATAGTGAGGATCCTAGAGCATCACATAGAAGAGTACACTTAGGAGATCTAATTGTAATGCTTAGGATATTGTCACTCAGGCAGAGTGAGGACACATCCAGCTCTGACTATTAGAGTAGGGATGTGTTGACATTATCTTAGTTTAGAGGATCATGATCGCTACTAGCACATTGGCGGTCACGTAGGATGGATGAGGTACTCACCTTCACGGGGGCCTTGTTCATATGATCAGATTGATGGAGGAGCATAGGATAGTGTACACAAGGGGGTATAGTATGCTTACGTACCTCTACAGTGTTTTGGGATAATATGTCCATTATGAGTCACAAAGCCTGATGATATGCACCTTGCTATAGGTTTGGGTGTTCGAGCATATTAGGTACACATGACCTACAAGTTTCCCTATAGAGATGAAATGGATCTATCCACGTACACATGCTTATCTGCTCATCATATGCTAGAGACATAGTGATTTGTTATACTAGAGAGTGATATTTGATAGCTTGCAGCCCAATGACATTGTTTGGAGACCATATCATGGCCACAGACCATTGATGGGTCAACATGAGTAGCTACCCAAGATGTAGAGGGATCAATTGATGGCCAGTCACCTTGATCACATAGTCGTCTAGTTTTACATTGATAGATTAGTGCGACAGTTTAGATGCAGACATGATATTTCTAGGATGCATCTAAGCTATGCCTGCTTAGTACACAATGCAATTAGGGTGATTTTTTACCCCATGGTTGACAGTAGTAGATATCGAAGTGAATGATGATGATGGTACAGATAATGCAGGTTTGCTATCTGATGTAGATGATATTGCTGTTAACCAAGCATATTAGACCTGGTGGGAGACAACACAAACTGCTCCTATCTTTCCTCTCGGTCACTCCATAGGTGATCCTCGACCATGGGCTAGTCATGCAAGTGACACAGGAGTAGAGAACAACGTTAGCAATTTTGCTGGATATTTTGATTTAGATGAGGATGAGGATGATGCCAATGATGATGATCAAGAGATCCCTATTAGATTCAAGACAGACAACTGAGATGGGGGCTGAATTAGTTGTCTCAAAACTTTCTTCCTATTAATCACTTAAATCTTCTTTGTAATTCAGAAACATAATAATAAATCAATCATGGAAATATAATGCAACAATTCAAGAGCAAAAACACATTAACACATATGACACCAAGATTTTAACATGGAAAACCCGGTTAAGGGAAAAACCACGGGGTGACTAACCCAAGATTGTATTCTCTATTAAAAGAATAAGAAGAACAAAATGGTACATGCCAATTAGGGCTCACTACCTGAGCACATTGCTCACAAGAGGCCCACTGCCTACATGAGACACACTATCTATAGAATGATAAATATTACATACTTGAACTGAAGAATAGAATCTTCACCATGCTTGAGTTAGTTCCATTTAAGCCCAATACTTCTACTATGCCTTTTAGTTCTCTGCTCTCTACCACACTCTCATCTCCACCAAGATACTTTTGAAATGACTTCACAACTCTTATTTATACAAGACATTGACTTAGGGATAATCATCCAAGTCGGCACACTTTACAGAGAAAATACAACTTGACTAATTACAAAAGACTTCATATAGATCATCACACTGTCAGCCACACAGATCTTGGACTTCAATCTTCTTTTAGGAACACGCCATGCTTCATAGAACATCTTCAAGATCATCTGCGGGATGTGTAACTCATCTGGTTGCCTAAACTTAGGAAGAACATTATCATCCAGAAGTAATTCTTTAATTACAAGATTAATCTTCAATGTGGACCACCAACATGAACTGGACACAATCCAGAGACCTCCATAAGCTTGCCTAAATCATCAAGAACATCCGCACTACTTCTGCTTGTTGAAATCATTCTCTCCTTCATCCAGAACCTCAAGAACACAGTCTGTCATCACTATCATATTGGAATAGATGCTTGCGGACCTCCAGATGATGAACCAATTGAGTTCTCAATTCACATTGACTTGCTAAACACTCCACCAAATCTGCAGAACAAGATATTGTATTTCTAGATCTCACCAGACCTATCTATGTCACTCTATCACCTCTAAACATCTGCCAGAACCAATTTTACTCAAGTCACCATAACTTCTTCAGATCTTCATGCGGACCTCTCAAATATTTACTAGATCATCTTAAGACACATATCTACAAACCCTTTAATGCGCATCCTTTGATCTTCATCTTAGCTAGGATCTTTATCTTACTGTCTTCACTGTTCTTCTTTATTCCTGATAGGACTAATTTTCTCAATATCCTCAGCATACAACTCATCCAATTCTTATCATCAATGTAGCAGGAGTATGTTGACATCAATGAAAACACTGGTTAGGCCCATACTTGCAACAATCTCCCCCTTTGTCATTGATGGCAACATATGAGGTAAAAAACTATTTTAACCATCAACACAAGAACTTCTCCTCACTGACATAACTCCCCCTATCAACAACAACCATTCACATGTCTTCTCTTCCTTTATTGCTCCCCCTTTGATCAACAACCACTTGTTTTTCACATGTCTTCTCTCCCCCTTTGACATCAATGGCAAAGGGCACATACTTGCATCACTCAAAATCATACCAACTGCTCCCCCTGAGTAGCAGCTTCCCATCATCAATCCAGACCACAAGATATGACTATGAGATCCACTGGACTGATGCACATCAATGCACCTTAATTTAGAACTAGAGGGGTAATAACCCCTAACTTCACCCTGAGATACTCAAAAGAGTCCTTAGGTAGAGGCTTAGTAAAAATATCTGCAATCTGATCCTTGGAGGGCACAAACTCCAATCTAACTTCATTCTTGTTCACCTACTCTCGTAAAATGAAACTTGATGGATATATGTTTTGTCTTTGAATGCAACACCAGATTTTTTGATATATTTATTGCACTTGAATTATCACAGAAGATTGTGATAGGTTCCTCATACTCCACTTTGATGTCTCTTAGCATTTGCTTCATCCACAATACTTGAGTGCAACTACCTGCTGCTACAATATATTCTTCTTCTGTAGTGGATAGAGATATTGCCTTTTGTTTCTTGCTCAGCCAAGAAACCAATCTTTTCCCCAAAAAGAATGCTCCTCCACTGGTACTCTTCCGGTTATCCACATCTCCCACCCAATCCTCATCTGTATATGCATGAAGAGAGAAATCATGATCTCTAGGATACCATAAACCATACTCAACTCTCCCTTTTAGATATCTAAGAATCCTCTTGATTGCCATGACATGAGATTCTCTAGGATCAACTTGGAATCTAGCAACAAGACCAATAGCATTCATAATGTCAGGTCTAGTTTGAGTAAGATACAATAGTCCTCCAATCATTGACCTATACTTTTTCTGATCAGCCTTAGGAGAGTCACCATCTTTGCTCAATTTACATCTGGTTTCTATGGGAGTACTCATTGGTTTTGAGTCTTCCATCCCAAATTTCTTCAACAATTCTTTCACATATTTGGTCTGTGAAATGAAGATTCCTTTCTTTGTTTGAATGATTTGCAGACCCAAGAAGAAATTCATTTCCCCAAACATGGACATCTCAAATTCACTTTTCATTTGATTTGCAAAAGTTTTGCACATACTATCTCTTCCTCCAAAATGATATCATCAACAAACACTTCAACAATTAGGATATTTTCATGATCAATTTTGAAGCACAAATTACTATCAAAAGTACCTTTGTTGAAACCAATCTTCAAAAGATGCTTATCCAATCTTTCATACCAAGATCTTGGGGCTTGTTTGAGTCCATACAGTGCTTTCATCAACTTGTAGACCATATCACCATGATCAGACAATTGAAATCCATCTGGTTGCTCAATGTATACTTCTTCTTCCAAGTCACCATTCAGGAAGGCAGACTTGACATCCATCTGATATACTTTGAAGTCCTTAAATGCAGAAAAGGCAAGAAATAATCTAACTACTTCAATTCTTGCCACTGGAGCAAAAGTTTCTTCAAAATCAACTCCTTCTACTTGAGAGTAACCCTTGCAGACCAATCTGGATTTGTTTCTAACTACTTCACCATCTTCATTCAGCTTATTTTGGAAGACCCACTTGGTTCCAATCACATTCTTGTTTCTAGGTCTGGGAACAAGATCCCAAGTGTGATTTTTCTCAATTTGCATCAGCTCTTCCTTCATTGCTTTAGTCTAGCTTTCATCATTGCATGCTTCATTCACTGTCTTTGGTTGAATCTTTGAAATCAGACAATACTCTTCTGAGTCTTGAGCAATCTTTCTTCTTGTTTGAACACCTTTGCTTTTATCACCTATGATCTGATCTTCAGAGTGATTCAGTCTTACATACCTAGGAATTTTGGGACTTTCTTGCACTTCTATTTCTTGAATAGGTTCATTCAAACTTATCTCTTCTTCCTGATTCTCTGGATCATTCTGGATCTAAATTTTAGAAGGGGCTTGGACTTCTTGGACCAAGATATCATTCTAATCATCTTCATCATATTCATAAAACCTTGAAGGTTTTTCAATACATTCATCAACCTTCACATTTGTACTTTCTATAATCTTTCTCAATCTCTTGTTATAACACCGGTATGCTTTGCTTTGAGTAGAATAACCATGGAATATTCCTTCATCACTTCTAGCATCAAATTTTCCAAGATCTTCATCTCTTTTGATGTAACATTTGCAACCAAAGACTCTGAAATACTTCATAGTGGGAGTGATGCCAAACCAGTGTTCATAAGGGGTCTTACCAGTATTGCTTCTGATTTGTACTCGATTAAGAGTATAGACTGTAGTGATTACAACTTCTCTCTAGTAGATATGAGGAACATTTTCTTCCATCATCATGGTTCTAGATGCTTCCTGGATGGTCCGGTTCTTTCTCTGCACTACTCCATTCTACTGTGGAGTCCTTGGAGCAAACAACTATCTTTTTATCCCATGTTTCTCACAAAATTCTATGAACTCACCGGATGTGATTTCTCCACCTCTATCAAATCTCAGACATTTTATGTTCAATCTAGTTTCATTCTCTTCCATAGCCTTGAATATTTGGAATTTCTCAAGAGCCTCAAATTTCTCTTTCAGAAAAGTCACCCACATCATCTCGGAGTGGTCATTAATTAATAACATGAAGTATCTATCACCTTGCAAACTCCTAATTATTGCCAGACCACATAGATCAGTATGTACTAAGTCCAACAATCTGATAGCTGACTATTCCTTACTTTTGAATGAGACTCTACTCTACTTACCCAACTGACATTCTTTGCACAAACTATTAGTAGCTTTCACCAATCTTGGAAGATCTCTTACAGCCTGAGTGTTGCTTATCTTGATGATATTATCAAAATTCACATGACACATTCTACTATACCACAACTAGCTCTGATCAATTTGAACAAATAAACAACTTTTACTAGTACCAACCAAGTGGAAGATATTATCTTTTGTTTGAGTACCAGATGCAATCTCTGTTCTGGAACTTTCAAAGATCTTACATTTTCCATTTTTGAATTCAAGATCATAGCCTTTGTCCACTAACTGTCCAACACTGAGAAGATTGTGCTTTAGACCTTCAACATACAGTACATTATTGGTTTTGTTCTTTCCATCAAAAGAAATGGTTCCTCTACCTCTGATTCTACCAGCAGAATTATCACCAAATTTTACCACTCCTCCTTCATATCTTTCAAAATCTATGAACTTATTTTTGTCACCTGTCATATGGTGGGAGTATCCACTATCAATGACCCAATCATTCTTTTCTTCAACTTGGGCAGCCAAAGCTCTTTCTACCATTTTATGATTGATAGATTCAGAGGGCATTGGATCTTCTTCCTTGATGGAAATAAACACCTAGTCACTTCCAGATTTGTTTCCTGTCTCTAATTCATCATCTATTACTCCATCATCATCATCTTCATGAACATAGTAACATTTCTTTTAGAATCTTGATCTGTTAGGATTTGGTCTTGAAAATCTTTCCGGACACCTTGAGGTAAAATGACCAGTCTTATTGCAGTTAAAACATTTAAAAGGCAATTTCCCTTCATACTTACCAGATCCTCTTGGCAGTCTTTTTACAATAACGGCTTCAAGTTGAGTAGCTTCTGCTTCATCTTCTTCCAGATCTTTTCTTGCTTTTTCATACCATGATATTTTCTTTGAAGAGTTCTCTCCCAGATCAAACTTTTGTTTTCCTTTTACAAAGGCACTAGCTTTGAATGCAGATTCAGTCTTGGGGGGTGCATCTCCAAACTCGAGCAATTCAAATACAGCTAATTTTCCAACCAATTGATCTCTTGTGATATTTGAAAAAGATCTGAATTCTTCAATGGTAGAAACCTTGTATTTGTAAGAAGCATGTAGGGATCTGAGAACTTTGGCTACAATCTCATCTTCATCCAAGATTCCACCAGCACATCGAATGCCACAAACAAGCTCATTCACTCTTGGCATAAATGTAGTGATATTTTCATCTTCTCTCATCTTTAGGTTTTCAAAATTTTCCTTTAGACTCTATAGCTTGGCACATTTAACATACTTGTCTCCTTCATACAGAAGTTCCAGTTTTTCCCAAATCTCATATGCAGTTGTTAGATCTATAACATTTGTTAGCTCTGAATAAGATAGGGCACTTAGTAGAGCTTATTTAGCCCAAAGATTGTTTTCAGCATCTCTGATTTCATCTATAGTTCTCAGACCATTCTATGGAGGAACATACTTCTTTGAAGTTATGATCCAATATTACATTCCCATACATTGCAAGTGACATTCCATGTGGCATTTCCAAAGAGTGAAATTGGTTCCATCAAACCTCAGACTATCCTTCTTGTAGGAAGACATCCTAGATCTCCTCAAGTGGTTAACCTCCTTTTAGAGGAACTTAGCTCTGATACCAATTGTTAGATTCAAGACAGACAACTGAGAGAGGGGGTGAATCAGTTGTCTCAAAACTTTCTTCCTATTAATCACTTAAATCCTCTTTGTAATTCAACAGCATAATAATAAATCAATCATGGAAATATAATGCAACAATTCAAGAGCAGAAACACATTAACATATATGACACCAAGATTTTAACGTGGAAAACCCGGTTAAGGGAAAAACCACAGGGTGACTAACCCAAGATTGTATTCTCTATTAAAAGAATAAGAAGAACAAAATGGCACATGCCAATTAGGGCTCATTGCCCAAGCACACTGCTCACAAGAGGCCCACTACCTACAGGAGACACACTATCTATAGAATGATAAATATTACATACTTGAACTGAAGAATATCATCTTCACCATGCTTGAGTTAGTTCCATTTAAGTCCAATACTTCTGCTCTACCTTTCACTTCTCTGCTCTCTACCACACTCTCATCTCTGCCAAGATACTTTTGTAATGACTTCACAACTCTTATTTATACAAGACATTGACTTAGGGATAATCATCCAAGTCGGCACACTTTATAGAGAAAATACAACTTGACTAATTATAAAAGACTTCATGTGGATCATCACATTGTCAGCCACAAAGATCTGGGACTTTAATCTTCTTTTAGGAACATGCCATACTTCACAGAACATCTTCAAGATCATCCACAGGATGTGTAACTTATCCGGTCAGCCAAACTTAGGAAGAACATCATCAGCCGGAAGTAATTCTTCAATTACAATCTCAATCTTCAATGTGGACCACCAACACAAACTGGACACAATCCAGAGACCTCCACAAGCTTGCCTGAATCATTAAGAACATCCACACTACTTCTGGTTACTGAAATCATTCTCTCCTTCATTTAGAACCTCAAGAACACATTCTGTCATCACTGTCATATTGGAATATATGCTTGCGGACCTCCAGACCATGAACCAATTGAGTTGTTAATTCACATTGACTTGCTAAACACTCCACCAAATCTGCAGAACAAGATATTTCATTTCTGGATCTCACCAGACCTATCTGTGTCACTCTGTCACCTCTGAACATCTGCCAGAGCCAGTTTTACTCAAATGGCCATAACTTCTTTAGATCTTCATGCGGACCTCTCAAATCTTTACTAGATCATCTTAAGACACATATCTATAAACTCTTTGATGCACATCCTTTGATCTTCATCTTAGCTAGGATCTTTACCTTACTGTCTTCACTGTTCTTCTCTATTCCTGATAGGACTAATTTTCTTAATTTCGTCAGCATACAACTCATCCAATCCTTATCATCAATGCAACAGGAGTATGTTGACATCAATGACAACACTGGTTAGGCCCATACTTGCAACAATCCCATCGTAGTGCATCTTTAGAGTGAGACCACGGTGAGATCAACAGGAGGTAGACAACAACAAGGATACTGAGTCAAGGCCACAGTTGAGAGCTCGTGGTCTAACCCCTACAGATGTTAGGAGATCAAGCCATACTTAGTAGGGAGAGACAAGTAGTCATGTGTCCCTAGCTATAGAGATGGCTGCAGAGCTCATTATACTAGTAGCATTTCGAGATCCATCTTGGTGAGATGGGGATCTAGGTGAGACATTGCTATTATGTTGATGTATTATTTTGATGAGTATTTATGATTCCTATATGAGATATTGATATCAATTTTGTCTTTCTTTCTATAGTAGGGATAGATGCATGGCATGACATTATGAGTCACATCATAGCAGAGATGGTTCCTACCAATGCAGCTAAGCAATGGGTGCAGATGGGATGTTCACCATAGCCATCCGTAGGGTGGCATGTAGAGATATTTATGTCATTCATGAGATATAGAGTGGCCATGGAGGCCACATTAGACTATTATACATAGGAGAGGGATGTTTTACTCTAGAGAGTTAGTGCATAGAGGCTGAGCTCTGTGCACAACAAGAGCACACTATGATGCTACCTATATTTGAGATGGGTCCTATCATGACTCAGATCCTACATGTTGAGTTAGATCAGGTAAGAGCTGATAGGGATAGGGAACAGTCAAAGAGAGATAGAGCACTATCAAATAGAGAGAGAATACAATCAGAGATATATCAGTATCACCAGATGTATCTGGAGTCATAGGGTGAGGTGATGCAGCTTAGAGGTGAGTTTAGGGGGTTGTGGTCTTGAAGTGTCTCTAAGAATCATTCACAGTCTGTAGCCACACATGGGAAGCCCTCCTTCACATGCACACCACCAGGTCTTGAGGGGACCAGTGACTGAGGTTCAACTATGTGATGTACCTTACATACTATGATGTCCCATTTTGATGTATGGGACAGTTGACTCTGATGTATAATCAAACTGATGTTTATATATATATGATGTTTTCTACTAATGCCTGTAATGTTGTTGATTTACCAGATGTGATTTATATAAAATATAGCTAGTGATAAATATTAATGCATATGTGGAAATGTAATTAATGCTAATGTGGTACATACTAAACAATTCTTTGCAGAACATATAGTAAAATCCACAATGATTAATGAATTTCACACATAACCAAAATACTATGCTATATTTAGTTAACACAAAGGCGATCTTAATAAAGCATGTCTAAACAAGATACAACAATGATTAACTGAAAAATATGTAATGTTAAATGAATTAAGACAAAATGATTCTATCTTGTTGAAATTGAAGCTAATCTAACTAATAAATTTGCTTTATTAAATAACATCTAACATCTAATCTTAAGCATAGAATTTCTTGAGATGCACAACATTAATAGGTTCTTTATGTAGTGTACCTTATTCATTAACTAATTTATATGCTTCTGATCCAAAGGCTTCAGTAACAACATACAGTCCAAGCCAATTAGGGCTAAACTTTCCTTTTTCCCCAAGAGGTGCATTCACATTATATTGATTCTCATATAGTACTAGATCTCCCATGTTTAATGAATGATGTATAACATGTTCATTGTACGATCACTGGATGTTCTTTTTGTGGGCCTTAAGGTGCTCAAGAGTGTTGATACGTTGTTCATCAAGCATATCAAAATCTTGTAATCAATTTTCTCATTTTGTGTCATCATCAATAATGTCCTTTAGGGAAACTTGCAATGAAGGAATTTCTAACTCTAGATGCATTATCACATCAACACCATAGACAATATTATACGATGTGTTTCCAGTAGCCATGCAAATGCTTGTTCTGTAACCCCATAACACATAAGAGAGTTGAGTATGCAAGTCTTTTTGATGTTTATTAATACTTTTTCATAGAATTTGTCTAATAATTTTATTTGAAGCTTCCGCTTGGCCATTCAATTAAGGATAATAAGGCTTAGAGAAGTGATGTTGAATATGATATTTTTTAAGGAATTTCTTCATGTCTTTGTTCTTAAATGGCATGCCATTGTTAGAAACTAAAGAGGAAGGTATACTAAATTAAGAGATGATGTTATCTTGTATGAAACAAAAAATTACTTCGGCAGTCATGGATCAAAGAGGGATAGCTTCAACCCACTCCATGAAGTAATCAATAGTGGTTATAATAAATGTATGTCCTTGTGAAGAGGATGGAGAAATATTACTAATTAGATCCAAGCCCCAAATATAAAATGGCCAAGGTGAGACTTGGGAATGAAGTTCCTAAGCAGCAGATGCTCGGATTAAATGTTTATGTTGTTGACATTGCAGACATTTCTTGACATATGCAAAAGAATCTTGTTCCATATGTTGCCAATAATATCCCATATGCAATAACTTTTGTACCAATGATTTTCCTCCAAAAATGTCCTCCACAAGCACTGGAGTGAGCTTCTTCTAAAGCTATCGGGATCTTTGTATTACTAAGACATCAGAGAAGAACACCATTATAGCTTCATCTATATAAGACATTAGATAGAATGATATAATGCGCCGCACGTTTGTGTAGGCAAACTTGCATGTTTTTATATTTTAAGTTAGGGATGGTGCCATCACACAAATAATTGAATATATGGGAGAACCATTCATTAGAATTTGTGTTACAACAGAGGTTAGTATCTGTTGATGGTGTTTTTAGCACGCAACAACATAGGTGTGATTGCTGGTTTCACACCTCTCTTGAAAAGTATCTTACCCTAGGTAAGACTACTCCAAGGATAATACAGCTAGGTCTTAGCTTGCTTGGAATCTCTCAATGGTTATGTTCTAGCTGTACCTACAAGGGATCTTACATGCAGTCTGCAAGTCTTCAAGGTTGAGACAACAAGTACACATAAACCCTACTATGATTTTCAGCTGATATACAAAGTGAGATGCTGCTGAAACTTTCTATTCTAACAACTAAATAGTGGTGTTAAAGAAAATGCAAAAGATTTAGGGTTTAGAAGGAATCCTAAGTGACATTCACAATGCAAGGGTTATCTTTAGTAGACAAATATTCCAGACTTTAAACCAGTTTTCTGAGTTACCAAACTAAAATGGGTGTTACAGTGCTGCAGAAAACGGTGCTATCTTCAATGGAAGTCGAAAGATTTTCAGACCACATTCATTCGTTAAATACCCAATAAATGGCGCAACTTAACTCATAAAATGAAGTTGAACTTCAGCACAATTAATAAGCCCAGGCTAACTTTACACAGTTATTTACCATCGGCAAACAACTAAAAGTATGGACTTGGAACATTCATCAAATACTGCAATAAACCATTAACATCATAAAAGCACAATTAACCTAGCTATGGGAGAGCAAGAAGCAAACCATGAAGACCACAATGAATTGAAACAAGATACAAATTCTCAGAAATACTACAGAAACTTGCTTTGTATTTAATTCAAATGGCACAGAGTCAACAATTTGGCATCAAAATCTCTCTCTACAAAAGTGGAAATGGCAGCCCTTTATATAGAAAGCAGCATACCCTAGCTCTTCAAATGAACGGTGGAGATTAACTCAACACCGACGGCTCAGATTACATTAAGAAAGGCCCACATTAATTCCCGGATTACATTTTGTCTTTTATGAAAAAGACAAAAAAATAGCCCCAGATACATTGAATCTAGTCATTTTGACTAGCCAACCCAATACATTAGTGAAAATACCCATTTAGGAGGTAAGAAGAAGACAAAGAATGAATCACATACTGTCCAGATATATCAAATTTCAAATAATATTAAGATTCTTTGTCTAGGTCGATACTATCTTCACTGGACAACTTATTCCGATAGGCCAGCCATGCCTCAAGTGCTGGATTGATATCAGATGGGTCTAGATCTTTCAGATGATGTACTCTATAATCGAACACCTCCAGCTCTCGACTGAACCTGGTGTATATCCTTTCAAAATCTGCCTCTGCTCTGTGGAATGCCTTGAATTCTGCTCTGAGGTCACTTGCCTTATCTAGCCGTTCTTCTGTAGTTAGCACAGTGTCTTCAAATAATATGACATGCAGTTTTCCTTTGCATTTTTTGACCTCGAAAGGAGCATAATCATCAAAAGATTCATCCCTACAGCTTCTCAAAGCATCGCTGATATCGTATATGATAGATCTTAGCTCTTCGTCAGCGGGTTTATATGCTTCCTTTACTTGCTCAAAGGTCTCTTTCCTCAGAAGTAACTGCTGATACCATTCAATAGCCTTCGGGAGCCTATCTCCAGTCAAAATATTTTTTGTGACCAAGGTTTGAGCTGACAACTCCCGGATACCCTTGATTCGTGAATACATGTGAGAATAGTATTCGTCGAATAAGTCACATTCATCACGCAAATCTTTCCACTTGTTAATCAATTCCACTGTACGTTGGTGGATCTGAGCAGAGGCACTTATGGCATCGCATCCCGCTTCAAACACACTCATCAACCAGTTCTCGATGCCTTGGGATTTTGATCTTACCTCGCTCAGCTTTGCCATTTCATCCGTAGATAGGAAGGTAGGCACAGTCCTTATATCACCTCCTGCATCTACTGGTTTTACCAAAAATTGTAGACACGCCCTGAGCTCCTTGTTTTGGCACTTTAATTCTTTCTTGGACATCTCATCCTTATCCAACTGCTTCAAAATCGACGTAACTGATCCCTTGAAATCATCCACCCTTTGAGCACGGGTGGTTGGGCCTAAGTCGACTGTGGATATCACATAATCCTCCGCCCTGACTTGATCTCTTGTTATGTCAGCAGGAGGGACAGCTACCTCCGCAATCCTTGAGCCTGATTCGCTTTGGTAGATTCTTGATTGCACCTTCACCTTCTTTTGTTTCTGAGGTTTCTGAGCTTGCGATAGGATGGTGCTCAAATCAATTCTCATTACTTCGATCTGGGGTTCTGGATATACCATCCTATCCTGCAGCCATTCTGGAGCGGAAGATTTGTTCAATTCAGCGTTTCCACCTTTATCTGATATAGTCAATTCTTTGGAAGGTTCTCGTTTGGGCTTAGGGCTCTTCTCATTTTCTCCTTGGGCCAATTCCTTTAGGCTCTCGAGCACATTTTCCCGTGCTATTTCCAAAACTTCCCCTGTTGGGTCCTTGCTCAGCGGACTATCAGATATGTCAATTATTTCTATACCAACAGATGAGTCGAGGGGGTTCTTATCATTTTTACTAGTCAGCGCTCCCTCGGGCTCTGGTAATCCTAACTCCGCGCATACTTTCTCAATACCCTCCAACAAAGGTACTTCCAATGTCATCGCAGGCATTTGTGAAAGGGGGACAGTAGAAGAAATTGTGAAGGAAGGGGTACTAATTTGAGTCAAATTAGCGAAGGTGGGCAATGGTAAGGGAGAAGAAGGGGTAGGGTACATAATGGCGAGAGGGGGAGAAACAGGACTACTGGAATCACCGGAGGAGATTGCTAGTGGGCAGGAAGTGGTAGTAATACCAGAGGAAGGAGAAGCGGAAGGGGATGATTCCTGTACAATGACGGCTGAAGTGGTGGGAGAAGTAGATGAAACGGAAGAAGAAGGAGGGATAGAAGCAGAGAAGGTGGAAGCCAAAACAGCCGTTCTTGTATCGGGCATGGGGGTTTGGGAGATCAAAGGAGTTGAATCATCTTTAGTAGTAGTCTTCTCCTTGCTCGCTGCTTCTGTTTTTACCTTCTTGGCCTTGGAGGCCTCCCCAGTGCTACCAGGCATGTCCTTCCTCTTAGTAACTCTGGGCCTAGGAGGTGGATCCTTCTTCCGAGGGGATCTCACGGGAGGTTTTTTCACTTTCTGAGCCTTCGCTGCCAAAGGGGCATGTTCATCAATATCTGAATCTTTTTCCTTGATAGGCTCTACATCATCTGTCCCTAGTACGGGCTCATCTTCTTCTTCGTCGGAGTCCTTATCTGATTCAACTGCCGTATAGGTCAGTTGGACTCCTTGCCCCCTTAGGACACCCAATTGTGCTCTGACCCAAGCTTTACTCAATCTAATTGGCTCCTTCATGATCACATCCAAGGAGCTTTCTTCTGCATTTGCCCAATTGGGTAATGGGATGGGTAAGTGGTATTGTGTCTCCCACGGGCCTCTAGCCATAATATTATCATCATCCTGCAATTGATCTGGTACTACCATTACATGAAACTTCTTGATAAAATCCAAGGATAGCCTCGAGTGCATCCTCTTCATGACCTCGTAATCGTCAGTGCAGTTGGCCCAGAAATCTTCAATATGATCTTTGTGAAACAACTTCTTGCTCACGAACTTCTCCATCACCTGATTCAGGTCAAAGTGAGCCCTGGCATTGTAATAGTGCAGGTTTAGAAGCTGGAGCTCTTTATCTGAATACTCAGCTGAGGTGAGGGAAGGGCATGCATAGAGTCCTTTGCCAAACTTGATGGGAAATTGAACATTTGTTCGGTGCAGGTGCTTGAGTTTTTCAACACATGGCACTAGTTGCCTGGACAGTTCTAAGAGCACTGTCTTATCATTAGGATATCTTGGCAACCTATATGCCATTCCAGTAAAGCCTTGTACTCTGATGTACGTGAACTTCTCAAATTGTATATACCACCGGCCATATTGGATTATTTCGTTCATAGCCTCGGCTGAAATCCTCAAGGCTGTGTTACCTTGCAACTTCCTTGCTATGTACATGGTAAATGCATCATTGACCTGCTTGAAGTGTATCAATGATTGTGATGAAGTCAATTGAGGATAGCCTTCATATACCTTGACCTGTGTCTTTTCATCATTCCCGATTTCTCTGATCCTAGACAATCCGTCGTAATGATTCATTCTTGCCAATGCATAGATGACGTAGGATGTCCATTTGAAATATTTCTTCTCATTGAAGCGGCTGAAAGCTTCATGCATATTGTCGCTAAGGATCTGCGACCAATGGAACTTTGTTCCTTTCAACACTTCTGAGATTATAATGAACATCCAATCTTCAAAAGTGGAAGCAGTAGGTAACCCATACACTCTGCTCAAAAAGGTCACTATATCTCCAATTTCATCGTGGAAATCACTTCTATATAGTACTATGGGGAGCTTGACGAGAGCGGATTTCCTACTCTTGACCCAATGATCATTTATGTGTTTTCTACATCCCTCCACATCTTTGTTATATGCCTCCTTGGATGCTTGCCTGTCGGGCATAGTCATGGTTTTATGCCACGGGATATCCAGCATTTCTGCCAAAGCAGGCAGGGACAAATCAGCTAGGACTTCTCCACTAGCTGTCTGAATTTGCCTAGATACGATGTCGTACCTATCTGCACAATTTGCTATTAACTCTGCACACTGAACAGAGGTCGGGAAGGCGGCTGCTTGTCCGAGTCCACTGTCCTTAAGTTTCTTGGCCCGAGGAGTCGGAGTGGGTCCGAAGATTCTAAGTCTGAAATCATCTAAGTCAATATGACCTAGATCAGTGTCTCCCACGTTACTCCACCCAGAGTGGATCTTGGTTTCCGGGGGTATCCCTTTGAATTCGTACTTCATGGCTTGAGCTCGTGCAGACATCTAACCTGCAAAACCAGACCTCATAAGCTTGATACCAAGTAAGTTCCTTGATATACTCCTAGGATTAGATAAATCAATCATAAGTCTACCATTCATTAGAAGCATGCATTTTGAAAGAAGACTAAGTTAACATTCACAGCGTATTGCATGCAAGGAGATATCAAATGTTGTAAAAAGTTTCACCTAAACATCATCATTATAGCATTACAACCTTAATAACCTTACTTTGAACCATCCTTCCTAAAGAAATTTCAGCAAATTCGGTCATTTAGGGAGATTTGCGCTAAAATTGAGGTTGTCCGACCTTGGGCAGTAAAAGCGCTAAAACTGAGGCTGTCCGACCTCGACGGGAAAATGAGGCAGGTCCGACCTCAAATGAGGGTTTGTCCTGTGCGTTCCAGAATTTGTGCTATTTTCAAGGGTGTCTGACTTGCACGAGATTTGGAGGTCTCCGACCTTCAATAGTTTACAAGTCGGTCGGTGGATAAACTAGCGCAAAATGATTGCTGGCATAACAGTGGTTCTCTTGCGTGGAATTCAGGTGAGTCCGACTTGCGTGGATTTCGACGGGGTCTGACTAAGTCGGACACAAGGTGTTTTAGCGCATAGTCGGATGAAGGAAATTGTAGCGCAAAATAGTCTGGTAAGTCCTTTCAGCGGGCCTTTCGAGCAGCACCGACTTCGCGGGGTTATGGATTTTATCTGACTTGGTCGGACACGAGGTATTGTAGCGCAAAGTCGGACAGAGGGGATTTTAGCGCGAAAAAGTGGTTTTCAGGGTTGCGGGCATTTTTGAACCATCCGACCCGATTTGTAAACGATATGTGAGTTGCGAAGGTCGGATGAGGTCGTTTTTAGCGCAATCGGGCGCTGGATTTTGGTGCTAGATCTCAGGGTGTCCGACCATATCGAATGGTTTAGTTGTTTGAAGGTCGGTCGAAGGCGATTTCAGCGCTGACCTAGTGCGCGGGGTTTATAGGGTTTTGACCCGGAAAGATCCAGATCTACCCAAGGCCTCCTGGTTTGTGGTCCTTTACAAGGATCTTAGTCTAGGGTTTTTTAAAAAAACGGAAGGGCCGACTCACCAAACCCTAACCTGGAACTATTACGTTCAACTCACAGACTCAACAGTCACTACGTAAATGATGAAAACCCTAATAGTTTCTCCTGAATTTGCCTTAAAAACCCTAAAGAAACTTAGAAATGCAAAAGGTCAGAACCCTACCTGTAAATGGTGGTGCAGATCCGGCTTGTCGAGAGGTCGCGGGTTCGAGCTTGGGCGATATCGGTAGTGAAAACTGGAGCTTGAGATGCGCAATGTTGAAAACGCGGTGAGAAATGAGTTAATTTCGCTTAATTTCTTATTTAAGGCACGCAAATCTACCATTAATGCTTGGGAGTTCGTACTGTCAGCGGGGATTTACAGTGGTTCCGACTTGGCGGGAAAAACTGGAGGTCTCCGACCTGGTTAATGGAGGGAGAAATCAGCGTGAAATCCAGAGGTTTCCGACCTATCCTGCTTGGCGGGGTTTCAGACTCATCCGACCTGCGGGGTTTGTTTGGGGGTCCGACCAAGTCGGTTATAATGCAAAGTCACTTGGAACGAATTTCAGCGCTAGGTCGGACGGAGGGGATTTTAGCGCTAGGTCCGACAGACTGAAAATCGGCGCAAAGGTCGGTTGAGGCCAGATTTAGCACAAAGGTCAGTTGAGTGCAGTTTTAGCGCAAAGGTCAGTTGAAGCCAGTTTTAGCGCAAAGGTCAGTTGAAGCCAGTTTTAGCGCAACAAACCAAATCAAGGACTCTAGAAGGGGAAACAACAACCCTCCTTTAGCAAGTTTGAAGTGATTTTCAAGGTAATCATTCTATCCAGGGCACATATACTTTAGACCGTACAACCACTTCTGAGAGAGAGATCAAAAACCAAAACAAAAGAGAGCAAGGGGAGGGGCCCCCATGTTTTAGAATGGGGCGTGCGTGCAAGGCACAACAAATGGCGACTCTGCTGGGGAAATGCTCCAGAGCATTTCTAAGATAAATGTTAGTTCGAACCCAGACTCTCTGTGTTTCCCACTCATTAGACGAGAAAGCATGGTGCCTTACCAAAAGAATCAAGGACCGCTAACCAGTGCATCCCTCCATATCCTGAAAACCTGAGTGTGTGCAATTGTATTCATTCCCATCCCTTGGTAGCTAAGTGCATCCAAGATCCTTCGTGCTAAGCTATGAGGTTGGGATTATTTTACCACCAAGAGAATGTTTCTGATGTTGAAACGTAATGAGCTTTGATAGAGATGATGATCCTTCCAATAGCGATTTCTTTTGGCAATGATATTCTTTTGATATTGCCTTTGATGATTTCTGATGCTAATAATCTTTGATAACAGTCTTTATGTGAGCGTATTTAAAGGATAATCTTTATGCTAACACTTTGTGGTGGGTCTGGTGTTGAGAAACACCTTTTATTTTTACCCAGTAGGCTAGCAGTACTTAGTACCACCTGCCACTCTCATCTGGATCTGCAGAATTAGTGTTGGTGTTGAAATGTGGGACCCCAAGCTTTTGCTTACACAAGATCACCCGGACTTACTTAGCTACTTCAGGAGCACTTTAAGTATGAGAGATATATGGTTAGAAAATACTTTGGGAGCACTAGCTAACGACTCGTTCCAGTGAAAAGACATCATATCTCCTGGTAAAATAGCGGATCCCACAGTAAAGCCTAAGCGGAATTTTGGCTTCTCAAAGAAAGGTTATGGATTATTTGCCCAACAAGGAAGCATTCGCAGGTCTACACAACTGCCACCACGTCAAAAACAAGGACCCCGCAACAAAGCAGACGCAGCAAACGAAAGCACAAGAACAACCGGACGAGACAAAATGCCCAGCCCGAAGGAGAGCAAAAAGCAAGACAGCAAAAATAGGAAAGCAAACTAAACTAGCAACAACCTAAACTAACCTATACTAACAACACCCTCTAACTATATACACTAGAACGAGACATAAATGTCTCTCAGGCCTGGAAGTAGTGCTTCAGGAACTGGCCATTGACAGGCAATGGCAGCTCTTCACCAATAAGGCTCTTGAGTCGATACGTATTGTCCCCCAGGATCTCATAAATCTGGTAGGGTCCTAACCAAAGCTTGTCAAACTTGCCATGTTCTCCCTTTTTCTCATGGGCTTTATCCCAATATAGGACCAGATCAGAAATACGGAAAGCTTTAATTTTAGCCCTCTTATCGAACCATCGTTTTACTACATCCTAGTGTTTAGCAAAGTTTTCTAGGGCTGCATCGCGTTTCTCTTCAAGGTGCAATAGCTGGGCCAGTCGTGAGGATAAGTGGTTGTCGGCCTCGAGGTACTCTTGCATGAATTGAAGTACCAGGATTCTCAAGTGGATGGGAAAGATAGGTTCAATCCCATAAACCAGGTGATATGGGGAGGTGTTTAAGGCAGCTTTGTGTCGGATTCTATCAGCCCATAAGGCGAACCTGAGTTGAGTGTGCCAATCCCTAGGGTTTTTGTCCAAAAGTCTCTTGATGACTTCAAGCAGGTTCTTGTTTGTTGATTCAGCTACTCCATTTCCTTGTGGATAGTAGTTAGAGGAGAACTTAAGGGTGATCCCATAGTCGAATGCCCAGTTAGAAAAATGCAATGATGAAAAGGCAGGGCCATTATCACAAACTAAAGCAAATGGACAACCAAATCTAGTGATAATATGCTTTTCAATAAATTCGATAACTACCTCCGTGGTGCACTGCTTACAAGCTATTGCCTCAGACCAACGAGTGCAGTAGTCAGTAGCGGTCAGAATATACCTGTGGCCCGTAGAAGAAGGTGGGTTGATCATACCGATGAAGTCAAGCCCCCACTGAGCAAATGGTCGTACCTCCATTACCAGTTGCAATGGCATGGCTGCGTGGCGCTCTTGATGTGCGGCAGTTTGACATATATGACAGGTCCTTACATGTGAATGCGCATCCTTAAACAATGTTGGCCAGTAATACCCAGCCCGAAGAATCTAATTAGCTATCGAATGCGCCGACCCATGTCCTGTCCCGAACCTTTCGTGAAAACTGATTAATACCTTATCAACTTCTGACTTGTCCAAACACCTTAGATAAATGCCCTCGTGATTCTTCTTGTAGAGGACGGATCCTTTTATCATGTAACTGCTACTTTTGAGCTTGAGAACTCTCCTTTGTACTGCATTTAGATACGGCAGACAGCGCTGATTAAGCAAATAAAATATTATATCCCCGTACCATTCATCTTTTGAGACATCCTCCAATAAATACTGCTGAGAAACCAGGTTGGGTCCTACCTCGGCCATAGTTTTAGTCAAAGCTTGGCCTCTTACCAACTTCATGGGTTGAATTTCTATGTCGAATTCCTGCAATATGGTGACCCACTTCCCTCTTCTTTCTCCTAATTCACTCTGCATCAGCAGTGCTTTGACTGCTGCATCTGGAACTATGGCGATGACCCGACTTCTTAGGATATAGTGGCAGAATTTCTTGACTGCTTTGACAAGGGCATACGCTTGTTTTTCTACGTTTGGATACCTCAGTTCTGCATCTTTTAATGGAGTACTCATGAAAGCAATGGGCCTTTCATCGCCAACTGACCTCTTCTGGGTCAGCATCGCTGCGCAAGTATGTTCTGAAGCGAATGAGTATATATAAAACGGCAACGTATAATCAGGGCTAACCAACACAGGTGCGTTGGATATGGCTTGCTTGATTTCTGCAAAGGCAGCCTTAGCTTCTGGGGTCCAATCTATTTTAGCATCCTTTTTTAGCATGGCGTTGAGAGGTCGAACTATCTCAGCAAATCCTGTGATGAATTTGTGCACAAAGTTGATCTTGCCGAAATATGATTTAAGTTCCTTTTTACTGGCCGGAGGGGCAATCTTGGGTATTGCTTGGATTCTATCCAGATCAATGGATATTCCCTGGTCAGATAGCACATGCCCCAATAGCTTTCCTTCAGTTACCCCAAACATGCATTTCTTGGGGTTAAGCGATATGCCGTAATCCTTACATCGCTGCAACACCTTCCTCAGATCAGCTACATGGTCCTCGCGCCTTTTTGAGAACACCGTCAAATCATCCATGTAAATGATTATGCATTTTCCAACTAATCCTTTGAAGGCGATATCCATCGCGCGCTGAAAAGTTGCGCCAGCATTTATCAAACCAAATGGCATTCGCCGGTACGCATAGATGCCCCATTTGCAGGTGAAAGATGTTTTTAATCTGTCTTCGTATTCCACCATTACCTGATTATAACCAGAGTATCCATCTAGAAAGGACATCATCTGGGATCCATTGACAATCTGCAATACTTTGTCCAATGATGGCAGCGGGTAATTGTCTTTTTCAGAGGCTCTGTTTAAATTGCGGAAATCAACGCAGAGCCTGATTTCCCCAGTTTTCTTTCGAACAGGAACTAAGTTTGCCACCCACGCAGAGTGTCAGACTAGGAATATTATCTTAGCTGATAACAGCTTCTGAACTTCTTTGAAAATGAGTGGCTCCAAAAGTGCATTGACTGGCCTCTGCCTTTGCCTGAAAGGCTTTGCCCCAGGCTTCAGCGGGATCGTGTGTGTGATAATTGAGGTGTCGTAAGTTTTTAGATCCTCGTAACTCCAAGCTATTACCTCATGGTATTCTCTTAGTGCATGTATGATTCTAGTCCTTTCATCCTCTGTGCTAGCCTTTCCAATAAACACATTCTTCACATCTGCCTCTGTCCCCAAGTTAAAAGGGTCACACTTTCCACCTGGAGCTTCTCCTTCTTTCTTCTGAGTTCCCAGATTATCTGCATCAAAAAGTCTTTCCAATTCTACCATTCCCCTGGGGATTGTATTTGTTTTCAAATTCAGTACTCCTTCCAAATCGATTTCAGCAGGCTCTACCTCTTCTTCATCTATTATCTGAGCAGCGAACACGTCTGATGAGGAAAGGAAATTGAGTATGTGTTGATCGTCCTCAAAAACTTGAAAATTGGTAATGTTGTCAGGCACAGAGGGAGTAGCCACGAACTCAATAGAAAACTTTTTCAACCCTGCCATGGACGTGGGTTCCAATGTGCTTGCGGTCGGTGCCAAAGCATTTGCAACATGATTTTGCCTTCTAGGAATGACCTGGATGTTAAAACTGTCAAAGCATTCAATCAAATCCCACACCCTATTCCTATACCTATTCAATCTCTTGTCATTACACAAATACTGTTTTCGTACTTGTTTCACCACTAACTCAGAATCACCAAACACCTGGACAATCCTGACCTTTTTCTATAATGCTAGCAGCAATCCTTGTACCAACGCCTCATATTCAACGACGTTGTTTGTACATGGAAATTACAGTCTTTGTGATGTCAGAAATGAACTCCCGGTAGGACTAATTAGCTCGACTCCTGTACCGGACCCTTGCCTACACTTTGAACCATCAAATCTTAAGGTCCATACACGAAAATCCTTGTTGTCTTCCCTCTGTCTTCCTGATTTCTCTTCCTTTCCTGATTTCTCTTCCTCAAGCAGAGGTTCAGACTCTTCCTTCTTTTCAGCCATCAGTTCATCCTTCAGAATCAAGGGAACCTTTAGTTGCTTTTGCACTTGCTCAATTGCCTCTTGACATAGTTGGCAGGTGAATTCGGAATGAGATGTATCATGTATGCGACACCAGTTGGGCAATAATAATTCCTCCATTTGGACCTGCCTCCCAACAACAGTTTGATCTTGCACAAATCTGGCTACAAAACTACAAAACCCCTCGAAGACCCTAGGTTCGTCTTCCTCTGAAGATTCTCCGTTATCAGATTGAACGTATGCTACTGTACCTTCTGGTCTTTCTATCAGAGGTTTAGGAGGTCTTAAGCAACTCAGCATAAGGATTTCTTCTGGCGGATTGATGTGGGGAAGGTAGACGCCCAAATCAACCTCTGAAAACAAAATTTCGTTAGGCTGATTAAATTCAGTGATCATGTGCTTCATCTTAGGTTCCCTTTCAATACGGATTTGATTAGCTAATCCCTTCCACGGCAGCCACATATGAGAGAAATCAGTCGCCATATATCCATTCAGAGTTCTGGACCAGTCTCTACTTAAAAGCATACCGTATTGATCTGGAATATCCACCACTTGAATATCGATATACTGTTGCACCCTGGGATCAGAAGCTAGTTGCATGTGTATCTGGTTCAGTTCACCAATCACATTCACCTCAGTTTTATCTAATTACGTCACTTTTCTGGAGGACTTGGCTGGAGTGAGCCCAAGCGCTTTACAAACAGACAATGGCATTACATTTGTGGAAGCACCTGAATCTACTAAACAATTATGAAGGTTCTTGTTGAAAATCCTGAGGGTTAAAAGGAAAGGCGGACTTTCCCTCCTGTCTTTATACAGAGTTACCTTTTGTTCCATGTCGGTCACATGTATCCTCTCCTTTCCTTTATCGATATTCTCCTTAGCGATGTTTTCTCTCGGCGTATGATCAGTCCTGGTTCCAGCGCCTATGTCTTGAAAGAAAGATGTTCTAACCTCAGGTATCTTAAACAGCTCATACACAGAGAGACTGACCTTCATCTTTTTAAGCTCGTCAGCCACATACTGTCCCATTTTTACCATATCAGCACGCAGGGACTTTTCTGAATCAACGATGGTACTATGAGGTGCGGTTTGAAGAGGGGCTTTGGGGGGCTCAGGATTATTGGTAGCATGAGGATTAGGTGGGACTTGATAACTATTTGGGGGAATGGAAGTGGTGAAAGGACCTTTTGGCTTGCTACTCCTCAAATTGTAAGGAGTCTTGTTGTACTGCTGATAAGCATTGACCTCCTCAGACTCTTCTTCTTCGGGTTGGTTGTCATCCTGGAATGGGAATGTATAACTATCAAGAACGAAAGCAGCATCATACCTCTGGGAGGGGACAATCTCATATCCAGTTGGTGGAGTCTCCTGATTTTCGGCGTTCTGAATTTCCATTTGGAAGATGCTAGAAGCAATCTGGAATTCTGGGCAATCCAACTCAGAATGGGCATTGGTGTTGTGCAATCTGCACCAGGTAGATAAGGCAGCTTCGGCCAGCATTACGCGACCTGGGGGTCTAATGTCATTATTCTGATTTTCCAACAGTGAAGGCACTCCCCCATTATTAGGCCTGGTATTCCAGGATCGATTTGACCGTTGCTGAAAGCTCTGATTTTGATACTAATTTTGATTTGGAAATTGGTTCGAGCCTTGATGATTTAGTGAATGCTGCTGGCTCTGGAGATGTTGCTGATTCTGCCCCTTCTGCTATAAATAAGCATTCTGGTTTTTGAGGTGAGTAACTTCAGCAGTGAGCTTTTTCATCTGTTCAACTAGCTCCTTGATATCGTCCCTATCTTCCTTGGTCTTGGATGCCTCTGAGGACTGCAGGAAAGGCGTTTGTGCTAGAGGCATTTCAGCCACTGGGTTGCCTGGATGGATTACTAGAGCTTGCATGGTAGCTGGGCTCGGGACTGGGTTCATCACAGGGGTTCGATTGGCCAATGCATGATTTATCATGGGAATTTGGTTTGGCATGGCCACGGGACCCATATGATTCAGCGGGCCAGAGGCTGTTTGCCCAAGCTGGGTACTCACTTCGACAGCAGCAGCATAGGCTGCGTCTAAACTGGCTGGTACCGGGTTGGCCCTCCTTGCAAACATGGAGGTGAGCTTATCTAGGGCAGTATAGTAAATAGGTAGGGCAGCAGCCTGGTCTATAGCATAGGGGGCCTGCAGACGACTGTAAGCTTTCTGGAATCTATTATTGAAGGTTCTGATCATCTCACCTTCCTCTCATCGAATCTCCACAAAAGAACAGTAAAGATCAGACGGGGAAGTGGGCATACGAAACCTATTCAGAAAAGCTGTCTTCAGATTTGGCCAGGAATTTATAGATGCTGCCGGGAGATTGGCAAACCAGTAGTACGCTTCATCCTGCAACGAGTAGGGGAACAGTCGGCATATTACATCTTCATGCTGCACCTGTAACATGAACATATTAGCTTCAAAAATCTTAATGTGTTCATCCGCGGTCCTATCTGGGTCATGTACCCTGAACTTCGAGCAGAACTTGTCTGGGTTTTTGGGCATGTCATGGTAGTCATTGAACAGCAGAGGGGACTGGTTATTTCCTGCAAAGTAAGCCATGATAGGGGGATTATTGGGACCTGCAGCAGTATATCTGGGGGCTGACTAAGCTCGAGGGGCCCTGGGTATTCCTTGATCCCTTCTTGTCCTTCTAAATTCTGTCAGAGATAGCAGTTCTTCTCCAGCTGAACTGGATCGAGTGTGTCTCTGTCTGGTCCCCAGACTTGCTGATCTTTAGTTTTCAGTCAAGCCCTCCTTCTAGCGCCAATTCTGTTGATGGTGTTTTTAGCACGCAACAACATAGGTGTGATTGCTGGTTTCACACCTCTCTTGAAAAGTATCTTACCCTAGGTAAGACTACTCCAAGGATAATACAGCTAGGTCTTAGCTTGCTTGGAATCTCTCAATGGTTATGTTCTAGCTGTACCTACAAGGGATCTTACATGCAGTCTGCAAGTCTTCAAGGTTGAGACAACAAGTACACATAAACCCTACTATGATTTTCAGCTGATATACAAAGTGAGATGCTGCTGAAACTTTCTATTCTAACAACTAAACAGTGGTGTTAAAGAAAATGCAAAAGATTTAGGGTTTAGAAGGAATCCTAAGTGACATTCACAATGCAAGGGTTATCTTTAGTAGACAAATATTCCAGACTTTAAACCAGTTTTCTGAGTTACCAAACTGAAATGGGTGTTACAGTGCTGCAGAAAACGGTGCTATCTTCAATGGAAGTCGAAAGATTTTCAGACCACATTCATTCGTTAAATACCCAATAAATGGCGCAACTTAACTCATAAAATGAAGTTGAACTTCAGCACAATTAATAAGCCCAGGCTAACTTTACATAGTTATTTACCATCGGCAAACAACTAAAAGTATGGACTTGGAACATTCATCAAATACTGCAATAAACCATTAACATCATAAAAGCACAATTAACCTAGCTATGGGAGAGCAAGAAGCAAACCATGAAGACCACAATGAATTGAAACAAGATACAAATTCTTAGAAATACTGCAGAAACTTGCTTTGTATTTAATTCAAATGGCACAGAGTCAACAATTTGGCATCAAAATCTCTCTCTACAAAACTGGAAATGGCAGCCCTTTATATAGAAAGTAGCATACCCTAGCTCTTCAAATGAACGGTGGAGATTAACTCAACACCGACAGCTCAGATTACATTAAGAAAGGCCCACATTAATTCCCGGATTACATTTTGTCTTTTATGAAAAAGACGAAAAAATAGCCCCAGATACATTGAATCTAGTCATTTTGACTAGCCAACCCAATACATTAGTGAAAATACCCATTTAGGAGGTAAGAAGAAGACAAAGAATGAATCACATACTGTCCAGATATATCAAATTTCAAATAATATTAAGATTCTTTATCTAGGTCGATACTATCTTCACTGGACAACTTATTCCGATAGGCCAGCCATGCCTCAAGTGCTGGATTGATATCAGATGGGTCTGGATCTTTCAGATGATGTACTCTATAATCGAACACCTCCAGCTCCCGACTGAACCTGGTGTATATCCTTTCAAAATCTGCCTCTGCTCTGCGGAATGCCTTGAATTCTGCTCTGAGGTCACTTGCCTTATCTAGCCATTCTTCTGTACTTAGCACAGTGTCTTCAAATAATATGACATGCAGTTTTCCTTTGCATTTTTTGACCTCGAAAGGAGCATAATCATCAAAAGATTCATCCCTACAGCTTCTCAAAGCATCGCTGATATCGTATACGATAGATCTTAGCTCTTCGTCAGTGGGTTTATATGCTTCCTTGACTTGCTCAAAGGTCTCTTTCCTCAGAAGTAACTGCTGATACCATTCAATAGCCTTCGGGAGCCTATCTCCAGTCAAAATATTTTTTGTGACCAAGGTTTGAGCTGACAACTCCCGGATACCCTTGATTCGCGGATACATGTGAGAATAGTATTCGTCGAATAAGTCACATTCATCACGCAAATCTTTCCACTTGTTAATCAATTCCACTGTACGTTGGTGGATCTGAGCAGAGGCACTTATGGCATCGCATCCTGCTTCAAACACACTCATCAACCCGTTCTCGACGCCTTGGGATTTTGATCTTACCTCACTCAGCTTTGCCATTTCATCCGTAGATAGGAAGGTAGGCACAGTCCTTATATCACCTCCTGCATCTATTGGTTTTACCAAAAATTGCAGACACGCCCTGAGCTCCTCGTTTTGGCGCTTTAATTCTTTCTTGGACATCTCGTCCTTATCCAACTGCTTCAAAATCGACGTAACTGATCCCTTGAAATCATCCACCCTTTGAGCACGGGTGGTTGGGCCTAAGTCGACTGTGGATATCACATAATCCTCTGCCCTGACTTGATCTCTTGTTACGTCAGCAGGAGGGATAGCTACCTCCGCAATCCTTGAGCCTGATTCGCTCTGGTAGATTCTTGATTGCACCTTCGCCTTCTTTTGTTTCTGAGGTTTCTGAGCTTGCGATAGGATGGTGCTCAAATCAATTTTCATTACTTCGATCTGGGGTTCTGGATATACCATCCTATCCTGCAGCCATTCTGGAGCGGAAGATTTGTTCAATTCAGCGTTTCCACCTTTATCTGATATAGTCAATTCTTTGGAAGGTTCTCGTTTGGGCTTAGGGCTCTTCTCCTTTTCTCCTTGGGCCAATTCCTTTAGGCTCTCGAGCACATTTTCCCGTGCTATTTCCAAAACTTCCCCTGTTGGGTCCTTGCTCAGCAGACTACCAGATATGTCAATTATTTCTATACCAACAGACGAGTCGAGGGGGTTCTTATCATTTTTACTGGTCAGCGCTCCCTCGGGCTCTGGTAATCCTAACTCCGCACATACTTTCTCAATACCCTCCAACAAAGGTACTTCCAATGTCATCGCAGGCATTTGTGAAAGGGGGACAGCAGAAGAAATTGTGAAGGAAGGGGTACTAATTTGAGTCAAATTAGCGAAGGCGGGCAATGGTAAGGGAGAAGAAGGGGTAGGGTACATAATGGTGAGAGGGGGAGAAACAGGACTACTGGAATCACCGGAGGAGATTGCTAGTGGGCAGGAAGTGGTAGTAATACCAGAGGAAGGAGAAGCGGAAGGGGATGATTCCTGCACAATGACGGCTGAAGTGGTGGGAGAAGTAGATGAAATGGAAGAAGAAGGAGGGATAGAAGCAGAGAAGGTGGAAGCCAAAACAGCCGTTCTTGTATCGGGCATGGGGGTTTGGGAGATCAAAGGAGTTGAATCATCTTTAGTAGTAGTCTTCTCCTTGCTCGCTGCTTCTGTTTTTACCTTCTTGGCCTTGGAGGCCTCCCCAGTGCTGCCAGGCATGTCCTTCCTCTTAGTAACTCTGGGCCTAGGAGGTGGATCCTTCTTCCGAGGGGATCTCACGGGAGGTTTTTTCACTTTCCGAGCCTTCGCTGCCAAAGGGGCATGTTCATCAATATCTGAATCTTTTTCCTTGATAGGCTCTGCATCATCTGTCCCTAGTACGGGCTCATCTTCTTCTTCGTCGGAGTCCTTATCTGATTCAACTGCCGTATAGGTCAGTTGGACTCCTTGCCCCCTTAGGACACCCAATTGTGCTCTGACCCAAGCTTTACTCAATCTAATTGGCTCCTTCATGATCACATCCAAGGAGCTTTCTTCTGCATTTGCCCAATTGGGTAATGGGATGGGTAAGTGGTATTGTGTCTCCCACGGGCCTCTAGCCATAATATTATCATCATCCTGCAATTGATCTAGTACTGCCATTACATGAAACTTCTTGATAAAATCCAAGGATAGCCTCGAGTGCGTCCTCTTCATGACCTCGTAATTGTCAGTGCAGTTGGCCCAGAAATCTTCAATATGATCTTTGTGAAACAACTTCTTGCTCACAAACTTCTCCATCACCTGATTCAGGTCAAAGTGAGCCCTGGCATTGTAATAGTGCAGGTTCAGAAGCTGGAGCTCTTTATCTGAATACTCAGCTGAGGCGAGGGAAGGGCATGCGTAGAGTCCTTTGCCAAACTTGATGGGAAATTGAACATTTGTTCGGTGCAGGTGCTTGAGTTTTTCAGCACATGGCACTAGTTGCCTGGACAATTCTAAGAGCACTGTCTTATCATCAGGATATCTTGGCAACCTATATGCCATTCCAGTAAAGCCTTGTACTCTGATGTACGTGAACTTCTCAAATTGTATATACCACCGGCCATATTGGATTATTTCGTTCATAGCCTCGGCTGAAATCCTCAAGGCTGTGTTACCTTGCAACTTCCTTGCTATGTACATGGTAAATGCATCATTGACCCACTTGAAGTGTATCAATGATTGTGATGAAGTCAATTGAGGATAGCCTTCATATACCTTGACCTGTGTCTTTTCATCATTCCCGATTTCTCCGATCCTAGACAATCCGTCGTAATGATTCATTCTTGCCAATGCATAGACTACGTAGGATGTCCATCTGAAATATTTCTTCTCATTGAAGTGGTTGAAAGCTTCATGCATATTATCGCTAAGGATCTGCGACCAATGGAACTTGGTTCCTTTCAACACTTCTGAGATTATAACGAACATCCAATCTTCAAAAGTGGAAGCAGTAGGTAACCCATACACTCTGCTCAAAAAGGTCACTATATCTCCAATTTCATCGTGGAAATCACTTCTATATAGTACTATGGGGAGCTTGACGAGAGCGGATTTCCTACTCTTGACCCAATGATCATTTATGTGTTTTCTACATCCCTCCACATCTTTGTTATATGCCTCCTTGGATGCTTGCCTGTCGGGCATAGTCATGGTTTTATGCCACGGGATATCCAGCATTTCTGCCAAAGCAGGCAGGGACAAATCAGCTAGGACTTCTCCACTAGCTGTCTGAATTTGCCTAGATATGATGTCATACCTATCTGCACAATTTGCTATTAACTCTGCACACTGAACAGAGGTCAGGAAGGCGGCTGCTTGTCCAAGTCCACTGTCCTTAAGTTTCTTGGCCCAAGGAGTCGGAGTGGGTCCGAAGATTCTAAGTCTGAAATCATCTAAGTCAATATGACCTAGATCAGTGTCTCCCACGTTACTCCACCCAGAGTGGATCTTGGTTTCTGGGGGTATCCCTTTGAATTCGTACTTCATGGCTTGAGCTCATGCAGACATCTAACCTGCAAAACCAGACCTCATAAGCTTGATACCAAGTAAGTTCCTTGATATACTCCTAGGATTAGATAAATCAATCATAAGTCTACCATTCATTAGAAGCATGCATTTTGAAAGAAGACTAAGTTAACATTCACAGCGTATTGCATGCAAGGAGATATCAAATGTTGTAAAAAGTTTCACCTAAACATCATCATTATAGCATTACAACCTTAATAACCTTACTTTGAACCATCCTTCCTAAAGAAATTTTAGCAAATTCGGTCATTTAGGGAGATTTGTGCTAAAATTGAGGTTGTCTGACCTTGGGCAGTAAAAGCGCTAAAACTGAGGCTGTCCAACCTCGGCGGGAAAATGAGGTAGGTCCGACCTCAAATGAGGGTTTGTCCTGTGCGTTCCGAAATTTGTGTTATTTTCAAGGGTGTCCGACTTGCGCGAGATTTGGAGGTCTCCGACCTTCAATAGTTTACAAGTCGGTCGGTGGATAAACTAGCGCAAAATGATTGCTGGCATAATAGTGGTTCTCTTGCGCGGAATTCAGGTGAGTCCGACTTGCGCGGATTTCGACGGGGTCTGACTAAGTTAGACACAAGGTGTTTTAGCGCATAGTCGGATGAAGGAAATTGTAGCGCAAAATAGTCTGGTAAGTCCTTTCAGTGGGCCTTTCGAGCAGCACCGACTTCGCGGGGTTATGGATGTCATCCGACTTGGTCGGACACGAGGTATTGTAGCGCAAAGTCGGACAGAGGGGATTTTAGCACGAAAAAGCGGTTTTCAGGGTTGCGGGCATTTTTGAACCATCCGACCCGATTTGTAAACGATATGTGAGTTGCGAAGGTCGGATGAGATCATTTTTAGCGCAATCGGGCGCTGGATTTTGGCGCTAGATCTCAGGGTGTCTGACCATATCGAATGGTTTAGTTGTTTGGAGGTCGGTCGAAGGCGATTTCAGTGCTGACCTAGTGTGCGGGGTTTATAGGGTTTTGACCCAGAAAGATCCAGATCTGCCCAAGGCCTCCTGGTTTGTGGTCCTTTACAAGGATCTTAGTCTAGGGTTTTTTAAAAAAATGGAAGGGCCGACTCACCAAACCCTAACCTGGAACTATTACGTTCAACTCACAGACTCAACAGTCACTACGTAAACGATGAAAACCCTAACAGTTTCTCCTAAATTTGCCTTAAAAACCCTAAAGAAACTCAGAAATGCAAAAGGTCAGAACCCTACCTGTAAATGGCGGCACAGATCCAGCTTGTCGAGAGGTCGCGGGTTCGAGCTTGGGCGATATCGGCAGCGAAAACTGGAGCTTGAGATGCGCAATGTTGAAAACGCGGTGAGAAATGAGTTAATTTCGCTTAATTTCTTATTTAAGGCACGCAAATCTGCCATTAATGCTCGGGAGTTCGTACTGTCAGCAGGGATTTGCAGTGGTTCTGACTTGGCGGGAAAACTGGAGGTCTCCAACCTGGTCAATGGAGGGAGAAATCAGCGTGAAATCTGGAGGTTTCTGACCTATCCTGTTTGGCGGGGTTTCAGACTCATCCGACCTGCGGGGTTTGTTTGGGGGTCCGACCAAGTCGGTTATAATGCAAAGTCACTTGGAACGAATTTCAGCGCTAGGTCGGACGGAGGGGATTTTAGCGCTAGGTCCGACAGACTGAAAATCGGTGCAAAGGTCGGTTGAGGCCAGTTTTAGCGCAAAGGTCAGTTGAAGCCAGTTTTAGCGCAAAGGTCAGTTGAAGCCAGTTTTAGCGCAACAAACCAAATCAAGGACTCTAGAAGGGGAAACAACAACCCTCCTTTAGCAAGTTTGAAGTGATTTTCAAGGTAATCATTCTATCCAGGGCACATATACTTTAGACCGTACAACCACTTCCGAGAGAGAGATCAAAAACCAAAACAAAAGAGAGCAAGGGGAGGGGCCCCCATGTTTTAGAATGGGGCATGCGTGCAAGGCACAATAGTATCCAAAGATGTAACCTCATCTAGTGGCAGTGTTTTAAGATTTTGGATGATGTAGGTATATTCATCGAGTGAATTGACAAGACATATAAGAGATGTTGTGCTTGCCATTGCATCCGTGTGGCAATTTCCTTTCCCTAGAATAGTGTTGATTTTGAGTGATGTAAATTGTTTTAATAAGGATAGAGCTAAGTAACAATATTGGGATAATTTATCCTTCTTAACTTGATATGATCATATTATTTGTCATACAATTAATTGTGAGTGACCATATATAGCGATGTTTTTGATGTTAAGAACCAAAGTGGCACGAAGTCCTATAATGAGAGCTTTGTACTCAACTATGTTATTTGTGCATGAGAAGTTTAACTAATAGGACATAGGAACCGGCTTACCAGAAGGCAATACTATTATGACACAAGCACTGAAGCTAGTTTGACATTGTGAACCATCAAAATACAATTCCCATTTATCATCTGAATCTATAATTAGGATTTGGTCATCAGGAAATGTCTTCTGACTTTGTATAGCAAAGGGGGAAGGTGCTTCAGCTAAATGGTTAGTTAATTCTTGTCCTTTAATTTCTTTTTTAGAGACAAATTTAAGATCAATTTCTATTAACAACATAACCCATTTAGCAAGGTGACCTGAAAGATCTATTTTTACAAAAAGATGTTTCAATAGGTCAAATTTCACTATGACATGTATTTCAACATTTAAGAGATAATGCCTAAGCTTATGTGTTGCAAAAACTAGGGTTAAGCACTACTTCTCGATGATAGTATATTGCACTTCATAAACGAGAAAAGTTTAGTTGATGTAATATACAACATGCTATTTGCCTTTAGTATCATGTTGTGCTAATAAAGATGTGAGAACATTATTAGATGTTGAGGTGTAAAGAATGAAAGCTTTATCAGCGATAGTAGGCTGTAAAACATGAGGATTAACTAGATAACTCTTTATGTCTTCAAAAACCTTCTAACAATTAAAATTCTATTGAAATTTTGAATCCTTCTTCAGTAGTTGAGAAAAAGGATAAGTCTTATCCATGAGTTGTGAGATAAATCGGCAGATGTCTTGCATCTTCCCTTGCAAACTATGAAGTTGAGATATGTTCTTAGGTGCTAGAATATTAACAATTGCATCAATCTTCTTTGTATCTACTTCAATACCATGATGCAAGACTATAAATTCCAACAACATTCCACTGTCTACACCAAAGACGCACTTACAGGGATTTAGGTGCATGTTGCATTTCTTTATTCACTCAAAGATTTGATGGAGGATTGTGACATGATCCTGGTGACGAATAGACTTTGCAAGAATGTCATCAACATAATCCTCTAAAATGTTATTCATGTAATCATGAAAATAAGAGTCATAGCCCATTGGTAAGTTTCTCCTGCATTCTTTAATCCAAATGGCATGACCACCCAACAAAATGTACCTGAAGGTGTTATAATATTTGTCTTGTATTGATCTAGGGGGTTGATGAAAATTTTATTATATCCTGAAAAATGATCCATGAAGGAAAGTAATTGATGTCAAGCTATTGAGTCAATGATCATATCAATGTTTAGCAAAGGGAAATCATATTTTAAAGAGGCAAGATTTAGAAACCTAAAATAAGTACACATTTGAATATGGCCATTAGGTTTAGCAACAACCATAATATTTGAAATCCAAGATGCGTAATCAATGGGACATATAAAATCAGCTTTTAGAAGCTTTTCTATCTCAACCTTAACTAACAATACAACCATATGATTCATCTTATGGATCTTCTATTTAAATGGCTTATCATCCGGTTTTAATACAATATTATGTGTTACAATATGTGGATCGATACTAGGCATATCTGAATAACTCCAAGCAAATAAATCTGAAAATTAATGTAAAAGCTTTGTCATATCTTCTTTTTCCTTTGTGAATAAATAACACCCTATACGGATAATTTTTTAGTGTTATCTTTGTCCATAGAAAATTCAACAATTTTTCCATTAAGTACTAGGTTCTGTTGTAAATATGTACCTAAGTTGTGTTTGTTGGCAAGAGACACATTGTAACTTCAAGAGTGTTGTCATTGATTGCAACAAAGTTCATCCCACCCATTTGCAGGACATGGTGTGTCTATACAGTGTTGGTGTTTTTCCCAGATCGGCAGAGGGTTTTCTAGTTCCTATGCACACGTAGATCCGGCCAACAGAAATGGGAGGTTGTGTGAGCTACATCCCCTTCACTTCTGGTTCTGCCGCACCAAGGGGGTTTCCCTATAACTAAAGATGTAACATTGACTAGCTCAATGACAGAAAGATTTAACTTCACAACAACAGGTAGAATACTCTCATGTGTGGACCAAGCTGTGTATGATACATCACAAGTTTGGCAACATTCTTGGACATATTTGTCTGGTTGGGGATGAGAGTATGCAGGGGTCCTAATCCTACTCCTACAACTAACAGGTTGGAATAATGGAATGGTTTGAATTTGATGGTTTAGGTGCAAGATAGGGGTTTTGGATCATAACTACTTCACAAGGGCAAACCGGTGCCTATCTCAGGGCAAGGAGTCCACTAGACGTATACATAAGAATGGCTTGCAACTGGCATTTGAGTTTCAAGGGGTTAGATTGATGCTTGCCTTACAAACATCACCCAAGGATGGGTACTTAACTGTTCATGCTTATAGACATCCCAGCTGATATACATTCTTCTCCATACCTTAACCTAAAACAATTTAATCCACTCCTTGAATGGAAGTTGGAGATCAAGCATGTGATACAGAAACCTGTATCCCTGAATCTATGGAACCCCTAGCAACTAGATTCAAAAGAAGAAATTACATGCAACAAATGGAGACAAACAGATAAATACATGCAGCAATACATTTTTCATATAACATCAACACTGAAACTGAACATATGTGCAAGATACAACTCAGATGCAACACATAAACTCCATAGAGATAAAACAGATAGGAAATGCTTTGTAATTCATTATTTTTCCCCCAAAATTGCCCAAGTCTTCAACCACCCCCCCCAAAATAATGAGTAACACAGTTTGGCCTTTATACCAGGACTGTGTACTCAGCAAAATTACAATGGTCAACTCAAGAATTCACCAAACACAATGCATCTTTAGATTGGCGCTTAGAAATATTAAATGCAGTAGAGAGATAAAGAGGAATGAGCAGGTGAAATCAGGATTTAAACCGTTGCCCAAGGATTTTCTTCATCAATCAGGTTTGACCTATCAATAATCGACCCAAAACCTGCAAATGTCACCATTCTTGCTTAGCTACCTGCAGATCCTTAGTGGCATGTCATTGGTGTTTTCGCATCCAGAAATGGCTACACATGCTCAGAAAAAACCATCGCTGCAGGTTCAAAACAAGGCCGTCAATCCACTCCTATCATTGAGATCCACAGCCCCAAAACATGCATGAAGAGCCACCAGCCAATGATATTGTGCCACGTAGGCACTTCATGCCCCTATTGCTAACCTTCCACTCTCTAAATTTTGCCTTTTCACCCTTGTATATGCAAGAATGGATGCATATACAATTGCCACTATTCACCCTTCAAAAATCCCTTGTATATGCAAAATGCATATACAACTGTTTGATATACAGACCCCAAACCTATTTAGAATAAATTGAAAATCAATTTGGGTCTAACTTGTATCCTCTCTTCCTGCATATTTCCTTGTATATGTGCATGTACATTTGCCTCATACATACAAGGCGGATTTCAAATTTTAATGAGGCATGCTAAAGTTGCTTTAAAATCTGGCTTGCATCTTAACCCTTGTATCTTTTGAATGTACATTGGCACATACAAGTGCCCAACATACATGCTGCGGATCCGAAATATTATTAACTACATTTGATTTCTCCTTCGAGTCTGAAATGTATATTTCTTTATTGTATAATGGCTTGTATGTGCAAACATACAAACAAATACACATACAACTGGTGTGCCCCATCACTTGTGTCTACCCTACGGCACTGTAGCAAATGTATATTTATACCCTTGTATGTGACAATATACAAACACAAATATACAAACCCTCATATACAACTGCAGAATATGCGATAGAATATTCTAGGAATGCATCTTTTCTTTGTTTGTGCGCCCGAATGTATATTTGTTTGTATGTTTGAAATGCATGCTAGCGGCTTTGTATGTAGCTCGATATACAAGACCACTTGTACATCGTACTATAGCAGAAGCATGTCCTCCATCCTTGTACATTTTTCCTTTGTATCTCCACATGCAACCTGCTATACAAAGCAGGAATATTCCTAGGAATCTATGAAAGATTCCCTTTTGTATATGCACATTCAAAGTCTGATATGAATATAAAATGCATATAACTTATTTTTCACCATTTTTTGAAGGCCGACGGAGACTTTTGCAAGCCCGCCAATGTAAATTTTGACCTGTATGTATATACAAACACCTTTGTATATACAAAGACACTTGCACCTTAACTGATTTTTTGAATTTCTTCAACTACAGAGGCCGAAAGTGTTAGAGTTTTTTGGATTTTAGGGAAGGTGCCTACATATCTAAATGCCTGAAACCTAAATACTTATGTAGGCACCATCAGTAACTCGAGCCTAAAACCCTAAACATTAATGATTACTAACATAGGCTCCATCTGGGGACGCATGCCTCTTGTAGGCATGGCGAGAACCTCAGATCTCTGGGATGCAGACCATTCCTTATCCATTAGGCAACAGAGTCGAACATTGCACCAACCTGCATCACCAATTATTTTCAAACATTACTTGGTGGCCCAAGGCCACCAAAAAGGAAAAACCAAAATTTTCCTTTGTCGAACACTTGATTTTCTTCTGATATCATTGGATCAAGTCTGAAGATGCTGCCATGATTTACCAACAAACAACCCTTGTCATTTGCATATTTAAACATCTCACTGAGCTTATCCTTGTCAACCTTATGCAAATAGCCATCAACATCAGGCAACATGTGAACGTTGTATTTGGTGAACAATGCATATTCATATGGCATATACCACTTGTCATCATCTGTATCAGCAACATGCATTGTAAAATGATCTCCTAGCTGGACTAAAAACTAAAAGTACTCAAAGTCCACCATGTAGCTAGGAGCATCAGGCCTCATTGTATCACAAGCTGGCATATCAAGGAAGAAGCTTTCAAATTCACAATTGTGCACATCATGCACACAACCATCATCTGCACCAAGCTGGAAAGAATTAGGCTCTGACACCTCTCCACAATAACCTTCATGATGTATGTTGGTCTCTCTTTCATCAGAATGAAAAATAGAATCCTCCTCAACAACAGTGCCTAGATTTTCACCATACCCAAATAGATCCTCATCACTATATGTGTCAAAAAGGATTGATCCAAGTGCTTCAGCTTCATTATGGTATCCCACTGGTTCATGGGTAGCAGAACATGCATTTTCATTTGTAATGAATTCCTTATGTTGAGGAGTATCAACCTGTGTATCATAAGCAAAACTATAATCAAATAAAGAACAATCATGCTCTGCACTAGCACTTGTTTCAATCCCTGATTGCTCTTCATCATCTCCATGTGTCTAAATAAAAGGTAGTGATTTAAACATGGGGTTGTTCCGCTGTTTGCTTATTTCTTCTCTATCTTGTGCACAATACTCACAATCATCTCTGCTCACCCATTCAAACAAGTGTTCATTGCTGTCCACAACAACATCATTATTTTCATAACCAGATACCTCAACCTCAACCTGGGAGTCATCACTGATCCTTTCATTGGCATCATTTATTAGTGAACAATTAAGTTGAGCATTGTTGTTAGCATTATGTTCAAATATAGCAGTCTCAACTTCTATATTTTCATTTTCATATTTATCTTCAATTGATGCCATGATCACTTGGTCATTTGTAGCTACACAACTATTATTCACACCAAAGCCTGTGGACAGGGAATTCTGCATATGCTCATTTCTCATTTTTTTCTACATTTTCTAAAAACTTGTATGCCATCTACATACTTGTTATCTTGAATTCCCTCAATAATGCACTAGAGGCCTCCTTGAAAGCTTCAAAATATATGCCAACAGAGGCTGAAATATCAGGTTCGAAGGCTTCAGGGATTTATGAAAGGGCTACTGCAAATCTATGACTGAAATCAACACTAGGCTCTTCATCTCGTCTTCTAATTTCCATCAATCTTGCAACAAGATCAGTAGGTTCTCTTGCAAATTCTTTTCTAAAACAGTCAACAAGTTCATCCCAATAGGCAAAGGATTTCTTTGGAAAGCTCAAATACCAATCTCTAGCTCTAGCACCAAAGGATCTATCAAAAAACCTCATCCACATATCCTCATCCCTAAATGAATGTCTCTCCATGAAGCAGTGAAAGTTTTGATATGTGCACCCCCATTACACACATTATGTACACTAAATCTAGGCATTTGATTGTAAATTTTAGCAGGCATACTTTCAACTTAATAATCAACCCATGACAAATCTAATTGGTCATACAAAGGATCAAAAGAGCTTACAAGAGGGTTATCATTCTGACTGGCAGACACAACAAGATTACTACTATTTCATTGAGCCTGCTGGGCTTCTAAGGATATCAACCTATTCTTTATCTCTTCAATTTTTTTACTCAATACATCACCCCCCTCTTGACTGAGTATGGGTGAATACATACTTGGATTCATATAAACTTCACTCTTAGACATCTTATGTCTGTCTAAGACCTAAGGCTTCCCCTTATCATCTAACTTATGCAATAAAACAACAAATATAAATGGGAAGGAGCTAGGTACCTTTTCTCATCCAGATGCTGAAGCTTTGAACAAAATATTTTTAGATCTCAATAACATACATCAGCCTTTCATGTGCACTAAAACTTTTTTGCAGAGTTACCACCTCTCCAAAGAGGATAAAAATTTCAAATAGCTGAAAGCTCATTAAACATTTTTTCTAAGTTCATACTGCTAGCAGAGCACCATCATTCACATGAAAGAACCAGATATGCAGCAATGATCTCACATTATTTGACTCCTGTCACCAATAGAGTCACCAATTCTGTTGGTGTTTTTCCCAGATCAGCGGAGGGTTTTCCAGTTCCTATGCATGAGCAGATCCAGCCAATAGAAATGGGAGGTTGCGTGAGCTACCTCCCTTTCACTTCTAGTTCTGCTGCACCAAGGGGGGTATCCCTATAACTAAAGATGTAACATTGACTAGCTCAATGACAAAAAGATTTAACTTGACAACAACAGGCAGAATACTCTCATGTGTGGACCAAGCTGTGTATGATGCATCACAAGTTTGGCAACATTCTTGGACATATTTGTCTAGTTGGGGATGAGAGTATGCAGGGGTCCTAATCCTACTCCTACAACTAACAGATTGGAATAATGGAATGGTTTGAATTTGATGGTTTGGGTGCAAGACAGGGATTTTGGATCATAACTACTTCACAAGGGCAGACCGGTGCCTATCTCAGGGCAAGGAGTCCACTAGACGTATACGTAAGAATGGCTTGCAACTGGCATTCGAGTTTCAAGGGGTTAGACTGATGCTTGCCTTACAAACATTACCCAAGGATGGGTACTTAAGTATTCATGCTTACAGACATCCTAGCTGACATATATTCTTCTCCATACCTTAACCTAAAACAATTTAATCCTCTCCTTGAATGGAAGTTGGAGATCAAGCATGTGATACAGAAACCTGTATCCCTGAATCTATGGAACCCTTAGCAACTAGATTCAAAAGAAGAAATTGCATGCAACAAATGGAGAAAAATAGATAAATACATGCAGTAATGCATTTTTCATATAACATCAACACTTAAACTGAACATATGTGCAAGATATAACTTAGATGCAGCACATAAACTCCACAGAGATAAAACAGACAAGCAATGCTCTGTAATTCATTATTTTTCCCCAAAAATTACCCAAGTCTTCAACCACCCCCCCCAAAACAATGAGTAACACACTTTGGCCTTTATACTAGGACTGTGTACTCAGTAAAATTACAACGGTCAACTCAAGAATTCACCAGATACAATGCATCTTCAGATTGGTGCTTTGAAATAGTAAATGTAGTAGAAAGATAAAGAGGAATGAGCAGGTGAACTTAGGATTTGCACCGCCGCCCAGGGATTTTCTTCATCAATCGGGTGGTTGACCTATCAATCATCGACCCAAAACCTGCAAATGTCATCATTATTGCTCAGCTACCCGTAGATCCTCAGTGCCATGTCATTGGAGTTTTCCCGCTCTGAAATGGCTACACACACTCAGAAAAAACCATCATTGCAGGTTCAAAACAAGGCCGTCAATCCACTCCTATCGCTGAGATCCATGGCCCCAAAACATGCATGAAGAGCCGCTAGCCAATGATATTGTGCCACGTAGGCACTTCATGCCCCTACCACTGGCCTTTCGCTCTCTAAATTTTGCCTTTTTGCCCTTGTATATGCAAGAACGGATGCATATACAATTGCCACTGTTCACCTTTCAAAAATCCCTTGTATATGCAAAATGCATATACAACTATTTGATATACAAGGCGGACCCCAAACCTATTTAGAACAAACTGAAAATCAATTCAGGTTCGACTTGTATCCTCTCTTCCTGCATATTTCCTTGTATATGTGCATGTACATTTGCCTCATACATACAAGGCGGATTTCAAATTTTAATGAGGCATGCTAAAGTTGCTTTAAAATCCAGCTTGCATCTTAACCCCTGTATCTTTTGAATGTACATTGGCACATACAAGCGCCCAACATACATGCTACAGATCTGAAATATTATTAACTGCATTTGATTTCTCCTTCGGGTCTGGAATGTATATTTCTTCATTGTATAATGGCTTGTATGTGCAAACATACAAGCAAATGCACATACAACTGGTGGGCCCCATCACTTGTGTCTCCCCTGCGGCACTGTAGCAAATGTATATTTGCACCCTTGTATGTGCCAATATACAAACACAAATATACAAACCCTCATATACAACTGCAGAATATGCGACAGAATATTCTAGGAATGCATCTTTTCTTTGTATGTGTGCCTGAATGTATATTTGTTTGTATGTTTGAAATGCATGCTGGCGGCTTTGTATGTAGCTCGATATACAAGACCACTTGTACATCGCACTATAGTAGAAGCATGTCTGCCACCCTTGTACATTTTTCCTTTGTATCTCCACATGCAACTTGTTATACAAAGCAGGAATATTCCCAAGAATCTGTGAAAGATTCCCCTTTGTATACGCACATTTAAAGCCCGATATGCATATAAAATGCATATAACTCATTTTTCACCATTTTTTGAAGGCCGGTGGAGACTTTTGCAAGCCCACCAATGTACATTTTGACCTGTATGTATATACAAACACCTTTGTATATACAAAGACACTTGTACCTTAACTGATTTTTTGCATTTCTTCAATTGCAAATGCCGAAAGTGTTAGAGTTTTATGGATTTTTGGGAAGGTGCCTGCATATCTAAATGCCTAAAACCTGAATACTTATGCAGGCACCATCAGTAGCTCAAGCCTAAAACCCTAAACATTAATGATTACTAACATAGGCTCCATCTGGGGATGCATGCCTCTTGTAGGCATGGCGAGAACCTTAGATCTCTGGGATGTAGACCAGTCCTTATTCAGTGGGCAACAGAGTCAAACATTGCACCAACCTGCATCACCAATTATTTTCAAACATTACTTGGTGGTCCAAGGCCACCAAAAAGCAAAAACCAGAATTTTCCTCTATCAAACACTTGATTTTCTTCTGATATCACTGGATCAAGCCTAAAGATGCTGCCATGATTTACCCACAAACAACCCTTGTCATTTGCATATTCAAACATCTCACTGAGCTTATCCTTGTCAACCTTATGCAAACAACCATCAGCATCAGGCAACATGTGAATGTTATATTTGTTAAACAATGCATATTCATATGGCATATAACACTTGTCATCATCTGTATCAGCAACATGCATTGTAAAATGATCTCCTAGCTGGACTGAAAACTGAAAGTACTCAAAGTCCACTATGTAGCTAGGAGCATCAGGCCTCATTGTATCACAAGCTAGCATATAAGTAGGAAGCTTTCAAATTCACAATTATGCACATCATGCACACAACCATCAGCTGCACCAAGATGGAAAGAATCAGGCTCTGGCACCTCTCCACAATAACCTTCATGATGTATGTTGGTCTCTCTTTCATCAGAATGAAAAATAGAATTCTCCTCAACAATAGTGCCTTGATTTTCACCATACCCAAATAGATCCTCATCACTATATGTGTCAAAAAGGATTGATCCAAGTGCTTCAGCTTCATTATGGTATGCCACTGGTTCATGGGCAGCAGAACATGCATTTTCATTCCTAATGAATTCATTATGTGGAGGAGTATCAACCTGTGTATCATAAGCAAAACTATAATCAAATAAAGAACAATCACACTTTGCACTAGCACTTGTTTCAATCCCTAATTGCTCTTCATCATCTCCATGTGTCTGAATAAAAGGTAGTGATTCAAACATGGGATTGTTCCTCTATTTGCTTATTTCTTCTCTATCTTGTGCACAATACTCACAATCATCTCCGCACACCCATTCAAACAAGTGTTCATTGTTATCCACAACAACATCATTATTTTCATAACCAGATACCTCAACCTCAACCTAGGAGTCATTACTAATCCTTTCATTGGCATAATTTATTAGTGAACAATTAAGTTGAGCATTGTTGTTAGTATTATGTTCAAATATAGCAGTCTCAACTTCTATATTTTCATTTTCATATTTATCTTCAACTGATGCCATGATAACTTGATCATTTACAACTACACAACTGTTATTCACACCAAAGCCTATGGACAGGGAATTCCACATATGCTCATTTCTCATTTTTTCTACATTTTCTAAAAACTTGTATGCCATCTGCATACTTGTTATCTTGAATTCCCTAAATAATGCACTAGAGCCCTCCTCGAAAGCTTCAAAATATATGCCAACATAGGCTAAAATATCAAGTTTGAAGGCTTCAGGGATTTGAGAAAGGGCTACTACAAATCTATGACTGAAATCAACACTAGGCTCTTCATCTTGTCTTCTAATTTCCATCAATCTTGCAACAAGATCAGCAGGTTCTCTTGCAAATTCTTTTCTAAAACAGTCAACAAGTTCATCCCAATAGGCAAAGGATTTCTTTGGAAAGCTCAAATACCAATCTCTAGCTCTAGCACCAAAGGATCTAACAAAAAACCTCATCCACATATCCTCATCCCTAAATGAATGTCTCTTCATGAAGCAGTGAAAGTTTTGGATATGTGCACCCCCATTACACACATTTTGTCCACTAAATCTAGGCATCTGATTGTAAATTTTAGTAGGTATACTTTCAACTTTATAATCAACCCATGACAAATCTAATTGGTCATACAAAGGACCAAAAGAGCTTACAAGAGGGTTATCATTCTGATTGGCAGACACAATAGGATTACTACTATTTAACTGAGCCTGCCGGGCTTTTCAGGATATCAACCTATTCTTTATCTCTTCAATTTTTTTACTCAATACATCATCCCCCTCTTGACTGAGTATGGGTGAATACATACTTGGATTCATATAAACTTCACTCTTAGACATCTTATGTCTTTCTAAGACCTAAGGCTTCCCCCTGGCATCTAACTTATGCAATAAAACAACAAATATAAATGGGAAGGAGCTAGGTACCTTTTCTCATCTAGATGATGAAGCTTTGAACAAAATATTTTTAGATCTCAATAACATACATCAGCCTTTCATGTGCACTAAAACTTTTTTGTAGAGTCGCCACGTCTCCAAAGAGGATAAAAATTCCAAACAGCTAAAAGCTCATCAAACATTTTTCTGAGTTCATACCACCAACAGACCACCATCATTCACATGAAAGAATTGGATATGCAGCAATGATCTCACATTATTTGACTCTTGTACCTTATAGAGTCACCAATTCTGTTGGTGTTTTTCCTAGATCAGAAGAGGATTTGCCAGTTCCTATGCACGAGCAAATCCAACCAATAGAAACGGGAGGTTGTGTGAGCTGCCTCCCCTTCACTTTTGGTTCTGCCACACCAAGGGGGGTATCCCTATAACTAAAGACGTAACATTAACTAGCTCAATGACAGAAAGATTTAACTTGACAACAACAAGAAGAATACTCTCTTGTGTGGACCAAGATGTGTATGATGCATCACAAGTTTTGCAACATTCTTGGACATATTTGTCTGGTTGGGGATGAGAGTATGCAAGGGTCCTAATCCTACTCCTACAACTAACAGGTTGGAATAATGGAATGGTTTGAATTTGATGGTTTGGGTGCAAGACAGGGGTTTTGGATCATAACTACTTCAAAAGGGCAGACTGATGCCTATCTCAGGGCAAGGAGTCCACTAGACGTATACATAAGAATGGCTTGCAACTGGCATTCGAGTTTCAAGGGGTTAGACTGATGCTTGCCTTACAAACATTACCCAAGGATGGGTACTTAACTGTTCATGCTTACAGACATCCCAGCTGACATACTTTCTTCTCCATACCTTAACCTAAAACAATTTAATTCACTCTATGAATGGAAGTTGGAGATCAAGCATGTGATACAGAAACATGTATCCCTGAATCTATGGAACCCTTAGCAACTAGATTCAAAAGAAGAAATTGCATGCAACAAATGCACAAAAACAGATAAATACATGCAGCAATGCATTTTTCATATAACATCAACACTAAAACTGAACATATGTGCAAGATACAACTTAGATGCAACACATAAACTCCATAGAGAGAAAATAAACAAGAAATACTCTGTAATTCATTATTTTTCCCCCAAAATTGCCCAAGTCTTCAACCACCCCCTCCAAAACAATGAATAACATAGTTTGGCCTTTATACTAGGACTGTGTACTCAGCAAAATTACAATGGTCAACTCAAGAATTCTCCAGATACAATGCATCTTTAGATTGGCACTCAAAAATAGTAAATGCAATAGAGAGATAAAGAGGAATGAGCAGGTGAACTCAGGATTTGCACCGCTGCCTAGGGATTTTCTTCATCAATTGGGTGGTTGACTTGTCAATCATCGACCCAAAACCTGCAAATGTTTCCATTATTACTCAGCTACCCATAGATCCTCAATGGTGTGTCATTGGAGTTTTCCCGCCTAGAAATGGCTGCACACGCTCAAAAAATACCATCATTACAGGTTCAAAACAAGGCCATTGATCCATTCCTATCGTTGAGATCCATTTCCCGAAAACATGCATGAAGAGCTGCTAGCCAATGATATCGTGCCACGTAGGCACTTCATGCCCCTATCACTGACCTTTCGCTCTCTGAATTTGGCCTTTTTGCCCTTGTATATGCAAGAACGGATGCATATACAATCGCCACTATTCACCCTTCAAAAATCCCTTCTATATGCAAAATGCATATACAACTGTTTGATATACAAGGCGGACCCCAAACCTATTTAGAACAAATTGAAAATCAATTCAGGTCCAACTTGTATCCTCTCTTCCTGCATATTTCCTTGTATATGTGCATGTACATTTGCCTCATACATACAAGGCAGATTTCAAATTTTAATGAGGCATGCTAAAGTTGCTTTAAAATCCTGCTTGCATCTTAACCCTTGTATCTTTTGAATGTACATTAGCACATACAAGCGCCCAACATACATGCTACGGATCCAAAATATTATTAACTGCATTTGATTTCTCCTTCGAGTCCAGAATGTATATTTCTTCATTGTATAATGGCTTGTATGTGTAAACATACAAACAAATGCACATACAACTGGTGCACCCCATCACTTGTGTCTCCCCTGCGGCACTATAGTAAATGTATATTTACACCCTTGTATGTGCCAATATACAAACACAAATATACAAACCCTCATATACAACTGCAGAATATGCGACGGAATATTCTAGGAATGCATCTTTTCTTTGTATGTGCGCCCGAATGTATATTTGTTTGTATGTTTGAAATGCATGCTGGTGGCTTTGTATGTAGCTCGATATACAAGACCACTTGTACATCGCACTATAGCAGAAGCATGTCTACCACCCTTGTACATTTTTCCTTTATATCTCCACATGCAACCTGATATACAAAGCGTGAATATTCTTGGGAATCTGCAAAAGATTCCCCTTTGTATATGCACATTCAAAGCCCAATACACATATAAAATGCATATAACTCATTTTTCACCATTTTTTAAAGGCCGGTGGAGACTTTTGCAAGCCCACCAATGTACATTTTGACCTGTATGTATATACAAACACCTTTGTATATACAAAGACACTTGCACCTTAACTCATTTTTTGCATTTCTTCAACTGCAGAGGCCGAAAGTGTTAGAGTTTTTTAGATTTTTGGGAAAGTGCTTGCATATCTAAATGCTTGAAGCCTGAATACTTATGCAGGCACCACCAGTAGCTCGAGCCTAAAACCCTAAACATAAATGATTACTAACATACCGGAAGTCAGATTGTAGAGTAACTTGGTCCGATGACCAAGAACAGAGTATGCAACAAGGTCCAACAATCAGGTCTGGATCTCTCAGAGGAAGTATCTATGTAAAGTGCAGACTTGGGGAAGTCAAGAGGAGTACCTTGATTGATAGATTCCAGGGATTGAGCCTCTGGTGATGAAAGGATGAAGAGATATAAGTAGCTAAGTATTGGGTTCCTGTTTGGCAGAGTAAACAGAGGAAGAACTGACCGATAGAGCATCAGACCTTGATCCAGATGAGATATTAATGGTGATCAAGCTTACTAAGGTATCATTCATGATTGATGACTTCTATGAGCATCTCTTTGATATGCATCACTTGATAAGCAAGGATTCAGCCGACAGACCAAGAGTTTGGGAAAATAATATGTATTCTAGATGCCGACTAGAAAGTGGATGAAATCCTTGGTGCAGATATATATACCAGATTGTTTTCGGTATGAGTGGGCTGTGTGTATTGTGGTGTGCAAAGAAAAGTAGAAGAGCAGTAAGGCAGGTCCAGTATGTGACAGGACAGCAGCACTGAAGAAGAGAAAGAATGAAGTGCAACAGATCAGTGTATTGAACCTAACCAGAACTGAACCTTAGCATATGTGGATGCTTCTCATCAGTTCAAGTATCTAGTTTCCCTGTATAAACTATTGTAGGTAGTGAGCCTCTTGTGAGCAATGTCCTCAGGTAGTGTCATTTTGTACTATCTTATTCTTCTAACAGAGAATACTATCTTGGGTTAATCACCCTGTGGTTTTTTTCCTTAACAAGGTTTTCCACATCAAAATCATTGTGTCATGTATATTGATGTTACTTCCATTTCATGGTTATGTTTGCTTATATGATTCAATGCTGCATTAATTGTTAAGGAAGATTAGAAAGTAGAAGTAATTAAGATAACTGATTCACCCCCCCTCTTAGTTATCCACAATTGGTATCAGAGCTATGTTCCTCCAAACAGAGCCTAACAGCTTGAGGAAGATCTGGGAATTCAAATGGATGTGTATGGTATCAGGGAACAACTTCAGTCTACCCTAGATGATCTTGAACAATCCAACTCTGAAGTCAATGAACTGAAGGAAAGACTCAAACAGGCTGATGATTTCATAAATGAACTAAAAGGGAAACTGAGTATCTCTATGAAAAAGAGAAAGGATCTACTTCAGCAATTGGCAAGTCAAGGTGAAGACAATAATACAAATGAAGATCTGAAGGAGAAAACCAAGTTATGTGAAAAGTTATCAAAAGAGGTCATTATGGTAAGACATGAAATGGAATTAGGAGTTATGAAATTTACCCAAGAAATTGAAGAGAAAAGGAAAACTGAAGATGATCTAAGACAATCTCTCAAAGAGAAATCAGAAGACTGCCACAAAATGGATAGAATAATCAGGCATCTTGAATTTGATCTTGAAGAAGCTAGGAATAATAAAGAACAACTTGAGAATTAGATTAACACTCTTAAAAAGGATCTTCAAATAGCAAAGAGAAATTCAAGATAAGCTCTTCCCAACTTGAAGTTCTTCTTCAAAGCCAAAAGAGGGTAGATGAAAAGCAAGGCTTGGGGTATGAGAAAGGTGAAAGCTCTGGATCTGGTCAGAAGAACTCTAGATCAGAAAATCCAAGAAACAAGCCTAGAAGACCTCCGGTAAGGTAACCCAATGCTCAAAGATATCCATCCTTCAATGGATACTGCCACAACTGCAATAATTTTGGTCATAAAGCAAATCAGTGTAGAAGAAGAATGAACCAGACTAATTCATCCTTCTCTAGACAGTGTTTCAATTGCAAAAGGTATGGTCACAAATCTCATGAGTGTAGAAATATGCAAACAAACAATTCATTCAATAGAAGATGCTTTGCATGCAATAGAATGGGACATATGGCTAATCAGTGTAGATCAAGAGGATATCAGTCAAATATTCAAAGAAATGTTGTTTGCTACAATTGCAGTAGATCTAGTCACATTGCCAAATTCTGTAGAAGTAAGAATCAGAACAATAAGGGTCCGGTACATCATAATCAAAACCAAGACAAAGGAAAAGGAAAAATGAATGCGGATGAAATTCAAAGGGAGATGAACAAGATTTGGGTAAAGAGGAGTACAAAAAATGTTGAGGATGGATCTGCACCAGAATTTGTTGCTGATATTCCTTCTGGAAACTAAATAGATGAGCTCTGGCTTAAGGGGAGTAACAAAAGAAAAACATTTTCCCCCAGCCAGTCATTAGGTGCCTAAAATTGGCACATAAAGGGCTGTGGATTAAAGGATTCTCAGAGAAACATATAAAGAAGGTTTGGTAAAGATATGAAAGATCCGTAAGAAGGTTTGAAGAGTCTAATCTTTGAAGATAGATCCAGTTTTACAGTCATCCTGTAAGAAGCAGGTCTTTACAGTTAGATCTGGTTTGATTCAAAATTGAGGAATCTTGATATATGGATAGATTAAATGATTGAGGAAAGAAAGATAGATTGTCAATAATCACCAAGTATAATTCGAAGCATATCTCAGTGATCCGGAAAAAGATCTTTCTCAGAACAAGGAGAACAAGGCAATTGGAATGACTTGAGTTGCGCATTTATTGCAATGTGAAATTAGGGTTTACTTAGTGATAAAAGGGTTCATTTACTCTTCATTTGCACATTTGCATTAGTGAAATAGACAAGAAGAACTCTACAAACAAGCTTGCCTCATCTCTCTCAAGGATCATTCGCAGAATTCAAATCAGCTGGTGATCTCTTCAGCTCATTTTGTGAACCCTAAAAGGTGTAAGAGGTATTTTTCATTCTTTCTCTGAATCTTTAAAGATGACTACTCTGAATGTTGTGAAGATTTCTGATAGGCCACGCCCTGAATTTAACAAACATCCCTACAAATCTCTAGAAGTGAATCCTTTAGGTGCATTTTCTAGCATTCTGCATGGGGTTTTGCATGTTGAAGACGTCAGGGCATACATTCATGCGAACATTGAAGAGTTTGGAGAATCCAAGCTGTCAGATATCTATCACAATTAGTTAATAGATGACTCTTTTGATCTCAAACCTCAGTATAAGGCTATCCGAGGCAAACATTTTGCATAGTGCATTCATTTCCCCTATTTTCTAGAAGATGAATGGGTCTGATATATTTTGAGCAGAATGCATGACAACTTCATGTGGTTGAACAGGCCATTTAAGATCACTAAGGATACCATTAGGGTAGTAACCGGATTACACTCAACCGGTGGGATACCTACTCTCAAATCTGTTAAAAACTAAATTGTAAGTGAGGGTACTGGATCGAAATTTGATAAAAGAGCAATGACAATTGAGGATATCATAGATCTGGATATCAAGTTTGCATCAATGATAATTGGATATAAGATATATCACTCCAGCAGGTAGAATTCAGTATCTGGAACTGTTTTATATACTGCTTATGAAATGTTGAGGAAGAATGCAGACTATGATCTTTGTGAGCTCCTTCTAAACCAACTTTTGGAGAATCTGCAGAAGATAAAGAAGGATAAGAAGAATTCTTTCAAATACAGTGGTTTGATACTCTGTCTATTCTTTTACTACATGAATGAGCTACCCGGATCCAATGGATGGGTATGGCAAAATATCAGATCGGTTGCAATTTAGATCAAAGTATACCTACATGGGCTTGGTGATGCCAAGGCACAAAACACGACGCTATGGGCTACTTCAAAAACTTCCAATGCATGCTGCAAGCTAGAGAAAGAATCCCCCAATCTCTAGTTGAGAAGTACAAAGATACAGTGTGCTTTATGGTAGAAACTAATCATTGCCTAATGGAGGTTGTGGAGCCAAGAACAGTGTGGATCATGCCAATGGGGTATGAAGTGGATGAGAAAATTGTAGAGTTGCATGTTCAGCACATGCTAAGTCAGCCCAAGGATCCCAAGGCAGAAAGGTTTGGAACCTTTGAAGAATTGAGTATAAAGATTCATGTGGAACTAAGACAACCGGAGATGAAGAGAAAAGTGAGAAAAGAAGTAGAGAATGTTGCCAAAAGATATGGCATCTCAAAAGAGGCACTTGATACACATAAAGAAAAGATGGAAAGGACAGAAAAAGAAAGTGCTCTAGTAGAAGCCCCCTCCTGGACCAGATCCTCTAAGAGCTCTGCATCTGCCACTGCTAAGAGCTCAAAGGCATCAAAACCAGAAGCAAACTCATCCGGTAAAGGAGAAAAGAGAACAAAGACAAAGGCAACAAGGTCTTATATTAGTCAGAAGGATGAAGAAGAGACATAATCTAATGAAGAGATCAAGAAGATGAAGAAGAAGAAGAAAGTATCTGGTGAAGACAAGGAGACAGAGGCAGAAGAGTTTGTTGAAAGGCCCACTCTATCCTTAGATGTAGTTAAAGCAGTTACTGTGGATGGGAACCTGCAACCAATAACAGAATTCTATGATGCATATAATGATGCAGATAGAAAGATCTTGGAGGAAGCCACAGTTAAGTACTTGAACATATATAATAAAGCATTTATTGAAATAATTTCTCTAATTCCTAAAAGTTTAGAAAAGGAACTTGAAATGAGAAAAGAAAATGCCAAGGCTAAGGACTTAGAGATTAGAGAACAGATAGCTATTCAGCTCTATCCTTCAATTACTTCGAAACAAATGGATAAGATCTTCAAAGATTGCAAGAATGAGTTCTAGAGTAAGGCTAGAATGAATTAGCTCATGCTTGGAGAAACTGATAAAGTGGCAAAAGAAATAGAAGAAATCCTCCAAAATGCCTATAAAAAATTCAATATTCCTGTTATAGAGGATTTAGGTAATGATCCCTTGGGAATGGATAACAAAGAAGAATCTACTGAGACTATAGCAGAAGAGGTTAAGGAGATAGGTGAAGAGAAAGATAAGGACTTAGAATCCTCTACTCTGGAAGAGGAGATCCATGAACAAGCAAACATCTCTCCTCTGGTTTCCACTATTGACTCTGGATCTAAAGAAGAAGAAAGAGTAGAAGAGAAGATCAGTCAAGAAGCAGAGGAGAAGGAAAAAGAAGATGACAGTAATAAGCGTGCAGAAGGAGAGAAAACTCCAATAGAAAAGACCTCAAATGATAGTGGTAAGGCTGCAAAAGGGGACAAAACCCTGTCATCGGCAAGAGACACAGCAGAAGCAGTCAAAGAATTCTTAACCAAGGAGATGATGGAATTTGATGAACCAGAACTTCTTCAAGGACCATTCAATTTTGACTCCCTCTCCCCGATTCAAACCATGAAGCTAGCATCCTTTACTTCAGCAAAGGCAAAATAAAAACTTCTGAAGTCTCACATGGAAGATTGCAAGCTCATAGAAACTGCATCCGGTGTATTGGAGAAGATCATGCCATCTTTTCAGAAGGATCCTTCAGCCTCTTCATCTGGTAATCTCAAATCTCTAGTAAATAGTGTTAGCACACATTTTGATTCCTTAGAGAAGTCAATAGAAGATAAAGTCCAGAAGGAGTTTGTGGAAAAGAGATTCTCCAAAGTATAAAGAATAATAACCAATGATAGGAGAAATATGGATATAGGGATAAAGAGCTTAGAAAATGCTCTTAAAGATGGTGGGGAAATGTATAAATTTTGTCTATCATGGTCCAAAGTAATAGTGGAGATTGAGAAGAAAGTGAAAGAATAGGAGGATAAACTAACAAGACTATCTCAAAATTTTGATCCTCTTACCACTTCCATAATAAATCAAGAATGTTAGACTATTGCAGTCTTGAATGAAATTAAGAAGCTTGAGAAGGAGAAGAAAAATAGAATATGTAGGTTGAGTGAGCTTAGAGGGATAATTATTGTTGGTGTGAACAGGGTTATCACCTAACCGGTTTACCCTAGTGTGGATAATTCATCTTATTTAACTATTTACTAGTTAAATAATATTCACACGTCACACATTAATCACACATATTAAGTTGACTTAGTGAGTCTACTAGATGTCTAGTTGTGTCTAGTTAAGTCTAGTTGTGTGTTGAGTTGTTGATAGTTGGAGTGAGTTGTCTTATCCTCCACATGTGCAATTAGCTATCATCCTCTAATTGGCACATGTTGTAGGAATATCTCCACTTTCCACTCCACCTTCCTCTCCACCTTCTAGCTCTCACCTTGCCTTTATAAGCAAGGCTCTCTTCATGTATTATGTAATCCAAACAACAATCAATCTTTTGCATTCATTGATAGAATAGAATCATTCTTTCATTTGATCTCTCTTGTGCTTTCATGAAGTCCTAGATCCTGGGTGGCTCCAATCATAGCCAACTCTAACGTGGTATCAGAGCTCTAGGAAGAATCACTTTGTGTTAGTCATTTTTTTAGAGATCTTGAGTGCAATTCATGGTGGATCTTGATGGTTGAGTATGCTCTTCTCTTGCATCGCATGATGACCTAGAGAATTAGAAAAACTTGATAGAATCCTAGTTTTGCGAGGGTTTCCCCTTCTTGCCCATGTATTGCAGGTGCATTTTGGTGCATGTTGTTGCAAATCAGACTTCACCATTACATTCGGAGCAGCCAAAATAGTCAAGATCACCTTCTGTTTCGTCCAAATCAGACATCGGAGGCAAAATTGATGAGGGTTTCAATTTGGGGCTCTTTGGTGTGATCGGGAGTACCAGCAGTTTCAGAGCAGTTTGGGCAAAAATCAACCTAGCCATCGCACTCAAGACACTTGAAAATGTATGGATTGACTGTAAAATCATCCAAATCGGACAAAGTTGGACCAAAAAGCAAAAAAAAATTTGCCCGCCCGTATGGATCTGTCGCAGGAATATTCTGCGGCATATACCACCATAATCTTTGACTGCGTACTGCGGAAGCATCATGGAATAAATCGTCGGGTCATGTTTGTTTTGTCTGCTAGTTAATTGTTAAGTCTGCGATTGTAATTAAAAGGTCTACAGATTTTCTGCGGAATACTTTCATACCCTGGTTGCAGGTACTATAGACCTGTAGTCACAGATCCCGACGGTCTGTGGTAAACATTCCACATTCTTAGCAACAGTTAACTCTCTGGCAGTCTTTAATCTGGCAGATCATACCACTCAGCGGCCATATAAAAATCCTAGCCCGCAGGCGGCTCCCTCCAAACTGTTTGGCGCTGGATCACAGTGTCCATTCTAAATCTACATCTGTGGGCATCTAAAAACCCTACTACAGTCTCCCATCGACGGCATTATCCCCGGCGGTTATCACTATGGTTAAACACCAATCAGCGGAAACCATTCTCTGGCATTATTTGGCGGTCATTATTTTTTTTTAACCGCCTTGCTCACATTTGCCTAAGCAGGATCCAAATCCTCATCAGGCGGCTTTCAAGTCTCACGTCAGAAATTTCCTTCAAATCGTTGGCTGTTCATTTTGGTTGGTATCGTGCAAAACCTCCCACGCAATGTTTACAAACTGGCGGACATTCTAAAATCCTGCCAGCATCTACAATTTTCGATAGTAGTTTGCATCAAAATCTCGGCGGATCTTCCAACAGTCACCTGTGGGCGCTTTGCATACAATCACCGGTGATATTAACCAGTTAGCTCAGATCTCAATCGGTGGTCTACTAGAAACGGTCATTTGAATGGTCCTCAGCGGTTTGGGCCATTTCTTTGCAGTTAAAAATCTAGAATCGGGGGTTTTCTCTACAAAAAAAGGTGGTCGATCCACATTAAAATCGTCGGTTATTTCTAGTGGTGGTCTTAATCACACAAACCCCGGTAGTCAACGACTAGTGGACATTTTGCATCACTGAAAATTCTCTAGACTCGTCGGTTGCTACCAAACCACGATTGGGGGTGTATAACAGTTTCTACTAAACCCGCTACCACTGGCGGTCTCTAAAGTCTCCATCCACAATAGACATCCAAAATCTTCGATGGTTTTTTACCACCCAGCAACATTCTAATCTGCTTGTTGCTAATCAAATCTTGCAGTCAAATAAGGAAATCAGTGGTTAAGGAATTGTGTGGTAGCCATTTCAAATCCCTTAGGCGATCTATTGCCCAACGGTGGTTTTTATTGTTCTCACAAGGTATTTTCAGCTTAACGATAGTTCCCGCATTGGAACAGGTAGTTTTTTGCCTAACTAGCAGTTTCTCGCTAATTGACAGGCGGTTTTGACTAGCCTTTACCACCCAGTGGGCAGTTTCACGTCCAGACAAGCCATTTTTCAGTTACAAGGCAGTTTTCAACTCCTTGCTAAAAGTGGTTTTACAGACAATAGGGTGGTTTTTTTGCCAATTTTTTGCTTTCTGGGAGGGGGAGCATTTTTTTTGCCAAAAGGGAATATTCTAGAATATTCTACTGAAGTCAGCACTGCATCAGCACCGGGGCCTTTTTTGCCCCTCAAAGCCCTAAAAGGGGGCTTTTTTCATTTTTGCATAACTTTTGCCCACGGAGGTGAAATCAGGTAAACAAGATATCGTCAAAAAGCTGACAGAGAGAACTTTGCAGTTGTGTTAGTATTTTTCTGAAATTTTGCTACAAGTGACTGCTATAGCAGTTTGAAGACAGATCTTCATTTTTTGCTTCCGAGCTCACAACTTCTTGCCACGATCTTTGATTTTTGCAATTTTTGTGGCATCGAAAAGGTATTCAGGAGCTCTTCAAATTCATCCATGCACTTTTCTCAGATTCTACTTCAGGTTCATTCTATTTCATTTGTCAATTTTTTGGCTTTTGAGTGATAACTTGAGCATTTTGGCACTTGAGGAAGTGAAACTTGTTTTGAAGGGATCTGTTTGCTGTGGTTAATCATTGTGAGCAATTGTAATCTCCTTTGAATCTTAGCTATAAGATATTTTCATGTTTTCCTAAATTTGGTCCCTTAAGGATGATTGTAAATCGTACTAAGTATAAATTGCCACAATATTCTTTTTTGGGGGGGTGATCTCTTTATTGAGTAACAGGGGTTGTCTTGTGTTCTTTTTTGTACTCTTGTATCATGGATTCACACAAACTTCCTCTACTCACACCATATAACTATCATGAGTGGAAATGTAAAATGGAGATTCATTTAAGAAGTTAAAAAATTCATAGAGTAACAATGGGTACAGAAATTGAACCAACTGCAGCTACAGAAAAGAGAAAGTGGTATAATAGATGTGATCAAGCCTAGGGAACACTATGCTTGTCTATCTCTCCTGATCTTCTTTTTCATATTGAATCTTGTAAAACACCTAATGAAGTGTGGACTACCTTAGAAAATCTCTTTGGTAAACAAGATACAATGAGAGGTTTCAAATTGGAGAATGAATTAATTGGTTTGAATCCAACAGATTTTGCAAGCATCCAAGACTTCTTCACAAAACTAAAATCACTTAGATTGCAGCTCAAACAATGTCAAATTGAGAAAGAGGACACTCAATTGATTCTTTCAATCCTTGCCAAGCTTGGTCCTGACTATTTAGTTTTTGTTTCTACCTTTTATGCTACAATAGATGCACTTGGGAAAGCTTTCACAATGCCTTCCCTTGATGAGTTTGCTGCATTACTCACAAGGGAGCAATCTAAGTTAGTACACATGGGCAAATTGAAGTCTCCTAAACCTCAAGCACTTCTTGCTAATCAAGGTTCTAAGGATCAAAAGGCTTCAACTAGCAAAGGCAAGAAATAGAAAAATAAGGATTTCAAGAACAATGAGCAAGCAAAGGAGTCAACCAAGTCACCTAAGTCCTCATCCTCTCCAAAGGAGGAATCATCTAAGAAGGAGAGACCAAAGTGTGCATATTGCAAGAAACTAGGACATGATGAGCATAAGTGTTATGCAAAGAAAATTGATGAGTTGACTCACATTATTCAAAAGCACAATATCCAAATGCCATCATCACCACTTAGTCCATCCTTTTCTTCGACACCATCATCATCTACACATACAGGGAAAGCAGGCATTGCAAATGGGATAGACAAAGGAAAAGGACATGTACTCTTTGCTTCAACAAGTCTTCAGTCAGAGAGATGGCTTCTTGATTCAGGGGCTTCTCATCATATGGCATCTTCGCAGGGGATGTTCTCTTCATTTGAGTCATGCACTTCGACACCTATCTTGATGGGTAACAATACATATATGCATGCATTTGGAAAAGGAACAATTGATTTTGGTGAGGGCACTTTCAACAATGTGTTGTGTGTACCTTCCTTGACATCCAATCTCCTTTCCATCTACTAGATTACTCATTGTGGTGTAGGCAAGACAGTTGAGTTCACTCCTGATTCAGTGATCATACGAGACTTGGAGAGCAGAGATATCATTGCTGTTGGGATGGCTGATCATGCATCTCACTTGTATACCTTCTCCCATTTTGTTTCTTCTGATGATGTAGATCCATTGATGGCAATTCACACTCATGCATCAAGTGTGAATCATGTTTCTGAGGAGAAGTTTGGTCACTTGAACCTTGGTGTTCTTTCACCCACTTCAGTTCATGAGACTAGTGCTGAGCTTCTATCACCTCATCCTCCTGCTTCTTCAGAGATTGACATCGACATGGGTTCATCTACTCCAGTTGAGCAGGATCATTTCAATCTTTTAGACACAGCTTTGTGGGATACTTTCTTGGTAGGTATATTAGACTTGTTTTGTGAGTCTCATATTGTAGATTTGGAGGACACACTTGAGGGGCTATCTCTCCTCTTTGATAATAGTTACATCACAACTGTTATCCCATCTACTTCGTCTTTGGAGGTTGTTCTTCATCAGTCTACACAGGATTTTGGATTGGACACACATCGTTGCATTGTGGCATTCTTTGATTCTGACATGTGGACACTTGAGCAGTCTTTAGAGGCATACATCATGAGGCTTTTTCCCTCATACCTTGAGATGGAGTTTCTTCGACATCAGCCTTTGGACTTGTTTCTTCCTAAGGGGAGAAATGTTGTTTGCAGGTACAGGACACTTTCTAGCATTCTTCTTCAGACATTCTTCATCGGCACAGGAGCTACTTCATTGTGTGGGGGACCTATAGTCTCACATTTGCTCTCCTATGGGGGGATATTTGATTGTACATATGTGATAGAAGTTGTCCTTGGGGGGTCATGTTGAGTCCTCCTACTATCACTTCTTCTTTCACTTTCATGTTTCATGCATTCTCACTTTTGGAGAGGAGTTTTGTCCCATGAGGTTTTCTCCTTTTCTCCACTTGAGATTTGTTTGTACATGGGTACTTAACATGGCCTAGTATCCGGGACCCATCCATCATTCCATCTTGCTTTAGTCAACTACTCCCTAAGTTGCACTTAAGGGGGGGTGTTGGTGTGAACAAGGTTATCACCTAACCGGTTTACCCTAGTGTGGATAATTCATCTTATTTAACTATTTACTAGTTAAATAATATTCACACATCACACATTAATCACACATATTAAGTTGACTTAGTGAGTCTACTAGATGTCTAGTTGTGTGTTGAGTTGTTGATAGTTGGAGTGAATTGTCTTATCCTCCACATGTGCAATTAGCTATCATCCTCTAATTGGCACATGTTGTAGGAATATCTCCACTTTCCACTCCACCTTCCTCTCCACCTTCTAGCTCTCACCTTGCCTTTATAAGCAAGGCTCTCTTCATGTATTATGTAATCCAAACAACAATCAATCTTTTGCATTCATAGATAGAATAGCATCATTCTTTCATTTGATCTCTCTTGTGCTTTCATGAAGTCCTAGATCCTGGGTGGCTCCAATCATAGCTAACTCTAACAATTATCCCTAAGTTAGAGGCCATGCATGAATCCTTAAATGATTCTCAAACCAAAGCCTAGACAAGTGATCCGACAGATCTAAAGAGGGCAGAAGCTTTTGCATTCCTGTTGAGTGGTCACATCTCAATTTTGGACAGGATGAAGTTGAGCTGGGCAACTGAAGTTGTACAATTGAAGAATACTTTTGCAGATATACTAAAGTATATGTAAATTATAACTGGATAATATACTTATGCGCTAGATTGAGTTTTGAAAATTTTGGTGTGTGGACCCTACCCTTTGCCATTGATGTCAAAGGGGCAGTGAGGAGTAGTGAAAAATGAGGAATCCAGCTAAGGGGGAGCTCTGGAAAATGTACATAAGAACAGAGCATTAGCCAAGGGGGATTATAGTATGACAGTCATTTTTCACTAAGTGTTGCCATCAATACTAAAGGGGGAGATTGTTGGCAAGAGATACATTGTAGCTTCATGAGTGTTGTCATTGATGGCAACAAAATTCATCCCACCCATCCACAGGACATGGTGTGTCTATACCAGAAGTTAGAATATAGAGTAACTTGGTCCGGTGACCAAGAATAGAGTATGCAGCAAGGTCTGACCATCATGTCTGGATCTCTCAGAGGAAGTATCTATGTAAAGTGCAGACTTGGGGAAGTCAAGAGGAGTACCTTGACTGATAGATTCCAAGGATTGAGCCTTTGGTGATGAAAGAATGAAGAGATATAAGCACCTAAGTATTGGGTTCCTATTTGGCAGAGTAAATAGAGGAAGAACTGACCAGCAGAGCATCAAACCTTGATCTGGATGAGATATTGATAGTGATCAAGCTTACTAATGTATCATTCATGATTGGCCGACATGATTGATGACTTCTATGAGCATCTCTTTGATACGCATCACTTGATAAGCGAGGATTCAGCCGACAGACCAAGAGTTTGGGAAAATAATAAGTATTATGGATGCCGACTAGAAAGTGGATGAAATCCTTGGTTTATATATATACCAGATTATTTTTAGTATGAGTGGAGTGTGTGTGTTGTGGTGTGTGAAGAAAAGAAGAAGAGTAGTAAGGTAGGTCCGGTATGTGACAGGACAGCAGCACCAAGGAAGAGAAAGAATGAAGTGCAACAGATCAGTGTATTGAACCTAACCGAAACTAAACCTCAGCATATGTGGATGCTTCTCATGAGTTCAAGTATCTAGTTTCCCTGTATAAACTATTATAGGTAGTGAGCCTCTTGTGAGTAGTGTGCTCGGGTAGTGAGCCCTAATTGGTAAGTGCCATTTTGTACTATCTTATTCTTCTAACAGAAAATACAATCTTGGGTTAATCACCCCATGGTTTTTTCCCTTAACAGGGTTTTCCACGTCAAAATCATTATGTCATGTGTATTAATGTTATTTCCATTTCATGTTTATGTTTTCTTATATGATTTAATACTGCATTAATTGTTAAGGAAGATCAGAAAGTAGAAGAAAAGATAGAGTGACAGTAAGTTGGTTCGGATTGCTCCGCAGTGAAATATTATGGTCTGTGGATCTGAAGACATGTTTGGGAAGTCAATGTGTATCATCAACTCTTGTGGTTCATGGTTTAGAAGTCTGCAAGCTATCTTTCTAGTTTAATAGTCATGGCAGACAATGTTCTTGAGGTTCCAGACGAAGATACAAATGATTCTGGTGATTTGGTATAGAGTGGATGTTATTGGTGAATCCAATGTGCTTGTGGAGGTCTCTAGACCATTTGGCTATTGTGTTGGAGGTCCGTATTGAATTTTGAGCTTGTTGAAGATTTCTTCTTTAAGATTGATGTTCTTCCTAGTCTTGGCCAACCAGATGCTCCTAGTATGTTGCAGATGATCTAAAGAACATTTTAGGAAGCATGGCATGTCAACAAAGGAAGATTCAAGTCTCAGCTATGTTTGGCTGACATTGTAAAGATTCGTGTTAAGTTTAGCTAACCTTGTTGATCATTCCAAGGTTGATGGAGTGTATAAATACTTGTTGAAGAGTTGTTGAAAATGATCCTTGTGTAAAAATGAATTAAATCTGAAAGAAAGGATCTAAGGTAGACCAGAAAAGAAGAGCGAAAGGAGTATAGAGTGAAGAGTCAGTGAAGAACAATTTGAAGATAGAAGAAGAAGTTTTTGAGCCTTCAAAGGGACTGAATCAGGCATGAATGTAGATGCTATTTCTCAGTTCATTAGCTCTATGTAAATCAAAATTTCTTATAGGCAGTGAGCTCTGGGCAGTGCACCCGAAAGCATGTGCCTTCTATTTTCTTAAGTACTTTTAACAGGGTACGCATTTTTGTGGGTTAACACTTATCGTGGTTTTTTCCCTTAATTCAGTTTTCCACGTCAAAATTCTGGTGTTGTGTGTTCGTGTTGTTTCTGCTCAATGTGTTGATTTATGCTTAAATGTTTACATCATTAATCTGGTTGTAAATTAAGAAAGAAGATTAAAAGATTAGAAAAGGTTAAAGTTTAAGGACATCTAATTCACCCCCCTTCTTAGTTGCCCAGACTAATTCCAACAATTGGTATTAGAGCAAGGTTCCTCTAGAAGAAGCTTAACCACTCAAGGAGATCCAGGATGTTGACTTACAAGAAGGATAGTCCAAGATTCGATGGAATAAATTACTCTATTTGGAAGAGTCGCATGAAATGTCATTTACAATGCATGGGTGATGCTTATTGGTATATAACCAAAGATAAGTATGAACCTCCAGAGGAAGGTCCTTTAACTCCAAATCAAGTCAAAGATGCAAAAAATAACCTTCGAGCTAAGAAAGCCTTGTTGAGTGCCCTGACTGATTTAGAAATGACAATTTTTTTTGGACTGAAAACTGCTCATGAAATCTAGAAGTTGGAGAATCTATATGAAGGAGAGGAATATGTCAAATGTGCCAAACTACAAAGTCTAAGAGGAAAATTTGAAAATCTGAGGATGAGTGAGGATGAAAACATCACAATCTACATGCAAAATATAAACGAACTTGTGTGTGGGATTAGGTGTACTGGCAAAACTTTGGAAGAATCAGAGATTGTAGCAAAAGTGCTCAAATCTTTGCCTAATTCATACAAACATAAGGTTGCTTCTATAGATGAGATCAGGACTATTTCAGATGTTACAAGAGATCACCTAGTTGGCAAAATTTTAGCTTTTGAATTGAGTGAATTTGGTGATTCTCTTCCTAAGTCTGAATCTGCATTCAAAGCCAATGTATATGCAAAACAAAGATATAATCTAGGTGAAATCTCTTCTGAAAGATCAAATAGATTTGTGATGACAAGGAATGATCTTGAATATATTGAAATAGAAACTAGAGATCACAAAGCTCTTATTGCCAAAAGAATGCCAAAAGGACCTAGTAAGTATGAAGGAAAATTACCACTCAAATGTTTTTCTTGTAATAAGATTGGTCATTTTGCCTCAAGATGTCTGAAGAGGTTTTCAAAACCAAACCCTAACAGATACAAGGGTTAGAAGAAATGTTACTATGTCTAAGAAGCTGGAGAAGAAGGGGTTACATATGATGAATCTGATCATGGAGGTTCCTCTGAAAATGATTGGGTGTTCATTGTTATCAAAGAAGAAGATCTAGTGTCTACTGAATCTGCTAGCTATGCAAATGTGGAAAGTGCCTTGGATGCTCAGGTTATTGGAGAAGATGAATGGGTGATTGATAGTGGATGTTCTCATCATATGATTGGTGACAAGAGTAAGTTTGTGAGTTTTGAAAATTATGAAGGAGGGCTTGTGAAATTTGGAGACAACTCAGCTGGTAGAATCTATGGTAGAGGATCCATCTCTTTTGATGGTAAGAATAACACCAATGATGTTCTGTATGTGGAAGGACTGAAGCATAATATTCTCAATGTTGGATAGTTGGTTGACAAGGGTTATGATCTTCAATTCAAGGATGGAAAATGTAGAATCTTGGAAAGCTCCAGAACTGAAATTGCATTCGGTACTCAAACTAGAGGTAACATCTTTCACTTAAGTAGTTCTAACAAAAGTTGTTTGATTGCTCAGATAGATCAAAGTTGGATATGGCATAGGAGGATGTGTCATGTGAATTTTGATAAAATTGCCAAAATAAGTTCCACTCAAGCTGTAAGAGATCTTCCAAGACTTGTGAAACTTGATAGCATATGTAGAGAATGTCAATTGGGTAAACAGAACAAATTTTCATTCAAAAGTAAGGAACAAGGTTCAAGTGGGAGATTGGAACTGGTACATACTAATCTCTATGGTCCTGCTAGAATTAGGAGTGTGCAAGGAGACCGATATTTTATGTTGTTGATTGATGATTAGTCTCGGATGATGTGGCTAACTTTCTTGAAAGAAAAATCAGAAGCTCTTGATAAGTTTAAGGTGTTAAAGATGATGGTTGAAAATGAGATTGGTGGGAAATTGAAGTGTTTGAGATCTAGCAGAGGTGGAGAATTTACTTCCAGTGAGTTCGATGCTTTCTGTGAAAAACATGGAATAAAAAGACAGTTATCTACTCCTAGGACTCCTCAACAAAATGGAGTTGTGTAAAGGAGAAAATGGACAATTCAAGAAGCTGCCAGGACCATGGTGATGGAAACAAATGTTCCTCAAGTTTATTGGAGAGAAGCTATGAGTATTGTTGTCTACACTCTTAACCGGGTGCAGATCAAAGGAAATTTTGGTAAGACTCCTTATGAACTATGGTTTGGTCATCCTCCTACTGTGAGATATTTTAGAGTTTTTGGTAGTAAATGCTATATCAAAAGTGATGAGGATTTAGGCAAGTTTGATGCAAGAAGTGATGAAGGAATATTTTTGGGATACTCTACTCAAAGTAAGGCTTACCAGTGCTTCAACAAGAGGTTGAAAAAGATTGTTGAAAGTGCTAATGTTAAAGTTGATGAAAGAAAAGGACATTCAAGGTACTGCAGATATGATTCAGATGATCAAGATGAAAGTCACAGTCAAGGAAGGCAAGTTCAAGTTTAGACTTAGATTCAGATTGATCCAATAACTCTAGTAACTCATGAGGTTAGTGAAGATGATGAGGAACAAGTTCAAGAAATAGAAGTTCAAACAATTTCAAAAACTCCCAGGTATGTAAGGTTGAATCATCCTGAAGATCAGATCATAGGAGATAAGAGGAAAGGTGTTTGAACTAGGAGAAAAATTTCTAAAGATCAAGAGAAGATTTGTTTAATTTCAAAGATTGAACCTAAATCAGTAAGTGAATCTTGCAATGATGAAAACCAGGTTAAAGCAATGGAAGAAGAATTGATGCAAATTGAAAAGAATCACACTTGGGATCTTGTTCCTAGACCTGAGGACAAAAATGTGATTGAAACCAAATGGGTCTTCCAGAATAACCTAAAGAAAGATTGTGAGGTTGTAAGGAATAAGGAAATGTTGGTATGTAAAGGCTATTCTCAAGTGGAAGGAATTGATTTTGAAGAAACTTTTACCCCAGTGGCAAGGATAGAGATAGTTAGATTATTTCTTTCTTTTGATGATTTCAAAGATTTTAAAGTATATCTGATGGATGTCAAATCAACATTCCTGAATGGAGATTTGGAGGAAGAAGTCTACATTGAACAACCAGAAGGATTTTAGTTGTCTGATGGGAGATATGGTTTGTAGACTAAGAAAAGCCTTGTATGGACTCAAGCAAGCTCTAAGAGCCTAGTATGCCAGATTGGATAAGCATTTGCTTAAGCTAGAATTTAGGAAAGGTACTGCTAATAGTAATCTATACTTCAAGATTAATCATGAGGACATTCTAATTGTTGATATCTTTGTTGATGATATCATTTTTGGTGGAAATGAATGTATGTGCAAAGCATTTGCTGATTAGATGAAAAGTGAGTTTGAGATGTCAATGTTTGGTGAGATGGATTTCTTTCTAAGTCTGCAAATTGTTCAGTCAGATAAAGGTATCTTCATATCTTAGTCCAAGTATGTGAAAGAATTGTTGAAGAAGTTTGGAATGGAAGATTCAAAGCTAGTAGGTACACCTATGGTAACTAGATGCAAGCTAAGCAAAGATGATGACTCTCCCAAGGCAAATTAGAAAAGGTATAGATCAATGGTTGGAGGATTGCTCTATCTAACTCAGACTAGACCTAACATCATGAATGTCATTGGACTTGTTGCCAGATTTCAAGTTGATCCAAAAGAATCCCATGTTGTGGCAGTTAAAAGAATATTCAGATATCTCAAGGGGTCAATTGACTATGAACTATGGTATCCAAAGGATGATAACATCACTCTTCATGCATATACAAATGTTGATTGGGCAAGAGATGTGGATGATAGGAAAAGTACTAGTGGTGGTGCATTCTTCTTGGGAAGAAGATTGGTCTCTTAGATAAGCAAAAAGCAAGAGGCAATATCTTTGTCTACTACAGAGGTAGAGTATATAGCAGCAGTAAATAATTGTACTTAGGTTCTGTGGATGAAACAAATATTGAAGGACATCAAAATTATGTTTGAGGAGGTAGTCACAATTTTTTGTAATAATTCTAGTGCAATAAGCATCTCAAAGAATACGGTATTGTATTCAAAGACAAAGTATATATCTATCAAGTTTCATTTCTTGAGAGAGAAAGTAAATGAGAATGAAGTCAAGTTGGAGTTTGTGCCTTCCAAAGATTAGATCACATATATCTTCACTAAGCCTCTTCCCAAGGACACTTTTGAGTATCTCAGAGAGAAGTTAGGGGTTATTACCCCACCTGATCAGAACTAAGATGTACTTATGTGCATCAGTCTAGTGGAATTCTCAGACATATCTTAGATCCAGATTGATGTTGAGAAGATACTACTCTAAGGACTAGTCAGTATGCAAATGTTGGAGATCAGTCTGAAATAAAAAGGGGGAGTAAAGATTGCAAATATGTGCCCTTTGCCATTGATGTCAAAGGGGGAGAGAAGACATGTGAAAAACTAATTGCTGATGACAAGGGGAGTAATGAAGAAAGTGGTTGCAGAAGTCAGGGAGAGAAGTTCTTGTCATGATGGTTAAATTAGTTTTTCACATCACATGTTGCCATCAATGACAAAGGGGGAGATTGTTGCAAATATGTGCCTAAGTGGTGTTGTCATTGATGTCAACATATTCTTGTTGTCATTGGTGTCAATTGTGCCTTATTTTGTTACCTATTCAGGAGACTGAATGTTGAGGATATTGAGAAAATTAATGAATATTCAATATGCACAGACCATATGGAAGTGTAGAGGATTGTTAGAGGTTGCTCCAGTTAAGAATTGAGAAGTCTGCATAAAGATTTGAAGAAGTTATGGCCATCTGAGTAGAACTGGATTTTGCAATATTCAGAAAAGATAGAATGGCAGTAAGTTGGTCTGGATTGCTCCATAGTGAAATATTATGGTTTGCGGATCTAAAGGCATGTTTGGGAAGTCAGTGTGTATCATCAATTCCTGTGGTTCATGGTTTAGAGGTCTGCAAGCTATCTTTCTAGTTTAACAGTCATGGCAGATAGTGTTCTTGAGGTTTTAGAGGAAGATACAAATGATTCTAGTGATTTGGTTTAGAGTGGATGTTATTGGTGAATCCAATGTGCTTGTGGAGGTCTCTGGACCATTTGGCTACTATGTTAGAGCTCTGCATTGAAGTATGACATTGTTGTTGAAGTTTTTTTGTTTAAGATTGATGTTCTTCCTAGTCTTAGCTGACTGGATGCTCCTAGCATGTTATGGATGATCTAAAGAGCATTTTATGAAGCGTGGCATGTCAACAAAGGAAGATTCAAGTCTCAGCTATGTTTGGCCGACAATGTAAAGATCCACATTAAGTTTAGCTGACCTTGTTCATCATTCCAAGGTTGATGGAGTGTATAAATACTTGTTGAAGAGTTGTTGAAAATGATCCTTGTGTAAAAATGAATTAAATCCAAAAGAAAGGATCTACAGCAGAGCAAAAAAGAAGAAGAGAAAAATGAGTATAGAGTGAAGAGTCAGCGAAGAAGAATTTGAAGATAGAAGTAGAAGTTTTTGAGCCTTCAAAGGGACTAAATTAGGCATTAATGGAGATGCTATTTCTCAGTTCATTATCTCTGTGTAAATCAAAATTTCTTATAGGCAGTGAGCCTACTTTGAGCAGTGAGCTCTGGGTAGTGCACCCAAAGGCATGTGCCTTCTATTTTCTTAAGTACTTTTAATAGGGTACTCATTTTTGTGGGTTAATACCCACCATGGTTTTTTCCCTTAACCAGGTTTTCCACATAAAAATTCTAGTGTTGTGTGTTCATGTTGTTTCTGCTTAATGTGTTGATTTATGCTTAAATGTTTACATCATTAATCTGGTTGTAAATTAAGAAAGAAGATTAAAAGTTTAGAAAAGGTTAAAGTTTAGGGACAACTGATTCACACCCCCTCTTAGTTGTCTGGACTAATTTCAATGGGTTCTATGAGGTTGTGTGATTGTGATAATTCTTCAGATTCTTCCTTAGATTTTAGAGTAGTGTTCACTAAGCGGGTGCATTTCTCAAAATATGCATCGTTATTCAAATAAAAAGGTAATCCACATTTATGATGATAACGAGGAACATTGTCATAAGCTCCCAAGAATTCCATTATTTCTTCATCTATCAAAAAGGTATCCAAAGGAATCTCTCCTGGAGGACAATTGGTGTTAATCATCTTAGGATATATCAAATTAAGTGTTAATATTGTGTTGACATTAAGATTAGGATGTCTACGAGCTTTGGTTTCCTTGAAAGGATTATATCTAATGCCACTTGAGCAATGTCGCAAAGTGGAGTCTATAGGTACTCGAATCCCTTGTTGATTAATATCGCAACCATTACCTACATAGTCACAATTCTTACAAAGGATCTAAGATCCTTGACCATAAAGAGAGGCCATCTCTTTAGAAGAAGGTGGAGCCTCGTAGGTCTCATAGTCTATAGAGTAAGTAAGAGTGTTGTTTGCATTTGGTACCAAGGAAACTTTAGGTTTCTGACTTAAATTTTTAGATGAAATTGATGCAACATTTGATGTATTTGGATTAGAGTTGTTAATTTTATATTCTCCTGTAGAGGGGGATGTAAAATCTAATGAACCCCAATCATCACCAATGAATGCATTTGATTGTTTAGAGTTTTACACAACATTGTCTATGGCAAGAGGAGTTGATGGATCAACTTTCAAGTTGTTTAAAATATTACGATGAACAACTTGCTTTTGTAAGTCAATTTGTAAATAGTTATCTAGTTCAGGATCAGCCTCAATAGTATGAAGTTTATCTTTATAAATAAATCAGGGTGGATAAAGTCACAGGTCCAACTTGTACATGTAAAGTTATAGTGCTTACAAATTGTCTTCCAACATTATCAAAACTAGAAATGTGTATTCTAGCTGGCTTAATCAATGAAGTGTCAAACTTAATCTTATGTAACAAATTAATACCACAAGCATTGAGAGTCAATCTATTATCAATCATAACTTTCTTGATCAATTTCTTGTTTATTGTAATGAAGATAATCAAAGGATCATATTGATTTTGAACTTCAAGAGAAGGAAAATCATGTTGTTGAAACAAAATGTCTATTTTTGTCACATGCAGACAATCTAGGAGAGCTTCTACATCATTCATCTTGATAGAAGGTGGTACAATCACCTTTTGCAAAGCTTCTTGGAGCATTCCATGGTATGTAGGCAAAGTTTGTATAGGATCCCAAATGGAAATGTTAGCAGGATTAGCACGAAGCTGCTCAACAAGATCATAATCTTAACTAGTTTTATGTGCTAAATGAGGTGCTTAAGGAACTATAGGTTGAGAGGATGGTAAAGATATCAGAATGCTTGATTGTTGTTTTATTTTTTGTTTGTTATTCTGAGTATTATATGTATGAGAAACCACAATATGACTAGGTTGTTGTGAACTTTGATGTGTTATTTCTTTAGCATAGTTATATATGTAATCAGGAGGTCGAGAAGAAGGTGGAGGACCTCTAACAGTGAGCACCAGTTTAGAGTGTGGTTGAACCACATCTCAACACAAGTTGACCACTATTTTTGACTTCACAGGTTCTTGATGTTTAGGAACGTAGATTGCATTGGCTAATCTTTGAAAGAATGACAATTTAGGAGTCGTAGTGGAATGTTCAATCGAGATAAAGTCCTCAAGGGCTTCATCTAACATATTGAAGTCATCACAACTAAACGGCTCATCATACACATGAAATTCTTGTAAAAATTAATCCAACATTATAACATGTTCTAATTAACCTAGGACTTAAATGTAAAGTAATATGGCATAAACTTTGTGAAAATAAAATAAAATATCACTATGCAAATCACAAAGTTGCAATTTCAAACGCTTTTAATGAAAGGTTAAAGAAATCAATCAAGATTCAATGTATGTACTTTCATAAAATAGGATTTGCAATGTAAATTTTATTTAGGACAACAAAATTTTTTAGATCTGATGTTAAAAAGGATGCAAATTCTTTTAAAACACGGGTTCACCAAAATGTTTAGTGGAAAATGCAAGATAATGATAGTTTGTCTAAACTAAATCAAGACTCACACTTCACACACTAAACATTGGGGATGTAGAATTGAGCTTGTTTTCTATGAAGGATCAAGCTATAGATTTATAGATTTCCTTTTATGCTAGCTATGATTGGATAGATTTTTTTATTCAACTTTTACAAGCTTGTAGCATTCACAAAGCATGAAACACTAATGATCTACTAATGTTGTAATAGACTGATTTCTAGCATTGGTACAGACAAACAAATTACTAAAACACAGAGCAGGGATCATAGAGTGTATACCTAGAAAATAATGGTCTATCAGACAAGGGCACCCGCTCTTTTGTCCCATAAGTTTTAAGGAGTGAAATCTATTGTACCAAGTATTAGAGGGTCTCCAGAGGTTCCCAGATCTAGAAATAAATTCTTAGTTAGACAAGGGCACCCAATCTTTTGTCCTGAATATTTCATGATACTAAAATTTAAAGTTTTGCAATGACTGTATCTAAAATGTCTATCTTTTTTTGCTCCTTTCCATCAGATCTTTTCAAATACAACATGCACATGCAAAAGGAGTAGAAAGATGATTGTGGATATATAGGAGCTTTCCTCAGTCAAGCCCCATTTTTGGTATTCCTACCTCAACAATAGCCAATGATAAAGATTTGTAGAAGTATGTGCTCATCTATCATGTGTGTATGCAGAAATGTAAAACCCTAGATGACTCAAGCATCAAGGAAAGATCAACACTTTATTTCACTCAAGGAAACAACAACAACATCACCTGAAGGAGATAAGAGAAATGAAGGCTTGTAAAACAAGAAGGCGAGGTAGCCGTATCTGCAGAGGATTCCCAAACTCAAGTTGGAGGCTTCAACCCTTCTCCCAATCATACTAAAGGTTTGGCAAACCCTAGGAAGAGAAAGATAGTCTCAAGATCTTGATTCCTTAATTCCATCAAATATATCCATGATAGCAATCTTCAATATCTTCAAAGAGCTTCAACACATTGTTGATCTTCAATGGAAAAAATGGTAGAGTTTTGGCATAGAAAGCTTGCATATAGATTGTGTTTAATAAAATGATTTTCAATTCTCTTTAAATACCTAACCTTAGAAGTTCAAATATTTGAAATAACATACCAACATCATGTGAAAACCTAAAATTTGAAATCAAAATCCTGAGGTGCACAGTAGGAGCTGACACCCCACCAAAATTCAAAACCCTGAAAAATAGAGCAAAACAAGGGTGCATCGTGCCCTTGTCCAAGCCCTAATTTTTCCATCAAGTCTATATTAAGGAGGTCCAAGATGTCCAAAATCCAAAGTTTCTTTTTAGGTTCAGTCATCAGTTACTTCAGAATATGAGATTTCTTTAGTTAGATATAGGTCAATCAGGGTTTAGGGAGGTCAGGAATAAATAGGTTGAAAGGACACCAAAGGAGAGGAGCTAAACCATGAGAAATTGTGCCATTCCATGTAGGAGGACAATTTCTGACATAACAAGTGCATCACCTCTATAGGCTAGAGTTTAGATTATGTCACATTTCCTCCCTTTTTCTTAGCAAATCAAGTTAGTTTAAGTCATTCTAAGTGAAGTACCAAGGGAACCAACGCTCTCTAGAGGTTCTTTTCTATCATAGGTGACCTACAAACCTGGAAAAGTTTCCATGTTTCACTAGTAAGTTGAGTTATACAACTTAGCAAGGGTGCATTATTCAATGATAACAGATATATCAATGAAGGCCCAATCTACAAGCTCTAAAACAATGGTATGGAAATATAAAAATAGTGCATTGAATCAATATACATTGAAAAATGTGAGCATCCTAGTGACATAAATTTTATAAACATGATAATAAACATGAGATTCATAAACAAAACATAGTAAACAAGGAATAGGTAACAAAAATGAAAGGTAAAAAGGTAGATAAACAAATAAAATGGTAACTTGGAAAGAGTCACAAAATTAAGGAAAAAGTTAAAGGTAAGAAAATAAAGAAACTATTCCAAGTGGGGAAGAAAAGGAGAAAGGAAAAAAGAAATAAGGCATGTGGATAGAGTGGGTACAAACAAAGGAAAAGGTGGGTCTAAGAAGGGAAAGGAAAGCAAGTAGGGGGAATATTCATGGAAATCAAAGATCAAGGTTAAATGAGTATGAAAATCACAACAAACAAGGTGTAATAAAAAATAGGCAAATGTGTAAATAGGAAAATCAAAGGACAAAGTAGAATATAAACTATAGGTATATATAAATATACACTCTAATGATAATTTCAAATTATTGAACAAATGTTTAGGTGTAATTTTTGTCTCTATAGGTGTATGCTCATGCTCATCAAGAAATCTCTCATTCTTCATATTCCTTTTCCTTTTGCTCTTCTTTACTTTCCTTTTCAATTACATGTGTTTCTTCTTGATATTTTTTCATGCTAGGTGTAATACATGATCAACAGGTATAGTAGTAAGCACCTCCTTTCTTATCCATCTTGTTTCTTAACATGTGGTTATAGTGCAAAGATAGGTATTTGGTATGCCACAACTTATTTCTTCGGTTTCCACATAGTCGTTTGCATATGAAACTCAAGTATTTATTAGTCTTTTTGGAATTTTCTCTCTTTCTTTTTCTCTCCTTTGATGTCTTCTTTTATTGTGTCTTTTTTTTCTATTTAGTTAGACTAGTTTCATATTTAGGTTCTTTGTGTTCTTCCTTTTGTTTCTTCTTTTATTTATTCTTGGTTTTGTTCAAACATATATTAAAATTGTTTAAATTAATGACTTATTCATATATATGTTTGGGTGATCCCACAATATTGTGTCCCACTTTTTGGCCAAATTAGGTCATTGAAATTAGAATTTATAACCAAATTTTCACTTTCTGACACCTATGGAAACTAAACTATTAAGAATTTGAAGATGATGTGAACTAGTGATTTATGAGATTTTGTGTGTAGATTGCAAATATATATTTTTTAAAATTTTACAAAAAATTTGTGATTTTTTATGTAACTTTTAATAAGTTGTTTTTTATAGTTAACAATATTTTTTAAAAGCGATGTTTATACCATATAGTATAACTTTTTATAGAAAAGATAAAATTATAAAATTTTAAATATAGATTGGTAACACCAATATCTAGTGCACAGATATTTTTTTATAATTTTTTGATGCATTTTTTTAATTATTTTTTGAAGTGAGCTTATATTAGAATTTAGACACAAGTTTATACCATATAGCGTAAATTTTTCTATATGTATCCAAATTCACCTTTTTTTGTTGAATCAAGGACATCAATAGCTGCTACACAAATATTTTTTAGAATTTTGTTTTCACAATTTTACTCTTTTTCCATATGTGTAGAACAGAGAACTTGATGTTCAATAAAAAACCTTTGTTCAGTAAAAATAGAAAATAAATATAACAATCAAATAAAATATATTCAAAAGTTTACATGTTGGAAAGCTCATTTCAAGGGCTACAATCTTGTAAATTATTTTTTCAAGTTCACTCCATTTGGAGGTCCAATCCAGGGTTTGAAACTAAAAATTCTAAAGAAATATTGAGGCCTAGAGTGGGAGAGGCAATCCAATGACCTTTGTTTGAAGAGACCTTCACACAAAAGTAACTTTGTTTGAAGGTCCTTTCAGCTACTTAAAAAAAATTCATAACTATCCACCTTCAAACAAAGGTCACTGTGTATAAAAACTAATTAAGAAATTCATAACAAAAAACCTTTGTTCAAAGTTTTATGAAGCCGACTATTTTTCTAAAAAAATTAAGTGAAGTGCATATATAAATAAGAGGTCAAATATTTTGTAAAAGTAAATAATATATGTCCTAATTTATTTGTATTTTTCAATTTTGAAAGTTTTTTAAAGATAAAATATTTGGTGAAGGATTTTTCAACTGACATTTTTCTGGAGGAAATAGGACAAGGAAAAATAAAGCTAAGCAATCATATTCCATAGAAAAAGAACAAAAACTATCTCAATAAAGGACACAAATATATTTTTTAAAAAAAGGTACGTATTTTTTAATTTGTATAAAAATGTTTCAAAAATATTAAATTCCTACATGTTCTAAATAGTAAATTCAATAGTCTAGAATTAGATTCAAAAATATAGATTTCAATATAGTTTGTAGTTTTAGATTTAATTCTAAACTAGAATTAGATTCCTACATGTTCTACATTCATCTAAATTATCTAGGTTAAATTCACTAAATTCCCTAGCTTCTCTCTAGGGTTTGTATCTCTTTCCACTACTTCCTCAAATCTAGGGTTTGAGTATAGTATCTAATTTTACAGTTAATTTTAATACAAATTAGATTGCTACATGTTCTATGTAACGTTGAAAAATGTCCCCTTGGGGGCTTTTCCCCCATAAGGTTTAGCTCCCGGGTCTTTAGAGTGCATTTAGGACATTTTAGTTCATATTTTAGCATCCCAATGGAATGAGACCTAAGTCCCATGGCAAATAGGACCTAGGAGGACCCCTTGAGCTGTACCCTACCTAAAATAGGGGGGAGCACTTGGGTGCCTATGCCCTAGTTCTATCCTAATTTAACGTAGCCTCAATTTCTGGGTGTTAGTTAGTGACCGTTATTAGGTCCCTTTGTCAACACGGTAAGTTTGAATTTCAAATATCTTGTCAGGAGTGCTTGTAGATGCATATATAAGCATGTTTAGGCATTCATTTGTAAACTAGATTTCAATTAAATGATTACTAGGAAACTATTGTGTTCTCAAGGTGATTCAAGGCTTTCTATTGTGTTGTAAGAGCAGACTTGTGTGTTTTGTGTGTTGATATTTGCATATTTGAACATCAATTCCTTCATGGCATGGAGAGCATCTTCCTCCATGAAAGCTTTACTACAAGGTGACATATCATTGTGTTTTTATCATTGATTCCTTTGGTTTTTGGCCTTTACCTCACAAGGGCATGCCCTCTTTATCTGACAATAGTATTCAGAGATTAAGTGTCCTCCAAGGTTTGACTGAGGCAAACCTCTAAACACCACAACTCCCAAACCAAGTCTTGTGATTGCAGGTTACAGGTGTCGCATCTAGAAAAAGTGGAGTTGCAGGAAGGCTTGGCAGACATTAGGGATTCAGGATCTGAAGGAAAGACAGACAAAGGGGCACTTTTGGGACTAGGGCACTCGCTCCAGTGTCCTCCGTGGATAGATTCTAAAAAATAGAAGTTATAGGGCTGATCCATGTCTGAAGGAGGTCCAAATTCCCTGAAAAAGTAGGTACATTGGACTTGGACGCCCGCTCCAGTGTCCCCGACTGTTCCACTTTGGAACCCCAAAAATAGGTATTCTATAATTTGGTATTTTACTCCCGTCTGCAAGAGCTTTTTCTGTAATTCATTAATTTGTTGTCATATTTGCATAATTAGGGTTTTAATGGTCAATTGAGAATAGGAGAAGGAAAATTTGATAATTAATTCCCTAATCCAAGTTTCCCCTCATTTGCAAGTGACCTAGGGTATGATAGTGCTCACCACTCAACCCTAGATCCTTCAAGGTTAGGGTGAAAGGAGTATTTTAACATCTAAACCACAAAAGATCAACAAATCCAATTTTACCCTAAACATTCTAAATTCATCTAAATTTATAACCATGACAACTTGTATTATGAAGGTTGGATAGGTGGAATCAAATACATGTATATCTCTATTTACATGCTCAAACCCTAATCAAGATATGATAGGAAAAGATAAATAAAGATGACTATAAACCCTAGCGTAAATCTAAAATAAAAAGATAAAAGTGGGAAATTAGATAGATAAGAATTGTTTAATTAAAATAAAGGCCAAACCCTACTATAAAATCCTAGATCATGATGGAATGTCAAGTTCACCAATAAATGTAAAGGAAAACCATTTGACTATTACCATGTACAATTGATACATCTAACAATTGTGTTACACAAAATGAACCCCTAGTCAATGATCATTGTGTCTTACAAGAATATGATTGGGGTCCATTAGAATTTAAATGTCTTATAGTTTTGGTGAGTATCATGTGGATCTTAAAAGGCTTGGTATTCCATTATTATACATATGACCAAATAACATGATATTTCAATATGGACCCATAAATAATGTGCTCTAGCATAAGAATGGAAAGAGTAGGAGTTCAATATAGTTTATACACGTATGTAAAAAATTTCAATAATAAAGTTAAATAAGACCTTCTCTGAGTGTGCAATAATTTCCTCATGTATTTTTAGCTAAAAATGAGAATTTTGATCCAAGTATTAAAGACCTATCACATACTTAGATTAAAACATGAGTATGTAGAACTTTATTCATAAGCCTCATTAAGGTTGTGAAAACTAAATTGAATTCTTGGTTGAATTTGACGCTAAACCTTTGTTCTCTAGATCTCTAGAAAATCTTGTTACTTATTCTGCGATAAAACTCCCTTAAATCTTCTCAAAGTTTAATTGTTTAAAAATTGTGTGTACAATGATTTCTAAGGTTCTCTAGATGTTTGTGACATAGTTCTATAATTTAATCATAGAGATCATGTACACTAGAAATTAGATTTAATTTTAGTTCACTAGAATTAGATTGGACTACATGTCCTACATTCATCTTTCATATATGCACATGGACAAGTACAATATTTCATATATGCATGGAGTTGAGTAATTTATTTCTTTCCCGCATCATGGGAACCACATCTTGGATTCAATTAAATGTATGTTATCTAGATAATTTAAAATTATATGCTTGAGTCACCTCAAACTATCTTTGTGCACCTAATTTATGCTACAATTACATGCGCTTCTATATATAGATCTACATGAGGAAAATGTTTTTTATAATTTTACATGTATGTTCAATTTTATAGTGATTTGAGAGTAAATGGAAAAACAATGCTTTACATAAGTAAGCTTATATTTAATATTATATAATATCTAGAGAATGATAAAATATTAAAGTGTTAAAACTTACATCTAGTTTTTTGAAATAGAACAAGAAATGTCATTAAGAAAGAATGTCTTGGGGTGATGAATCCATATGTAGAGATGAGAATTTTAGGTTTCTTTGCCTCTCTTTTTGTGGGTCCAATTTTTGTGCTCTAGGGTCCTTCTAATTTCTCTTTTATTGTTGCTCCTTGGCTTCTTGGGTCTAAATCTCCTCCTTTTCTAAGTTTTCTATAGTTTTAGGGAGATACCACCATGGTAGAACTTCCTTAAAAGAAAATAACAAATAGATTAACTTGCAATCCATTAAGGATGAGGATTGTCCTACCATGTTCCTTTGTTTCACATACATTTTCCCATGAATTTAAACAAGGTGAGGGATAAAACACTCCATGAGTAGCTTCTATCTCTCAAGATATATCGATTACAAAAATGATAACATTAGTGATCATGCATGCTACCCTTTAATTAATTGCTGCCCCATACAGTGAAATTGGTTGTGGGAAGATCTTTTTTAATGTCTATCAGAGCCACTCCATAAAAAATTATAGTATATAGTATGTATCATCTTATCTTAGAAGCTAACAAGTTAAAAAATCATAACCAAAACATCAATAAAACCAGTTAGAACATGATTTAAGTGACTTGTTCACTAGTCTTGGTCCTATATCACAGTCTTTATCTGCCATGTCTATGTCTATATCATTGTATTGCATTCTTGTTCAATGTTCATGTTATCCACTCCCATCAATGAAGCTATTTGTTGTTGATCATCCAACTTCAATGCTTCCATGTTCAAATATTCCATGTTGTCACTACTAATGAAAGAGTCCCAACCCTTATTTATGTTCCTATCTTGGGTAAGACACTCAACAAACTATTATGAAATCAAAGTTTTGGCATGAAAATTCTATTGCTCCAAAGTCTTCATCTATCTTGTTGTTTGCTAGCGAATGTTTATTATACCTATTATTCATTTTCATGTATTCTCTATGAAAACTTAGATCTACTTTCCTATGACCACGAGGCCAAAACTTTGTAGTTTGGATATCAGATATGTATACCATAGCCAACCCCTCATCTAGGATATTCATAAATCTATCAGTAGTTATCTTTAATGTAGCAGTAGCCTTTTCACAAATAAAATGAAGTGTGAGTCTAAAAAATAACCCTATAATAACCCTTTTCCTTCCCTAGTATTCATCTTTAGTCCTAGCTTTCCATAATGACCACAAAATCTCAGTAGAAAATAAAACCCAAAACAAATTAGCATTATTATCCACTTTACTAAAAAAACCACAAAGGATGTCAATCTTGTTTATACTAATATCAGACAATACTCCATTTAATCTATTAAAAAAAAGCCCAGACATCACAAGAAAACATACATTCAAAGAAAACATGATCACAATTTTTAGGTAGATTACAAAAGGAACATGGTTTAGTGTCAAAACCTAAAGCCAGTCTCTTAAGCAATAATAACCACCTAAAGACACTTTTTTTAGTCTCAATTATTTTGACCAAATGACATCTAGGGCTTTGGATAACATTTTTTTCTCAAAGATTGTTGCAAGTATGGGCCTAACTAGTGTTGTCATTTATGTCAACATACTCCTTTTGCATTAATGATAAGGATTGGAAGAGCTGTGTGCTGAGGATATTGAGAAAATTAGTCCTAATCTCGAACAGAGAAGATCAGTGAAGACAGTGAGGTAAAGATCCTAGCTAAGATGAATATCAGAGGATGCGCTTCAAAGGGTTTGTAGATATGTGTCTTAAGATGATCTAGTAAAGATTTTAGAGATCCACATAAAGATCTAAAGAAGATATGGCCACTTAAGTAAAACTAGTTTTGGCAGATGTTCAGAGTTGACAGAGTGACACAGATAGGTCCGGTGAGATCCAGAAATGCAATATCCTATTCTACGGATTTGGTGGAGTGTTTAGGAGGTTAATGTAAAGCGACAACTCAATTGGTTTCATGATCTAGAGGTCCTCAAGCATCTATTCCAATATGACAGTGATGACAGACTGTGTTCTTGAAGTTTCAGATGAAGGAGGGAATGATTTTAGTAAGCATAAGTAGTGTGGATGTTCTTGGTGATTCAGGAAAGCTTGTGGAGCTCTTTGGATTGTCTAGTTTGTGTGGGTAGTCCACATTGAAGATTGAGCTCGTAATTGAAGAATTACTTCCGAATGGTGATGTTCTTCCTAAGTCTGGCTGACCGGATGATCTTGGAGATGTTCTATGAAGAATGGCATGTTCCTAAAGGAATATTGGAGTCGTAGATTTGTGTGGCCAATAGTGTGTTGATCCACGTGAAGTCTTTTTGTAATTAGTCATGTTGCATTTATATATTTGCTCTGTAATGTATGCTGGCTTGGATGGTTATTCCTAAGTCAATGTCTTGTATAAATAAGAAGTTGTAAAGTATTTTCAAAAGGAATATAGTGTGGAGATGAGAGTGTGGTAGAGAGGAGTAAAGCAAAAGGCAGAGCAGAAGTATTGAACCTAAATGGAACTGGCTCAAGCATGGTGAAAATGCTATTCTTCAGTTCAAGTATGTGATACTTATTATTCTGTAGACAGTGTGTCTCTTGTAGGTAATGGGCCTCTTGTGAGCAGTGTGCTCGGGCAGTGAGCCCTAATTGGCATGTGCTATTTTGTTCTTTCTATTCTTTTAATAAAGAATACAATCTTGGGTTAGTCACCCCGTGGTTTTTCCCTTAACCAAGTTTTCCACGTCAAAATCTTGGTGTCATATGTGTTAATGTGTTTCTGCATTTGAATTGTTGCATTATATTTCTATGATTGATTTATTATTATGCTACTGAATTAAGAAAAGGATTTAAGTGATTAAATTGCAAGAAAGTTTTTTACAAATGATTCACCCCCCTCTCAGTTGTCTTCCCTAAATCTAACAATTGGTATCAGAGCCAAGTTCCTCTAAAGAGCTTAACCACTTGAGGAGATCTAGGATGTCATCCTACAAGAAGGATAGTCTGAGGTTCGATGGAACCAATTTCACTCTTTGGAAAAGTTGCATGGAATGCCACTTGCAATGTATGGGAATGTAGTAGTGGATCATGGCTTCAAAGAAGTATACCCTTCCATAGAATGGTCTGAGAACCGTAGATGAAATCAGAGATGCTAAATACAATGTGTGGACTAAAGAAGCTCTTCTAAGTGCCTTATCTAATTCAGAGCTGACAAATGTTGTTGACCTACAAACTGCTTTTCAGATTTGGGAAAAATTGGAACTTCTACATGAAGGAGACAAGTATGTTATAAGTGCCAAGCTATAGAGTCTGAAAGGAAAATTCAAAAATCTAAAGATGAGAGAAGATGAAAATATCACTACTTTTATGCCATGAGTAAATGAGCTTGTTTGTGGCATTAGATGTGCTGGTGGAGTCTTGGATGAAGATGAGATCATTGGCAAAGTTCTTAGATCCCTTCCTGATTCTTACAAGTACAAAGTTCCTACTATTGAAGAATTCAGATCTATTTCAGGTATCACAAGAGATCAATTGGTTGGTAAATATGATGCATTTGAATTGACTAAGTTTGGAGATGCCCACCCCAAGACTGAATCTGCATTCAAAGCTAGTGCCTCTATTAAAGGAAAACAAAAGTTCGATCTGGGAGAGAACTCTTCAAGGAAACTGTCATGGTATGAAAAAGCAAGAAAAGACCTGGAAGAAGATGAAGCAAAAGTTGCTCAACTTGAAGCCCTTATTACGAAAAGACTGCCAAGAGGATCTGGTAAGTATGAAGGAAAATTGCCTTTTAAGTGTTTTAACGGCAATAAGATTGGTCATTTTGCCTCAAGGTGTCTGGAAAGATTTTCAAGGCCAAATCCTAACAGATCAAGGTTCCAAAAGAATTGTTACTATGTTCATGAAGATGATGATAATGAAGGAGTAACATATGATGAATCAGAAATAGGAAACAAATCCAAAAGTGACTGGGTGTTTATTGCCATCAAGGAAGAAGATCCAATGCCCTCTAAATCTATCAATCATAAAATTGTTGAAAGAGCTTTGGCTATCCAAGTTGAAGAAAAGGATGATTGGGTCACTAACAGTGGATGCTCTCACCATATGACAGGTGACAAAAATAAGTTCATAGATTTGGAAAGGTATGAAGGAGGAGTTGTAAAGTTTGCTGATAATTCTGCTAGCAGAATTAGAGGAAGAGGAACCATTTCTTTTGATGGAAAGAACAAAACCAATAATGTACTATATGTTGAAGGTCTGAAGCACAATCTTCTTAGTGTCAGACAGTTGGTGGACAAAGGCTATGATCTCCGATTCAAGAATGGAAAATGCAAGATCTTTGAAAGTTCTAGAACAGAGATTGCATCTGGTACTCAAACAAAAGGTAATATTTTCCATTTAGTTGGTACTGGTAAAAGTTGTTTATTTGTTCAAATTGATCAGAGCTGGTTGTGGCATAGGAGAATGTGTCATGTGAATTTTGGTAATATCATCAAGATAAACAACACTCAGGCTGTAAGAGATCTTCCAAGATTGGTAAAACCTAACAATAGTTTTTGTAAAGAATGTCAGTTGGGTAAACAAAGCAGAGTCTCATTCAAAAGCAAGGAACAATCTTCTACCAGATTATTGGACTTAGTTCATACTAATCTATGTGGTCCAGTAAGAATCAGGAGTGTGCAAGGTGATAGATACTACATGTTATTAATTGATGACCATTCCCGGATGATGTGGGTTACTTTTCTGAAAGAGAAATTAGAAGCTCTTGAGAAATTCAAATTATTAAGGGCTATGGTAGAGAATGAAACTGGATTAAAATTAAAATGTCTGAGGTCTGATAGAGGTGGAGAATTCACATCTGGTGATTTCATAGAATTCTGTGAGAAACATGGAATAAAAAGATAGTTGTCTGCTCCTAGGACTCCGCAGCAGAATTGAGTAGTGGAGAGAAAGAACTGGACCATTCAGGAAGCATCTAGAACCATGATGATGGAAGAAAATGTTCCTCAGATCTATTGGAGAGAAACTGTAAGCATTGCAGTCTATACTCTCAATCGAGTACAAATCAAAAGCAATACTTGTAAGACTCCTTATGAACTTTGGTTTGGCATCACTCCCACTATGAGGTATTTCAGAGTCTTTGGTAGCAAATGTTACATTAAAAGAGATGAAGTTCTAGGAAAATTTGATGCTAGAAGTGATGAAGGAATATTCTTGGGTTATTCTACTCAAAGCAAAGCATACCGGTGTTATAACAAGAGATTAAGGAAGATTGTAGAAAGTACAAATGTGAAGGTTGATGAAGGTATTAAAAACCCTCAAGGTTTTATGAATATGATGAAGATGATCAAAATGATGTTTTTGTTCAAGAAGTCCAAGCTCCCTCTGAAATTTAGATTCAGACTGATCTAGTAAATCAGGAAGAAGAGATAAGTTTGAATGAACCTGTTCAAGAATTAGAAGTGCAAGAAACTCCTAAAGTTCCTAGGTATGTAAGACTAAATCACTCTGAAGATCAGATCATAGGTGATAAAAGCAAAGGTGTACAAACAAGAAGAAGGATTGCTCAAGATTCAGAAGAGTATTGTCTGATTTCAAAGATTGAACCTAAGACAATGAATGAAGCTTGCAATGATGAAAACTAGACTAAAGGAATGGAGGAAGAGCTAATGCAATTTGAGAAAAATCACAATTGGGATCTTGTTCCTAGACCTAAAAATAAGAATGTGATTGGAACCAAATGGGTCTTCCAGAATAAACTGAATGAAGATGGTGAAGTAGTCAGAAACAAAGCCAGATTGATCTGCAAGGGTTACTCCAAAGTAGAAGGAGTTGATTTTGAAGAAACTTTTGCTCTGGTGGCAAGAATTGTAGTCAGATTATTTCTTGCTTTTGCTGCCTTCAAGGATTTCAAAGTATATCAGATGGATACCAAGTCTGCCTTCCTAAATGGTGACTTGGAAGAAGAAGTTTACATTGAGCAACCGGATGGATTTCAATTGTCTAATCATGGTGATATGGTCTGCAAGTTGAAGACAGATCTATATGGACTCAAGAAAGCTCCAAGAGCCTAGTATGAAAGATTGGATAAGCATCTTTTGAAGATTGGTTTCAACAAAGGTATTGCTGACAGTAATTTGTATTTCAAAATTGGTCATGAAAATATCTTGATTGTTGAAGTGTTTGTTGATGATATCATTTTTGGAGGAAGAGATAGTATGTGCAAAACCTTTGCAAATCAAATGAAAAGTGAATTTGAGATGTCCATGTTTGGGGAAATGAATTTCTTCTTGGGTCTACAAATCACTCAAACAAAGAAAGGAATCTTCATTTCTCAGACCAAATATGTGAAAGAATTGTTGAAGAAATTTGGGATGGAAGACTCCAAACCAATGAATACTCCCATGGCAACCAGATGTAAATTGAGCAAAGATGATGACTCTCCTAAGGTTGATCAGAAAAAGTACAGGTCAATGATTGGAGGACTATTGTACTTGACTCAAACTAGACTTGACATTATGAATGTTGTTGGTCTTGTTGCTAGATTCCAAGCTGATCCTAGAGAATCTCATGTCATGATAATCAAGAGGATTTTTAGATATCTAAAAGGGACAATTGAGTATGGATTGTGGTATCCTAGAGATCATGATTTTTCTCTTCATGCATATACAAATGTGGATGATCGGAAGAGTACCAGTGGTGGAGCATTCTTTTTAGGGAAAAGATTGGTTTCTTGGCTAAGCAAGAAACAAAAGGCAATATCTCTGTCCACTGTAGAAGTAGAATATATTGCAGCAGCAGGTAGTTGTACTCAAGTATTATGGATGAAGCAAATGCTAAGAGATATCAAAGTGGAGTACGAAGAACCTATCACAATTTTCTATGATAATTCAAGTGCAATTAACATATCAAAAAATCTCATGTTGCATTCAAAGACTAAACATATATCCATCAAGTTTCACTTTTTGAGAGAGCAAGTGAACAAGAATGAAGTCAGATTGGAGTTTGTGCCTTCCAAGGATTAGATTATAGATATTTTTATTAAACCTCTACCTAAGGACTCTTTTGAGTATCTCAAGGAGAAGTTAGGGGTTATTACCCCCCAGTTCTAAATTAAGGTGCACTAATGTGCATCAGTCCGGTGGACCTCACAGTCATATCTTGTGGTCCGGATTGATGTTTGGGAAGTTGTTACTTAGGGGGAGCAGCTGGTATGATTCTAAATTGATACAAGTATGTGCCCTTTGCCATTGATGTCAAAGGGGGAGAGAAGACATGTGAAAAACAAGTAATTATTGATCAAAGGGGGAGCAAGAAAGAAGAGAAGTCATGTGAATGGTTGTTGCTGATAGGGGGAGTTGTGACAGTAAGGAGAAGTTCTTGTCTTGATGGTTAAAATAGTTTATCACATCATATGTTGCCATCAATGACAAAGGGGGAGATTGTTGCAAGTATGGTCCTAACCGGTGTTGTCATTAATGTCAACATACTCCTGTTGCATTAATGATAAGGATTGGATTAGCTATGTGTTGAGGATATTGAGAAAATTAGTCCTAATCTGGAACATAGAAGATCAGTGAAGACAGTGAGGTGAAGATCCCAGCTAAGATGAAGATCAGAGGATCCACTTCAAAGGGTTTGTAGATATGTGTCTTAACATGATCCAATAAATATTTTAGAGATCCGTATAAAGATCTGAAGAAGATATGGCCACTTAAATAAAACTGGTTCTGGCAGATGTTTAGAGTTGACAGAGTGACATAGATAGGCCTGGTGAGATCCCTAAATTCAATATCCTATTCTACAGATTTGGTGGAGTGTTTAGGAGGTCAATGTAAAGTGACAACTCAATTGGTTCATAATCTGGAGGTCCGCAAGCATCTATTCCAATATGACAGTGATGATCGACTATGTTCTTGAAGTTCTGGATGATCCGGATGAAGGAGAGAATGATTTCAATAAGCATAAGTAGTGTGGATGTTCTTGGTGATTCAGGAAATCTTATGGAGGTCTTTGGATTGTGTCTTGTTCATGTTGGTGGTCCTCATTAAAGATTGAGCTCGTAATTGAAGAATTACTTTTGGATGGTGATGTTCTTCCTAAGTCTAGCCAACCAGATGAGTTACACATCCTATAGATGATCTTGGAGATGTTCTATGAAGAATGGCATGTTCCTAAAGGAATATTAGAGTCTTAGATCTATGTGGCTGACAGTGTGTTGATCCGTGAAGTCTTTTTGTAACTAGTCATGTTGCATTTATATATTTTCTCTGTAATGTATGCCGAGTTGGATGGTTATTCCTAAGTCGATGTCTTGTATAAATAAGAAGTTGTAAAGTCTTTTCAAAAGGAATATAGTGTGGAGATGAGAATGTGGTAGAGAGGAGCAGAGAGAAAGGTAGAGCAGAAGTATTGAGCCTAAATGGAACTGACTCAAGCATGGTGAAGATGCTATTCTTTAGTTCAAGTATGTGATACTTATTATTCTGTAGATAGTGTGTCTCTTGTAGGGAGTGGGCCTCTTGTGAGTAGTGTGCTCGGGCAGTGAGCCCTAATTGGCATGTGCCATTTTGTTCTTTCTATTCTTCTAACAAAGAATACAATCTTGGGTTAGTCACCCTGTGGTTTTTCCCTTAACCAGATTTTCCACGTCAAAATCTTGGTGTCATATGTGTTACTGTGTTTCTGCTCTTGAATTGTTGCATTATATTTCTATGATTGATTTATTATTATGCTACTGAATTAAGAAAAGGATTTACGTGATTAAATTGCAAGAAGGTTTTTGACAACTGATTCACCCCCCCTCTCAGTTGTCTGCCCTAAATCTAACAAAGGATAACATTCCAAATAGAGTTAATGTGCTCATAAACCTTCTTCGAGTCATTCATCAATTCATATAGCTTTTTATCTTTTCATTTTCACTAGGTCTATACCATCCATCCATTTTCTACTATCCCAATCAACATTACTCACAACAACAAATTGAGGTGTGTCATCTCTGATGGATTTACATAGGATAGCATATGTTCTTTTTTGTCTTTCAGGTACACTAAAATCATCTTTTATCCATGTCTGACTCTTTAAAGAGTTATCCACAATGATATCTTCAAAAGTATCAATACCTAATTTATGTCATTTCTTCATTGAGTACCCTTGGAGCAAGGCCAACAATTTATCTTTATTCCTTAGGTTCCACCAGATTGATCTGCCACCTTGAATACATTTATTACCAATATCAATGGCATTTCTATTTGATGTGGGAGCATCTTCGGTTGTAGAGCAATCTTGCATCAACCAAAAATGTTTACATTATTTTCTTTTCTTTTATTTCAGTTGCAGTTCAGTAATTTATAGTTCATCATTTTCTACCGTGTTTTGCCACATCTTCATATCAAAGCTCATGGAGTAGGACTTAGTATATACATAGCATCATCTACATCATATCAAGATTTCAAATGATTTGGATTTGTTTCCAGAAAGTTATCACTATCAGAAGTTCATTAGGTTTCATAGAGTAGAGCATTTAGGAAGTCAGTTGAAGGAGAAGGTTTGTGGGGCACTTATGTGACTTGCAGAGCTAAATGAAACATCATACACAACACATAAGGACTAGATAGACCTTCCTTAATGTATACACCAAGTTTCATTCATTTGCGAAGCAATACCATATGTTGAAGGCCTACCTACATGTTTCTACACATTACATCCTTCATTGGAGTTTGTAACCTCTTATGGCCAACACAGAGGATTTTATGACCTTGAAGATGATATATATAGATCTCTTAGGTGCATTAGGAAGTTAGTTAGCAATAGTTAACAATAGTTAGCAATGATGATAGATTAGTTAGAGAATTTCATTTTGGGAAGGCACTTCACTCCATATCTTGCATATATGTTGTAACCAAGAGAACAGACATGTCCTCCCTTGATTGTAGCTCACATGTTGCTGGCATATAAGAATTTTGATTATCTAATATATTGAGCATTTGAATCTTCCATTGCATTCTATATTTGTGTTTACTCTTGCTGCTTGGTTTGGAGAGTTCATTCTTTGGGTCCTCCTACCATGACTACACTAAGTTGCATTAGAGCGAAGTTTTGAATCCTTTGGGAACTGAAGGCATTCTGGAAGATCTTGTAGTGAATAGAGCTCTGACCTAAGGGGGTATGTTGAATATTGAGAGTGGGGGTGAATCAGTATTCTAAAATTTAAACAATTAAACCAAATACCAACTTTAATAATTAGAAAGCAAAGTAACCATAGAAATACAAGCCACATAAACATGACACATAGACACCAGATTTTTACATGGAAAACCCTAGAGAGGGAAAAACCATGGAGAGGATTAGCTCTCAATATATATTACAATCTTTTACAAATGGTGATGTCTAGGCTTGGTCACTCCACGGGCCTAGAACATGCTGGCTCATTGCCATGAAGTACAACTAGGTCTAGTAGGCTCAGTGTCTCAACCCTAAACCTAGAAAGATTACAATGAGGGATATTAAAGCCTACTGCTTGCTTATAGCTAGGCTCACTACCAAGTACAAGTGAAATTGTATAAGGAATATGAATACTACAATAGCATCTATCAGTATGCCAAGGTGCAATCATTTAGAAACTGAATATTGAATCTTGAGTCTTCATCATCACTGATCTTCTATCTCTTCTCTACTATTCTCATGCTTGCATCAATCATCTCCATACAATTCTTCTTTGTACACTTCACATTTGCATCACACATGCCAAACACTAAATTTGATCCCACGTATATATCTGCAACACTTAAGATCTTCATATTAGGTCGACATACTCAGATGAAGCATATAGTTAATAAACTTATAGCTTGTTAGCCAAAGCCATTCATCAAAATACATAGAAGACCTAAATAAAATTTGAAACATCTTCTCATATGTTGGCTCCAACTATAGAACCACTTAGGATAAAGTTCTAATCAATAGAACTTACCGCACATAAATCAAACTATCATGTCAACCTCAAACTCAGACTACTATTGGTTTAGTTCAACTATCAGATTACATCTTTTATTGTAGACCATAGGGCTTGTTCAAAATCATATCAAGGACTCCTCAGACATCACCAATCATACCTTCAGAACCACAAAGTAAAATATTCTTTAGCAGCAAGATGCGGACCAACAAAACTCAAACTCTGTCAGTCAAACTCTATCAAACACTGTAGTGATACTCATCATCTTGCAACTATCTTTTCGGTGGACTTCAAATCTTACAAGTCTAGATTTATAAATTTCATACAAGTGTTTACAACACCTCAAAACCACATAACAAAACATGCAATTGCAAAGAAATGCAGATCATTTTTCTTTGCACTATACACTTTCCATGTCTTACTTCTGTTCAACTAGATTTAGATATTTTCTTCAAATGACTTCTAGAGGAATTCATGACCTGAACACTGGAATATATCATCATCAAGTAGATATGAGTCATCATACCTAAACTGCATTTGTAGGTCTTCATTTGCAGAGGCATACTGATCCACTTTCTATCCCTTACTCTGAATATTGTCTATACTCGGTTATTCTGGCCTTCTAATCTTGGATATTCTTGTACCTTGTTGCCAAATCAAGTTTGTCTTCTAGAGTGATGTTTTCTTTGCCTTGTTACCATCAATGACAACACTCAATTATTCAGCATAGTAGTGTCTCTTGCCAACAATCTCCCCCTTTGGCATTGATGGCAACACTTAGTGAAAAATGCTTGATTGCCTTAACTGCTCCCCCTTTCTATATACACTAGATATATTTCTTCTCCCCCTAAGATGTTTTCCCATTTTTCATTGATCTTCTTCTCCCCCTTTGACATCAATGGCAACGGTGTAGGTTCCAGACTCAAAAATTGTCAAAACTGCAAAGTTTGCTATACTCTGTTGCATATATACCAATACACATTTGTATCTTAATTTACAGTTGAATGTAAAGTATCATTATAGATATTATTTATTAAAGCTATCTCTCCATTCCACCTATTCCTTGTAGTCTCCAAAATATGGATGTGGCTATTTATAAAAAAAACTAGCTTTTCTGCCTCCTGCACATCTAATGGCGTATCAATTAATGCTTGTGATTTCAAGGCTTCATCTTCTAGATTGGTCATGGAATCAATTTTTGGACTTATTAGCCCCCTTAGCTGGCACAACATGTCTTTGATTTCTTCCCTTTTCATCATTAGAATGATGAGATCATTGTGAATATTTATAACCTGTGTCTCTTTGGCACTTATTGACTCAATTGCCAGATTATATGTCTTAGAAATTTTAAGCAATTTGAGTTCCATGTCCTTGATTTTATCTTCTAATTCCTTTATAACTTCTAGCCAAGATAAACAAAATTTGTACAAGTCACAACCTTCATTTATGGCACTTTGTATACCTCTTATTCCTTGCTCTAAAGAGATTTTATCATTGATCAACATAGTTTTCAACTCAGGTAATCTTTTCTCATCAAATTCTTTTCTGACCTTTGTTTCTGCATATTTTTCAAAGGATTCAAAATAAATGCTAATTGATTTTATCATACCTTTTAGTTGATCAGTAGATGATGTCAAAGTGTCTTTCTGGTATTTAGGCATTAATTCTCCCAGTATATTAGATACTATTGTAATGAGCTTATTGTTGTGCATGTGAGTTTTCATCAATTCTTCTTGAGCCTTTTCTTGGGCAAATGATACTAATTCAAATTTCTGTTTTGGAGACAAGGAATTTAGATTTATTGGTTCTTGAAGAAACTTGGGTGGATCTAGGATTTGTGCAATTTGTAGCTTTTCTAAGGTTTCTGTAATAGTGTCTTTTTCCACTTTTTCTGCACAAAGTGAAACTTTCTTTCTCTTCCTTTCTTCAGTTGTGGCTTCTATAATGGGTGAGGTCCTTATTCTTTTTATGGGACTAGATGTTGGTCTCTCCTCTTTAGATCTCTTTTCTTTCCTTTTAGGAGTGCTTGATGTCCATTCTACTAGAGCACATATGGACTTTGATTCTCCTGATTTATTTTTTCCTTAATTGTTCATCTGATGTTTTCTCTGATTGCTTGGGTTCCATCAACATTCTGGAAGATAATTCTGAGAATGTCCCAAATCTATTCTCTTTGGGATCAATAGGTTTACTTAGTAGTGTATCAACTAATTTAGTCAAGACATCTTCTGCAACTTCATAACCTAGTGTAGGGACCCATACAGTTCTTGGTTCCATAGCTTCCATGAAGCATTTGTCTTTATCCACCATGAATACAATATCCTTTTCATACTTTATCACTATTTTTTTAGGTATCCAGAACCTTCTTAACATTTTCTTTTGAAAATCTTTGCAATATTTCCATAAGATTTCGTTATACTTATCTACATTACCCAAACTCTATAAGTGATTTCTTATTTGAGTGTCTACATGTATGTGATCAAGCCAGACAATATTTCCTACACCAGGTAGTTCTCTCAGGAAGTAAAAGAGTAGGCATGAAATCAATGTTCCATACTTGAAAGGATGATCAGTTTCTTTTGTTCTTTTCAAGTTCTCCATTAGTTCACTCTAGAGCAATTCACAGAGGTCATAGTCTGTATTATTTTTTATCATGTCATATGTTGTGTATATAGCTGATGCAGAGACAAAATTTTCTTTGTTGAAGTATACTTTGTATCCAACAATCATTGAAGCAAATTTGACAGTCAGATCCCTGATATCATTCACTGTAAGGGCATTCTTATCAAATTTGGCTCATGTTAGCTGCATTACCACATTGTTCTTCATTTTTGTTATGCTTGGAACCCTTTTGGAGGAGCTCATATTGGTTACATATTTGATGGCTTCTTTGGTTATCATATAGGGTTCATCAAGCCATAGAGATTCAATCAGAATTGCAAGAAAGTCCAACCAGGTGTCAAGTTTCTTTTCTCCTAGAACTTTGTAATCATCTTTCAACACAATGTCCACAGTAGTTAGTTCATCCAAATAAAGTTTTCCTAACTTCATGTGATCATATTCTTCTAGACTGGTATGAATGTATGCTCTCATATCTTCCATATGCATGACCCCATGTGGAGTAATTGAGAATGCCCCTAATGGATCATTTTCCAGTGATTTGAAGAATTGTTTCTTAAACTTGGGGTGAGGCATTTTTCCTATCTTGATTATGTGAGGAGTTGTAATGTCAGAAAATGTTCCCTTGGGGGCTTTTCCCTCATATGGTTTAGCTCTTGGGTCTTTTATCTGCATTTAGGACATCTTGCATCATATTTTGACATCCTGATGAAATGAACCCTAAGTTTCATGACAAATGGGACCTAGGGGGATCCCTTGAACCTAACCCTACCCAAAATAGGAGGGGAGGGCTTGGGTACCCGCACCATAGTCCTGCCCTATTTTTGACCAGTCCTAAATTTTAAGTGTCATCTTGTGATCATTATTTGGGTCCTATGCCAACACGGTAAGTTTGAATTATAAAATTCTTGGTGGGAGTGTTTGTAGTTGCATATATAAGCATGCTTAGGCATTCATTTGTAAACTAGATGGAAATTTCATGAGCATTGGCATTTTGAAAGTGATTCAAGGTATTCATTCTGTAGCAAGAGCATATTTGTGTTGTCTATGTGTTTGTATTTGTAGATTTGAGCATCCATCTCCTCATGGAATGAAGAGCTTCTTCCTCCCATGTGATCTTCACTACAAGGTGACATCATTTGTGTTTTTGAGCATTTATCATTTTTTTTTACCTCTGCCTCCAAGGGCACGCACTCTCTATCTGACAACACTGTTTGGAAGACTTGAATGTCTCTCGAGGGCTTGACTGAGGCAAGCCTCTAAACACCACAACCCCCTCCCAAAGTTTCCATGATTATAGGTTACAGGTTGAAGATATAGGAAAAGTGGAGTTGTAGGAGGGTATTACAGAGTGTCAAATTTGTAGATCAGAGTTAAAAATAGCACCCTGCACTTGGGTGCTTGCTCTTTAGTCCTCTAGATTTCGTGACGAGAAAATCTCTGTGATAGAAGGAATAGGTTGCAGACTGAGCTTCCAAATGCTGACAAAAACCTAGGCATTGGACTTGGGTGCCCACTCATTAGTCCCTGACTGTTCCTCTTCTGAACCCTAAAAATAGGTGCACAATTATTTGTCATTTTACATCTTTCTATAGCAGCATTTTCTGATATTTGTTTGTTTGCTTCCGTATTTGCATAATTAGGGTTTTGATGTATAATTAATCATAATTGAGTGTAATTGACAATCAAATCATACAAATCCAAGTTTCCCTACATCTCAAAGTGTCCTAGGGTATGATAGTGCATTTCCACTTGACACTAAGTCCTTGAATGAAAGGGTGAAAGGAGGATACATGCACAAAACTACCAAAAACTCAACTATCCAAATTTTACCCTTTACATTTTGGTGAACCCATGTTGTTGGACTTGTTTGCACCTTGCTGAGTGTTTTGCTTCTAATTTTCTTTGATTTCATTCATTCATAGTATCATTCATCTTATTGCATTGGAAAACTTAGAAAAAAATTCAAAAATTGGAAAAATTAGAAAAAAGGCATTTTAGGGTTTCTATTTTGAATCAATTAATTTGTCATCACATTTATGATTTTTGCATTATATTTGAGCTAAATTGAAGAAAAATACAAAAAATCAATAGATTGCATTGCATTTTTATCATAAAATTGCTAGGGTTTTGTTGGAAATTTTACATTTTTCATATAACCTAGTAATTCCAAAAATTAAGGTTTGTAGGCAAAATCTTGTTTTAGATTTTTATACTGATATTAGGAACTCATTAAAATTTTCATATGGCTATAGTGTTGCATGTTAGTGTAAATTTGCATTTATATTAAAAAAAATTGCATTTTTACATAGAAAATTTCAACAAAAACTAGCATTTTCATTGATTTTTCACTAGACTTGAACTTGCATTTTGCATGGTAGGGTGTGAAAATCATTTTCAGAACTGAGTGGACTTAATTTTCAACATAAATAATCTTTCAAAACATTCATATAGCATGTTGCATTAAGATATCAAACCTAGGGCTTGAAAAACTTTGATTTTCAATAGATTTGGCCTTATCGACTTTCAAAATTTGCACCAAAGGCAGGTTGTGAAGAATAATTTTGCACTAATTATCTTTTATCAGGGTAATTATCTACTTCCCCTCCTAAAAAATTTCACAACAACTTTTTATTGGGCTCTTGTATTGAAAATTTGGTGAAAAATTGCACATTTTTGCTATATTTGCCCTAGGGTTTGACCTAGATTGCACTCCAAGCGTGTTGTAAGAGATTTTATGGTTGTAGGTGGCTGATATAATTTCTATTATTTTCTACACCTCCTAAAATTCTTTACAACACCCCTTTTGCTAGGTCTTGGAAAATTGTGAAAAATTGCATATTTTTGCTATATTTTCACTAAGGTTTGATCTTGAGTGGCACTATAAGTGTGTTGTGATAGATTTTTTGGTATTAGGTAGCTATTATTACTGATATAATTTTTTGTCCATCATCATTTTCCTCAAAACACCCTTTGTCATGCTCTTTTGCATTTAGATTTGGTGAAAAAATCACATATTTTAGTGTATTTTCACTAAATTTGGACTTGTCAACATCTTAGATTTGCATCAAAAGTGTGTTGGAAAGCATTTTATTATTTCATTGGACTGAAAATAGACATATTATTTGCTTCCCTTGATTATAATCTTTACAACACCTTTTCTTTCATATATTTGCATTGAAAAAGTATAAAAAATCAAACATTTTAGGTCATTTTTGCATATAGTTTTGCACTTGTCTTTTGCATCAAATTTGAAAAGCTTCTAAAATATGATTTTACATTGAAAACAATGCAATGACATCTTCATGTTATTCTTCTTACAAATCTTTGTATGAGTATATCCTAGACTTTGAAAATTTCTCTAATTTCACTAGTTCTAGAGCACATCACTTATGTAAGTGGTATTGATGCTTCCATATGTTCTACATATGAGTTGTAATTACTCTATTATACACATGATTTTAGTAGCTTCACTTTACTCATAGGAGCATATCCTTTGATATTACAAGATTTAACCAAATTCATCTATAGGAATACTCATGAGAAAGATGAGAGTGAAAAGCCCTTTTCTGCCACAAAGTATGATGATGATGATGTACCTTCCCCTCATCCCAATGCTCTCCCTAGCCAAGATGTAGTATTAGTGGATGAGAAAAGGTCTCTCACATTAAATACTTTAGGGATGGATGTTGGGTGCAATCAAAAGGGTAACAATATTAATTCGATACTTATTAATAGACTTGGTAGCAATATTCCTAAGATGATTGTCTGAGGGGCGCCTAGTGCACCCTCTTACTTAAAGCTGGTGATTACAGTTCAAGGTAAACCTCCCTATGACAGCTTCAACTATGCAAACAAAATTACTCAAAGAAATCATGGTGTTCACATTGTAATTGCTCATACATACAACACCCATAATAACAAGAAAAGTAAGGAAGCACCACAGGTGCCTGTCTCTCTTCCATGTTCTCAACCTATGCTCCCTCCACCACCTCATCTTACTCATAAAAGTGGTCAAGAGTATTATCTTGTCAAATAGGTTCACGCTACTCTGGCTAAGATCTCTCTTTGGAATTTAATACAAACATCGCCTACATACCATGGAATGCTCCAAGAAGCTTTACAAAAGGTGATTGTGCCACCTACTATTAAGCCAAATGATGTAGCAACCCTATTAGATTGTATGCATGCGACAAAAATGGATATTCTCTTTCAACCACATGAATTACCATCAATCGAGGTTCAAAACCAATATGATCCACTTATGATCTTTGTTACAGTAAATAAAACATTGGTAAAATGAGTTATGATTGACAATGGATCAGCTCTTAATGTTTGTAGCATTGACCTACTACACAAAGTCAAAGCTGACACATCACAAATCAAGCCAAATAAACTTAACATTTTTGGCTTTGATAATCATAATAGTCAATCATTAGGTACTATAACCCTACCTATACAAGTAGGATCTGTGATAGTGCCTACCCTGATTCATGTCATGCCTTGTTCTCTATCTTACAACATGATTCTTGGTAGACCTTGGATTCATACATTGGGGGTAGTTCCCTCTACTCTACATCATTCAAATAGATTCATATTCAATGATAAGCTCCACACTATTCATGCAGATCATGAACAAGATAACTATTTGATATTGAATTGCAAAAACAAGTATACAATCATGTGAGCTTAAATAATTTGCAAGGTGATCCATCAATGCCTCCTGCCATGAATAATGTTGTTCAAGACTCTGAACCATTGAATGCACTTTCTAGTGATGATTGGGGTTCATTAGATTCTAATCCTTGCAGTGTAGGGGAATATAAACTTAATAACCTTGACACATCAAAAGTAGCATCGATCTCATCTAAGTAATCTTTTGAAGCATCTGAAAAATGTAAAGTCTCCTTGGTAGAAAATAAAGATAATACTCTCAATTACACTACAAATTATGACACCTATGAGGCTTCACCTTATTCTAAGGAACTAGACTCTCTATATGGTCATGGATTTAAAATTTTGTACAAACATAACGACTATATAGGTAAGGGATGTGGTGTATATCAACAAGGAATTTGAGTACCTATAGAATCCGCTTCAACACATTACTCAAGTGGCATTGGAAATAATCCTTTTAAAGAAAAGAAAGCCTCTTGTGATCCTAAAATTAATGTTAATGCAATATTAACAAGACCAAATCAACATATGAGATATCCTAAACAAATGAGGCACAATTGTGGTAGCGAATATTATAGTAGATCGCAAGGGTGGCCTCTTCCTAGATATGTATATTCTTAACATTTGGGTCCATACAGGTAAGTATTTCTAACCCTTTATCTCTCTCGTGATGTGCTTCCCCCGTGATGTGTTATGTGTTGTTTAGGCCTCATGGGATGACCCCTGATTCTATTGTAAGGTTTGGGATACTAGGAGACTGCCACTGTTGTGACCTTCTTCTATTTGTATCATCATTCTTCTATATTGCTTCTCTCTCTGATTTCATTGTTGTGTGTTGTGTCTTATGGACATAGCATTATGGTTGGTGACTTGGGGGCACCCTCCTACGTGACCATCCCTAAGACACTTGTTTCTCCTCTCTCATTTATTGTTTCCTTTCCTCTAGAGTTTCTATCTAGCAGGTGGATGACGAAAAACATTTATACTAATGTGGACCTAGCATCCCTTTAGCAAGAAATAAAAAATTGGACTTAGTTCCTAATATGACGATGGGGTTGTATTTCTTATCCGACACTTGGCTAGTAGAAGCACTCAAGCTTTCTGCGTAGTGATTTTGATGAAGTTTATCTCACTTACAAACCTTAACAATACTGTTGCTCAGTGTACTTTGTTTGTCTTTGAATCTCGCCTTGGTGACACTCGGTTCTGATATTTTCATGATATAGCCCAATGGTTATCCTAGATCTTCGAATTCACAGTATAACCTTGGCTCTTTGTGTGGTTGATCATATGCATTGATGTTGTTGTTTATCATGATTATGTGGACACTAACATGTTTCTTCTAAGGATGTGTTTGTGGGAACATTTGGTAATCATAAAGTACATGTCACCTCTGGGGGGCATGGGCTTTGTGAAAGTCTATGTTCCCTTGTGTGTTTTCTTCCTACCTTAACGTGCTTGATATCGATGCATGATATCAACCACCATAAGGTGGGGGCATATATAAGGTAAGCTGTCTGTTGTAGATGTTAGCAATGTGCTTCTCCCTAGGTGCAGTTTAAAGACTGGTAGCGATGAGTCCCTCCTGCACTCTGAGTTTGTTTGCAATCAATCAATCAATCATCTTAAGCCCTCTTTAGAGGCGGGGTGGTGTATCTCTTGCGGAGAGTGCCCATCCTGTCATTTTCAAAAAGTCCTATGTGGAGGCTGGGAGTATTTCTGTGACAAACTCAACCCTTAAGCGTGTCTTCAGTGATTGTTGTGGTGAATCCCAATCATTGGTGTGTGCCTGTAATGTGCTTGAGATGGTGACAAACCTAGAAATAGGAACACTCCATCACTTGTCTGCCATGTTTTCTTCGTGTCCTCAAAGTATGTGTTTGGTGTGTCTGTTGCCCCATATGCAGTCTAAAGACCAGTGCGATGAGTTCTTCCTACATTTTGGGAGGTTTGGTGTGTCTTGCATGTGTGTTGCCCCATATATGCAGCTTAAAGACTAGCACAATGAGTGCTTCCTGCATTATGGGAGGTATGTTTACTTTCCTTGTACTTGCATCTGCATTTTACATATATGAGAAAAAGAAAAGAAAAGAAATAATTCTTGTCTTCTAAGCATTAACTGTCTTCTATGCATTTACTGTATTCTCCATGTTTTGCATGAATGTAACTTCTTCTTTGTGTTTTGTGTGCCTGTCATTATCTTCAATGTGTCTGGCATGTCTTCTCCATACTTGGTATGTTTGTTGTGTTTGTTGACCATACTTTAATGCATGTATTGGCCTCGTGTTTATACATACATTAAAGCAAGGACTAAATGTAACGTCAAAAAATATCCCCTTGGGGGCTTTTCCCTCATAAGATTTAGCTCCTGAGTCTTATCTACATTTAGGACATCTTGCATCATATTTTGACATCTCGATGAAATGAACCCTAAGTTTCATGACAAATGGGACCTAGGGGGATCCCTTGAACCTAAACCTAACCAAAATAGGGGGAGGACTTGGGTGCCTACGCCCTAGTCCTGCCCTATTTTGGGTCAGTCCCAAATTTTAAGTGTCAGCTTGTGACAGTTATTTGGGTCCTATGCTGACATAGTAAGTTTGAATTATGAAATTCTCAGTGGGAGTGTTTGTAGTTGCATATATAAGCATGCTTAGGCATTCATTTGTAAAGTAGATGGAAATTTCATGAGCATTGGCATTTTGAAAGTGATTTAAGGCATTCATTGTGTAGCAAGAGAAGATTTGTGTTGTCTATGTGTTTGTATTTGCATATTGGAGCATCCATCTCCTCATGGCATGAAGAGCTTCTTCCTCACACAAGATCTTCACTACAAGGTGACATTAATTATGTTTTTGAGCATTTATCATTTGGTTTTTACCTCTGCCTCCAAGGGTACGCACTCTCTATCTGACAATAGTGTTTGGAAGGCTTGAATGTCTCTCCGGGGATTGACTTAGGCAAGCCTCTAGACACCACAACCCCCTCCCGAAGTTTCCATGATTGCAGGTTACAGGTTGAAGATATAGGAAAAGTGGAGTTGCAGAAGGGCATTACAAAGTGTCGAATTTGCAGATCAGAGTTGAAAATAACACCCTAGACTTGGGCACCCGCTCTTTAGTCCTCTAGATTCTATGATGGGAAAATCTCTGTGACATTAGGAATAGGTTGTAGACTGAGCTTCTATATCCCAAAAATGTTAGAAATGAAAGAAACACTACTTTAATGGAAATCTGATTCGAATAAATTTCAGCAATCTTTAAGTGTGCATTAACAATGGAGATTGTAAAAAAACATAAAACCCACTATAGAAAAGATGTCAAATATAAATAAATCAACACAATGTCATAATGTTTACATGGAGAAAACCCTTGCGGGTAAAAAAATCCACTAAGAAAGAGGCACAAGTTTGTATTAATCTCAACAAGATTGTACAATGCATCAACTACACAACTCTCTCCACAAGTCTTCAATCTGATAGCATTCCAGCATCACCTGAGTACCTAAAATCTATATTACACCAAAAAAATACATGGAAAATACTTATAGAAATGTTTTCCACTCTATTCTAGGAATTCACCTTCTCTCTCCTAAGATTCTCCAACCTGTAAACATTAATTACCATCTTACAAGCATCTTACACTTGTCCAAAAACAACCATGCAAAGGTTGGGTGCCCAAGACTAAATCTGGCCTCTTACAACATCTTATGATGTGTCATAACCATCATAGATTCCACAAAAGGGTATCTTTCCAGGATAGGAACCTTGGGCTAAATATAGCAAATATATAACTAACATATCCGTCATATGCGTCATACAATCTCAGAATCTTATGACAACTTGCAGCTGTCATAGATTCACTTACCAAACATTATGACAATTGTCATACATGCAAAGAATAGTATATTCTCCAAGGGAGCACGCTTACCCTCATTTACTTTGAGTTTTTACATTTGACAACAATAAAAGTCACTCCGTAATTACCTCTGGTTACTTTGAAATTACTCCTGCCAGTGAAACTAGTACATCTCCTCATGGATAATTACAAATTACATATAATAAATGGAATAAATACAATATTGGGATTTACAAGGTTAATGGCACCTTATCCCAATATTCTCCCACTTGACATTATACATTGTAAATCAATCCATAGGAAATCAAATGAAAATAATCAAGCACTAGAAACAAGGCCCATGGCCTCTCTACACCATACAAACTTCTCTGTGCTCACAGGCTTGGTCAATGAATCTACAACATTCTCCTGAATGTTTATCTTCTTCATCTCAATCTCTCCATTTACAACCAACCCTTGAACAAAGTGATACTAAACATCAACATGCTTAGTTTGAGCATGATACATGGGATTCTTGGCCAAACAGATAGCACTTTGGCTATCACAACCAATCTGAATGATCCTGCAATCAAAACCAATACCTATACACAATCTCCTCAACCAGACTACCTCCTTAGAGACATGAGTAGCAGCCATATACTCTACTTCTATGGTGGACAAAGCAACTGTGGGCTACCTCTTACTCATCCAACTCACTGCTCCTCCAAATAGAGTAAACACATAGCCACTAGTGGACCTTTGACTGTCTAAGTCACCTGCCCAATCTGCATCAACAAAACCCTATATATCCAATGATTTGTCAGCACTATCAGTACCAGAATAAACTAAACAATAATCAAGAGTACCTGTAAGATATTTAAACACCATCTTCACATAGTTGTAATGTTGTCTACCAGGGTTAGACATAAATCTGCTCAAAACTCCCACTACTTGGGCAATATTTGGTCTAGTGCAAACCATTGCATACATCAAACTCCCTACAACACTAGCATATGGCACATTAGATATATCCCCAAGATCATCCTCAGTCTTTGGACACATATCTAACAAAAGCTTAGTACCAATGGCTAAAGGAAATCTAACTTGGTTACAGTCCTGTAAACTAAATCTTTGCAGAATAGTATTCACATACTTACTTTGTGACAACCAAATCTTTCTATTAACTTTGTCCCTCCCAATCTCCATTCCCAAAATGTACCTTGCAGCACCAAGATCCTTCATCTCAAATGCACCTAAAAGTTGGGATTTAAGCTCACTGATCATACCCTGAGTACTACTAAAAAACAACATCTCATCAACATACAAAGCAATAACTAGTGTAGAATCATCAACATAATGAATGTAAACACAGTGATCCTCCTCGCTTCTAACAAAACCTAATTTCAAAACAAATAAGTCAAACTTTTGATACCACATTCTGGGGGACTATTTCAAACCATAGAGAGACCTCTTTAACCTGCAAGCCCAATGTTCTTTCCCTTTTACCTCAAAACCTGTAGGTTGTTGCATATAAATTTCTTCTCCAAGATCTCCATGCAAGAACATAGTCTTAACATCCATTTGCTTAATCTCTCAATAATAGGCTATAGCAATGGATAAGAGAAATCTAATAGAAGTCAATTTAGCAACAGGAGAGAATATCTCACCAAAATCAACTCCCTCTCTCTGGGAGTAGCCCTTGGCTACCAGTCTAGCCTTGTACTTCTCCAATGACCTATTTGCTCCAAACTTCTTCATGAAGACCCACTTACATCCTATGGCCTTTCTTCCTTTGGGAAAATGAACAAGATCCCAGGTGTTACAAGAGTCTATAGCCATCATCTCCTCCTGCATGGCTAACTGCCAAGACTCACTATCATCTACAGAAATAGCTTCCCTATAGGATCTAGGTTCATCATTAGTACTCAATAAAGCATATACACAACAGAAATCTGGTGGGCTATACCTGTCAACTAGATTCTGTTGTCTTGTGGATCTCCTCAAGGGTGGAGTAAGAGACTCTACTCATTCTTCTTCATGATCATCTACAACAACTTCTTCTGTAACTATAGACTCATCTTCATTAGAACTACTCGAATCTTCTTCTTCTTCTTCTTCACCCCCCAATCCATCATTATGTTCTTCTTGAGGTGCATCTTGCTTCTCTAAATCAAAGTGCATCTTCTTTACCTTTTCTTCTTTATCTTTTGGCTACTTGGGTTTAGAAATAGCTCTAAGTTCCCTAAAAATAACATCTCTAGAAAAGGTAATCTTGCGGGTTAGTGTATTCAAAATCTTATAACCTTTGACATTATCACCATATCCAATGAATGTACACTTTTCATCCTTTGGATCCAACTTAGATCACTTTTCCTTAGGAACATGAACAAAAGCCTCATAGCCAAAAACCCTTAAATGTGAAACAAAAGGTTTCTTACCTGTCCATACTTTATAAGGTGTCAAATCAAGAGCCTTACAAGGAGATCTATTTATCAAGTAGCAAGAAGTACACACAACCTCTTCCCAAAAGTATTTATCTAACTATGCATCACTAAACATACTTCTGGCCCTTTCCATTATTGTTCAGTTCATCCTTTCTGCAACACCATTCTGTTGTGGTGTATACGACGTTGTCTTTTGTCTAATTATACCTGCATGCTTGCAAAACTCATCAAATTACTTAGAGCAATATTCCCCTCCATTGTTAGATCTTAATATTTTTATCTTTAAAACTGATTGATTCTCTACTAAGACTTTGAATTCCTTAAACTTAGTGAAAACTTTAGATTTATGTTTCATAAAATAAATCCATGTAAATCTGGATACATCATCAATGAAGGTGACAAAATAACAAGATTTTCCAATAGATTCATTATCCACAGGCCCAAACACATCCGTATGAATAATTTCTAATTTTTCTTTTGCTCTATTGCTTCCTAAAGGAAATGATTTTCTATTTTGTTTACCAAACACACAATGCTCACAGAAATAAAAGTGCTTATTAGAATAAGAGAAACCATCCAACAATTCTTTATTCTTAATAGTTTTCAATACATTATTACTTGTGTGGCACAATCTATGGTGCCACAACATACAATTGTTTTTTAGAAGCCTTAGAAACATAAGAGGCATTACAAAATGTAGTGGCTTCAAGCTTAAACAAGTTCCTGAATCTCTTCCCTTTCACTACAACCAAGTTCCCTCTCACTAATCTACAACCATGCTTATCAAATGTCACATGCATTCCCAAATCATTCAACTTCGAAACTAAAATCAGATTGCTAGCTAATCTAGGAACATGCAAAACACCAGGGAGGGTTTTAATCCTCCCATCACTAAAAAACAACAATACCTTTCCTTTCCTAACAATCAGATAGGAAGAGTTGTCGCCAAGGTAGATATTACCTCCATCATATTCTTCATATGTGGAGAACCATTCCTTATGCAGGGTCATATGAAATGAGCATCCTAAGTTAACCAACCAATGATCATTAAAAACAACATTACATGCAGAAATTAAAACATCTTCATCTACATTCAAGGACTTATCTGAAGCACTCTCCCACTTTTTCTTGGGGTTTCTACACTCCTTCACATGTCCCCTTTTACCGCAGTTCCAACACTTGACTCTATTCTTTTTGCCAGGAGTCTTAGACCGGCCCTTAGACTTGTCCTTAGCCCCTTTCTGATCTCCTTTAGGTCCCCTTTCCTTAGACCTTCCCTTGACACTGAGAGCATCCCCTGAACCATCTGAACTCTTCTTTCTCAATTCCTATGACAGTAGCACTGAAACAAGGGCATCTAACTTTGGATCCATGAGGTTAGTAGTGATAGCAAGGATAACAGTCTCCCAAGACTTAGGTAAAGAACAAAGAAGTAAGATATATTTATCTTCCTCACTAACTTCAACATCTTCTGAATCAAGCTGACTCAATAACAAATTAAAAGAATTTAAATGCTTTACAACTGATTCACCTTCTCACATTTTCATGGAAAATAATTTTCTTTTTAAACAAAGTTTATTTACCATACTCTTGGCTTGATAGATCTCACCCAACCGATTCCATAATTTGTATGCAGTCTCTTCCTTTATGACATTCAACAAGGTAGAGTTTGAAAGACACAACTGGATGGTTCCCCATGCCTTCTTATCTAGTCTATCCCACTCATCTTTAGAGACATTGTCAGGTTTCTTCTCTTTTTGAAAAGCTAACCATTGGTTTCTTTCTTCCAACAAATCTTCCATTTTCAGCTTCCACAACTCATACCCTGTTCCGTTGAAGTTTTCAATGTCCATTCGAGAGGTTGATACAATGGTGGATGCAGCCATAATAACAACACAAGATCTACAAAACAAACACAACCAAATCTCCCACTATAGCTATAGCTTACACACTACCACCTAAGAGTTAAAGCTAGCTAGGCTCTAATACCAAATGTTAGAAATGAAAGCAACACTACATTAATGGAAATCTGATTCGAATAAATTTTAGTAATCTCTAAGTGTGCATTAACAATGGAGATTGTAACAAAACATAAAACCTACCATAGAAAAAGATGTCAAACATAAAGAACTGAATACAATGATATAGTGTTTACGTGGAGAAAACCCTTGTAGGTAAAAAACTCCACCAGGAAAGAGGCACAAGTTTGTATTAATCTCAACAAGATTGTACAATACATCAACTACACAACTCTCTCCACAAGTCTTCAATCTGACAGCATTCTAGTAGCACCTGATTACCTAAAATCTATAGTGCAGCAACAAAATACATTGAAAATACTTATAGAAATGTTTTCCCCTCCATTCTAGGCATTCACCTTCTCTCTCCTATGATTCTCCAACCTGTAAACATTAATTACCATCTTATAAGCATCTTACACTTGTCCAAAAATAGTCATGCAAAGGATGGGTGCCCAAGACTAAATCTGGCCTCTTACAACATCTTATAATGCATCATAACTGTCATAGATTCCACAAAAGAGTATCTTTCCAAGATAGGAACCTTGGGCTAAATATAGCAAATATACAACTAACATATTTGTCATATGCATCATAGAATCTCAGAGTCTTATAACAACTTGCAGCTGTCATAGATTCACTTACCAAACATTATGATAGTTGTCATACATGCCAAAAATAGTATATTCTCCAAGGGAGCATGCCTACCCTCATTTACTTGAGTTTTTACATTTGCCAACAATAAATTTCACTCCATAATTACCTCTAATTACTCTGAAATTACCCCTACTAGTGAAACTAGTACATCTCCTCATGGATAATAACAAATTACATATAATAAATGGAATAAATACAATATTGGGATTTACAAGGTTAATGGCACCTTATCCCAATAGAAAAAAACCTAGGCATTGGACTTGTGTGCCCACTCATTAGTCCCCAATAGTTTCGCTTCCAAACCCCGAAACTAGGTGCACAATTATTTGTCATTTTACATCTTTCTGTAGCAACATTTTTTGATATTCATCTGTTTGCTTTTGTATTTGCATAATTAGGGTTTTGATGTATAATTGAGCATAATTGAGTGTAATTGACAATCAAATCATACAAATCCAAGTTTCCCTACATCTCAAAGTGTCCTAGGGTATGATAGTGCATTGCCATTCGACCTTAGGTTCTTGAATGAATGGGTGAAAGGAGGATACATGCACAAAACTACCAAAAACTCAACTATCCAAATTTTACCTTTTATAGGAGTAAACATTTTCCCAGAGAAATTTAATTTTCACAGTAGGGTTTCAAGTTGTAAATACCTCTTTCGCTGGATTAGGGTTTTCTTGATCTTGGTTTGAAATCCTTTGGAGAATACTATAGTCGCTTTGAATCTTGCTTCGATTTTCCTTAGTCACTTGAGTGCATGGAATGTAGAATGATTTTTCCTTCAGATACAACTCCTTTTATCCTTCACCTACCAAAACTGAAGTCATTAATGTCACCATACAAAAAGTTGTTAGGCACCTTCCTGGAAACCACAGATACTTTAGATTACTCCATAAATCTTCGCAGTTGGACCTTTTCTTCCAGAACTTGCTTCAGAGGATCTGTCATATGATTCCTTTTATTATATATTTGTGTCAAATTCTAGTACTAATTATCTAGCTAGGGGTTCTAGATTTTCAACACTGCTCCCCCTGAGCCAGATCTCCCAATTTACTTCTTGGAGGAAGTATCTGCACTGAAAGATGGTGCAGATTCATCCTTGACTTCAATCACATCTTTCTTGATCCAAATCTTGCCCATTTCCTTATTGGTTTCAACTGGATCAACCTTTTCTTTTCCCTTATCATTCCTCTCCTATGTTTTCCTTTCTTCAGTAAGGTAGTTTCTTTTTACATTTTTGCCTCTGTAGACTCTTGCAACATGTCCAAATTTGTTGCAATTGAAGCACACAATGTTTCCTTGTCCTTGATTCCTTCCTCTGAATGAATTCATCCTTGATATGCATTGATTAGCCATATGTCCAAATCTATTGCATGTAAAACACTTTCCATTGAATGATTGACTATTCCTTGCATTGCAAGACCCATTTCTTATGAGATTTTAGCATTCATTTGATTTGTGACCAATTTTGTTGCAATTGAAACATTGACCAAAGAATGATGGAACATTCTGATTTACTTTACTCCTGCATTGAGTAGCTTTATGACCAAACTTATTGCAATTAAAACAATGGCCATTGAAAGATGGATACCATTGAGCATTTGGCTATCTAATTAGAGGTCTTCTAGGTCTTCTTCTTTGATTTCTGAATGGGTTTCCTCTATTTTGCTTTAACTCAGTGTTTGTTTGATGAGATTTTGAGCTTTCTCCTTTCTCAAATCCCAAACCTTGCTTATCATCAGCAGTTCTTTGACTAGAAATCATCTCATCAAGTTTTGCAGAAATTAACTTAAACTTTTCTTCATAGCCCTTGGCTTTTTCCAAGTTTGCTTTTAGACTTGCAATTTCTTTTCAAGTTTGGCATAATCTGCTAATTTTCTTTTCATCATTAAATTCAGATCTTCTTTTGCTTTTGTTCTTTCTATAACTTCTTCCAAATCATTCAGGGTTTCATTTGCTGATATCAATTAATCACTAACTTATTTGTATTTGTCTTTGAATTTCTTGACTTGTTCTTTTAATTTTGAGATGGATTCATCAGCTTCCTATAAGTTATCCTTTAGATCCCTGACTTCTGCTTCAGATTGTTCAAGATCAATAAGAGTTGCTTCTAGTTCCTTATTGTTTTCATAATTTCCAAATTTTCTTGCTGCCATGATTACACTACCCTAGATCTTCCTTAAGATGTTAAGATTCTTCCAAGGAACCTTTCCCTAATACCAATTGTTGAATACTGAGAGGACGGGGTGAATCAGTAGTCTAGAATTTAAACAATTAAGCCAAATACCAACTTTAATAATCAGAACGCAAAGTATCCACATAAATACAAGCCACATAAACATGACACATAGACACTAGATTTTTATGTGGAAAACCCAAGAAAGGGAAAAACCATGGAGAGGATGACCTCTCAATATATATTGCAATCTTTTACAAATGGTGATGTTCAGGCTTGGTAACTCCATAGGCCTAGAACATGCTATCTCACTGCCATGAAGTACAACTAGGTCTAGCATGCTCACTACCTCAACCCTAAACCTAGAAAGATTACAATGAGGGCTATTAAACCCTACTGGTTGCTAGCATCCAAGCTCACTACCAAGTACAAGTGAAATTTTATAAGGAATATGAATAATGCAACATCATCTATTAGTATGCCAGGGTGCAGTCATTTAGCAATTGAATACTGAATCCTAAGTCTTCATCATCACTGATCTTCTATCTCTACTCTGCTATTCTCATGCTCACATCAATCACCTCTACACAATTCTTCTTCACACACTTCACATTTGCATCACACATGCTAAACACTTAATTCGATCCCACATATATATCCACAACACTTAAGATCTTCATCTTAGGTTAGCATACTTAGATGAAGAGTTAATAAACTTGTATCTTATTGGCCAAATCCATTCATCAAAATACATAGCAGACCTAAATAACATTTGAAAGATCTTCCCATATGTCGGCTCCAACTATAGAATCACTTAAGATAAAGATCTAATCAATAGAACGTACCACACATAAATCAAACTATCATGTCAGCTGCAAACTTAAACTGCTACTAGTTCAATTCAATTGTCAGATTACATATTTTATTGCGGACCATAGGTCTTGCTCAAAATCATATCAAGGACTCCTTAGACATCACCAATCATACCTTTAGAACTGCAAAGAAAAATATTCTTTAGCGGCAAGATGCAGACCAACAGAACTCAGACTTTGTCGCAGTCAAACTCTGTCAAACACTGTAGTGATACCACCATCTTGCAACTATCTTTCAATTGGACTTTAGATCTTACAAATTTGCATTTAGACACTTCATACAAGTGTTTGAAACACCTCAAAACTAGATAACAAAATATGCACTTACAGAGAAATGCGGATCATTTTACTTTGCACTATACACTATCCCTATCTTACTTCTATTCAACTAGACTTGGATATTTTCTTCAAATGACTTCTAGAGGAAGTCATGACATAAACACTAGAATATATCATCATCAAGTAGCTATGAGTCATCATACCTAAATTGGATTTGTAGGTCTTTATCTGCAGAGGCATACTGATCTACTTTTTGTCCCTTACTCTGAATACTATCCATACTCAGTTATTCTGGCCTTCTGGTCTTGAATATTCTTATACCTTGTTCAAAAATCAAGTTGGTCTTCTGGAGTGATGTCTTCTTTGCCTTGTTGCCATCAATGACAACACTTAATTATTCATCATAGCAGTGTCTCTTGCCAACAATGTATAATTGTGTTTTTCAATAGAGTGTAAATTGTGAGGTAGTTGCTACCTTGTAGTTAAATCACCAAATTGAGGTAGTTGCACCGAATATTAGGAAGAGATACTACCAACGAGGATGCCTGCTATGGCCAATGTTGCTTGAAGGATGGAAACAATTTTTGAGATGGTGAGAACAATGAAGGTTAGGTTGGATGATGTAGAAAAAGATAGAAGAAGAGGACTAAACCCTAGACATGAAGATGAAAGTGATGATGATGAATTTCAAGTTGTTGACCAAAATGAAGAAGCCCTACAAGAAGAAGAATTTGATCAAGTAAAGATGTTGAAAGACATTTCTAATATTTGAAAGTGACCTAGAGTGGAGGTACTGAACTATACTAGAAATTTGAATTTCGAGGAATTGATTGACTGGATAAATCACTTGGAGAAATACTTTGAATATGAAAAAATTGAAGATCCAGAGAGAGTAAGATTTGCAAAAACTAATTTGAATGGACATGCTGCTATTTGGTGGAAAGAAGTTTAGTTGGATAGAAATAGGAGAGGAAAAGAGAAGATCATAAAGTGGGATAAGATGGTGACACAATTGAAGAATCAGTTCATACATGCTGACTATGAGTTGGAATTGTTAAAGAGATTACAAAACCTAAGGCAAAAGGAGAAATCTATGAAGGAATATACTGAGGAATTTCATAAGATGATCATCAGGACTCGACATAGTGAAGCAATCAAGGAGAAAGTGGCAAGATGCATAAATTGATTAAGGATGAATATTTAAGAAGAACTAAGTTTGGTAAGGATGACAACAGTAGAAGAAGCATACTAGTTTGCATTGAAAGTTCAAGACAAGTTGAAGACAAGTTGAACAAGAGGCATGAGAAAAGATATAGAGGTAGATGAGGTAAATTTCAAAGAGGTAGAACATATTCCAAAGGAGAAAGAACTTATGTGGAGCAAAACAAGGAAAGAAGTCCATACAAAAAAGGAAGACATAGATAGAAATTCAAACCGAAGAGATGATATAAATTTTAACTGCAACAGTAGAGGGAACCATAAATCTTACTATAATGAAGCATATAGGAGAGATGAAAGAGGGTTTGATAAAAGAACATTTAGAGGAACTTGTTTTAAGTGTGGAGGTGAAGGACATAGAGCATTGGAATGTCATTAGGGAAGTACAAGCAAGAGGACAAAGAACAATGCAAGAGCAACTTATGTAGAGGAAGAACCTGTTGGATCACCTAGTTTAGTGAGAAAACTAGAGAAAGGAGAATCATTATTCATGAGGAGAGCATTAGTTCAAGTAGAGACAACTAAGGAACCACTACAAAGGAACAATTTGTTCTAAACAATATACAAACTAGGAGGTAAATGTTGTAAAGTGATCATTGATAGTTATAGTATTGATAATTTGGTTTCAAAGGAGATGGTGACTAAACTAAACTAGGAGAGATTGAAACATCTAAAGCCCTACAAGATAGCATGGATTAAAATTAACACAAGGTACTGGTGAGTGAACAATGTTTGGTGAAATTTCATATAGGATCTTATAATGATGAGGTATTGTGTGATATTATGTTGATGGATGTATGTCATATATTGTTGGGGAGACCATTGTAATATGATAGAAAAGATATACATGATGGGAGAAAGAGTACTTACACTATAACATCTAATGGGAAGAAACATATCTTGATATCTTTGGAAGAAGTGTCTAAAAGGGAAGTATGTGGGAATGCTAGAATCTGTTTGGTTGATGGAAGAAATTTTGTAGATGTATTGAGACATGAGAATATGTGTTTTTATTTGATTCCTAAGAAGTGTGGAGCCCTAAGTGTAGAGACTATTACCCGAAAAGAAGAAGAACCACCACCAGAGGAGATAACTGAATTGTTGAAAGAATATCAAGATATCATACCAGATAATGTGCCTAAAGGATTGCCACCAATTTGGGGTATCAGTCATCATATGGACCTTATACCTAGAGCTAGTTTTCCTAACAAAGTAGCACATTGGATGACAACAACAAAGAATGTAGAGATGAATAGACAAATATAGGAGCTGTTGAGGAAATGTTTGATTAGAGAAATTTTAAGCCCATGTGCGGTACCTACAGTGTTATCACCAAAGAAAGATGGACAATGGAGGATGTGTATGGATGACATTACAGACTATTTGAGTAGAGCATAGTATTTCACAAAGATAGACTTGAAGAGTGGATACCATTAGATTAGGATTAGAGAAGGAGATGAGTGGAAGACAACATTCAAGACAAATGAAGGATTGTATGAATGGTTAGTGATGCCTTTTCGATTGACTAATGCACCGAGTACTTTCATAAGGTTGATGAATGAGGTTTTAAACAGATTGTTGGGTAATTTTTGTTATTGTATACTTGGATGATATTCTGATTTAGTAAGACAAAGGAAGAATATTTGTGGCATATTACACGAGTATTGTAGAGGTTAAGAGAAGAGAAATTGTTTATAAACATCAAGAATTGTAGTTTCTTGAAGGAAGAGTGTTGAATGCACAAGACAACTGAGAGGGGGGGTGAATCAGTTGTAACTTAAAACTTCAAAACCCACAAACACACTTAGATCCACATTAATTCAATTAATCCCATAAATTGTTATGATGATTAAGCATGAAAGCAAGTAACAGAAACTGAATCAAATCAACATCAAACACAAGAGAACACTAGATTTACGTGGAAAACCCAAGAAGGGAAAACCACAATGAGGATTAGCTCACAATATAAAATAGTAACAATATCAGAAAATAATAGGCTCACTCCTGAAAGACTCATTACCAAAAGGCTCACTACTAGAGGGCTCATTGCCTAGAAGAAAGAAAGGCTCACTACAAGAATAGAGAAGAATACAGAGAAGATTGTTACAAAGAGAAAACTATCTCAATGAAATAGAGAAGTCCACCACAATGCCATCATCACCTCCACAGTCTCACTGATGAATTGTAGACACCTTCTACTCACTGTGTCTAGTAGTCTAACACATGAAAGATCGCACTGTACTACACAAATTTGCACTCTATAACTCTATAATTCACATTACCCACATCATACTCTCTCATCTTATCATCCTTCAATAGCTTAACACTTATTTATACCATCTTCAATCTTAAGAACATTCTCCAAGGTTGGCAAAGTACCTTAATCATGCAAATTCAAATTAAGTGAGCACTAAAACATTGTCACGGTGGAAAGGAATGAAGGAAGATCACAACAATTCTTATCTTGGACCTAAATCCACTCATACATGTTACACCACACTTCCACAATCATCAAATCAACTCTGCAATTAGTGTAAACACCCAAGGTCAGCCAAACCTATGTTAAGACAATAAACTTTTAAGTACATGCTTTGTCAAAGCCAAATACTACTTGCAGACCATACACCAATTGAACACCATCTAGAATATTCCATAATCAACCTGAGACATCCTGAAATCTAACAAATTCCTTTGCAACAACTTCACTTATTGAACAAACTTACCATGTTTACCCAATATACTCAAATATTTCTATCATGCACAACATCTCAAGAAATTGGCTTCCAGAATACCAAATAACAAACAACTTCAACTGAAGATAGATATCAACCTTATAAGCACACATCTAGCACACCAAATTCTAAATGTATCATCTTTGAACACCTCTAATCACCATATCCAAACCTCATAAATAGATATTCAATATAAAATAAATGCGGAGAAAAATCGAAACACTACTCTACAACTTAGGTTTACTTATTTTATTCAAATTTTCTCAAAAGCACCTAGAAACCAAGCACCACAGACATATTACCACCATCTTCAGCACTTCTTCATCATCAGAGACAACATCCACTTACCTCCATCTTGCTCATACTCTTGTAATATCCTCTTTTTCATATAGTTGACACCAATGACAACACAAGCTTGTTGACATCAATGACAACACCGAATACACATACTTGCAACAATCTCCCCCTTTTCATTGATGGCATCACATGATGTGAAAAACCATCAATACAACAACATCCTCAATACTATGCTTCATACCAACTCTTTCTTTCCTCTTTCACTCCCCCTCAGCTTACTACTCTCTTCTTGACAACTAACTTATTCCTTTTTCACATTGCTCTCTCTCCCCCTTTGACATCAATGGCAAAGGGCGACACATCTCTCTTTCATTCTCTAATTTAGATATTTCTTGTACCTACTCTGCATACTCCCCATTAGAAACTCATAACAACTTGCATTAACATTTACTCCCCCTAACTTCTGCAACCAACAAAGATACTACCTACTCCTTCTGAGAGGTAACCTCCAACATCAATCTAGAACATAGAATGAATCTAAAAATCCATTGGACTGATGCATCTCCTTATGCATATAGTTCAAAGAAGGAGGGGCAATAACCCCTAACTTCTCCTAGAGATACACAAAAGTATCCTTAAGAAGAGCCTTAGTAAATATATCAGTAACTTGATCCTTTGTAGGTACATACTCAAGCTTTGCTTCATTCTTTGCAACCTTCTCTCACAGAAAGTGATACCAGATTGAGCTATGTTTTGTCCTTGAGTGCATCATTGAGTTATTTGAAATTTTAATAGAACTTGTATTGTCATAGAAGATAGGAATAGGTTCATCATATACAACTCTGATTTCCTTCAAGGTTTGCCTCATCCATAACACTTGTGTGCAACAAGATGTTGCTGCAATGTATTTTGCCTCTGCAGTAGATAAAGACACTGAATCTTGCTTCTTATTTATCCATGACACAAATATACATCCAATAAAGAATGTACCACCACTTGTACTTTTCATGTCATCTGCACAACCAACCCAATCTGCATTTGTATAAGCACTTAGAGAGAATTTAGTATCCTTTGGATACCATAAGCCATTATCCAGAGGGCCCTTTAAATATTTGAATATCCTCTTCACTTCTACAACATGTGACTCTCTAGGATCTTGAAATCTAGCCACAAGACAAATGACATGCATAATATTCGATCTAGTAGCAGTTAAATATAGCAATCCTCCAATCATTAATCTATACATGTTCTAATCAGCCTTAGGAGATTCATCATTCTTGCTCAGCTTGCAACCAGTAACCATAGGGGTACATACTAGTTTAGAATCTTCCATTCCAAATTTCTTTAGCATCTCCTTGACATACTTTGATTGTGAAATGAAAATACGTTTATCTGTCTGATTGATCTGTAGTCCAAGGAAGAAGTTCATTTCACCACACATTGACATTTCAAATTCTTTCTACATTTCATCTGTAAAACTCTTACACATACCTTCATTTCCTCCAAAGATTATATCATCTACATACACTTCCAGAATCAGAATTCAATCTTTCCCTACTTTGATGTACAGATTGCTATCTGTGCAACCTTTATTGAATCCTTGCTATAATAAGTACCTTTCTAACCTTGCATACCAAGCTCTAAGAGCTTGCTTCAATCCATATATTACCTTCTTCAATATGCAAACCATATCTAGTTTATCTAATAACTGAAATCCATCCGGTTGTTCTATGTATACTTCTTCTAATTCACCATTCAAGAAAGCAGACTTCACATCCATTTGATATACTTTGAAATCCTTATGTGCTGCAAAAGCCAAAAACATCTTGATTGCCTCCATTATTGCCACCGGAGCATATGTTTCCTCAGTCTATTCCTTCTACTCATGAGTAGTCTTTACACTCAAGCCTTGCCTTTTTTCTTACCACTTCTCCATTCTCATTCAGTTTGTTCCGGAATACCCACTTAGTTCCAATCACATTTTTGTTTTCTGGTCTTGGGATAGGTTCCTATGTCTAATTCTTTTCAATCTACATTAGTTCTTTTTCCATAGCCTTAATCCAATTCCATGCTTCAATCATTGTTTTAGGTTCAACTTTAGAAAGTAAACATATATTTACCTATTCTTCAACAACTTTCCTTCTTGTCAACACACCTTTGTTCTTATCACCAATGATCTAGTCTTCAGAATGATGCTTCTACACATACTTGGGATTTTAAGAATCTTTTCTGTAGCATCTTCCTCTTCAATCTACACTTCCTTTTCCTTGGCATTTTCTTCTTCTCTACAAGAAGACTCATCTGATTCATAACCATTTACCTCTAAATTCTTCTATAGATCTTCATCAACTTTGACATTTGCAGTCTCAACAATCTTTCTTAGCCTCTTGTAGCACCAATAAGCTTTTCTTTTAGTAGAATACCCAAGGAAGATACCTTCATCAGACCTTGCATCAAATTTTCCTAGGATTTCTTCATCCCTTCTGATATAGCATTTACTTCCAAACACACTAAAGTATTTGATAGTAGGTATCCTTCCATACCATAGCTCATAAGGAGTCTTTGTACTATTTTCCATTGCTTGCACTCCATTTAGTATATAAACAACAGTATGAATTGCTTCTCTCTAGTAGATCTCTAGTATATTTGCTTCTTTTATCATTGTCTTTGTATCTTCTTGAACAATCCTATTCATTCTTTCAGCTACTCCATTCTACTAAGGAGTCCTAGGGGTAGATAAATGCCTCTTTATTCCATGATTCTCACAAAACATTTTAAACTCATTAGAGGTGAACTCTCCACCTCTATTAGGCCTCAAACATTTGATCCTCATATCCATTTCATTCTCAACCATTGCTTTGAATTCTTTGAACTTATCTAGGACTTCTTATTGTTCTTTGAGAAAATTAACCCATGTCATTCTAGAATAATCATCAATCAGTAGCATGAAATATCTATCAACTTAAAAACTCCTTACTCTAGTAGCACCACAAAGATTTGTATGCACCAATTCCAATAGTCTGGTAGAGGATTGATCCCTAACTTTGAAACTTCTTCTTGCTTGATTTCCAACTTGCCATTCCTTACAAATAGCATTATTAGGCTTTGTAATCTTTGGCAGATCTCTCATAGCTTGAATTTTGGGAACATCCTCTTCCTTAATTCAAATTTGGTGTTAACATGATCTTAGATCTAGTTTTGTAAAAAAAAATAGATTGACTAGAATGGGATACTTATCTTTGACGATGTATTGGTTGATCTCTCTATAGTCTAGACACATATGCCAAGTGTCATCCTTATTATGTAGCATCACAATGGGAGAGGAGTAGACACTCTGTTAATGCCTTATAATACCTTCCTCTAGAATCTCTTAAATTATCCTCTCAATCTCACTTTTTTTCATAAATGGGTACTTATAAGGCCTGATTTTGTGTGGTTGGCTCCTTGGTAATAGCTATATGCAATGATCCTGGTCCCTTCTTGGAGGCAATCCTTTTGGCATATCTCCAAAAGCCACTAAGGGAAGATCTATAATTGCTTGTAGATCTAGATAGATAGGAACATTTGGCTGATAGGTTACTAATGAAATAATTGTACCACAAATAGTGTTTTTTTAGTGGTTAATATTCGCCAATTAGCTAATAGTTGAAATTGGGGATTCAAAATTTAGCTAATAGTACAAGCTGTAATGTGATGTGAATCGTCACATTTTTACAAAATTTTATTTTAGTCCTAGATAAATCTCCAAGACATTTATTTTATCAAAATTTTAAACTCGAAGACTCGCCACAATATTTGATACATGATTAGATTAGATTCGCCTAAATTTTATAAGTTATAGTAAAAAATAAAATTAATTTTCCAATAAAATTATATAATTATTATTTAATTTAGGGGCATATTGCCAATTTTTAATCACCACCATGGATTTTATTTATAACCCAATGACTAGGGTTGTATTCCATGGGTTAAAATGTACCCACAGAGCTCCAATGCCCATTGAGCCCAAAATTGTATTTGGGTCATTGATCTTAGTTTATAATCTAATGGTTGGGGTCAAATTCTATGGGACATAATGTACCCACAGAGCTCCAATACCCATGGGGCCCAAAATTGTATTTAGGCCATTTATCTCCATTATACGGTCCAAAATTGCATTTAGTCCATTGATCTCAATGGAGATCAATGACCTAAATGCAATTTCAAGCCCATGGGCATTGGAGCTCCATAGGTACATTTTAGCCCATGGAATAGAACCTAAACTGTTAGATTATAAATAAAATCAAGGGTGGTGAAAAATAACTTAGGACTGATTTAAAATATTCAATGTTTGATTTAAAATATTTAGGAATTAAGGAATTATAGACATGAGCACTACACCTTAAACTAGTCAATCACTACCACCCTCAAGCACTTACATTTCCATAAGAATTTAATTTTTTTAAAAAGGAAGGATTCCACATGGTAATCAATGCATTTGCCTATTTTTCATCAAGATTCACCAGGATTCTCTACAAATTTGTAGTGATTTAAAATAATTCGCCAATAGAATTAATAATTTTTTCAGAAAATAGGAAAGATTTGCCAATAGAAATTAATATTTTTTGCCAAAAAATGAAAGATTCGCTAGAATTTTATATCTTTTTCCAAGGGGGATTTCTTAAAGTTATCACTGGCCACAAATCCATCAGCCCCCTTTTTAAGCATCTTTTGTATATTTTATGAGAGCTTACTATTTGTGGGGACCTTTTACACAACCCTCTTCATTCAACTATCCTTCCCTCTAAATGAAATCTCATGAATAGATGCTAGAAGTTCATCCCATTGTTCGTAATGTAGTGAGCCACTCTACTCCTAAAATAATATTTTGTGCCCCCATGTGAATAGAAAACATTGGGCAATCAAGTTGATATTCTCCCATGGTTAATTTAATGTTATGGCATTTTCTTAGACAACTAACAGTATCCCCATCTACAATTTGAACTTGAAATTCTAGAGTAGGAAATATAAAAAAATTTAGATGAGTCGCTAACTTCTTATTGATGAAGTTATGAGTGATTCTTAAATCTATCAATGATGCTACTCTATCTTTCTACAAGAACCCCACCACCTTGAGGGTTTACAAAGCACTAACACTAGCAAATGCATTACAAGAAATGATTGGGTGAGAATCTCTTAATTCCTCATCTAACTCATTGTCACCCACTAATATTTGTTACTCCTCCTCTTCTTCTTCACTCAACCCTTCAATATAGAATTATTTATTTCTAGTGTACATTTATGTCCTCAACTATATTTTCTATCATAATTAAAACATAACCTTTTTTCTCTCTTCTCTTCAATTTGTTGTGGCATCAATCTAGTAGGCTAAGGAAGTGACTATGTAGGAGAGCTTTTATCTCTTGTGTTTACAAAACCTTGCCTTTTATTAACCATAAATGTTTCCTCTACTTGTGTTTCCATAATCATAGCTTGGGAGAAATAATTTGGACAAAACATGCATACCTCATTTTTGATGTGATCCTTTAAGCCTTTAAAGAATAACTCAAACAAATTTTGTACTACCACATTTTTCACTCTTAAAGAAAAAGTCTAGAAATGATGAATATAATCCTTGACTGTACCTATCTACCTTAATTTGGTAATCTAGCTGAATAGCTCTATCCATAAGATTATCACCATAATGTGTAGCATGAGTTCCTCTTGAAAAATAGACCAAGTGACAACACATACCTTCTTTTCCTATTCTACTTATAGCCAATGACACCAAATGAATCGGTCAGGTTCCAAGTATAAGGAAGTAATGGACACCTTTTTTTGACAATGAACATGGTGAATATCAAAGAATTACTCCATTTGTAAGAGCTAATTAGTAGGATCTTGACCATCCAACTTTCACATATCCATCTTTGGTATGAAGTTCCTAGCTATAGAACGATTTGAGTGCTGATCCATCTTCAAATTTGATTCAAATTGAAAAGCACTGTTCTAAATTATTTTGCAATTCAAAGGACAATACTTAGCACTAAGCTTGCAGTATTGTAAAAGACAAAACAACCAATGTGCAAAACAATTTTATTTCATAAAAGAAAAGTTCAAAACAAATTGGGCTATCTCAATGTAAGCGATGTATGACCTAGAGACTCCATTTGGGATAGTTCGTACAGTTTGGCAATCTCAGTGGATGAGATGTATGTCTAAGAAGAGATGTATGCCTCAAACTTCCCACTATTTTGCTTTGAATTGAACTCATTTATACATTTTTGAAGAAGCTGAAAAGTCACCACATCCATGTCCTCATTGGAAGTTGAATGAAGAACCTAAAACTTAAAAGTCACCACACCTATTTCCTTCTTTTGAAATTAACATTTAGTTGAGGATAAAATATATTATTTAATTTAGATACCCAATTTGTTGGGATCAATTGTTCCTCCTTGAGAGGTAATGGGCCCCATTGCACCAACTTGAGAATTTATCCTTCTTGAAGTTATGTTGTTCATCTCAGATTTTATTAATCCATATGTACTTGACAAATGAGGTGGGGGGTTGGTTGCATTGTAGTCTCAAGATTTCATGACTATCTTTATTATCTTCGACATCCACATGTTCCTCTTCATCATTTCCAACACTATGATCTGCCCACTATTACAATCATCTCATGATCCTTAGAGATACCAAAAGCCATATATATCATTGTAACAAACTATTATGACCCCGGTAAATAGGTCTGAGCTTGCACTTTTGTATAGCTTATTGTCGTTTAGATAGAATTCCATTAGGCTAGAGAAATTTCTGATGGAGTCAAGGATGGGGCCAAAGATTCTATTTCAGGTGATGGAATCCTCTATAGATTGATCAAATTATCAAAAGAAGATAGTAGGGAGCCAATGAGTTGGTTTTCTTGGAGGCATAGGAATCCTAGCGAAGTAATCTTGTCTATGGATGGCAGTATGCTATCATTGAAGTGGTTTCCATTGATGTACATGATGGATAGATTTGAAAGCTCCCTGACAGAGTACAGAATCCAACCAATTAAAGCATTGTCTAAGACATCAAAAAGATGGAGGGCCCGAGGAATTAAATCAGCCAGAAAATTATTGTGGGGATGCAATGCATGGATCTTTTGCAGGCCATCAAAAATACTATCAACACTATTACCCCCTTTGATGGATCCTATACAAGCATACCATTTTTTTCCTCCAATACAATACTCTTGGGGATCATCAAAATCATCACTATCATAGCCAGATAGTAGTAAGCCATTGTGCAATCTTGCAGTAGATGATTCTAATCCATCCACATCTATTCAGCTTTGCTTGTCTAATGGGACATGCATAGTATCTCATTTCAATCACTATCACACAATTGGTGATATTCGGGCATCTATTAATGTTGCAAGGTCATTGAATGATTGAATGTAGATGATAGAGAAAGCAAGGTTGATCAATTCAAATGTGCTTTAAAAATATTAGCTTTATCAATAGCCTAATGATCTTCCATCATTGATACTATTTTTAGGGAACCTAGAGCATGTGTCAAAGATAGTACAACACTTTGTGGAGTCACAACCTGCAACCCTAAGCAACCCCATTTTTTTCTTGAAAGTTGTAACTGGGAGTTGGATTCTACTATCCATTCTTTCTACAAAAACACTCGTAATTTGCAACCTGGTTCTCCACATGATGAGGCTCTGTCAGCTTTGAATCCTATACCTCATGTCGCTCATTTGGCAATCATGCTTTCTAGTGGCCCAGTACCCATGGTTGAAAAAGATAAGAAACCAATCAAGTCCCCTATATGTGATGGAATGAGGACACTCTATGATCTTAATCACCCAACTTTGCTCTATTACCGCTGATCTAAATTCTTTTACAATTTAGACAACAATACTTAGCATTAAGCTTGTAGTATTGTAAAACAAAAAACAACCAATGTGCAAAACAATTTTATTTCATAAAAGAAAAGTTCAAAACAACTTGGGCTATCTCAAAGGATGAGATCATGTATGCCCTATAGACTCCATTTGGGAGAATTCATATAGTTCGACAATCTCAACGGATGAGATGTATCTTTGAGAAGATATGTATGCCTTGAAAATCCCACTATTTTACTTTGATTTGACCTCAATTATACATTTTTGAAGAATCTGAAAGGTCACCACATTCATGTCCTCATTGGAAGTTGAAATGAAGAGCCTAAAATTGAAAAGTCACCACACCTATTTTCTCCTTTTTGTTGATGATGATGTTAGTCATACACAAACATAGAATAAAAGTTACACAACAACCTTTACTCATCTTGAAAGATACGATGAATTTAGAGAATTCATGATCCCAAGTCTCCGTTGATTAGGTCTTAATCTACTGACGTTACTCAGTGGTTGATGTGTGTTGCTGTTTTCCATTTAGGGGCCTTACGTATTTCTGCAAAATTTCATCATTATTTCTCCAAATATCCTGCTCTATATGTCTGCTCTGCATAAATCTCTAATAATTCTACCTCTGCACTGTGAATTTAGTCAAATAATGTGCCTACAGGCTGATATTTGCATGATTTCTACCATTATTTGCAATTCTTTGCATGATATTTTCAATACTACATGCATTTAACTCAAATATGCTAATGATTTTCAGTTACCTACGGGATTTCAGCATACCTCTGTATTTCTGCTTATTATTTGTCATGACTTGCAGTTATGGTGATGAATTTATGAAATTAAAAAAAGAAAAGGGTTAAAGAATGAGATTCCCAAAACTACTTGACTTAGATCATTGATCCACATACAAGCTCCCATACATGCAATGAAAAGAAGGAAACTAGAATCATACTTCACCAGGACATTCCACAAATCCACATGATCTAGTGCAAATCTTCAAAGGAAAAGTTGACAACAACATGTAATGAAATGAAAGCGCTTCTAGTTGAACATAGCATTCCCCAGTACATATCCAGAAATCAACAGGAAGATTACGTAAAATTTACAATCAGGATGTAATCTGAAACTTCATATCCATTCAGTATGCTCAAGAACAGGTACATTTACAGTGATCTGAAGAAAGAACCTTGACATTTCAACAATTCAGTCTTCATTAGTCTCAGTAATCCGATCTCCTAATTGACTCTACAGTAATTGGCCTTAATGTGCCAGATGTGTCTGTCTATCTCCTTCTCTTTTTTATTATTAGCCTTATTGCCAGATATATCTATCTATCTCCCTTATTTTTGACAAGCTCTGGCTCTTATATAGAGCAAATGCCAGAAAACAGTTACAATGATCCAAGGATTATGATCTCATAACAATCAATGGTCCAGATGAAAAGCACATGCTTCGCTAGTTGGCAAATGTACAGCTGGCACAGAATATTCCAGCATCTTTGATTTGATTCGGTCTCCAGCTGGCAAACAACATATTTGACAATATCCTCCTCATTTCTGGTTCATGTTGCCTTCGTGTGCAACCATACAATGCTCAGCAATAGCTCTAACAGCATCATGACTTCCTGCAAATAAACAGACAAACATTAAGCCCAGCATCATTTGAATAAACAACAGGAAGTAAAACGTTTTATTAACCAGGCCTCAAAATGTGTAGCTACAGGCAATCAGGCTTTCAAATTTCTATCGCTCTGTTTTCCCGCCCATTTTCTTGTATATCGGGCTCCAAATATGATCATGTATCTCAAAATATACAAGGAAATAACTACTTTTCAATTTATTTCAAATCCGGCTCTGCATGCTATCGGCGAGACCACTACTGTCGGGAAGAAAATTCAAAGCGCGGCCGATGGGGAAACTTAGAGCTTTCTACCTATCTACAGGATATTGAGAATATGATGCTCCCCCTCCTCAAATGTCCTGATGACGTCACCATCATGTTTCGCTTTTGTATATTGGGGAAAAGAATGACATCATCATCATCATCATGTCGAAGGAAAATAGGAGGATATGAAATATGATCCTGCTGCTGAGGAATGGAATATGATGGTGACATCATCGTCATATCCGGGCTTCATTAAAATGCAAAAGATGATGTCACCGTCATGTTTAGTTAAGATCAGGGGATAAATGTAATATCGGGTCACCTAAGGAACATGATCAGGTGGTGAATGTAATATGACCCCTTTGCGGCCAAGGTAACCCTCTCGAAAGATCAGGATGATGATGATGATCAGGATATCTGGGGCTTTTGTTAAACTTAGAATATGACGTCATCGTCATATTCGCGAACCGGATCATGTTTTGGAAAATATCCTGCCGAAGGGAAATGTGATGATGATGTCATCCTGATATTTGCTTCTTCGTTTATCAAATTGGGATGACGTCATCAGGATATTTGCAAAAGGTCATATTTCTCGGCAGGAGGACATTATGAAATATCAGGTAGACAAACAAGATCATGATGATCTTGACAACATGATAGGATAAAAATATGATGATCCTCCTCATCGAATATCATGATGACGTAACCATCATATTCTGCCTTCGGAGCATGAGGATGAGTTGAGGTCATCATCAGGTTAGCACTAGGGTGATATTTAAAATATGATCATGCTGCTGAGAGTATCACCCCCCCTTAAAAGATAGGGTGATCATCATGATCATGCAAAAGGAGATCAGGAGGATATGATGACGTCATCATCATATTAGAGAATATCAGCAAATATGACCCTCCCTTGAAAGATCAGGATGATGACCCTCCGATAGGATTTTGACATGCGCATGCAAATATGCAGATGGTGGATTTTCTAAGCAGGGTGATATTATAATATCAGCATGATATTATAATATCAGGTGATGTTATAATATCATGTGATGTTATAATATCATGATGCTCGTTGTTATGAAATATCGGGTTACACTCAAAACATGATGCCCACGATGCGTATAAGGTCATTTGACGGGTAAAGGGCACTATCACCTAAGATTGACGTCCGGATATTTTGACTGCATGATTTTATCAGGTGATAGACCAAGATCAGGATGACCTTGACAACATGACTGAGGATAAAAATATGATGATCACTTGCAATTATCAGGTTTGACCAAAACTTTGACTGCTCATAACTCCCTCATATGGACGAATTTTCAAGTGATGTAAAAGGCAAACCTGCCTAGAATTTCAAGCTCTTTCTAAATATGAGGTCATAGAAACAAAATATGAACTTTGACAAACTGACCTCATGATGATGACCAACCTCATCCTGACCTTCATGATGATGATGCACCTGACTCATTTTTACCAAACCGCCAGAAAATAGACAACACAAGCCAAGCCAAAAGTTGGGTCCCTGTTTTGCCAAGACAAAATGGGGCGTGTTGTGTAACCACACAACAACTTGCCACCAAAGAAAACAACAAAATTCAAATAATTCAAAAGGTGAGGATAAATTAAAACATAAATTTCCAACTCCTATTAAGCATGAGCATCCTAATCCTTTCTAACTGGTATCATGTTCATCAATGTAACAATGAATTGATAAGGGATCAATTGTGTGCATGTGATTCATATACTCATCTTGAAAGTGAGTTGAATAAGTCAGTGACTGGTGTTAAGCTACATAGTTTGGTTCATCCCTCATAGCCAACCGGATAGAGCCTTGCTGCCAGCAGGCGTCCATAGCCTCGGCAAGGTTATCGTTGCAATTCCCCTAAGTAGAGCCCCACTGCCAGCAAGCATCTATAGCCCTGTTGGAGTTACTTAGATGACTTAATCTGGATTTCAGAAAATCCATTTTATTATTTTATTTATTTTATATTTTGAATTTAATTCTTAAGATATAACAGTTGTAGCCTCATGATACAAGGAATGGTCACTTGTTGAAATTAAGTTGAGAATTGCAATGGTAGCAAGGGCAACCTTTAGATTTTTCACTTAACCCCTACACTGATATGTTCAATAAACCCAAGGCTATTAGGTGTGTCATTGTGAGGATCACCTTGACTCAAGAAAAGTAGTACTGATGAATATGATACCACAGACCTGATCAAGAGTACCTATACTGATATGAATTACAACCTATGTAAAAACTTATATTCAACTTTTGAATTTTAACAATTTATGCAATGTTCTTAAGTAACAAGGTGCACCAGTTTTGCCCAACCAAAACAAAGACTCAACAATGCAAAGCAAAAAGCAACCTGTACAAACAACTAACCTACAAAAGGAAAAAAAAGAAATAGAACAAGAAAGCAAAACAAGCAGACTGTACAAACAACTAACCTACAAAATTATATACAAACCACTACTAGGCAAACAAAAACTAGCAAACGACCCAAAGACACCTGTATTTGCATACTTCTTTTGATTGTGCAGGAGCATTAGGGTATTAGTTATGGTTCTCAACCTAGCAAATTTATCTTTATATTCTGAAAAATATTCTTATATTCTAAATTCACTGTATTCAACAAAATGACTCTTGATGATCAGCAACTGAGGAAGCTCATCATGTTCATGATTAATCCATATGCATGTCTTATCTCCTGAATTTCCATAATCAAAATAGTATTCAACATCATTCACTGTGGAAAGGAGAAATACAACCTGGTATATTTCTGATTCCGTTGGACATGCTTGTTCATTGGCAGTTGGTCTTCCATTTATCATTATATTTTCACTGCTTGGCTCAGTGTCTGGTCTCTCTTCAAATTGAAGGATGTATGACTCTTGATGTATTAATTCTCCATCTTTATCCAACTTTATCCCTTCATTCTGGATGTTCAGTTTATCCTCCAGTTCAGGAAACTTCTCAATATTTTCTTCAATTTCCTGCACATCAGCATCTAAATAAGTATCTTTATTATCACAACCTGATATACAGAAATTTATCATTTCTAAATCATGTGACTGTAAAAGAGAAACAACTTTCACTTGATAAGGACACTCCCCTGTTTCATTCTCAAAATATTTCTGGAGTAACGTCTGATTATGCATAACAACTCCAAGGTCTTCTACATCTTCATCTTTTAGGAATTGTTCATTAAATAATTCACATCTTCTATCTATTAGAGGATCTAGTTCCATTAACCTGCAACATTCTTGTATTTGATCATTCAATTCAACCCAGTTAGGTAGTAAATCAGCATTTATTTTCTTTTCTATGACTCCCTGAGTTACTATCATAGGAACTTCATTAGCAAGAGTGCATTTAAATTGTTCTACTATTTGTTTACACTTCTCTTTACCATAGAATGACTCCAGGAAAGATGTTTCATCTTCTTTATCAAAAGTATTAGGATCAGAATCAAAAATATTATCCTGATGAGTGGTTTCTTCTCTAAAATTTTCACAAGATTCATACCTGCATACTGACTAGTCCTTACTTGTATTAGGAAGTAGAGAACTCCTATCAATCCCACCATAGAATGAATCCAGGAAAGATGTTTCCTCTTCATTACCTTTTGGAACCGACTCAGCTATTGTATTTTCTAGAGTCTTTTTCAACATGGTCAAGCAGGCGTAACAATCCCTTTCTGAATGCTCTTCGTCATGTAATCTGCACCAGCTTTCAATCAAGACATCATCAATGGGTAAACCTAATATTTGACTACATTGTATGTTTCTAGACAAATATAATTCAAAATCCTCAGACCGATCCACTTCAGTGTCTAGTTAATAACTTCTGGTGCTGCATCTGCTTGTTGCTCCAGAATTTCTTTATTTTCCTGGCAAATTTCAACCCTGAACACATCTGGAAAGAATATTAATTATCCTTTCAAATATAAATCCAACCTTGTAAGGAAAGTTAAACAATTTATTTCGCTATGTTCTACAGTCTGGTGTATCCTGCAATAGGTAGATAAACCAAAGTTAGACAAACTGTGAGGGTAAAGCTGCCTACTCAAAGTTTCCTAAAATAAAGGAATGTTAACTTGACAATTGCCTTCATATACATCCATCAAAATGAGACTCTATTTTTCAATTTTTTAGTATTTTGAAATTTTAATGAGATCTATCATATCTCAAAATAAAACTTGAAAGTTCAGAAAATCAAACTAATCTTTGATGTTTCAAGCTAGATCTTGGCAAAGGTGCAACCAAAACATCTCAGATAAGAGATATTTGCAGACATTTAACTGAAATGCTGAAATATTTATGCAATATTTGTAGAAATCTAGAAATTCACAGCTCTGGGCCTCCTTCTAGTGCCAATTTATGTTGCGTTAGAAGCGAGGGGCCTGCATAAAATGAATGATGACTGAAGTAGTGGTGTCTTTTCTAGTTCTGCCCTCCTTCTAGCGCCAATTTATGTTGAGAAACAGCTCACCTGCCCTCCTTCTAGCGCCAATTTATGTTGGTCATGAAGCGAGGGGCCTGCATAAAATGAATGATGACTGAAGCAATAGTGTCTTTTCCAGTTCTGCCCTCCTTCTAGCGCCAATTTATGTTGCGTTAGGAGTGAGGGGCCTGTAGATATGTTTGCAAGATTTAAAGTGGGCTGATAAACAGAGGCAGGGGATATCACTTCAACTGAAAAGAATTTATTTGCTGAGAAACAGCTCATGCCCTCCTTCTAGCGCCAATTTATGTTGCGTTAGAAGCGAGGGGCCTGCAGATTAATTGCAAGACTTAGGGCAAGCGGCTATACTAAGGCAGGGGATATCACTTCAACTGAAAAGAATTTATTTGCTGAGAAACAACTCACCTGCCCTCCTTCTAGTGCCAATTTATGTTGATGATGATGTTAGTCATACACAAACATAGAATAAAAGTTACACAACAACCTTTCCCCTTAGGAGACTCCTCATCCTCCCAATCCTAGTGGTGTGACTCCCTTTGTGTGGGATCTCTAGGATTTTGGCCACAAATTTTTTTTCCCATAATTTTCTTGACATCACTTGATGTATCCAACCCTTGCATTCATTTTGACATAATTAACAAAATTTCATCCTTCATCTTCTTGGTTTCTTTTTGAATGTGTTCAAAAATATATTCATTTTCCTTATGAACCATCTCATCATTTTCCATAACCTCATTGTCTAAATATTTTCCAAGTGTGACAACATTCTTTTTGCCTCTTGTTGTAGGCCTTGCCATGATGAGAACAAAACAATTTTGGAATTAATCAAATAAAACAAAACCAAATAATCTAAAAATTTTAATGTAACTTACCAGGGCCTACATCTCACTTTACAAATAAAATCTCCAAGAAATTCATTAATTTGCATCCTTGAGAGTGAAATTGGTGGAAACCCTAATTTCACTATAGATTCCTTAAATCTAATCTAAATGACCTCAATTACACACTATAGTAGATTTAATATGTCCTTGAAAAACCCACTAAAAATCTCAAAAAGATTCACCAAAATGAGAGAGATATGTGCTTCCCAAAATGACCTCTAAAATACATTAAAAAATCAACTTACTTCTTTCCCTTCGCTATGCCAGGATCATTCTCTGGTACCACTTGTAATGAAACAACTTGAACAATAGAAGAATATAATAGAAAATTGTTGAACACCCATAATATTTAGAGGGGGTGAATTAGTATTCTATTAAACCATTCACTTATTAAACCATTAATCCATTTGCCACATTTAACAACAATAAAGCAAATCAAGCATAGAAAGCACAACCATAAACCATAATACATGAACACTAGGATTTTTATGTGGAAAACCCAAAAAGGGAAAAACCATGGTGAGTTTTATCTCACAATATACTTTGTAGTAACAATACTAAATTAGAAGAGGCTTACTATCTAAGGGTTCACTGCCCTAAGGACTCACTATCGAAAGAAGGATGCTTACTCCATACAGGGTCATTGCCAAAACAAGCTCACTGCCTAAGGAAAGAAAGAGATTGAAGGGTGGATCACTGCCAAAATGAACTACTATAATTGCATCTGCAAATGCATGGACACAACTCCAATGTAGCTTAAAATATTGTCTCAAAACTCTTCATCCTGGACTACTCTGCTCTTACATGAAAATAAGATCTCTCTTCTTCTGCACTTGTCACCCTTATAAAATCACAGAACTTCACATGTCACACACACACATACTCATATTTACACTTATATTACAAAAACACTAAAATGGATCATGCATATATCCACAACACTTGCAATCTTCAAATTAGGCTGGCCTACAAAGATGAAGCATATAGTTATGCCTTGTGTAGCTTGTCAGACTAATCAACTTACCAAATAACTTTGTGAACCAAATCAACACTTGAATTACATTCAAACATGTTGTCTTAACTATAGAACCACTTAGGATATGATTTCAATCAATAGATCTTACCACACATAGATCAAAGTATCAGGTTAGCCTCATACACAGACTATCACAAGTTCATTCTAACTATCAGAACACAACTTTCTATGCAGACCACAAAAATTGCTCAAAATAATAGATAAGACTCCTTAGGTATCCCCAAGATTACCTTCAGAACTGCATAGCATAATATAAGCATGCGGTGAAATGTAGACCATTAGAAGTTGCACTGTGTCACTGTCAAACATTGTCTAAGCATGTAGCGATACTTAGATGCTCATAACTGCCTTACCGGTGGACTTCAAGCTCTAAAAATTTGGATTTAGAGACTTCAGACATGTGTTTGCAACACCTCAAAAATATAGAAAGAAATATCTATTACTAGAGGAATGTGGACCAAAACAAGTAGGTGTTCTGCACTGATTACAATTGTTCTTTGCTATGCCGAACTTAACCTTCTTGAAAGTACACTTCTGAAGATGATCAAGAGATAAAACTTTGGATTTAGTATCATCTAAGGATTAGAAACATCTTACCAGATCCACAAGACCATATCTTCAACTACAAACCAATGTTGATCATAATACCGTCTCATTATAGTCATCTCGGTACTCTGCCAACACTTAGCCAAAATGTCTAAGTCTTCTTTCTGAACCAGAGTTCTCTATATACATGACTTCATGAGAATTACTATAAACTCACAACCCTTCTGAATCCTTGTTACTATCAATGAAAACATTAATCAAACATCATGCTTAGCCAATCATACTAGTAGTTTCTTCATCAATGATGTTTTCCAAGTTGCCAACAATCTCCCCCTTTGGCATTGATTAAAACACATGATGTGAAAAACCATCACACTGCTCCCCCTAACTAAATGCATCTCTCCTTTATTTTTTAGTTATTTTTCTTTTTATGTCTTTCAGATGCTTCACTCTCCCCCTTTGATATCAATGGCAAAGGTGTATGATTTCTATGCACACCAAAACTCTAAAACTGTTTGTACTATCTGCATATATACAAGTGAAGTCAAATACCTTACTTGCTTGCAAGGAGAATGTCTTTGTAGATCTTCTTTAGTTGAACTGCATCTTCATCCCACTTGACCTTGGAATGACTCAAAACTTGTATGTGCCCATTGATTTGGGACACCAACTCTTCTACCTTCTTCGTAGTAGTAGGGGCCTTAGTGATTTTCCTTGTCTAATCTGTTACTGCTACAAGCCTTGCCATGGATGCAATCTTAAACTCACAATCTCTTGGAGCTGACTCATCCCATGTTTTATGACCTCCTTTTGGGTCTGTAACTTGTGTATGTTAGAATGGATAGTTTCACTTGATACCCTTTTATTCTTGTTGTCACCTAAATTTGTACCCAATGTTGAAGGATTTTAGGGCTCCAACAATCTAGTGAAAAATTGAGACGACCTCCAGGTGTGGGACCCTGTAGGGAGGCCAAATCTCTAGAGAGAGGCTAGTTCCTTTGGTAAATATGAGATTTAGTAAGCCTAAGACTAAACCTAATCTATTCACCTGATAGGAAAAGAGGAAGAAGGATGATCTAAAAATAAAGGGGTGGTGATACACCAGGTTTGAATATAAGAGTTCTCACAAAACTAAAGAAATACACAACATAACCAAATATAGCAGATGAGCATACACAGATTTATCTAATCCTAACAGGGGTAAGGGGTAACAAATGGTCGAGAGGAATAAAGCATTCACAGACAAACCATCCTTAGATTTACACAGAGCTAGTGACCAACACAAAGTGGTAAGAATAACCAGCATATATTCAATTAGAAGGCATGTATACAGTAGAGAAGGGCTCTATTTGAAAAATAAAATCATCAGGCTAAGTATTTTCCAAATTTTTTACATCTTACATTCATGCATATATAGCATCTGATTCCAAGTGACCTAATTAGGTTACAATAAATTGCCCCACGGGCTCTGCCAGAAAATATCTATGTCTGAAGGGATGACTATCTACAAGAATTAACTACAAAAAATATTTGGAGACCTAGGTAGATGAAAGTTATTTCTCCTTCAATGTGAACAACTAATTCATTGTTCTATAGCAATCAATGCAGTGGTCATCTATTAAGGGGTAGCTGAGAAGATTAGATCCACATTGATGGGAGATGAGACAAAACCCCTGAGAAAAGCTTTTACAACACTTTAAAATTTTAACCCTTTGATTCTATGCCATATCATCTTGGATTCTTTGAATAATTGGGCTCTAGATCTCCTTGTTGGCTGAGTCCACAGATTTCCTATCTTTGGGGTGCCTGAGGCTCTCGTTTAAATCCTGACCATAGATAGATTTGCCCTTTTAGATAGACGGCCACTATATTTCCTTTTAATTTTCCTTTACCCTCTATCCTGTGGCTACGTGGCAGCATCTTGTAGCTGTGTAGTGAATCTTTCATGCATACAAGATTCCTCTGCACTACTGTGCCACCATTAGATCTTTCAAAACTATGGCCCCACCTCTTCATCCCTTAACACCTAGCGAGATCTACCTTGTCTAATAGAGTCATCAATCTGTGGCCATGGGCCCCCAATATGCTCTACATTTGTCTAGCTCTCACATCCATGCGGAAGAAAAGTGACATCACCTTCAATAGTCTATGGGCCTGTAACATCCTTCCATGTGGTAGGGAACAATAGCATTCTGGGGCCTCCATATGAAAATTTGCTTCCTTGAGCTCTTCAAGCCAGAAAGCTGCCACGTGTCCCTTTGATTTTTGCCGGGAGGGACCATGTCTTCTTTTTAATAGGAGAACACATAGAGCAACACATGGTACTCTCCATCACACTTAGAAACCTTAGACATGATACCTCAGGGCCCACCATACTATACTTCGACACTTCAAAGCTTATTAAAGAAAGAGACATGCGGTCGGCTCCGTACATTGCAATAAAAGACACATGGAACTACTACGCTCCTTCTCGATGCCTTTCTCAAAAGTTTCTCCTCTAATCCCCACAGAGGCAACATGTGGCATGCTCCAGCAATAGATAGAAATTATACAAAAAAAGAAACACAGCTGAAGATACGTGGCAGAGTTATGTGGCACCGAGGAATAACAAACTAAGAAGAAGACACCTGGCAACATTTGATTCATTGATTTGGGGCTTTGATTTAATGTCTATAAGCCACATTCTCTGACAACTAATGCCTTATTGTGGCCACGTAGGGGGATGATGATGTCATCACTTGAGGTCTGTGATGTTGCGATAAGTGGCCATATGGCACCTCTGACCCCTTTTGAAGACTTAAGACTTTTTTGAAATATAAGACATGGGCTCTTGGTGATGACTTGACGGATGCGGCCGATAAAAGAATGACCCACCTAAACTCGAAGTTACAACTTGGAGGACCCTCACAAGTGATAGCAAGTCAATAGGGAATTATAACAAAAGCTTATGGTACATTGCAAAAGACTTTTAGGGTTTAGGGTTTTGCAGAAACTGGGTCCTCAATGGTTTCAACAAGGGTTTTTTAAGGGTGGACCATTTGACTTTGGATAGAGGAAAATAGGTCTACATTTTGGTGACCTCTTAGGGATGTTTGCCTACTAAACAATTAGATTAGTGGCCTTAAGCATCCATTGGGTAAAGAGTTCATCTAAAATATGTTGGAAAACTAGAACCTACCTCACAACAAGACCACAAAAGAGACAAGGCCTATAGTCTCCTAATGGCAATGCATCATGTGCAAGGCACTTAGGGAAAGGAAACCTAAAGTAGAAATAAACTAAGACAATATGTACAAAATCTCATACCAGCCTTAATGGTAAGGTTTGAGAAGGATCCCATTCACTAAGATCGGTAGAACCTCACCATCCAGCCTTGAGAGAATGAAGGCATTTGCTTTCTTGCTGCTGATGATGACATAAGGCCCACTCCAAAGTGCATCAAACTTGGTGTGTCCTCTAGGTTTGGCTCAGTCAGCATCCCACTTTAGGACAAGATCACCTTCATTGAAGGTCTAGACATTGGCCTTTTTATCAAAATATACCTTGGTCTACATCTGATGTCTTTCTAGTGTGATCATGGCTAATTGTCTTTGTTCTTCTAGTTCAATTAATTTATCCATCCTGACAGACCTTGCATCTTCTCCTTCTAACTCCAATTGATGAGCCAAATCTAGTGCAGGAAGCTCTAAAGATATAGGTAATCTGGCCTCTCTTCCATATACTAGAACAAAAGGGGAGTTTCTAATGGCTCTCTTGTATGTGATCCTATCATCCCAAAGGGCTAATCTGATCTTATTGTACCATTGCCTCTGGTTTGTCTCCATGGTCTTTTTCAGGATTCTGATTAGGTTCTTCTTAGTGGACTCAGCCAACCCATTACCTTGAGGGTAATAATTGGATGAAGTTTTCAAGAACACATTGTACTTAAGAGCCCAATTAGCAATCCTAAAACTAGTGAATGCTTTTGAATTATCAGAAAAAATAGTATGAGGAGCTCCAAACCTTGTCATGATTTCTTCCAAGAAATCCATGATAGATGATTTATTTGCCTCCTTGAGTGGGATTGCTTCAACCCACCTGGTTAAGTAATCGATTATAGTGAAAACCCACCTATGACCAGCATTGAAAGAGGGATTTATCATGCCGATGAAATCTAATCCCCATTGTGAGAAGGGTTGATGAACATAAATAGGGTGGAGTGGGAGTGCTGCCAACCTTTTCTTTCTTGCAAAGAGAGCACACTCTTTGCATCCTCTTACCCATACATGGGCGTCACTAAATAATGTGGGCCAATAGTAACTTGCCCTTATTATTTTCATTACTATATCTCTAGTAGAAAAATGGCCGCTAGCTGGGCCAGCATGAAATTCATCAAGAAGTCTATCAACCTGATTTGATTCTATACACCTTAGTAAGACCCTATCCAACTTCCTCTTAAAGAGAACACCATCTATCAAAGCATAAGGGATAGACTGCAGCCTAAAATGTCTTCTTTTGGTTTTGTCTAGTCCATAGGGATACTCACCAATGGACAGGAAACTAGCCATATCTGTTGTCCAAGAACTCACAACTGATGGCTCAGCTATAGGTTCCTCCTCATTCACATGGTAAGATGAATTCACTTCATCTACTGATGTCTGAGATAGCTATTCACATAATCCTCTGCCTCTAATCAACTTAGTGGCTTTGATGATCAAATCATATTTCAGGATCTTGGTGACCCAACTGGCTCTCTTTTCACTAATTTTAATTCCCATTATATAATCTCTCACGCTAGGATGAGAAAATAAAACATTAATATGGTTATTTGCCAACATATATCTAAATTTCTTTAAAGCTCTAACAATGGCAAATACCTACTTATCCATTGGGGTATACCTGACCTCATAATCTTTCAAGGTCTGACTGAAGAAGGCCAGAGGTTGCTCTAGTCCATGTTCATTTTGCTACATCAGAACAATAGCAATACTATTCTCTCCTCCATGTGCATAGAGGACAAATTCCTCATAATTTGGATTCATGAGAATAGGTGCCTGGGCAATCTCTTCCTTGATCTTTTCAAAACCATCTTTACCCTCTTTAGTCCATCTGAAGATTGCATTCTTCTTAAGCATAAGGGTTAGAGGCTTCAGCAAGCCAGCGCAGTTAGGAATGAACTTCCTAACAAAGTTGATTTGCCCTAGGAAAGATTGTAAATCTTTTTTTTTAATAGGCAGAGGAAGGGAAAGCAAGGCAGATGTTCTATCAGAGTCTATGGATATTTCATCCTTAGACATTATATGGTCCAAAATCTTACCCTGGGTGACAACAAAAATACATTTCTTGGGGTTGAGAGACACCCCAAACTCTCTACATCTCTGGAAAACTTTTTCTAGATGCTCCATGTGATTTTATCCCTTCTTCGAGAATATTATGATGTCATCTAGATAAATCAGGATGAACCTGTTTATAAATCCTTTGAAGGCAATATACATTGCCCTTTCAAATGTGGCACCAACATTAGACAAATCAAATGGCATCTTTGCATATGCCATGGTTCCCCATTTGGTTGTGAACGTTGTCTTAAATCTATCATCCTCTCTGACAAAAATATGATTATAGCTAGAGAAGCCATCTAATAATGAAAACCTCTCTACCCCTACAATAGTTTGTAAGATTTGATCCATAGAGGGCAGAGGGTAATGATCCTTTAGAGAAGCACAATTCAAGTCCCTAAAGTCTACATAGAACCTGATTTCTCTATTTTTCTTTCTCACAGGTACCAGATTAGCAACCCAAGTAGAATACTTGATAGGGAAGATAATCCTTGCTTGTATGAGCTTAGCAAGCTCCTTTCTCATGAGTGGCTTAATTTTTGGATTTATGGGTCATTGCTTCTGGTGAGTTGGCTTGCAGTTGGGATCCCGATCAATGACATGTTGAGACACATCTGGATTGAACCCTTTAAGATCCCCGTATGTCCATGCCAGGACATCATTGTACTTTTGGGCAAGTCTTATGAATTCTTGCTCCTCCGTATCACTGCATACTTTGCCCAGTAGAAGCTCCTTGTCTTGGATGATGGTCACCTATTGGTAATCTTCTTTCTTGAAGGTCATGTTATTTTTGTCTCCCTTGAACTCATCATCGTGGCTAAAGATATCCTCAAGGGAAACCAGACCCCTGGGTAGTTTGTTTGATTTGAGCTGGATGATCTGATCACCATAGGATTCTTGTAACCTAGGTTATGCCATGGAGGAAAATTCTACTTCATTTTGAATAAAGTTCACAATCTGCTCATTGTTGTCAAAGATTTGCCAATGAGTATCATTATCATGAACAGATGTCCTGATTACTACTTTTACATGCTGATCAGGACCTTGAAACAAGTCTTTAGGTGGAGAAAATTGGGCCCCCACCATTGCTAGTTGATCATCATCAATATTTAATTTCCTTGGGATCACCTGCAGGTTGAGGGCATCAAAACTCTCAAACATGTCCCAAACACTCTATCTATAAGCTCTTAAAAGCTAGTTTTTTGTAGCACACCTCTCTTTGATTTGGTTAATCACCAATTCAGTGTCACCAAAGATCTCTAGATGCTTGATTCTATTATTTTCTACTATCAATAGGCCATGGACCAATGCCTCATACTCTGCTACATTATTCGTGTAAGAAAATTGCAACCTATGAGCAAAATTCAACTTCTTACCAGTCGGGGAGACTAGAAAAACACCTACACTGGCTCCAATTTTCTCTTTGCACCATCAAAGAACATCTTCCATGGACCGTTGGAGTCATAATCTAGCTTGAGCACAGAAGGAATTGAAAGATCCCTTTCATAGATCATGTAGTTTCCCATGTTGGTCACCTCAATGGTATCATAAGGATCAAAATTCTCTTGATCCCCAGCCCACTCATCTAGAAATAGGTTAGGGATAGGAAGAGGTGAAGGTTCTGCCTCAGCAGGTTCTAGATCATGCACTTCCTCACCCTAAATCATTACATGTGGGTTCACCATACTGTGGTCGTAATTCTCCACATGATAGCCTAAAATTGGTTCAGCCTTGATAGTGAACCGTGTGCCATATTTGGTCTTTAGCAACATATGAGACCACTCAAAAGAGAGGTAGCCACCTATCTTGGCTGTGAAATCTCTTAATAGACAGATGGCAAAGAAAGGAGGAAGATCAATGACTGATCTATCCTACTTAAAAGTTAGGTTTAGACATGCATGCAGAGTCACGTCTAGTCCCTTGATCACTCCTATAGTGTTCACAGAGGTGCCATCCAACGATAATACTCCTGATGAAATAGGGGTATATTTGTTGTCTAATACATCTGTAATCTTCTTGGACATGACTGCAACACTAGCCCCTGAATCTATCATGCAATTATGTACTAAGAATTTGCCAATGATCAAAGAAAAGTAGAAAGGAGATGGTTTCTTCACTATACTTATATGTCCTTCACTTGGTTGCACAAGATTAACAGGAGTCTTTTCTTTTTTCCTATTTGATGGATCTGATGTTGCTAAATCAATAAATGGAAAGTGCCTTAAGGCTTCTTGTAATAGATCCCTTTGAGAGGGGATGGAAATCATTTCCCACATAGAAACATTTATGTTTGTTTTATTCATCTGTTCCACAATATTTAATGGAACAGTGGCTACCTTGTGCATTAAGGGGATCCATGTTCACTTCTTTGGTTGATCTACCACCAGACCAAGCACCTTTGAGCCTAATGGAATTTCTTTTGTAGCAATAGATTTGCTGTCTTGAATTAGAATTGTGGCACTAGCCACTTTACCCTTAGGAACAAGCTCCTTTTGTAACACAACAGGCATAGGGCTAGTCTCCAACTACCTCTTCTTTGACCTGATGTTGTCTGCAATGCGCATAACAATAGTGTCCATGGGCTGATTAAAAGCACAAAAATCCTCTAGAGTCCATAGCATCATATTAGCATCATTGGTAAGCTCATTTGACACTTCAAGAATGCTATTCACTACCTCTAATAGTGACACCTGATGAGTGTGAAAGTTCTACACCATTAAAGCCCTTTCTTGTGCTACAAAAGCACAAGTGGATTGGTTATGAGGTTGGTTGCAGGGATAGCACCAATCTGCCTCTTGGGCCAGATTATTCTGAGTAGGGACTAAAGCACTGACTGGATTCACAGCTGGTATTTGTTGGATAGGTCTAATGGTTTGTAATGGCTATGCAGGGTTAGGATTTTGGTATCTATTTTGTTGGTAATCCTGATTCCAATTCTAATTCCTATTAGAATTATACCCTTGGTTCTAATTTTGGTTGAATGATTGTCCTAGATTATAATTCTGATAGGGCTTGGGAGTAGTTTGAATAACTATACTATTCACCTTGTTGGTCAAATTGGACATTATGGTCTTAAGGTCACTCTCCTCCTTAGAAAGAGAGGCTATTGGAGCCTTAGGCTCTAGGATAGGAGCAATAATGGGCTGCTGATATGAGGAAGGAAGCTCTAGAAAAAGTGGACCAGGAGGTCTGGGAGCAATTTTCAGCTTTGAGAGCTATCTCATAACCATCTAGTAGAGTCACCACACCCATTGATTGCATCATCATTGCAATGTCAGAATTCAAAGCTATTAAATAATACAAGAAGGCACCTTAAGGGGGTGGCATGAGGGTTGTTGGAATTCTCTCCCACGTCCTCTGGAATCTAAAGTTAAAATCTTCTAGCATCTCACTGTGAGCTCTCTTGATTATTGTTAACTGCTTGAGAAATGAAACATTATCTACCCTCTCTCCAAATTTCTTATAGAGGGACTCTCCCAGCTTGTCCCAGGTTTGTATTGAAGTAGGGGTCAAACTCCTGAACCATTGAAGAGCTCTCCCCTTGAAAGATGAGACCATGAGACAGACTATAACATCTTCATGTTATATATGATGAACCAAGCATACTTTAGATATATCTTTGACATGCTCAGCATGGGTTACAGAACTATCACCTGTGAAGGGTGAAACACTTTTCAAGGCTGCAGTAGGTATGTCATTATATGTAGTCAAATTTAATGGGCCTCCTCTATTTAATATTACAAAAGGCAAATTCCTTGCCATCCTAGGAAAGTTTAGATTCAGTCTAGGGATATGTAAGGTCCCTCTATTATATTGAAACCTAACATAAGGGGGTGTATATTGAGCCCTTGAAAGAGGTAAAATAGAGGTGCTACCCCTTCTCACAAGATACCTAGATAACCTAGATCTTCTCCTTGAAGCAGCAGCAGATAATTCAATGAATTGGAAGTTACCTCTTAATGACGCCCTAGTTTACATGGGCATAGAAGATGGTACTGATAAGAACCAGTAGCTTGTAGAGTCACCAAGTGCATCGAATGTTCTACCACAATGTAGAGTGTTGAGAAAACACCATATTCTTAGCTTAATTCATTTTTCTTCCTCTGAGAGTCCCACCAGGCATGCCAGAAACTATTGTCACCTATATTTGCACCCAGTGTTGAAGGCTTTTAGGGCTCCAACAATCTAGTGAAACATTGAGACAATGTCTAGGTGTGAGACCCTACAGGGAGACTGAATCTCCAGAGAGAGGCTGCTTACTTTTCTGAATATGAGATTTAGCGAGCCTAAGACTAAACCTAATATATTCACCTGATAGGAAAAGATGAAGAAGGATGAACTGAAAATAAAGGGGAGGTGATACACCAAGTTTGAAAATAAGAGTTCTCACAAAACTAAAGAAATACACAACATAACCAAATATATCAGATGAGCATACATAGATTTAGCTGATCCTAACAAGGGTAAGGGGCAAGAAATGGTCAAGAGGAACAAAGCATTCACAGACAAACCATCGTCAGATTTACACAGAGCTAGAGACCAACACAAAGAGGTAACAATAAACAACATAGATTCAATTAGAAGGCATGATTACAGTAGAGAAGGGCTCTGTTTGAAAAATAGAATCATCAAGCTAACTATTTTCCAACTTTTTTACATCTTACATTCATGCATTTATAGCATCTAATTCCAAACGACGTAATTAGGTTACAATAAATTACCCCACGGGCTCTATCAGAAAATATCTATGTCTGAAGGGATGACTATCTACAAGAATTAACTGCAAAAAATATTTGGAGACCTGGGCAGATGAAAGATATTTCTTCTTCAATGCAAACAATTGATTCATTGTTCTATAGTAATCAATGTAGTGGTCATCTGTTAAGAGGCAGCTGAGAAGATTGGATCTGCATTGATGGGAGATGAGACAAAACCCCTGAGCAAAGATTTTACAACACTTTAAAATTTTAACCCTTTGATTCTGTGCCATATCAGCTTGGATTCTTTAAATAATTAGGGTCTGAATCTCCTTGTTGGCCGAGTCCACAAATTTTTTGCCTTCAGGATGCCTGAGGCTATCCTTTAAATCCTAACCATAGATAGATTTTCCCTTTTAGATATACAGACACTTTATTTTCTTTTAATTTTCCTTTATCCTCTATCTTGTGGCCAGATGGCAGCATCTCACAGCTGCGCAGTGAATCTTTTGTGTAGACAAGATTCCTCTGTGCTACTACACCACCATTAGATCTTTCAAAACTATGGTCTCACCTCTTCATCCCTTGACACCTGGCATGATATTCCTTGTCTGACGGAGTCATAAATCTGTGGCCATGGGCCCCCGATATGCTCTATAGTTGTCCACCTCTCATAGCCGTGTAGAAAAAAAGTGACATCACCTTCAATGGTCTGTAGGCCTGCGACATCCTTCCATATGGCAAGGAACGACCGCATTCCAGGGCCTCCATCTGAAAATTTTCTTCCTTGAGCTCTACAAGCTAGAAAGCTACCACGTGTCCTTTTGATATTTGTCTGGAGGGAGCATGTCTTATTTTTAATAGGGGAACACATGGAGCGACACATGGTACTCTCTGTTGCACTTAGAAACCTTAGACATGATACCTTGGGGCCCACCATACTATACCTTGACAGTTTAAAGCTTATTAAAGAAAGAGACACGCGACCAGCTCCACACATGGCATTGTTGCACTCCTTCTCAATGCCCTTCTCAAAAGTTTCTCCTCTAATTGTCGTGGAGGTGATGTGTGGCATGCTCCAACAACAGATAGAAATTATACAAAAAAAGAAACACAACCCAAGATGCGTGGTGAAGTTCTGTGGCACCTGGGAATCGTGAACTGAGAAGAAGACACCTAGCAGCATTTGATTCATCAATTTGGGGTCTTTGATTTAATGGCTATAAGCCACATTCTCTAAAAATTGGCACCTTATCGTGGCTGCACAGGGGGATGATGACATCATCTCTTGAGCTCTACGATGCTGCGATAAATAGCCATATGGCACCTCCAACCCCTTTTGAAGACTTAAGACCTTTTTGAAATATAAGACACAAGCTCTTGGTGGTGACTTGATAGATGGGGCTAGTAAAAGAATGACCCGCCTAGACTCAAAGTTACAACCTGAAGGACCCTCAAGGGCAATAGGAAGTCAACAGGTAATTATAACAAAAGCCCGTGACACATTGCAAAAGACTTTTAGGGTTTAGGGTTTTGCAGAAACTGGGTCCTCAATGGTTTCAACAACGGTTTTTTAAGGGTGGACCATTTGACTTTGGATAGAGGAAAATAGGTCAACAATTCCAAATAACATCTTTCACTAGATCATATGTTATGGACATCTTCATCAGTTGGGTTTCCCATCCATCTATTTTCTCTTTTAGCTCCTTTGTTTTCTCAGGCAAGGTTAGACAAAATTGATATATTTCACTACTTCTTTGATGGTCGTCTGTGCATATTCTATACTCTTATCTAACAAAATTTTATCTTGAGAGAATTTATCATTGATCTCAATAACCTTTTACTATCAATCTCATCCCTTACCTCCTTTTCAATTGCTTGTTCAAGGGACTCAAAATGAGAATTGACCGACTCCATAAGCTTCTTCATTTGTACCACAGGAGTCAAGGAGGTGTCTTTCTTTACACCGGGCATGATCTTCTCAAGTATTGCCATAGCTTCTCCCATAAGCGCACTATCCTCCATGTGAGACTTCAAGATCTCTTCTTGGGCTGTTGCATGAAAAATTGACCCAATCTTTAGTTTCTATAATGGAGACATTGTAGCCAAGTTTATTGGTCCTTGTAATAACTCAAGTGCAGACAAAATCTGAGTTTCTTTATGCTTTTCCAAAAGCTCTCTTAAAGAGTCAAATGAATCTTCTCCAGTAGTCTCTCTTCTAACTTCACCAAGAGGTACTTTAGCATCATGACTCTCTAGAGATCTTCTTGAACAAACTCTTGTTCATTACCCCTATTTCTAGAGTTAAATCATCAACTATCTTCTCATTATCTTCTTCCATTTGTTCATCTTGTTCCTCATATGTCATTCTTGTTTCCTCAATATTCTTTGCCTCTTTAGACTCTTTCATTTCATCTTTCCCAGAGTTCACTAGAGGAGTTATTGCACTTTGATCCACACTCTATTCAACATTCACTTCTAGAACTGCATTTAAGTTAACAAGATTCTGTTCATCTTCACTTATGTCCATCACAATTGGAATTTAAAGTTCATTAAGCACCATCAAAAAAATTTCTTCATTTTCTTTTTCAAACTTTTCAATCCCGCTTTTAGTTCTAGCCATCTAAATGTTAACTCTCCTTTTGGTTTTGAATTCTTCATTAATCCTCTGAGTTACCTTGACTTTATTTTCATCAGTCAAACTTGGAGAGGGTTTCATCAAGATAGATTCCTTTAACTCAACATCTTTAGCCATAGCCCCTTCTTTTCTTACAGTTAAGAAGCTGGCTGGACTATCTGATAAATCATCTACAACTTCAATTAATGCTTTATTGAACATGTCTAAAAATCTTACCACAACTGCTTCAATTGTTACCTTGTCAGCATCTGAGCATTCATCATACGTATCAGCAATCAAATTCAAGTTCCCATGCTCAACCATTGCATTAATTGTGGCTTCCAGAACCATTGTAGTCTCAGCTTTCTTAGTTTTAGTTTTCTTGTTCTTCTTCTTGACTTCATCCTTTCCGAAGGGCTTCACTTATTTGCTTATAGTGGCTTCATCTGTTTTTGCCCTCTTTGCATTTATCTCTTCATCAAATTATGTTCCTTCTTCTTCTTCTTCACCACCAAGGCTCACATATATTCTATTGGTGGCCTTTTTTTTCTTTCTTTTATACTTCTTCTTAGTAGAATTTGTCTTTGTAGAAGAGGAGGATGTCCTAGTATTCCTTCTTGTTCTGGGAGAAGGTTTAATAGGTTCATTCTTCACTACATGCTTCTCCAGAGCACCTGCTTGCTCAGTCTTCTCTTCCAGAGCTTTTGCTACCTCAAAGGCTTATTCCTTGGCTCTAGCTTCATCTATCTTCTCCTTTGTGAATCCTTGGCTCTTAGCATAATCTTCTACCGATTTCCTTACATTTCTTTTGGTCTCAAGTTGTCTTTGTTCCATATGAACTTTAAGAGACTTTTCCTCATAAGTCCCAAACCTTTCTTCTTTGGGGTCTTTGGGTTTGCCTAGCATCAGATCTGCCAAACTAGTCAGAATGTCTTCTATAACCTCATATCCCATTGTTGGGACCCACACTATTCTTGGTTCCACTACCTCCATGAGGCATTGATCTTTGGTCACCATAAAAAATATCATCTTTATACTTATCAACTACCTTTCTAGGGATTCTAACTCTAGCCTACATTTTACTCTGGAATACCTTGAAGTATCCCCATAGAGTAGCACTTTGGGGACTATCATTTCCAATACTCTACAAGTGGTTTCTAATTTGTACTACTACTAGACTATGATTCAACCAAACAATGTTATCCATACATGGCATCTCCTTCAAAAATTAGAACAACAAATAAATGATAAGAGTACCATACTTGAATGGGTACTTGGTGTGTTTTATCCTCTTCAAATTCTCCATCAATTATTGCCAGAGCAACTCACACAAATCATAATCAACATTATTCTTCACCATCTCATATGCAGTGTAGATGGCCATTATAGAAATAGAGTTCTCCATGTTGGAGAAGTACACCTTATATCCAATCACCATAAAGGCAAACCTGACTGTCGTATCCTCTATATCATTGATAGTTAGTGCTCTTTTATCAAATTTGGCACTAGTTAGCTTCTTCACTATGTCATTCTTCGCAAATTCGAGTGCTGAAACTATTCTGGAGGAACACATACCTGTAAATGCCTCAATGGAATCCTTAGTTATCATATGAAGCCCTTTCTAGCCAAAAGAACTCATCATGGATTCTACTTAGGACATACCTAACCCAAGCATATTCATAAAAATTGGGAAAATCTAATCATGTATCCAATTTCTTCTCATGCAAAGCATTGTACTCTTTCTTCAATTCAAGTTTGTCATCCGTCAACTCATTCAAATACACTTTTCCTAAGTTTACATGATCATATTCCTCCACATTTGCATGAATGTAAGCCCTAATATCCTCATTATGCATTATACAATAGGGCACTTCAGAAAATGCACCATCAGGATCTATTTCTAAGGACTTAAATGGATGCTTCTTAAATTCAGGTTGCGGTCTTTCAGTGATCTCAATTACTTGTGGTGTAGACATCTTTACAACTTTAAAAAAACTTTGCAGGAGTAGTGACTATAAATACCTTATTTTTCATTTCTTGATAGGGTTTGATCATGCTAAATGCTTTGAGGTCACCTTTACTTCACTACCCAGATCTCCTTGGTCACTTGATAATCTGAATGCAGTATGATTTTTCTTCAAATGAATTTCTTGATAACCTCTTTCCGTCAAACCTAATTTCCATAAATCCTTATTTCTAAAAAGTTGACAACACTTCCTCTATTACTCACAGTCAACACAAATTGCTCTGCAATCTTCTACAATAGACTCTTTTCTACTAGAATTTTCTTCAAAAGATCTAGTATTTTGTTCTACAACTCATATCTTCATGTTGGATGTCAGCACAACTTTTCTGACTAGGGGAACAATATTTTCATTGAAGCTCTCCCTAAGCCAGAGCTCCCAATTTACTTCCTGCAGGATGTTTCTATACCAAAGTTTGGCACAAATTCATTCCTGGCTTCAATAACATCCTTCTTAACCCACATCTTATTCATCTCCTTGTTTATTTCTACCACATCAACTTTTTACATTGGTTTCTTCTCTTCTACCAAATTATCCTTCTTCATGTTCTTACTTCTATAGAACCTTGCAATATGTCTAGGCCTCTTGCAATTGTAGCACACAACATTCCTCTGACTGTTTTTCCTTCCATTCATTCTGGATCTGCATTGGTTAGCCTTATTCCAAAACTATTGCATGTAAAGCAGTTACCATTGAAAGATTGGGCTTTCCTTCCATTGTTATAGCCATTCCTAGTCTGACTTCTACATTCACTAGCTCTATGACCAACTCTCTTGCATGTAAAGTAGTTACCATTGAAAGATTGAGCATTCCTTCTATTGTTATAACTATTCCTTATCTGACTTTTACATTCAGTAACTCTATGACCAACTTTCTTGCATGTAAAAAACTGACCAGAGAAAAAGGGCACATTTTGATTCACTCTGCTCCTACATTGAGTAGCCTTATGACTGAACTTATTGCATGAATTACAATAACCATTGAAATATGGGTACATTTGAGCATTTGGTTGCCTAACCAATGGTTTTCTAGGTCCATTCCTTTGATTCCAGATCTTCTTGCCTTTGTCCTTCTTGTTCTCAGCATTCATTTCTTTACTTGTTTTAGAACATTCACTTTTCTCAAATCCCAAGCCTTCTTTGTCATCAGAGTTCTTCTAGCTAGCAAGCATCTCATCAAGTTTTGCAAAACTTATCTTGAACTTTTCTTCATAACTCTTTGCCTTCTCCAAATCTGACTTCAAGTTCACAACTTCTTTTTCAAGCTTCGCACATTCTTCTGATTTTCCTTTCACCAATTGATTTAGGTCTTCTTCTACTTTTGCCTTATCTTCAATTTGCACTTTTAGATCATCCAAGATTTCATTTGTTGATCTCAATTATTCACTAACTTCCTTATGCTTTTCTTTAAACTTCTTGACTTGCTCCCTCAATTTCCTAATGCACTCATCTGCTTCCTTGACATTTTCTTTCAAATCCCTATTTTACTCTTCAGTCCTTTCAAGATCTTCAAGAGCAACCTTCAGTTCTTCTTCATTGACATATATGCACTGTTATGTTGGAAAATGTCCCCTTGGGGGCTTTTCCCTCTTAAGGTTTATCTCCCAGGTCCTTAGAATGCATTTAGAGCATCTTGCATGTTAATTTTGAATCTTGATGAGAAAACCCTGAAGTCTTATGGAAAATAAGACCTAGGGGGTGCTATTTTGATAATCCCAGAACAAAAATGGGAGGGTGGACTTGGGTGCTAGCGCCCTAGTCCTACCCTAAATTTTAATATCGATTTTATGACTGTTATTTATGTCCTATGTTGACATCTCAAGTTTGAATTATGGAATTCTTGGTAGGAATCTTTGTAGTTGCATATATAAGCATGTTTAGGTTTTCATTTGTAAACTAGAAGATGATTGCAAACTTTAGACATATTTGTGAATTCAAGATATTCATTGTTGCAAGAGCAGAGCATTGTTATTGTGTTTGTGATTGCAGATTTGACTTGATCTTTTCATGTGATTGAAGAGCCTTCATTTATGTGAGATCCACACTACAAGGTGATATCTATTGTGTTTTTTTTATCATTTATCATTTGGAATTTTCCTCTATCTCATAGGGATATGCACTCTTATCAAACATCATGTTCAGAAGACTAGAATGTCTCTCCAGAGCTTGACCGAGGCAAGCCTCTAAACACCACAACCCCCTCCCACACTCATTTGTGATTGCAAGTTATAGGTACTGAGTTTCATGGAGTGGAGTTGCAGAAATAAGTTGTAGACAAAAAGGATTCAGGATCTGAAAGAAAGAAGACAAAGTTTAGCATTTCGTGACAAGAGTACTAGACCCTATGTCCTCTACTTTTTCTAGGGTAGAAATGGAAGATACAATACAGATTAGTGTTGGAAGGAGATTAAGATTCTGTGATGAAAATTGTACCAAGGACTAGGGCACTTGTCCCAGTGTCCCTAACTATTCCACATTCTGAACTTTAAAAAATAGTGAGTTAAATGTCTCTGTCCTTCACCTAAGTCTGAAGGGATTTGTTGTAATTCATTAATTTGCTTATTATTTCAAATATTTAGGGTTTTAAGAGCACTTAAGAATTAAATTGAGTTATTTCTTTATACATTTGATCTTCTGCATCATTCCAAGTGGTAGCCCAACCTGATAGGTGAATGCTCTCGCTTAGTGGAGATTCAACTTAGTTGATATACCCTTGAATGTTTGGTGAGAAGGGAGGATTTGCCTTTGAAACCTAAACCAAAACTTTTCCCCTCTTTTTAACCCTAAACATGCAGTCTTCTTTTGTAATTCCAGTTGAATGAATTTCTTCAAGAGGAGTAGGATACCTTCTACTTGCCATGCATTCAATCTCCAAGATCTTTCTCAAGCTATTAAACTTCTTCCAAGGAACCAGACTCTAATACCAATTATTGAACACCCAAAATACTTAGAGGGGGGTGAATCAGTATTCTATTAAACCATTCACTTATTAAATCATTAATCCATTTTCCACATTTCACAACAATAAAGCAAATCAAGCATAGAAAGCACAACCATAAACCATAATACATGAACACCATGATTTTTACGTGCAAAACCTAGAAAGGGAAAAAACATGGTGAGTGTTAGCTCACAATATATTATGTAGTAACAATACCAAATTACAAGAGGCTCACTACCTAAGGGCTCACTGTCCAAAGAAGGATGCTCACTACATACAGGCTCACTGCCTAAGGAAAGAAAGAGATTGAAGGGTGGCTCACTACCAAAATGAACTACTATAATTTCATCTAAAAATACATGGATATGGCTCCAATGTAGCTTAGAATATTGTCTCAAAACTCTTCATCCTAGACTTCTCTGTTACACTGCTCTACTCTTACATGAAAATAAGATCTCTCTTCTTCTACACTTGTCTCCCTTACAAAATCACAGAACATCGCATGTCACACACGCACATACTCATATTCAAACCTATTTTACCCAAACACTTAAATGGATCATGTTTATATATCCACAACACTTGCAATCTTCAAATTAGGTCAGCCTACAAAGATGAAGCGTGTAGTTATGCCTTGTGTAGCTTGTTGGCCTAATGCACTTACCAAAAGACTTTGCAAACCAAATCAACACTTGAATTACATTCAAACATGTCAGCATCAATTATAGATCCACTTAGGATATGATTTCAATTAATAGATCTTACCACACAGAGATCAAAGTATCAGGTCAGCCTCATACACAGACTATCACAGGTTCATTCTAACTATTAGAACACAACTTTTGATGCGGACCACAAAACTTGCTCAAAATCATAGATAAGACTCTTTAGGAATCCCCAAGCTTACCTTTAGAACCCCATAGCATAATATAATCATGCGATGAAATGCAGACCATCAAAAGTTACACTCTATCACTATCAAACACTATCTAGGCATGTAGTAATACATAGATGCTCATAATTGCCTTACCAGCGGACTTCAAGATCAAAAACTTTAGATTTAGAGACTTCAGACATGGGTTTAAAACACCTCAAAACCACAGGAAAAAATATCTATTACTAGAGGAATGTGGACCAAAACAAGTAGGTGTTCTACACTAATTACATTTGTTCTTTGCTATGTTGAACTTAAGCTTCTTGAAAGTAAAATTTCGGAGATGATCAAGAGATGAAACTTTGGAATTAGGATCATATAAGGATTAGAAACATCTTACCAGATCTACAAGACTAGATCTTCAACTACAAACTAATGTTGATCATAATACCATATCTCTATAGTCATCTTAGTACTCTGCCAACAATTAGCCAAAATGTCTAAGTCTTATTTCTGAACCAAACTTCTATATATACATGACTTCATCATAATTACTATAACCTCACAACTCTTATGAATCCTTGTTGCCATCAATGACAATACTAATCAAACATCATGCTCATCCAATCATACTAGCAGTGTCTTCATCAATGATGTTTGCCAAGTTACCAACAAAAATATACTATAAATACTTAATAATAATATGCCACTTTGATATTATAATATTAATAATACTTGGGAAAATGGCTTGTAATCAAAAGAAGAAGCAGGGAGTGAATTTGCATTCTCAACCCAAGATGGCCAAACAGCCCACCACCTTAGCTTGCATCAATGCCGACCTAGTGGCAGAGGTTGTTAAGAAAAGTGTCTCAACCTTGCAACTTTGAAAGATTATTATTCTTCTCAGTTTTGGCCTTTTCGAATACCCTTTATCTTGGAGAATGGTCTGGAACCTTCAAAGTTTCCAAATGAGCTAAACATAGTGAGACTTACTATTTTTAGTAAGTCCTTCAATTGAGATCAGATTGACTTGAAATTTTTCCCAGAAGGTGCAGAATAGCTAAGTGAACATCTCGGGTGAGTTTTGTCTCAAGATCATATCAGGATTGCGAGATATTGAAGTTTCTATTTTTTGAAACTGCTAGAAAAAGTCTTTGAACTCAATTACCAGAATAAAAACTTCTCTAAATGTCCCAAAAATGGTCATAACTAGCATAGCAGGTTATAGGGTGATAGATCTCTTCATGAGCTTTCTGACGCATTAAACGGTTCATTAATCAAACACCCGGATCAAAAGTTACGACCTCAAGAAGTTGGACCTTCTATTTTTTAGGAAATGTAAAAATGTGTTGGACACTTAAAAGAGTTGTAAAGGGGAGAGCTACACGTGTTGGTGTGTGTTTTGGAACATCACAAGGCATCTTTGATTGGAAATAATTTGGGTTCCACTTTTGGGTGGTTTTAGCTCATGGTTTTGTAATTACCGTTGGCGGTGTACTGTATTGTATCTCCTATATATCAAGAACTTGAGATGGAGGTTGCATGTAAGAATCTTATAGATGTCGAATTATCTCCTGGATCTCTAGTTGGATATACTCCTGTAAAATCTTGCTCTGCAAGTATATTGTAATCTTTGTGTTTTCTGAATAATATATTGGGTAGCTTTGGAGTGTGGGGTTTTTTACATGAAAGGGATTTCCCCACATATATCTTGTGTTGTGAGTTTTGTGTTTGCATTTGGAAGTTGTTATTATCGTTGTTTTAATGTGCATCTTAATCTATAACTATAAAAGTAAAAATTTGCATAAGTCTTTCCTCAGTAGATCAGTGTAGGAAGTGTTTCTGCATACCTTGCTTCCTTTCAGTTGGTATCAGAGCCTGATCAACTTTGGTTCTAGTTGTTGGGTAGAGGTTTTTTTGAGCTAATCTTTGTTTGAGTGGGAGTTTGTGTAGAGGATTTTGAAATCTTTGTTGCAAGTAAGAGATGGCAAGAACATTTGGGAGGTTTAAGATAGAGAAGTTTAATGGCAGTAATTATGAGTTGTGGAAAATCAAAATGGAGGACATGCTTGTAGATCAAGATTTGTGGGAAGTCGTATCTGGTACAAAACTAGTGGCAATATCTCAAGAAGGCTGGGATCTCAAAGATTGAAAAGCTAAGGGTTTGCTCAGACTCTATTTGGCTGATTCAGTGCTCTTGAATATCCATGAAGAGAAGAATGCAAAGGAACTTTGGAAGAAGCTTGGAGATATTTATCAGGCTAAATCCCTAGTGAACAAGTTATTCCTACAAAATAAATTGTATTCTCTGAGGACGGAAGATGGAGGATCTGTCGTTGATCACTTGAATACATTCAATATGCTTGTTGCCCAGTTGACTTATATTGGAAGATGGAGGAGGAGGATCGATGTATGACATTACTCTATTCCTTACTAGATTCATGGGACCACCATGTTATGGCCATTGGGAGTACCACTACCACCTTCAAGATGGATGAAGTGGTTTCTTCATTGTTGTCTGAAGAGATGTGGAGAAAGTCTTTCGAATCAGCTAAGGAGGCTCTTGCAGTTCATGGTAGATCTAAAGATAAGGGATAGAAAAAGGATAAGAAGAAGGAAGAAAAAGGAAGACCCAAATCCCGTGGGAGATCTAAGTCTCCCAGAAAGTCCAAGGCCCTATGTTGGAACTATGGCAAACCTGGTCACTTCCGCAAGGAGTGTAAGGAGGACAAAAAGAAAAAGAAGAAGAATTATGATTCAGATTCTGACAAGTCCTCTCAAGATGAAGGAGAAGCATTTGTCACTGCCTTGGCAACACATGCATCTGAGGATGTGTGGCTTATTGACTCTAATGCATCTTTTCACATGACCTCATATCAAGGTTGGTTTTCAAAGTATGAAGGATATGATGGTGGAAAGGTGTACTTGGGTGATGATTCTCACCTGGATATTGTTGGCTGTGGAAGAGTCTTGATTCAATTCCCTGATGGACAAGTAAAGGGAATCAATAGTGTTCTGCATATCCCTGGTTTGACACAGAAGCTTCTTTCTATAAGTAAATTAAATGATGTGCATGTGCAAGTTGTTTTCTCAAATGGAGGATGCAAGATGACTAGAGGATCTATAGTGTTGACTAAGGGTGTTCATATTGGCACTCTATTTTGTATTGATGCATGCGCAGTTTAGTGCAATAATGCCTGTGTTTCGAAGAAGAGAGATTCAGGGTCTTCATCCTCACCATTGGAACCATCAGTGAAGAAGACTATTGCATCTACTTTTGATGGTCATGCTTTTTGGGTATCTAAGGGTGCTCATTCTATGGAGATGAAACTTCCTGCTGAGAAGACAATGTTATGGCACTAAAGGCTTGGTCACATTGATGAAAAGGGTTTGAGGACCCTGAAGAATAAAAATCTTGTTGAGGGTATGAATGATTGTAACCTTGAGTTTAATTTCTGTGAACATTACATTTTAAGGAAAACAAAACCATGTTCAGTTTATTCCAATTCTCACAAATCTTCTGAGGTGTTGGACTTGATTCATTCTGATGTGTTTGATCCTGTTAATGTTCCTCTGATTTCAAAATCTATTTACTTTGTTTCATTCATTGATGATTATAGTAGAAGGACATGGGTGTATTTCCTTTGAAGTAAATTTGAAGTCTTTAATAGATTCAAAGAGTTCAAAGCTCTTATAGAGAATCAAAAGGATAGAAAGATTAAGTGTTTGAGGACTGACAATGGTGGTGAGTTCTATTCAGCAAATTTCAACAAGTTCTGTAAAGAACAAGGGATTGAGAGGCACAAGACAATTCCGTATACCCCTCAGCAGAATGGAGTTGTAGAGAGGATTAAAAGAATGTTGATGGAGAGGGAAAGGAGTATGCTAAGTGGAGTTGGTCTTGAACAAACATTTTAGGCTAAAGTTGTTGCTACCACTTATTACCTGGTTAATAGGTCTCCTACATTAGCACTCATTGATAAGACACTTATGGAGGTATGGTCTAGTAAAGAGCCTTCATTAAGACACATTCGAGCATTTGGTTCTGATGCATATGCACATTTGCCTAAGGAAAAGAGGTCCAAGTTGGAGAACAAGTATTTAAAGTGTATCTTCATCTATTATGGTATCAGTGTGAAAGTGTATAAGCTTTGGGATCCAGTAGCTAAAAGAGTTTTGTATAGCAGAGGCATGATCTTTAGATAGCCCAATCCTTCTTCTATTGTCTTGTAGCTAGAGAAAGAAGAGAAGAAAGATGATGTGGTTCATCTTCCTTCCACCCCTGAGAAAGTTGAACCAAAAACATCTATTGGACTTGATAATGAGGAGATCTCTAGTAGCTCTAAAAGTTTAGAAGAAGATGAAGAACCTCAACCTCAACCTTTGAGGAGGTCCACGTGGATAAGGCAGCAACCTGATAGGTTTGTTTATTCATTGCATGACTCTAGTTGTATTTTTGCTTTGATTTCTAACACTGATGATCCTAGAACTATGAAATATGCTATGGGTATGAAAGATGCAGGTTCCTAGAAGGAGGCCAAGGAAGAGGAGATGGTTTCTTTGGAAAAGAATAATACTTGGGACTTGGTACCTTTGCCTGAAGGATGAAAACCTATTGGATGCAAATGGGTGTTCGAAAAGAAATTCGATGTAGATGGCAGTGTTGAGAAATATAAGGCTAGATTGGTCATGAAGGGGTATTCTTAGGTGGAGGGAATTTACTATGGTGAGATTTTCTCTCCCATTGCAAAGCTAACATCTATTCAGTTCTTGTTATCTCTTGCAACAGTGTATGATCTAGAAGTGGAACAGATGGATGTAAAGACAACATTCCTTCATGGTGACTTGCAAAAGGAAATCTATATGTCACAGCCAGAGCACTACATGGTGAAAGGTAAAGAAAATATGGTTTGCAAGTTGAAAACATCTTTGTATGGTTTGAAATAGTCTCCTAGGATGTGGTACTAGAAGTTTGATGCCTTTGTGTTGAGTATTAGATTTCAGAGATCAAAATCAAGTCATTGTGTTTACTACAAGTTTGAAAATGATCACATTCTCATTATTGCATTGTATGCCGATCATATGTTACTCATTGGGAATGGTAAAAGTTTGATTTCTAGTTTGAAGTCTCAGTTGTCAACATAGTTTGAGATGAAAAATCTAGGGCCAGCTCGGTACATTCTAGGAATGGAAATTAGAAGAGATAGAGAAAACATAAAAATTTGGTTAGGCCAGAGTAAGTATGTTAACACTATGTTGGAGAGATTCAGCATGACGGATTACAGACCTTTGACTATTCCTGTTACAATGGGGACAAAGTTATATGTTGAAGATTGTCCAAAGTCTCCTTCTAAGATAGAGGATATGAGCAGAGTTCCTTATACCAGTACAGTTGGCAGTTTGATGTATGCGATGGTCTGCACAAGACCAGACATTGCCCAAGTAGTGGGAGTCCTTAGTTGATTTATGGCTAACCCTAGACAACTACATTTGGATGTAGTGAAGAGAGTGGTGAGATATTTATGGGGTACTTCTAAGTATTCCTTGTATTATCATGGTTATGCAACAGGACCTCGGCATTCACTTTGTATTCATGGATTTGTGGATTTAGATTGGGCAGGTGATATTGATAGCAGGAGATCCATCAACACTTATGTGTTCACTATGTTTGGTGGTGCTATTAGTTGGATGAGAAAGCGGCAACCTATGGTAACTTTGTCCACTACTGAAGCTAAGTACAGGGTAGCAACTCATGCTTGTAAAGAAGCCATTGGGCTTAAGAGATTGTATTATGATGTTGGGTTTTATGCAGGGAAGATCACTATTTGTTGTGACAGTCAGATTGCCTAAGCATATTGATGTCTAGTATCATTTTGTTCATGACATGGTCGAGGATGGGAAGGTGAACTTGGAGAAAGTTGATACTTTGATGAATGTTGTAAATTCCTTGACAAAACCTGTGAGCACAGAGAAGTTCAGATGGTGTTCAGAGTCTATGGGTCTTTTGGCCCCTAACAATTAAATCATGGTGTTGATGCTCCCTTTGCTCTTGCAAGGTGTTCAAAAAGTGGGAGAATGTTAGAAAAGTGTCTCAACCTTTCAACTTCGAAAGATTACTATTCTTCCCAGTTTTGGTCTTTTCAAATACCCTTTATCTTGGAGAATGGTCTGGACCATTCAAAGTTTCCAAAAGTTTCCAAAGGAGCTAAAAATAGCGAGACTTAATATTTTTAGTAAGTCCTTTGATTGAGCTCAGATTGACATAAAATTTTTCCCAGAAGGTGCAGAACAACTAAGTGAACATCTCGGGTGAGTTTAGTCTCAAGATCATATCAGGATTGCAAGATATTAAAATTTCTATTTTTTGAAACTGCCAAAAAAAGTCTTTGAACTCAATTATTGAAATTGAAACTTCTCTAAATGTCCTGAAAATGGTCATAATTGGCATGGTTAGTTATAGCGTGATAGATCTCTTCACTTTCTGACCCATTAAACGGTTCCTCAATCAAACACCTGGATCAAAAGTTATGACCTCCAAAAGTTGGACCTTCTCTTTTTTAGGAAATGTAAAAATGTGTTGGACACATAAAAGTCCTATAAAGGGGAGACTTACACATGTTGGTGTGTGGTTTGGCACATCACAAGGCATCTTTGATTGGAGATAATTTGGGTGCCACTTTTGGGTGGTTTTAGCTCATGGTTTTGTAATTACCATTGGTGGTGTACTATATTGTATCTCCTATATATCAGGAACTTGAGATGGAGGTTGAATGTAAGAATATTATAGATGTTGAATTATCTCCTAGATCTCTGTTTGGATATACTCCTGTAAAATCTTGCTCTAGAAGGGCATTGTAATCTTCGTGATTTATGAATAATATATTGGGCAGCTTTGGAGTGTGGGATTTTTTACCTAAAAGGGTTTTCCTCACGTATATCCTGTGTTGTGAGTTTTGTGTTTGCATTTGGAATTTGTTATTATCTTTGTGTTAATGTGCATCTTAATCTATAACTATAAAAGTAAAAATTTGCATAAGTCTTTTCTCAGTAGATCAGTGTAGGAAGCATTTCTACATACCTTACTTCCTTTCAATTGGTATCAGAGCCTGATCACCTTTGGTTCTGGTTGTTCGGTAGAGGGATTTTTGAGATGAATTTTGTTTGAGTGGGAGCTTGTGCAGAGGATTTTGAAATCTTTGTTGCAGGTAAGATATGGCGAGCACATTTGGGAGGTTTGAGATAGAGAAGTTTAATGGCAGTAATTTTGAGTTGTGGAAACTCAAAATGGAGGACATGCTTGTAGATCAAGATTTATGGGAAGTTGTATCTAGTACAAAACCAATGGTAATGTCTCAAGAAGACAAGGATCTCAAAGATCGAAAAGCTAAGGGTTTGATAAGACTCTGTTTGGCCAATCCAGTGCTCCTAAATATCCATGAAGAGAAGACTGCAAAGGAACTTTGGAAGAATCTTGGAGATGTTTATCAAGATAAATCCCTGGTGGACAATTTATTTCTGTGAAAGAAATTATATTCTCTGAGGATGGAAGATGGAGGATCTGTCACTGATCACCTAAATACATTCAATATGCTTGTTGCCTAGTTGACTTCTATTGGTGTGAAGATGGAGGAGGAGGATTAATGTATGATATTACTGTGTTCCTTACTAGATTCCTGGGACCACCTTGTTATGGCCATTGGAAGTACCACTACCACCTCCAACATGGATGAAGTGGTTTCTTCACTGTTGTCTGAAGAGATGTGGAGAAAGTCTTTTGAATTAGCTAAGGAGGCACTTGCAGTTCATGGTAGATCTAAAGAGAAGGGAAAGAAAAAGGATAAGAAGAAGGAAGGAAAAGAAAGATCCAAATTCTATGGGAGATCTAAGTCTCCCAAAAAGTCTAAGGCCCTGTGCTAGAACTATGGTAAACCTAGTCACTTCCGCAAGGAGTGCAAGGAGGAGAAAATGAAAAAGATGAAGAATTATGATTCAAATTCTGACAAGTCCTCTTAGGATGAACGAGAAGCATTTGTCATTGCCTTGGCAATGGATGCATCTGAGGATGTGTGGATTATTGACTCTAGTGCATCTTTTCACATGACCTCGCATCAGGGTTGGTTTTCAAAGTATGAAGAATACGATGGTGGAAAGGTGTACTTGGGTGATGATTCTCACCTGGATATTGTTGGTCATAGAAGAGGCTTGATTCGATTCCCTGATGGATGAGTAAATGGAATTAATGGTGTTCTGCATATCCTTGGTTTGACAAGGAACATTGTTTTGTAAGTAAATTGAATGATGTGGGTGTGTAGGTTGTTTTCTCGAATGAAGGATGCAAGATGACTAGAGGATCTATGGTGTTGAATAAGGGTGTTTGGATTGGTGCTCTATTTTAGCTTGATCCATGCACAGTTTAGTGCAATAGTGCCTCTGTTTTGAAGAAGAGAGATTCAGAGTCTTCATCCTCACCATTGGAACCAACAATGAAGAAGATTGTTGCATCTACTTCTGATGGTCATGCTTTCTAGGTACCTAGGGGTGATCATTCTATGGCGATGAAACTTCCAGCTGAGAAGACAATGTTATGACACTAAAGGCTTTGTCACATTGGTGAAAAGGGTTTGAGGACCTTGAAGAATAATAATCTTGTTGAGGGTATGAATGATTATAACCTTGAGTTTGATTTATGTGAACATTGCATTTATGTCAAACAAAACTATGTTTAGTTTTATTCCAGTTCTCACAAATCTTCTGAGGTGTTGGACTTGATTCATTCTGATGTGTTTGGCCCTGTTAATGTTCCTTTGATTCCAAAATCTATTTACTTTGTTTCATTCATTGATGATTATAGTAGAAGGACATGGGTTTATTTCCTTAGAAGTAAATCTAAAGTCTTTAATAGATTCAAAGAGTTCAAAGCTCTCGTAAGAATCAAAAGGATAGAAAGATTAAGTGTTTGAGGATTGACAATGGTGGTGAGTTTTGTTCGCAGATTTTGACAAGTTCTGTAAAGAACAAGGGATTGAGAGGCACAAGACAAATCCATATACCCCTCAGTAGAATGGAGTTGCAGAGAGGATGAATAGAATGTTGATGGAGAGGGCAAGGAGTATCCTAAGTGGAGCTAGTCTTGAACAAAAGTTCTGGGCTGAAGCTGTTGCTACCACTTGTTACCTGGTTAACAGGTCTCCTACATCAATGCTCGTTGATAAGACACCTATGGAGGTATGGTCTAGTAAAAAGCCTTCATTAAGACACATTCAAGTATTTGGTTGTGAGGCATATGCGCATGTGCCTAAGGAGAGGAGGTCTATGTTGGAGAACAAGGCTGTAAAGTGTATCTTCATTGGTTATGGCATCGGTGTGAAAGGGTACAAGCTTTGGGATCTAGTAGTTCAAAGAGTTTTGTATAGCAGAAGTATGATCTTCAGAGAGCTGAATCCTTCTTCTATTGTCTTACAACTACAGAAAGAAGAGAAGAAAGATGATGTGGTTTAGCTTCCTTCCACCCCTGAGAAAGTTGAACCAAAAACATCTATTCGACCTGATAATGAGGAGAGCTCTAGTAGCTCTGAAAGTTTAGAAGAAGATGAAGAACCTCAACCTCAACCTTTGAGGAGGTCCACGTGGATAAGGCAACAACCTAATAGGTTTGGTTATTCATTGTATGATTCCAATTATATTTCTGCTTTGATTTCTAACACTGATGAGCCTAGAACTATGAAAGAGGCTATGGTTATGAAAGATGTAGGTTCTTGGAAGGAGGCCATGGAAGAGGAGATGGCTTCTTTGGAAAAGAATAATACTTGGGATATGGTGCCTTTGCCTGAAGGATGAAAACCTGTTGGATGCAAATGGGTGTTCAAAAAGGAACTCGGTGTAGATGGTAGTGTTCAGAAATATAAGGCTAGATTGGTCGTGAAGGGGTATTCTCAGGTGGAGGGAATTGACTATAGAGAGATTTTCTCTCTCATTAGAAAGCTAACATCTATTCGGTTCTTGTTATCTCTTGCAGAAACGTATGATCTAGAAGTGAAAAAGATGGATGTAAAGACAACATTCCTTCATGGTGACTTGGAGGAGGAAATCTATATGTCACAGCTAGAGCACTATGTGGTGAAAGGTACATAAAATCTAGTTTGCAAGTTGAAAAACTCTTTGTATAGTTTGAAATAGTCTCCTAGGATGTGGTACCAGAAATTTGATGCCTTTGTCTTGAGTATTGGATTTTAGAGATCAAAATCAGATCATTGTGTTTACTGCAAGTTTGATAATGATCACATTCTCATTATTGCATTGTATGTTGATGATATGTTACTCATTGGGAATGGTAAAAGTTTGATTTCTGATTTGAAGTCCTAGTTGTCAGCATAGTTTGAGATGAAAAATCTAGGGGCAGCTTGGTACATTCTGGGAATGGAAATCTGAAGAGATAAAGCAAACAAAAAACTTCGGTTAGGCCAAAGTAAGTATGTTAACATTGTGTTGGAGAGATTTAGCATGATGGATTGCAGACATTTGACTGATCCTGTTACAATGGGGACAAAGTTATCTATTGAAGATTGTCCAAAGTCTCCTTTTAAGATAGAGGATATGAGCAGAGTTCCTTATGCTAGTGCAGTTGGCAGTTTGATGTATGCAATGGTGTACACAAGACTAGACATTGCCCAAGTAGTGGGATTCCTTAGTCGATTTATGGCTAATCTTAGACGGGTACATTGGGATGCAATGAAGAGAGTGTTCAGATATTTACGAGGTACTTCTGAGTATTCCTTATGTTATCATGGTTATCATACAGTACCTTGACATTCACTTTGTATTCATGGATTTGTGGATTCAGATTGGGTAGGTGACATTGACAATGGGAGATCCACCAACGATTATGTGTTCACTATGTTTGGTGGTGCTATTAGTTAGATGAGTAAGCAGCAACTTGTGGTCACTTTGTCCACTACTAAAGCTGAGTACATTGCAACAACTCATGCTTGTAAAGAAGTCATTTGGATTAAGAGATTGTGTTCTGATGTTGGGTTTGATATAGGGAAGATTACTATTTGTTGTGATAGTTAGAGTGCCATATGTTTGGAAAAGAATCCTACTTTACACATGAGGACTAAGCATATTGATGTCCAGTACCATTTTGTTCATAACATGGTAGAGGATGGGAAGGTAAACTTGGAGAAGGTTGATACTTTGATGAATGTTATAGATTCCTTGACAAAACCTGTGAGCACAGAGAAGTTTAGATGGTGTTTAGAGTCTACGGGCCTCTCGGCCCCTGGAAATCAAATCATGGTGTTCATACTCCCTTTGCTCTTGCAAGGTGTTTTCCAAGTGGGAGAATGTTAAGAAAAGTGTCTCAACCTTACAACTTTGAAAGATTAATATTCTTCCCAGTTTTGGTCTTTCCAAATACCCTTTATCTTGGAGAATGGTCTAGAACCTTCAAAGTTTCCAAAACTTTCCAAATGACCTAAAAATAGAGAGACTTACTATTTTTAGTAAGTCCTTCAATTGAGCTCAGATTGACCTAAATTTTTTCCCAGAAGGTGCGAAACAGCTAAGTGAACATCTTGGGTGAGTTTCATCTCAAGATCGTATCAAGATTGCGAGATATTAAAGTTTTTGTTTTTTGAAACTGCCGAAAAAAGTCTTTGAACTCAATTACCAGAATTGAAACTTCTCTAAATGTCCCAAAAATGGTCATAACTAGTGTAGCAAGTTATAGGGTGATAGATATCTTCATGATCTTTTTGACGCATTAAATGGTTTTTCAATTGTACACCCGGATCAAAAGTTATGACCTCTGAAAGTTGGACCTTCTCTTTTTTAGAAAATGTAAAAACTTGTTAGAGACATAAAAGAGGTGTAAAGGGGAGATTTACATGTGTTGTTGTGTAGTTTGGCACATCACAAGGCATTTTTTATTGGAGATAATTTGGGTGCCACTTTTGGGTGGTTTTAGCTCATGGTTTTGTAATTACCGTTGGTGATGTACTATATTGTATCTCTTATATATCAAGAATTTGAGATGGAGGTTGCATGTAAGAATCTTATAGATGTCAAATTATCTCCTCGATCTCTGGTTGGATATACTCCTATAAAATCTTGCTCTGCAAGTATATTGTAATCTTCATGATTTCTAAATACTATATTGGGTAGCTTTGGAGTGTGGGGTTTTTTACTTGAAAGGGTTTTCCCCACATATATCTTGTGTTGTGAGTTTTGTGTTTGCATTTGGAAGTTGTTATTATCTTTCTTTAATGTTCGTCTTAATCTATAACTGTAAAAGTAAAAATTTACATAAGTCTTTCCTCAGTAGATTAGTGTAGGAAGCATTTCCTCATACCTTTCTTCCTTTCAGAAGTAAACCAGGATAGTGATCTGCTCCTAAACCATGCGTCCCTTGGGAGATTTGTAGGCACCAAGAGAGCTAGGGATGAGATCACATCTTGGGCTCAGGAGAATTGGAAAGAAGAGTTCATGCTGAAATTTCTATTGAAAGTCTTCTTTGCAATTGATAATCTTTGCCAAACAGGAAGATCGTGACTCCATCCTCTCAAAAATCTAGCACATGAGAGCTGATACCCTTTAATTCAAAAAGTGGCACCCAATTTTTGACCCAATATAGGCCAACTCCAACACTTGTGAAGACTGGGTGCACCTTTACCATCTCTTGATCGAATTCTAGATAGAGGAGAGCCTATGTAAGATCGGTAATGCCCTAGGCACATTTGTAGATTTGGACTAGGACATTCTAAATGGTAACTCTTATATTTATGCCTTATTGAAATTTTCATACATTTCAGACATTTTGAAAGAAAATTTGTTCTCAACGGGATTAGGATAATGGACACAACAATTAGAAATTGAAGAAAACAAACTTTTTTGCCTGAATTAATTATGAAGGACCCATAACACTACCTCTTGCACCTGACCACCACTTGAACCTAAAGAAAAGAAGATGGTCTACAAAAGTAATGAGGTGCTAGAAATTCTTGATGCAAATATGTTAGATTCACCCCTTAGTACTGGCCACCCAGGGCTCGAGCCTGGAACAAACCTGAAAGTGGAAGCTGCCAACCTCCTACTTGACCAAGATGTGAAGCCTTGGCAGACTAAGGATTAAGCCACCGACTAGTTTGATGATGATTCCCCTATGGAGGATGATCTTGGCATCCTAGAGAACCATTAGATACACCAAACATCCACCCGACGAGGAAAAGAGGAAGATAAACAAATAAAGAAAAAAGAGATATGGTTGCGGGGGCTCAGGGACAAACTTCCATCAACACTTTTCTAAGTCACAAGGGAGGATGCTCCTCCCTTTGGGAGCCATAATGATCTCCACCTAGAATGTTAGGGGTCTAAACATCCCTAATAAATGATGCTTGATTAAGCGTCAAATCAAGCTATTGAAAAGTGACTTTATTTTTCTTCAGGAAACAAAACTCAAGGAGGAAGAGGCAAATTTTTTTTGTCCCATTACTATGGCTAGAAAGGGCATTTCGCTCCAGTCATGGGTGCCTCAGGTGGTGAAGGATTCATCTAGAAACCAAATGGGATAAAAATTGATGTGATAAGAGAAGATTCAAACTGATCCATGGCTAGATCTTAATGTCTTCAATCATGGTTGATCTTCCACATCATCAATGTTTAGAGGCTGATAAAAATGGAGGACAAGAAGCAACTCTGGGAATCATTGACAAATTTTGTTTCCATAGCTGACACAAATTTGTTAATACTCAGAGGGGACTTGAACAGTGTTCTTACAAATGAGGAGAAGAGAGGAGGTAGATCCCATTTTAGTAGGGCACAATGAGACTTTCAAGAATTTTTCAACAACCTTAGCCTCATGGATTCATCCCTAAAAAATGGTTCCTTCACATGGACAAATCAGAGACAAGGACTCACCAATATCATAGAAAGGCTTGACAGGTTCCTCCTAAACACCACTTGGCTTGAGGACCCTTTTTGTTGGAATCCAACATTGTGCCTCTGTCTGGCTCTGATCATTACCTGGAAACCCTCTCCATTATAAATGACCAAGCCCCGGCTATATACCCCTTCAAATTTGAGAGCATGTGGCTATGCCACAAATCCCTCCCAGATCTAATGAAAAAATGGTGGATGGGCACTCTGACTCAGAAGGGCTCCAAAATGTTCATAATGGTGAAGAGACTTATTGCTATCAAAAATCACCTAAAGGAATGGAATCTTTCCACTTTCAAAAATGTCTTTGAAGAAAAGGGGAGACTTGAAGTGAGCCTTCTATCATTAAATGAATCCATTCTGACTAATGGCATGGGACAAGCAAAGTTTGAAATTCAAAAGGAATTGCTCCAAGAATTGTTGAATGCACAAGACAACTAAGGGGGGGGGGAATCAGTTGTATCAAAAATTTCAAACCCTCACAAACATTCAGATCCACATTCATCTTAAACTTGTTATGATGATTAAGCATAAAAAACAAATAACTAAAACTAAAACATAACAATACCAATCACAAGACAACACCATATTTTACATGGAAAACCCAAAAAGGGAAAAACCATGGTGAGGATTAGCTCACAATATAAAGTAGTAGCAATACCAAATTACAAAAGGCTCACTACGAAAGGGCTCACTACCCAAAAGAAAGAATGCTCACTACAGGTGAGCTCACTATCCAAGTGGACTCACTACCCACTGAGAAAGAAAGAGAGAAGAGAAGAGTGGCTCACTACCAAGATTTGAACTGATATAATTGCATCTAACCTATGCATGAAGTTCAGTTCCAATGAAGCTCAATATTTACTGTAACACAAACAACATCTTCACAGCAACACTTAAAAATAGTAGACACCTTCTGCTCACTACACCCAGTAACCTAACACATGAAATCTCTTACTACACTAATCAAATTCAGATCACAAACATCATATCCATCATGCATGCCTTCATTTATGAATCCTTGACACTTATCTATACCATCATTACCCTTGAAAAAATTCTCTAAGGTTGGCAACATATCTTAACCCATAAAATTTAAATTAGGTCTGGACCTAAGCATTCCCATGGAGGAAAGGAATGAATGCAGACCACAACACACCTTAGCACAAACCTAAATCCTCTCTTACATTCTTCATCATGCTTTCACATTCACCAAAGCACAACCACAAATAGTGTAAACAATCAAGTCATCCATCCTTGTGTTAACACCATGAACTTTTAAATGAACACTTCCTCAAAATCAAACGACAACATGCAGACCATGCACCAATATTGAACATGATCTAGAAACATCCACAAGCACCTGAAAACCAACAAATTCCTTTGCAACATCTTTCACCTAAACAAACTTCACACCAGAGTACTTAACCAGCTATATCATACTCTGTCACCATCTGCAACTTAAGAAATGTACTGGTGGAGCACCAAACCATGAACCACTTGAACAAAAGAAATATATAGACCTTATAAGCATAAATCTAGAACCGTAAAGCTAGAAACAAATTTGCGGAGAAAAACTATTTCTCCCAGACACTTTTGCATAACTCAGAAATGTTGTTCGCACATTGGTGAACATAACTTTCTCTGCACAATGAACAATAGCACAAAATCTAGAACATAACATCTGTGAACACCTCTAAGAAACATATCCAAACTGCATAATTAGATATTCATTTAGGAAGAAATGTCGAGCAAAACTTGATCACAACTCTATTAAGCTAGAACACATCTTCAACATATTGTTTACTTTACTAATCAAATTTTCTCAAAAGAACTTGGAAACCAAGCAACAGAAGCATATTCTCAACATCTTCAACACCTCTACAAAGAAATCAAATCACTTTAACATAGCAACTCAATCAAACAACAACAACCTCATCAGAAGACACGGTTGACACCAATGACAACACTGATTAGCACATACTTACAAAAATCTTGCCCTTTGTCATTGATGGCAACACATAATGTGAAAAACATCAAGGCACAACTATGCACCAATCTTCTTTACTTTTTTACTCTCCCCCTTTCTTTTATGTTGCAAGTATGGGCCTAACCGGTGTTGTCATTGATGTCAACATACTCCTATTGCATTGATGTCAAGGATTGGATGAGTTGTACGCTGAGGATATTGAGAAAATTAGTCCTATCAGGAATAGAGAAGAACAATGAAGATAGTAAGGTAAAGATCCCAGCTAAGATGAAGATTAAAGGATGCACATCAAAGGGTTTGTAGATATGTGTCTTAAGATGATCCAGTAAAGATTTAAGAGGTCCACATGAAGATCTGAAGAAGTTATGGCCACTTGAGTAGAACCAGTTCTAGCAGATGTTCAGAGGTGACAGATTGACACAGATAGGTCCGGTGAGATCCAGAAATGCAATATCTTGTTCTACGGATTTGATGGATTGCTGAGGAAGTCAATGTGAATTGACAACTCAATTGGTTTGTGGTTTAGAGGTCCGCAAGCATCTGTTCCAATATGACAGTGATGATAGACTGTGTTCTTGAGGTTCTAGATGAAGGAGAGAAAGATTTTAGTAAGCAGAAGTAGTGTGGATGTTATTGGTGATTCAGGCAAGCTTGTGGAGGTCTTTGGATTGTGTCCAGTTCATGTTGGTGGTTCACATTGAAGATTGAGCTCGTAATTGAAGAATAACTTCCAGATGGTGATGGTCTTCCTAAGTCTGGCTGATCGGATGAGTTACACATCCTGTGGATGATCTTGAAGATGTTCTGTGAATCATGGCATGTTCGTAAAAGAAGATTGAAATCCCAGATCTGTGTGGCCAATAGTGTGATGATCCGCATGAAGTCTTTTGTAATTAGTCAAGTTGTATTTGCTCTGTAAAGTGTGCCGACTTGGATGATTATCCCAAAGTAAAATGTCTTGTATAAATAAGAAGTTATGAAGTCATTTCAAATGTATCTTATGGAGATGAGTATGTGGTAGAGAGGAGCAAAGCGAAAGGTAGAGCAGAAGTATTGGGCTTAAATGGAACTAACTCAAGCATGGTGAAGATGCTATTCTTCAGTTCAAGTATGTAATATTTATTATTCTATAGACAGTGTGTCTCCTGTAGGCAATGGGCCTCTTGTGAACAGTGTGCTTAGGCAGTGAGCCCTAATTGGCATGTGCCATTTTGTTCTTCTTATTCTTTTAATAGAGAATACAATCTTAGGTTAGTCACCCCATGGTTTTTCCCTTAACCAGGTTTTCCACGTTAAAATCTTGGTGTCATATGTGTTAATGTGTTTCTGCTCTTGAATTGTTGCATTATGTTTCCATGATTGATTTATTATTATGTTGTTGAATTACAAAGAGGATTTAAGCGATTAATAGGAGGAAAGTTTTGGGACAACTAATTCACCCCCCCTCTTAGTTGTCTATCTTGAATCTAACAATTGGTATCAGATCTAAGTTCCTCTAAAACAACTTAACTATTGAGGAGATCTAGGATGTTGTCCTACAAGAAGGATAGTCTGAGGTTTGATGGAACCAATTTTACTCTTTGGAAAAGTCACATGGAATGTCACTCGCAATGTATGGGAATGCAATATTGGATCATGGCTTCAAAGAAGTATGTTCCTCCATAGAATGGTCTGAGTACCATAGATGAAATCAGAGATGCTGAAAACAATCTGCGGACTAAAGAAGCTCTTCTAAGTGCCTTATCTAATTCAGAGCTGACAAATGTTATTGATCTAAAAACTACATATGAGATTTGGTAAAAACTAGAACTTCTACATGAAGAAGACAAGCATATTAAATGTGCCAAGCTACAGAGTCTGAAAGGAAAATTCAAAAACCTGAAGATGAGAGAAGATGAAAATATCACTACATTTATGCCAAGAGTAAATGAGCTTGTTTGTGGCATTAGATGTGCTGGTGGAATCTTGGATGAAGATGAGATTGTTGCCAAAGTTCTCAGATCCCTTCCTGATTCTTACAAGTACAAGTTTGCTACTATTGAAGAATTCAGGTCTTTTTCAAATATCACAAGAGATCAATTGGTTGGTAAATTAGTTGCATTTGAATTGTTTGAGTTTGGAGATGCACCCCACAAGACTGAATCTGCTTTCAAAGCTAGTGCCTCTGTAAAAGGGAAAAAAAGTTTGAGCTAGGAGAGAACTCTTCAAAGAAACTATCATGGTCTGAAAAAGCAAGAAAAGATCTGGAAGAAGATGAAGTAGAAGGTGCTCAACTTGAAGCCCTTATTACAAAAAGACTGCCAAGAGGATCCGGTAAGTATGAAGGAAAATTGTCCTTCAAATGTTTTAACTGCAATAAGATTGGTCATTTTGCCTCAAGGTGTCCAGAAAGATTTTCAAGAGCAAATCCAAACAGATCAAGATTGCAAAAGAAATGTTACTACATTCATGAAGATGATGATGATGGAATAACAGATGATGAATCAGAGATAGGAAACAAATCTGGAAGTGACTAGGTGTTTATTGCCATCAAGGAAGAAGATCCAATGCCCTCTAAATCTGTCAATCATAAAATGGTAGAAAGAGCTCTGGCTGTCCAAGTTGAAGAAAATGATGATTGGGTTATTGTCAGTGGATGCTCCCACCATATGATAGGTGATAAAAATAAATTCAGAGACTTGGAAAGATATGAAGGAGGAGTTGTAAAATTTGGTGATAATTCTGTTGGTAGAATCAGAGGTAGAGGAACTATTTCTTTTGATGGAAAGAACAAAACCAGTAATGTACTATATGTTGAAGGTCTGAAGCATAATCTTCTCAGTGTTGGACAGTTGGTAGGAAAAGGCTATGATCTCCGATTCAAAAATGGAAAATGTCAGATCTTTGAAAGTTTCAGAACAGAGATTACATCCGGTACTCAAACAAAAGGTAATATCTTCCACTTGGTTGGTACTGGTAAAAGTTGTTTATTTGTTCAAATTGATCAGAGCTGGTTGTGACATAGGAGAATGTGTCATGTGAATTTTGATAATATCATCAAGATAAGCAACACCCAGGTTGTAAGAGATCTTCCAAGACTGCTGAAACCTACTAACAGTTTGTGTAAAGTGTGAGGCCAATTATTTTCCTTCCTCATTTTGATCATTTTACATTTCAGTTGATGACATTATCATACATTTAGAGACTACGGTTTCATTATGCTGATTTGATTATATCTTTTGATTTTGATATGACATTGCTTAGACATATGGTGATTTGATTTAATCATATTTTGATGCTATGTTGAGACTAGACATGTGAGATATATTAGATGATGTTTTGTGATGTGACTTCTAGTTCTTTATGCGATGATGATTATGTGACATTAGATAGAAAGTGCAGTTTAATCTTGAATTATGTTGTAGATGATTAATGTTGTATTCGATGGAATAAATTTAATTCTAGTTGCTTTGGCTATGATTATTCATGACATGATTGACACTTGATCTAGATGTGTAGGATTATATTCCCAGGCCATGGGAAATTGGAGGTAGTATTCACACATATGTTATTCCCTGTGAAACTGATCCATTCCCAAGAGGGATGAGGATCACGTCTGATTTGAGTGTTGATTAAGTGCTTGTTTATTTTATCATTTTGGCCTAGTACCCCTTTGTTTAAATTAATTATATCATGTGTTGCATAATTTTTAGTGTTTAATACCACTTGGTATTATTTTTATTTTTGAGGCCATTTAAAGTGGATTTATGACTCCCTAGGTGAACCTTAGTGTCCCAAAACTTACCCTAGGTGGTTCCCCATGGGTCTAGGGTCAATTTTGACTAACTAAACCTTGGGATAACTCACTTTTGGTCACTCTAAACTAAGGTTTAGTCAAAGTGACGAATTTTGAAATGGATAAGGGTGGGAGATGAGTCATGCTCTGGGAAAGACTCATCTCCCTTCCCAAAATTTGGGGATCCCTTCACTAAGAAGACTTGGGAGGTCTCCAAGACTCCCAAGTGTGTGGGATCTTCCTCCAAGGCTCTCACACATGTGTGAGAGCATCTTGGAGGGAGATGGCTCTCTTGGAGAATAAGAGGATGCCATATGGCATCCCTTATCCTCATGGAGGCTTGAAGGGGATTACCACCTCACCACTTGTTCTCTCACACATGTGTGAGAGCACAAGTGGATAAGGTGAGGATTGAGAAGGAATTAGAGGATGACACTTGTCACCCTCACACTTCCTCTCCCTTGCAAGTGGCATGGGAGGAGGAAGGAGAAGGTGACAAGTGTCACCTTCTCATTCCTCTAGGCCAAATTAGAAGGCCTATATTACCTCCTCTTGTTGATGAGTGTGGGGTTCTTGCACTTTTGGAGATTTTCTTTCTATCTTTGAAGTATCTTTGGGGAGTTAGAGAAAAGTTTTGGAGATTGGAGGTTTTGGAGAAGCTTGGAGCTCATCACCAAACATGCTTCCATTTATAGGGCTTTTGAAGGTAAGCTCCATGGCTATGGCCATTTACCCTTGCATTTTCATTTATGGTGTGTTTGTGGAATTTTGTTGTTGTTGTTTTCTTTTTTTTTTATGTGGGTTGGGAGTTTGGTGAGTGCACCTCCATTTGGAGGTAAGGCTCAACTTGTTTGGGTAAGGGGAGAGTGAACCTTGTTGAGGTCACCCCCATATTTGTGCTACTTATAGCCTTGAGGGCTTATTCTTGGTGTTGGTATTATTTTGATGGCAAGAGTACCATGACAGTTTTTTGAGATATTTGGAGAAAAGTATTTTTGGAGTTTTTAGGCTTGAGGCCATGAGACTTGGTGTTTTGATATTTTGGTGTGGCCTTTTGAGTAGAGGGGTCCATTCCCTACCCCCATCAAACTCATTTTCATGAGTTTTGTTTTGTGTTAATCCATGGGTTTTGGTTGATATGTTTTTGTATTGATTGTTGTGGTGTGTGTGTGTGTGCAACCATGTGTTTCCTACCTCCCTAACTTGGGGGTGACCCACTTGCGGGTCTACAGTAGGGAGGAGGGCATTTCGTTGTGGATTGGCTTCCCCCTCTTGTGTTTATATTGTTGCAGGTTAATTTGGGTTCTTGGAGCTTGAAGAAATGTTCATTTTAGCCTTATTTTTATTTTCATAATGGTTGTTTTGTGAGCCATGGCCTTGGAGGCCTTATTGTATTTGGTGGAAAAGTATAGTACTCTCCATTGTTTGTTGGGTTGAAATTATTTTTAATGAGTAATGAATCTTGTTGTGATTTTGGAATGGTTTATTATGTTGTTGTTTGAGTTTATGATGTTATGGAAAGCTTGTCAAATGCAAATATTTCTATGCTATTATTTCAAACTACAAAGAAGAAAAGGATGCATCAGGTTGCTATCCTGATTTTTATTTATATGCAAGAACAGAAAAAGAGGGAACATTTAAACTAGATGTTTTATGATTCCTAGAAAATTATAATTTCTGTACTATTTAATAATGTTGTTAGAAAAATATATATAGTGAGGAAATCAATTTAACTATTATATTTATGCTTGCTGTTTTTTAAAAAAAAACAACTGGGATATTTATTTTTGCTGTCAAAAATAAAAAAAATTAGCTTGTTAAAAAGAATAATAATAGAATAGCATTTTGTCATAATTTATTTCTGTATATATATATATATATATATATATATATATATATATATATATATATATATATATATATATATATATATATATATTACTGTTAGAATAATATTTTAAAACCCACTGTTAAAAATTTATATAAGCTATGTATATATACTTGTATATATGTATATACACACACACACACACACACATATATATATATATATTCATATATTTTATACCACTAAAATTGATATAAAAAAAATTCAATAGCAATTAGAATTCTGACCAAAGTCATGCATTATCAGAGAATTAAAAAAAGAGGAATATGAGTTAGAGTGGCCGAACCCTAACATAGGCATTTAGGGTTATTGTATTTTTGTTGTTGTTTTAAGAAAGGGAGAGAGCACTATGTGGATGGCGGCCATCGGCCGCCGCCCACACAGACCTGCGTTTCTATTAGAAGGGGTGTGGGGAGGGGGGGTTGAACCCCCACAAGGTGTGGGTGGGGGTTCGGCCCCCCCTCCCCACACCTGCCACAACCTTTAAGAAAAACAAACTGGTGACCTCCCCATTTTTAGTGGCGCTGCCATTGCATTGCGTCATCCCTCTTTAAACTTTAGTCTGCCAATGACCTCTGTGTATTTTGAATGCTATTTTTAATACCTGCCAAATATATATATATTGCTTCTGTATGGTTTTAACAAAAAAATAAAAAATATACATTTTAAGACCTATACTAAAATGAATATATATATATATAGATATATATATATATATATATATATATATATATAACAAAAAAAAAGAGACCCCGGTGTATATATGAAACGGATATATACCTCTGTGGTAGTCTTCCATGGCTGCCATGGAGTCCAAACCTACAAAACAAAACAAGAGAAACAAAATGGAGGCAAACCAAAATGAAAGAAGAGATGAATGAGAGAAGTTAGAGATAGGGTTAGGGCAAAACAAAAGAAAGCAATATAATATTAGAAGAGGGCTTTTAGGGCTTTTGTGGGAATCCTTTACTATTTAATTGTTTTCTTTTTTTATTTTGCCTTGTTTTTTTTGTGAACATGAATATGAATTTCCCTCTTCTATTCTCACGGGGTTTGATTAAATAGGTCACTTTTTGGACTTAGAATTAAGTGGGGAAATTTCTAATTTCATTCCCTTATTTTTATTTGTTTAGGGGGAGATTATATTTTACCTTATCCATAAATGTAATGGGTTGGGCTAATTTATTAGTTGGGTTATAGTATTATATTTTGCATAGGGATACTTATTTAAATGTTCTAGTTAATTTAATGAGCTATTAGATGGAGGGAAAACTTTATAATGTTGTTTAAGGATTTTAATTTTACCTTGATTTAATTGGATAAAAAAAATTGTGGGAATTATATTTACTCATAGACCATTCTATTTTGGAATTAACTATTTAATGATTTTATTTAATTTGATTTTCGATTTATCAGGTGGTAATTTTTATAATAGTATTTAAGTGAATTTTATTTTAATCTTTTTATTTAAATTTTTTCTTCTAATTATTTTAGAGGGAGATCTTTTTTAAAATAATTATTTCAAATGTTAAAAATGCGTTATGCTTCCGAAATTTTTTAATACTTAGGGCAATTGTTTAGATGAGATTCCCTTGACATTAGTTAACTTTTATTATACCTTACAATTATTAGTTTTAATGACGGTGTATTTTTTTAATCTAATTTTATGCTCTAGAATTAAGGTTGGATTTTGACTCCTGTCAGAATCATGTCACTCACTTAGGTAACTTAGGGTTTAGGTCCATTCGATCCTAACCCTACTAGTAATGCTCCTTGTGTTGTATAACCCCCTAGTCAGATATCACCATGCAAGGGATTGCATAGGTAAATGCTCTTCCCCAAATTTGATTGACATGTTTACGCCTTATGCGTATTGCCATCGAGCATGCTGACGTGTGCGAGGGGGTTTCTAGGGACATGTGAAAAAGTTTTTTTTGATATTTCATGTCATGACCACATGATAAATGTGGACATGACACGTGTATTGCATGTCGTGACCACATAGGAAATGTGGGCATGACATTTGGTATTAGAGCCCAAGCTTAAACACTAGGCTTATCAGGGCACATTATTATTTCCACAACTTTGATTAATTTGTGGTTACCTCATTTTTGTAGGATGCCTCTTTGACGTGTTCAGTGAGTGCAATCCCACCACACATCCACCAAGGTGCATAGTGATTCTTTAGCTGAGGAGCAAGCACCGCCAGTCCCACAGGTACTGCAGGCACCACTGGCGCTACCTATACCAGATATTGGGCCACAGATTTTATAGGCACTACAGGCAGTGTTAGATAGGCTTCCACCAGCCATAGTTGAGCCACGCATAGAGCCACATGTTCAGCCCTGCAATGATCCATGAGAGGAGCCACGCATGGAGCCATGAGTAGAGTCATCTGTCGAGCCATGTGTGGAGCCCTGCATTGAGCCGTGAGAGGCACCACGTGTGGGGCCATATGTTGAGGTATCAGATACGATGGCAGAGGAGGTTGGATCAGCCGATAGGGCCCGTAGCAGGAGCCCTCCATGTCGTGCTAGGCATGACGAGGTAGTACGAGTGGAGCATATTGTTCATAGGCCTTATGATTATTATGTAGATGAGCCTATCGGATGGCACATAGATCGAGGAGATCCCATGAGGGATTTGTTGAGGCTGAACCCTCCTACATTCACTAGGACTATAGAGGGAGCTGAGGCAGAGGCTGGGCTCATTATCTTAGATAGATGCTTCACGTTGCGTCCTTACAAGGACAACATGAAGGCTCGTGTGGTAGTCCACCTGCTGCGAGATGTAGAGGCTACTTGGTGGCACACTGAGGAGTGCAAGTGCCATCTATCATTGGACACACTCACATGGGAGACCTTCATTGAGCACTTTAATGCGCAATATTTATCAGATCACTACAGACAGCGTCGCATAGATGATTTTTATGACCTTCAATAGAGAGGACTTACCGTTTCTCAGTATGAGGGTAGATTTACTGAGTTGTCTCGATATGCAAAGTATCTCCATGATGAGAAACTCTTAGTTCATAAGTTTACCAGAGGATTGAACCATAGCATAGCAGGGCCTATACGCATGGCAGAGGCCCAGACATTGAGTGATGCTACCGAGAAGGCATACATAGCTGAGGAGATACAATGATGAGGGCAGAGTTCACACCTTTAGTTTTAGGATCATGGACAGCAGTAGCATCAGTAGAGTTACCATAGACCACCACCGCCACCTCAGAGAGGAGGGTTTAGTTCTGCATCCTTACCTCCTAGGCCCCCACAGCAGTAGCCACAGCAACAGGAGAGACCTAGGCCACATTAGAGGGCACATAGGGGTCATAATCAAGGTTGGTAGTAGCAGAGCCCGCGTGGAGATCAGAGGTAGTAGGGACCACTTGCGGGACCCGCAAGGTCACAGCAGTCATACAAGGGTTCACAGGGGTCCACAAGTAGATCTGGATAATAGCAGTCGAGTAGGACTCAAAATGGATAGGTACAAGCTAGGGGCCCATGTTATGTGTGTGGTGGAGCAAGACATCTAGCTAGAGAGTGTCCACAGAGCTTTACAGTAGGGGGTAGCCTTGTTCAGGAGGATCAGAGCAGATGATTAGAGATGTGGGTAGGTCCCACCGTATGTTCGCAGCGGTTGATAACCACCAGGCTAATTTCAAGGCATTAGTGATTGAGACATCAAGTATGATAGGGGGTGTCCCCATTTCTATTCTTTTTTACTCTGGTGCTACTGACTCTTTCATATCTCCATCGTTAGTGGAGCGTTGTAGGTTGGTGGCCTCTAGGCAGGGTGATAGGTGGGTGGTTGAGTTGGTCTCAGGGGCCAAGATGATAGTAGATGCCTTAGTCCACAACTGTGAGATATCATTGGGACCCTTTAAGACAGTTTGTGACCTTAGAGTTATGACATTAGGATCCTACGATGTGGTTTTGGGTATGGACTAGCTTGCGTCTCATCGATCCAAGCTAGATTATCGCCGAAAGGTGATTAGCTACTTAGATGATCATGGTACATCCATTGAGATAGTGGGCATGCAGAAGCCCACAACAATATGTATGATATCCACTCAGCAGCTTAAGCGTTGCATGCGAAAGGGATGCCAAATGTTCGCTATCATAGTGAGTGATAGATCAGATGACGAGCCTGAGGCATCTGTAGATGATCATCCCATCCTGAGAGAGTTTGCCAATGTGTTTCCAGTAGAGTTACTGAAGATGTCACCCTATTGTGAGGTAGACTTCCATATTGACTTAGTGCCGAGTGCCGAGCCAGTGTCTCGTGCACCCTACAGGATGACCACTCATGAGCTCACAGAGCTCAAGTTACAGGTTGAGGACTTGCTTGAGAAGGGGCACATCTGACCGAGCGTTTCACCTTAGGGTGCTCCTATCATCTTCGTGAAGAAGAAGGATGGGTCTCTTTGATTATGCATGGATTATAGGTAGTTGAATAAGGTGACGGTGAAGAACCATTATCCTCTACCCAGGATTGACAATCTCTTTGATCAGATGCAGGGAGCCAGGGTGTTCTCTAAGATTGACCTGAAGTCTAGCTACCATCAGTTGCATATCACAGAGGCAGACATCCATAAGACTACCTTCCAGACTTGATATGGCCACTATGAGTTCATTGTGGTCTCCTTTGGTTTGACAAATGCCCCTGCAGTGTTCATGAGTCTCATGAACGGGGTCTTCTGTACCTACTTGGATCGGTTCTTGATTATTTTCCTCGATGACATTTTGGTCTATTTGTGGACTGAGGAGGAGCATGAGGAGCACCTACATCAAGTTCTACAGTATTTGAGGGAGCAGAATCTTTATCAGAACTTGGTGAAGTGTGTATTTTTCAGGACAGAGATATAGTATTTGGGGCATATCCTATCTGGCAATGGAATCTTAGTAGATCCATCGAAGATTAGGGCTATCAAAGATTGGCTAGCACCCATCAGTGTGACAGAGGTCAGGTGTTTTATGGGCTTAGCTAGTTATTACCATAGATTTGTTGAGGGTTTTTCTCAAATAGTGCACCCCATCACTTCTCTTCAGTAGAAAGGGAAGAGTTTTCTATGGACTAAGCAGTGCGAGAGGGCCTTTGGGGTTCTCAAGGAGTGTCTTACCAGTGGTCCCATTTTAGCAGTTCTTGATCTTGCAATAGATTTTATGGTTTGCACGGATGCATCACTTGAGGGTTTGGGAGCCGTACTTATGTAGGGTGGTAGAGCGATCATGTATGAGTCGTAAAATCTCAAGACCCATGAGTTGAACTACCCCACTCACGATTTGGAGTTAGTGGCAATGGTTCATGCTCTAGTTCATTGGAGACATTTCTTATTGGGTCATCACTTTGAGCTTCATTCAGATCACCACAGTCTTCAGTATATATTTACATAGCCAAATCTGAACACCTGTCAGTGGCGTTGGATGGAGTTTCTTTGTGAGTATGACATTGATGTCCACTACATCAAAGGGAAGGAAAACATGGTTGTTGACGCATTGAGTTAGAGGCGCCATGAGCTCTTGACCTTGACTCTAAGTGTAGACTTGAGAGGATGCATTATTTAGCATCTATCTAAGGATGAGTGGTTTCTTGAGGTGCAGCAGGAGATTAATTCATAGAGGGCCCTTGTGGGCAAGTTTGCAGGGTAGTCAATTGAGACAGATGGGTTACTTCATCATCGACAGCGCATCAATGTACCTCGTACAGGTGACCTACATATTGTAGTGTTATTAGAGGCTCACAGAGCACCATATGCAGCACATCCGGGGGTGAAGAAGATGTATGATGACCTATAATAACTATACCATTGGGTGGGTATGAGATGGGATATTGTAGAGTTTGTTGCTCAATGCTTTGAGTGCTAGAGGGTCAAGGCCGAGCATCAGGATCTAGCAGGTCTTTTATACCCTCATGAGATACCTAAGTGGAAATGGGATACCATTTCCATGGATTTCATTATTGGTCTTCCTATGTCTTCGCGTCGCCATGATGCCATCATTGTGACAGTCGACAAGTTGACCAAGGTGGCGCATTTCTCACGTGTACGCATGATGTACAATGCACCAGCAGTGGTGAGAGTATTCTTAAATGCTATTGTTAGATTACATAGAGTACCTCACCGCATCATTTCTGACAAGGATTTAGTGTTCACTTTAGCCTTTTGGAGAGCTTTCAAGTAGGCATTGTGTACACAGCTAAACTTTAGGTCCGCTTATCATCCCGAGATAGATGCATAGACAAAGTGGGTGAATCAGGTGTTAGAGGACATGCTTCTTATGTATGTTATGGACCATTAGTCTAGGTGGGAGAAGTATCTGTATCTGGTTGAGTTTGTTAGACTTAGGGTACACAACTGAGAGGGGGGTGAATCAGTTGTTCAAAACTTTCTCCAATTAAACACTTAAATCTTCTTAATGATTAGCTAAATATTAATCATGAACCATAAAGCATTCAAATCAAGAGCAGAAACACATCAACACATAAGACACCAAGATTTTGATGTGGAAAACCCAGTTAAGGGAAAAACCACGGGGTGATTAACCCAAGATTGTATTCTTTGTTAGAAGAATAGAAAGAACAAAATGGCACATGCCAATTAGGGCTCACTGCTCGAGCACACTGCTCACAAGAGGATCACTGCCTACAAGAGACACACTATCTACAAAGAAATAAATATCACATACATGAACTGGAGAATAGCATCTTCATCATGCTTGAATTAGTTCCATTTAAGTCCAATACTTCTGCTCTGCCTTTCACTCTCCTCCTTACTACCACACACTCATCACCACAAGGACAACTTCAAACTAACTTCACAATCCTTTATTTATACAAAGCATCAACTTAGAAATGATCATCTAAGTCGGCAAACATTAATAAAATTATTCGCTAGATACATAACTCATCTGGTCGGCCTGTCTCAAGAAGAACACCATCATCTAGAAGTTTACTCTTCAATTGTGAGCTCCAACTTTAATGCGGACCACCAACATGAACTAGACATGATCCAAAGACCTCCACAAGCTTGCCTTAATCACCAAGAACATCCATACTTCTCCTGCTTACTGAAATCCTTCTGTCCTTCATCCGGAACCTCAAGAACACAGTTTGTCATTACTATCCCAAAGGAATAGATGCTTGCGGACCTTCAAACCATGAACCAATAGAGTTGATACACCAAAAAGACTTCCTCAACATGCCCTTAAATTTGTAGAACTGGAAACTTCATTTCTGGATCTCATCGGACCTTTCTTGTTACACTTTGTCACCTTTGAACACCTACCGGAACTGGTTTTACTTGCGAGGCCACAACTTCTTCATATCTTCATGCGAACCTCTGAAATCTCTACTAGATCACCTATAGACACATATCGTCAAACCCTTTAATCCGTACCCTCTGATCCTCATCCTATCTTGGACTTTTACCTTACAGTCATCACTGTTCTTCACTGTTCCTGATTGAGACTAATTTTCTCAATATCCTTAGCTCACAGCTCATCCAAACCTTATCATTAATGTAATAGGAGTATGTTGACATTAATGACAATACTAGTTAGGCCCATACTTGCAACAATCTCTCCCTTTGTCATTGATGGCAACATAAGATGTGAAAAACTATTTTAACCATCAAGTCAAGAACTTCTTACTATCACAGCTCCCCCTATCAGCAACAACCATTCACATGTCTTCTCTCCCTTTACTGCTCCCCCTTTGATCATCAACCACTTGTTTTTCACATGTCTTCTCTCCCCCTTTGACATTAATGGCAAAGGGCACATACTTACATTTCCAACACTTTAGAATCATACCTGCTACTCCCCCTAAGTAGTAGCTCCCATCAATCTAGATCACAAGACTTATGCACCTCAGTGCACCTTAGTTCATCACCAGAGGGGCAATAACCCCTAACTTATCCCTAAGATACTCAAAAGAGTCCTTAGGTAGAGGTTTAGTAAAGATGTCAGCAATCTGATCCTTGGAGGGTACAAACTCCAATCTGACTTCATTCTTGTTCACTTGCTCTCTCAAAAAGTGAAACTTGATGGATATGTGTTTAGTCTTTGAATGCAACACTGGATTCTTAGATATATTTATAGCACTTGGATTATCACAAAAGATTGTGATAGGTTCCTTATACTCCACTTTGATATCTCTTAGCATCTGCTTCATCCACAAAACTTGAGTGCAACTACCTACTGCTGCAATATATTCTTCTTCAATTGTAGACAGAGATTGCCTCTATTTTCTTGCTTAGCCAAGAAACCAATCTCTTCCCCAAAAAGAATGCCCCACCACTAGTTCTCTTCTGGTCATCCACATCTCCTCACCAATCAACATCTGTATATGCATGAAGAGAGAAATCATGATCTCTAGGATACCACAGACCATACTCAACCATCCCTTTTAGATATCTAAAAATCCTCTTGATTGCCATGACATGGGATTCTCTAGGATCAACTTGGAATCTAGCAACAAGACCAATAGCTTGCATAATATCTGGTCTAGTTTGAGTGAGATACAACAATCCTACAATCATTGATCTGTACTTTGTCTGGTCTGCCTTAGGAGAGTCATCATCTTTGCTCAACTTACATCCGGTTGCCACGGGAGTATTCATTGGCTTTGAATCTTCCATCCCAAATTTCTTCAACAATTCTTTCACATATTTGGTCTGAGAAATGAAGATTCCTTTCTTTGTTTGAGTAATTTGCAGACCCAAGAAGAAATTCATTTCACCAAGCATAGACATCTCAAACTCACCTTTCATTTGATTTGCAAAAGTTTTACACATACTATCTCTTCCTCCAAAGATTATATCATCAACAAATACTTCAACAATTAAGATGTTTTCATGATCAATTTTGAAATATAAGTTACTGTCAGCAGTACCTTTGTTAAAACCAATCTTCAAAAGATGCTTATCCAATCTTTCATACCAGGCTCTTGGGGCTTGCTTTAATCCATACAGTGCCTTCTTCAACTTGCAGACCATATCACCATGATCAAACAACTAAAATCCATCCGGTTGCTCTATATACACTTCTTCTTCCAAGTCACCATTTAGAAAGGCAGACTTGACATCCATCTGATATACCTTGAAATCCTTGAAGGAAGCAAAGGCAAGAAATAATCTGATTGCTTCAATTCTTGCCACTGGAGTAAAAGTTTCTTCAAAATCAATTCCTTCTATTTGAGAGTAGCCCTTGCAAACCAATCTGGCTTTATTTTTTATTACTTCACCAACTTCATTTAGTTTGTTCCAGAAGACCCATTTGGTTCCAATCACATTCTTGTTTCTAGGTCTGGGAACAAGATCCCAAGTGCAATTTTTCTCTATTTGCACCAACTCTTCCTCCATTTCTTTAGTCTAGTTTTCATCATTGCAAGCTTCATTCACTGTCTTAGGTTCAATCTTTGAAATCAAACAATACTCTTCTGAATCTTGAGCGATTCTCCTTCTTATTAGTACTCCTTTGCTTTTATCACCTATGATCTAATCTTCAGAGTGGTTCAGTCTTACATACCTAGGAACTTTAGGAATTTCTTGCACTTCTGATTCTTGATCAGGCTCATTAAGACTCATTTCTTCTTCTTGGTTTATCAGATTAGCTTGAATCTAACTAATAGATGAGGCTTGGGCTCCTTGAGTAAGAACACCATTCTGATCATCTTCATCATATTCATAAAACCTTGAGGGTTTCTCAATTCCCTCATCAACCTTCACATTTGTACTTTCTATCATCTTTCTTAGTCTTTTGTTATAACACTGGTATGCTTTTCTTTGAGTAGAGTAACCAAAGAATATTCCTTCATCACTTCGAGCATCAAACTTTCCTATATCTTCATCTCTTTTAATGTAACATTTGCTACCAAAAACTCTGAAATACCTTATAGTAGGAGTGATGCCAAACCAAAGTTCATAAGGAGTCTTACCAGTATTGCTTCTGATTTGAACTCGATTGAGAGTATAGACTGCATTGCTGACAGCTTCTCTCCAATAGATTTGAGGAACATTTGCTTCCATCATCATGGTCCTAGAAGCTTCCTGTATGGTCCAGTTCTTTTTTTCCACTACTCCATTCTGTTGTAGAGTCCTAGGAGTAGACAACTGTCTCTTTATTCCATGTTTCTCATAGAACTCTATGAACTCACCGGATGTGAATTCTCCACCTCTATCAGACCTCAGACATTTCAATTTCAATCCAGTTTCATTCTCTACCATAGCCTTGAATATTTTGAATTTCAAAAAAGCTTCTGATTTCTCTTTCAGAAAAGTTACCCACATCATCTAGGAATAGTCATCAATTAGTAGCATGAAGTATCTATCACCTTGCATACTCCTGATTCTTGACGGGCCACAAAGATCAGTATGAATTAAGTCCAATAATCTAGTAGAAGATAGTTCCTTACTTTTGAATGTGATTCTGCTCAGCTTACCCAACTGACATTCTTTACACAAGTTATTAGTAGGTTTCACCAATTTTGGAAGATATCTTACAGCCTGAGTATTGTTTATCTTGATGATATTATCAAAATTCACATGACACATTCTCCTATGCCATAACTAACTCTGATCAACTTGAACAAATAAGCAACTTTTACTAGTGTCAACCAAGTGGAAGATATTACCTTTAGTTTGGGTACCAGATGCAATCTCTGTTCCAGAGCTTTCAAAGATCTTGCATTTTCCATTCTTGAATCAGAGATCATAACCTTTGTCCACCAACTATCTAACACTGAGAAGATTGTGCTTCAAGCCTTCAACATATAGAACATTACCGGTTTTGTTCCTTCCATCAAAAGAAATAGTTCCTCTTCCTCTTATTCTACCAGCAGAATTATCACCAAACTTCACCACTCCTCCTTCATACATTTCCAAATCTATGAACTTATTTTTGTCACTTGTCATATGGTGAGAGCAACCACTGTCAATGACCCAATCATCCTTTTCTTCAACTTGGGCAGCTAGGGCTCTTTCTACAACTTTATGATTGGCAGATACAAAGGATATTGGTTCTTCTTCCTTGATGGCAATAAACACCCATTCATTTCGGGATTTGTTTCTAGTCTCCGATTCATCATCTGTTACTCCTTCATTATCATCTTCTTCATGAACATAGTAACAATTCTTTTAGAACCTTGATCTGTTAGGATTTGGCCTTGAAAATCTTTCCAGACATTTTGAGGCAAAATGACCAATCTTATTGCAGTTAAAACACTTAAAAGGAAATTTTTCTTCATACTTACCGGATCCTCTTGGCAGTCTTTTTGCAATAAGGGCTTCAAGTTGAGCAGTTTCTACTTCTTCTTCCAGGTCTTTTCTTGCTCTTTCATACCATGATAGTTTCCTTGATGAGTTCTCTCCCAGATCAAACCTTTGTTTACCTTTTATAGAGGCACTAGCTTTAAATGTAGATTCAGTCTTGGGGGGATCATCTCCAAATTCGGTCATTTCAAATGCAGCCAATTTGCTAGCCAATTGATCTCTTGTGATAGCTGTATGGGCTCTGAATTCATCAATGGCAGCAACCTTGATTTTGTAAGAAGTAGGAAGGGATCTAAGAATTTTGCCCACAATTTCATTTTCATCCAAGGCTCCACCAACATTTCTAATTCTAAAAACAAGCTCATTTACTCTTGGCATAAAAGTAGTGATATTTTCATCATCTCTCATCTTCAGGTTTTCAAATTTCCCTTTCAGACTCTATAACCTTGCACATTTTACATACTAGTCTCCTTCATGCAAAAGTTCCAATTTTTTCCAAATCTCAAAAGCAGTTGGTAGGTCAATAACATTTGAGAGCTCTGAATCAGATAATGCACTTAGAAGAGCTTCTATAGTTCGTAGATTGTTTTCAACATCTGTGATTTCATTTGCAGCTTTTGGACCACCCTGTGGAGGTACATATTGTCTTGTAAACATGGTCCAGTATGCCATACCCATGCATTGCAAGTGACACTTCATGCAACCTTTCCATAGATTAAAATTTGTTCCATCAAACTTTGGACTATCCTTCTTGTAGGACAACATCCTAGATCTCCTCAAGTGGTTAAGCTCTTATAGAGGAACTTAGCTCTGATACCAATTGTTAGACTTAGGGCACACAACTGAGAGGGGGGGTGAATCAGTTGTTCAAAACTTTCTCCAATTAAACACTTAAATCTTCTTAGTAATTAGCTATATATTAATCATGAACCATAAAACATTCAAATCAAGAGCAGAAACACATCAACACATAAAACACCAAGATTTTGACGTGGAAAACCCAGTTAAGGGAAAAACCACAAGGTGATTAACCCAAGATTGTATTCTCTATTAGAAGAATAGAAAGAACAAAATGGCACATGCCAATTAGGGCTCACTGCCCAAGCACACTGCTCACAAGAGGCTCACTGCCTATAAGAGACACACTATCTACAAAGAAATAAATATCACATACATAAACTGGAGAATAGCATCTTCATCATGCTTGAATCAGTTCCATCTAAGTCCAATACTTCTACTCTGTCTTTCACTCTCCTCTTTGCTACCACACACTCATCACCATAAGGATAACTTCAAACTAACTTCATAATCCCTTATTTATACAAAGCATCAACTTAGGAATGATCATTTAAGTTGGCAAACATTAATAAGATTATTCGCTAGATACATAACTCATCTGGTCGGTCTATCACAAGAAGAACACCATCATCTAAAAGTTTACTCTTCAATTGTAAGCTCTAACTTTAATGTGGACCACCAACATGAACTGGACATGATCCAAAGACCTCCACAAGCTTGCCTTAATCACCAAGAATATCCATACTTCTCCTGCTTACTGAAATCCTTCTCTCCTTCATCTGGAACCTCAAGAACACAGTCTGTCATTACTGTCGCAAAGGAATAGATGCTTGCGGACCTTCAAACCACAAACTAATAGAGTTGATACACCAAAAAGACTTCCTTAGCATGCCCTTAAATCCTCATAACAGGAAACTTCATTTCTGGATCTCACCGAACGTTTCTTGTTATACTCTATCACCTCTGAACACCTACCAGAACCTGTTTTACTTGAGCGGCCACAACTTCTTCATATCTTCATGCGGACCTCTGAAATCTCTACTAGATGACCTACAGACACATATCTTCAAACCCTTTAATCCGTATCCTCTGATCCTCATCCTATCTTGGACTTTTTCCTTACAGTCATCACTGTTCCTGATTGAGACTAATTTTCTCAATATCCTTAGCTCGCAGCTCATCCAAACCTTATCATTAATGCAACAGGAGTATATTGACATCAATGACAATACCAGTTAGGCCCATACTTGCAATAGAGTTTGCCTACAATAATGGGTATCATAGCTCATTGGGTATGTCTCCTTTTCAGGCTTTATACGGCAAACCATGCAGGACACCATTAAGTTGGGATTAGATAGAGGGCAGGGTTGCCATTGGTCTAGAGTTAGTTCAGGATATTGAGCAGCAGGTCACACTGATTAGGTAGAGACTTCAAGAGGCACAAGATAGACAGAAGAAGTATGCCGATGCTAAGAGAACCGATTGGAGCTTCTTAGTGGGTGACAGGGTATTCCTTAGAGTGCGGCCACACAGGAGTTCAATCCATTATGGAAAGGGCTCTAAGATCGCACCATAGTTTGTAGGACCTTTTGAGATCTTGGAGTGGATAGGACATGTTGCCTACAGTCTAGCGTTGCCACCTAGCCTATCACGTATCCACGATGTCTTTCATATTTCTGTATTGAGGTGATATATTTCTAATTTATCTCATGTATTGGATTAGAGTGCTCTATAGGTAGAGGTGGACTGGCAGTTGTCTTTGGAGCCAATTCACATATTGGCTCATCAGACACTGGGCCTTTGAGGTCAAGAGCTAGACTAGGTTAGGGTCCAATGGGATCATTGTGATGAGGTCACAGTGACTTAGTAGGATGCAACCAGTTTAAGGGCACTCTATCCTCACCTTTTTTATGACTTCCAGGAGGAAGTTTAGTCATAGTGGGGAGGATGTGAGGCCGCTTATTTTCCTTCCTCATTTTGATCATTTTACATTTTAGTTGATGACATTATCATACCTTTAAAGACTATGGTTCCATTATGCTGATTTGATTATATATCCTGATTTTGATATGACATTGATTCAACATATGGTGATTAGATTTGATCATATTTTGATGCTATGTTGAGACTAGACATGCGAGATATATTAGATGATGTTTTTTGATGTGACTTCTAGTTCTTTATGTGATGATGCTTATGCGACATTAGATAGAAAGTGCAGTGTAATCTTGAATTATGTTGTAGCTGATTAATGTTGTATTCAATGGCATGAATTTAATTCCAGTTGCTTCAACTATGATTATTCATGACATGATTGACACTTGATCTAGATGTGCAGGATTATATTCCCAGGCCATGGGAAATTAGAGGTAGTATTCACACATATGTTATTCCCTGTGAAACTAATCCGTTCCCAAGAGGGATGAGGATCACCTCTGATTTGAGTGTTGATTAAGTGCTTGTTTATTTTATCATTTTGGCCCAGTACCCCTTTTTTTAAATTAATTATATCATGTGTTGTATACTTTTTAGTGTTTAATACCACTTGGTATTGTTTTTTATTTTTGAGGCCATTTAAAGTGGATTTATGACTCCTTAGGTGGACCTTAGTGTCCCAAAACTTACCCTAGGTGGTTACCCATGGGTCTAGGGTTAATTTTGACTAACTAAACCTTGGGATAACTCACTTTTGGTCACTCTAAACTAAGGTTAAGTCAAAGTGACGGATTTTGAAATGGATAAGGATGGGAGATGAGTCATGCTTTGGGAAAGACTCATCTCCCTTCCCAAAGTTTGGGGATCCCTTCACTAAGAAGACTTGGGAGGTCTCCAAGACTCCCAAGTGTGTGGGATCTTCCTCCAAGGCTCTCACACACTTGTGAGAGCATCTTGGAGGGAGATGGATCTCTTGGAGAATAAGAGGATGCCATATGGCATCCCTTATCCTCATGGAGGCGTGAAGGGGATTTCCACCTCGCCACTTATTCTCTCACACATGTGTGAGAGCACAAGTGGATAAGGTGAGGATTGAGAAGGAATTGGAGGATGACACTTGTCACCCTCACACTTCCTCTCCCTTGCAAGTGGCATGGGAGGAGGAAGGAGAAGGTGACAAGTGTCACCTTCTCATTCCTCTAGGCCAAATTAGAAGGCCTATATTACCTCCTCTTGTTGAGGAGTGTGAGGTTCTTACACTTTTGGAGATTTTCTTTCTATGTTTAGAGTATCTTTGGGGAGTTAGAGAAAATTTTTGGAGATTGGAGGTTTTGGAGAAGCTTGGAGCTCATCACAAAACATGCTTCCATTTATAGGGCTTTTGAAGGTAAGCTCCATGGCTATGGCCATTTACCCTTGCATTTTCATTTATGGTGTGTTTGTGGAATTTTGTTATTGTTGTTTTATTTTTTTTATGTGGGTTGGGAGTTTGGTGAGTGCACCTCCATTTGGAGGTAAGGTTCAACTTGTTTGGGGTAGGGGAGGGTGAACCTCCTTGAGGTCACCCCCATATTTGTGCTACTTATAGCCTTGAGGGCTTATTCTTGGTGTTGGTATTATTTTGATGGCGAGAGTGCCATGACAATTTTTTGAGATATTTGGAGAAAAGTATTTTTGGAGTTTTTAGGCTTGAGGCCATGAGACTTGGTGTTTTGATATTTTGGTTGGGCCTTTTGAGTAGAGGGGTCCATTCCCTACCCCCATCAAACTCATTTTCATGAGTTTTGTTTTGTGTTAATCCATGGGTTTTGGTTGAGATGTTTTTGTATTGATTGTTGTGGTTTGTGTATGTGCAACCATGTCTTTCCTACCTCCCTAGCTCAGGGGTGACCCACTTGTGGGTCTACGGTAGGGAGGAGGGCATTTCGTTGTGGCTTGGCTTCCCCCTCTTGTGTTTATATTGTTGCAGGTTAATTTGGGTTCTTGGAGTTTGAAGAAATGTTTATTTTAGCCTTATTTTCATTTTCATGATGACTGTTTTGTGAGCCATGGCCTTGGAGGCCTTATTGTATTTGGTGGAAAAGTATGGTACTCTCCATTGTTTATTGGGTTGAAATTATTTTTAATAAGTAATGAATCTTGTTTTGACTTTGGAATGGTTTATTATGTTGCTGTTTGAGTTTATGATGTTATGGAAAGCTTGTCAAATGTAAATATTTCTATGTTGTTATTTCAAACTACAAAGAATAAAAGGATGCATTAGGTTGCTATTCTAATTTTTATTTATATGCAAGGACAGAAAAAGAAGGAACATTTAAACTAGATGTTTTATGATTCCTAGAAAATTATAATTTATGTACTATTTAATAATGCTGTTAGAAAAATATATATAGTGAGGAAATCAATTTAACTATTATATTTATCCTTGCTGTTTAAAAAAAAAATGATTGGGTTATTTATTTTTTCTGTCAAAAAATAAAAAAATTAGCTTGTTAAAAAGAAAAATAATAGAATAACATTTTGTCATAATTTATTTCTTATATATATATATATATATATATATATATATATATTCCTTGTTAGTTTTCCTAAATTTATATTTTAACTGTTGAAAATTTATATAAGCTATGTATATATACTTGTATATATCTATGCACACACACATACACATATATATTCATATATTTTATACCACTGAAATTGATATAAAAAAAAAGGTGGAATAGCAATTAGAATTCTGACCGAAGTCATGCATTATATAGAGAATTAAAAAAATAGGAATATGAGTTAGAGTGGCCGAACCCTAACATAGACGTTTAGGGTTATTGTATTTTTGTTGTTGTTTTAAGAAAGGGAGAGAGTGCTGTGGGGAGGGGGGGGTCGAACCCCCACAGGGTGTGGGTGGGGGTTCACCCCCCCTCCCCACACCTACCACAACCTTTAAGTAAAAAAAAATGCCGACCTCCCCATTTTCAACGGCACTACCATTGCATTGCATCGCCCCACTTTAAACTTCAGTCTACTAATGACCTCTCTGTATTTTGAATGCTATTTTTAATACCTGCCAAATATATATATATATATTGCTTCTGTATGGTTTTAACAAAAACAAAAAAATATACATTTTCAGACCTATACTAAATGAATATATATATATAACCAAAAAAAGAAACCCTGGTGTATATATGGAACGAATATATACCTCTATGGTAGTCTTCTATGGCTGCCATGGAGTCCAAACCTGCAAAACAAAACAAGAGAAACAAAATGGAGGCAAACCAAAATGAAAGAAGAAATGAATGAGAGAAGTTAGAGATAGGGTTAGGGAAAAACAAAAGAATGCAATATAGTATTAGAAGAGGGCTTTTAGGGCTTTTGTGGGAATCCTTTATTATTTAATTGTTTCCTTTTTTTTATTTTGCCTTGTTTTTTTTGTGAACGTGATTATGAATTTCCCTCTTCTATTCTCATGGGGTTTGATTAAATAGGTCACATTTTGGACTTAGAATTAAGTGGAGAAATTTCTAATTTCATTCCCTTATTTTTATTTGTTTAGGGGGAAATTATATTTTACCTTATCCATAAATGTAATGGGTTGGGCTAGTTTATTAGTTGGGTTATAGTATTATATTTTGCCTAGGGATAATTATTTAAATGTTCTAGTTAATTTAATGAGCTATTAGATGGAGGGCAAACTTTATAACGTTGTTTAAGGATTTTAATTTTACCTTGATTTAATTAGATAAATATAATTGTGGGAATTATATTTACTCGTAGACCATTCTATTTTGGGATTAATTATTTAATGATTTTATTTAATTTGATTTTCAATTTATCGGGTGGTAATTTTTATAATAGTATTTAGGTGAATTTCTTTTTAATCTTTTTATTTAAATTTTTTCTCCTAATTATTTTAGAGGGAGACTCTTTTTAAAATAATTATTTCAAATGTTAAAAATGTGTTATGCTACCAAATTTTTCTGAGACTTAGGACAGTTGTTTAGATGAGATTCCCTTGACATTAGTTAACTTTTATTTTACCTTACAATTATTAGTTTTAATGATGGCGTATTTTTTTAATCTAATTTTATGCTCTAGAATTAGGGTTGGATTTTGACTCCTATTGGAATCATGTCACTCACTTAGGTAACTTAGGGTTCGAGTCCATTCGATCCTAACCCTAGTAGCGATGCTCCTCACGTCGCATAATCCCCTAGTCAGATATCACCATGCAAGGGATTGTGTAGGTAAATGCTCTTCCTTGAGTTTGATTGACATGTTTATGCCTTATGAGTATTGCCACCAAGAATGCTAACGTGTGCAAGGGGGTTTCTAGGGACATGTGGAAAAGTTTTTTTGATATTTCATGTCAAGACCACATGACAAATGTGGACATGACATGTGTTGCGTGTCGTGACCACATGGGAAATGTGGGCATGACACAAAGAATGTCAATTGGGTAAGCAAAGCAAGGTCACATTTAAAAGTAAGAAATAGTCTTCTACCGGATTATTGGACTTAGTTCATACTGATTTATGTGGTCTGGCAAGAATCAGGAGTGTGCAAGGTGATAGATACTTCATGTTATTAATTGACGACCACTCCGGGATGATGTGGGTGACTTTTCTGAAAGAGAAATCTGAGGCTCTTGAGAAATTCAAAATATTCAAGGTTATGGTAGAGAATGAAACCGGATTGAACATAAAATGTCTGAGGTCTAATAGAGGTGGAGAATTCACATCTGGTGAGTTCATAGAATTCTGTGAGAAACATGGGATAAAAAGATAGTTGTCTGCTCCAAGGACTCCACAGTAGAATGGAATAGTGGAGAGAAAGAATTGGACCATCCAGGAACCATCTAGAACCATGATGATGGAAGCAAATGTTTCTCAAATCTACTGGAGAGAAGTTGTAAGCACTGCAGTCTATACTCTTAATCGAGTACAAATCAGAAGCAATACTGGTAAGACCCCTTATGAACTCTGGTTTGGCATCACTCCCACTATGAAGTATTTCAGAGTCTTTGGTAGTAAATGTTACATTAAAAGAGATGAAGATCTAGGCAAATTTGATGCTAGAAGTAATGAAGGAATATTATTGGGTTATTCTACTCAAAGCAAAGCATACCAGTGTTATAACAAGAGATTTAGAAAGATTATAGAAAGTACAAATGCGAAGGTTGATGAATGTATTGAAAAACTCTAAAGATTTTATGAATATGATGAAGATGATCAGAATGATGTTTTGGTCCAAGAAGTCCAAGCCCCTTCTCAAATCTAGATTCAGACTGATCCGGTGAATCAAGAAGAAGAGATAAGTTTGAATGAACCTGTTCAAGAATTAGAAGTGCAAGAAAATCCCAAAATTCCCAGGTATGTAAGACTGAATCACTCTGAAGATCAAATCATAGGTGATAAAAGAAAAGGTGTTCAAACAATAAGAAATATTGCTCAAGACTCAGAAAAGTATTGTCTAATTTCAAAGATTGAACCAAAGTCAGTGAATGTAACTTGCAATTATGAAAGCTAGACTAAAGCAATGGAGGAAGAGATGATGCAAATTGAGAAAAATCACACGTGGGATCTTGTTCCCAGACCTAAGAACAAGAATGTGATAGGAACTAAATGGGTCTTCAGGAATAAACTGAATGAAGATTGTGAAGTAATCAGAAACAAAGCCAGATTGGTCTGCAAGGGTTACTCTCAAGTAGAAGGAGTTGATTTTGAAGAAACTTTTGCTCTGGTGGCAAGAATTGAAGCAGTCAGATTGTTTCTTGCTTTTACTGCCTTCAAGGACTTCAAAGTATATCAGATGGATGTCAAGTCTGCCTTCCTAAATGTTGACTTGGAAGAAGAAGTATACATTGAGCAACTGGATGGATTTCAATTGTTTGATCATAGGATATGGTCTGTAAGTTGAAGAAAGCACTGTATGGACTCAAGCAAGCCCCAAGAGCCTAGTATGAAAGATTAGATAAGCATCTTTTGAAGATTGGTTTCAACAAAAGTACTGCTGATAGTAACTTGTACTTTAAAATTGATCATGAAAACATCTTAATTGTTGAAGTGTTTGTTGATGATATAATTTTTTGAGGAAGAGATAGTATGTGCAAAACTTTTGCAAATCAAATGTAAAGTGAATTTGAGATGTCCATGTTTGGGGAAATGAATTTCTTCTTGGGTCTGCAAATCATTCAAACAAAGAAAGGAATCTTTATTTCTCAGACCAAATATGTGAAAGAATTGTTGAAGAAATTTGAGATGGAAGACTCTAAACCAATGAGTACTCCCATGGTAACTGGATGTAAATTGAGCAAAGATGATGACTCTCCTAAGACTGATCAGAAAAAGTATAGGTCAATGATTGGAGGATTATTGTATCTCACTCATAATAGACCTGACATTATGAATGTCGTTGGTCTTGTTGCTAGATTTTAAGCTGATCCTAGAGAATCTCATGTCATGGCAATCAAGAGGATTCTTAGATATCTAAAAGGGATAGTTGAGTATGGTTTGTGGTATCCTAGAGATCATAATTTCTCTCTTCATGCATATATAGATGTGGATTGGGCAGGATATGTGGATGACTAGAAGAGTACCAGTGGTGGAGCATTCTTTTTGGGGAAGAGATTAGTTTCTTGGCTGAGCAAGAAACAAGAGGCAATATCTTTGTCCACTGCAAAAGCAAAATATATTGCAGTAGTAGGTAGTTGCATTCAAGTATTGTGGATGAAGCAAATGCTAAGAGACATCAAAGTGGAGTATGAGGAACCTATCACAATTTTCTGTGATAATTCAGATGCAATAAATATATCAAAAAAATCCGGTGTTGCATTCAAAGACAAAACATATATCCATCGAGTTTCATTTTTTAAGAGAGCAAGTGAACAAGAATGAAGTCAGATTGGAGTTTATGCCTTCCAAGGATCAGATTGTAGATATTTTTAATAAGCCTCTACCTAAGGACTCTTTTGAGTATCTCAGGGAGAAGTTAGGGGTTATTACCCCTCTGGTTCTAAATTAAGGTGCATTGATGTGCATTAGTCTGGTCGATCTCACAGTCATATCTTGTGGTCTGGATTGATGTTGGGAAGCTATTACTCGGGGGGAGCAACTGGCATGATTCTGAAGTGACGCAAGTATGTGCCCTTTGCCATTGATGTCAAAGGGGGAGAGAAGACATGTGGAAAACAAAAAGTGGTTGTTGATCAAAGGGGGAGTAGTAAAGGAAGAGAAGACATGTGAATGGTTGTTGTTTATAGGGGGAGTTATGTCAGTGAGTGGGGAGAAGTTCTTGTCTTGATGGTTAAAATAGTTTTTCACATCATATGTTGCCATCAATGATAAAGGGGGAGATTGTTGCAAGTATGGGCCTAACTGGTGTTGTCATTGATGTCAACATACTCCTATTGCATTGATGTCAAGGATTAGATGAGTTGTATGCTGAGGATATTGAGAAAATTAGTCCTATCAGGAACAGAGAAGAATAGTGAAGACAATAAGATAAAGATCTCAGCTAAGATGAAGATCAGAGGATGTGCATCAAAGGGTTTGTAGATATGTGTCTTAAGATGATCCAGTAAAGATTTAAGAGGTTTGCATGAAGATCTAAAGAAGTTATGGCCACTTGAGTAAAACCAGTTTTGGCAGAAGTTTAGAGGTGACAGAGTGACATAGATAGGTCCGGTGAGATCCAGAAATGCAATATCTTGTTCTACGGATTTGATGGAGTGTTTAGGAAGTCGATGTGAATTGACAACTCAATTGGTTTGTGGTCTGGAGGTCGACAAGCATCTATTCCAATATGATAGTGATGACAGACTGTGTTCTTGAGGTTGCGGATGAAGGAGAGAAAGATTTCAGTAACCAGAAGTAGTGTGGATGTTATTGGTGATTCAGGCAAGCTTGTGGAGGTCTTTGGATTGTGTCCAGTTTGTGTTGGTGGTCCACATTGAAGATTGAGCTCGTAATTGAAGAATTACTTCTAGATGATGATGTTCTTCCTAAGTCTGGCCAACCGGATGAGTTACACATCCTGCAGATGATCTTGAAGATGTTCTGTGAATCATGGCATGTTCCTAAAAGAAGAATGAAATCCCAGATCTGTGTGGCTGACAGTGTGATGATCCAGATGAAGTCTTTTGTAATTAGTCAAGTTGTATTTGCTCTGTAAAGTGTACTGACTTGGATGATTATCCCAAAGTCAAATGTCTTGTATAAATAAGAAGTTGTGAAGTCGTTTCAAATGTATCTTGTGGAGATGAGTATGTGGTAGAGAGGAGCAGAGCAAAAGGTAGAGCAAAAGTATTGGGCTTAAATGAAACTGACTCAAGCATGGTGAAGATGCTATTCTTCAGTTCAAGTATGTAATATTTATTATTCTGTAGATAGTGTGTCTCCTGTAGGTAGTGAGCCCTAATTGGCATGTGTGTTTTTGTTCTTCTTATTCTTTTAACAAAGAATACAATCTTGGGTTAGTCACCTCGTGGTTTTCCCCTTAACCAAGTTTTCCACATTAAAATCTTGGTGTCATATGTGTTAATGTGTTTTTGCTCTTGAATTGTTGCATTATGTTTCCATGATTGATTTATTATTATGCTGATAAATTACAAAGAGGGTTTAAGTGATTAATAGGAGGAAAGTTTTGGGACAACTGATTCACCCCCCCTCTCAGTTGTTTGTCTTGAATCTAACATTTTACACATCTTACTCTCTCTGATTACTGATTCTTTTCTTTTTCACATTGTTCTTCCTCCCCCTTTGTTTTTCACATGAACTCTCTCACCCTTTGACATCAATGGCAAAGGGTGACACAACTTTCCCTTTTTATGATATTGCACATACTTACACTACTCACTACTTTCTTTTACTACTTTGAATACTCCCCTTGACTACAACAATCATCATTACCACTACCTTCTCCCCCTAAGAGGTAGCCTCCAATCATCAGTCCAGAAAAGGATGAATCTTGATATCCACTGGATTGATGCATCTCCTTATGCATCTAGTTCAAATAAGGAGGGACAATAACCCCTAACTTCTCCTAGAGATACTCAAATGTATCCTTAGGATGAGCCTTAGGGGATATGTCAACAACTCGATCCTTTGTAGGCACATACCCAAGCTTTAATTCATTCTCTACAACCTTCTCTCTCAGAAAGTGATACCTAATTGAGATTTAACACTTTGTCCTTGAAGGCATCACTAGATTCTTTGAAATGTTAGTAGTACTTGTGTTATCATAGAAGATAGAAATAGGCTCATCATACACAACTTTGATATCCTTCAAGGTTTGTCTCATCCATAACACCTATGTGTAACATGATGCTGTAACAATATATTCTACCTATGTAGTAGATAAATACATTGAATCTTGTTTCTTACTTATTCAAGACACCAATCTACATCCAAGAAAGAGTGCACCACCACTTCTACTTTTCCTATCATCTACACAACCAGCCCAATCTGCATCTGTATAAGCACTTAGAGTAAAGTCAATATCTTTTGGATACCAGAAGCCATGATCAAAAGTGCCCTTCTTCAACCTACAAACCATATATGGCTTATCTGACAACTGAAATCCTTCTGGTTTCTCTATGTACACTTCCTCTTCCAACTCACCATTCAAGAAAGCAGACTTCACACCCATTTGATATACTTTGAAATCCTTATGTGCTGTAAAATCCAAAAACAACCTAATAGCCTCTGTTCTTACCACCAGAGCATAAGATTCCTCATAGTCTATTCCTTCCACTTGTGAGTAGCCTTCACACACAAGTCTTGCCTTGTTCCTTACCACTTCTCCATTCTCATTCAATTTGTTTTGGAATACCCACTTAGTTCCAATTACATTTATGTTCTTTGGTATTGGGACAAGTTGCCAAGTCTAATTCTTCTCAATTTGCATTAGTTCTTCTTCCATAGCCTTGATCCAATACTCATCCTTGCATGCCTCAACCACTATTTTAGGTTCAACTTTAGAAAGTAAACATAGATTTACCTATTCTTCAATAGCTCTACTTCTTGTCAATACACCTTTGCTCTTATCACCAATGTTCTAGTCTTGAGGGTGATGCCTCTGCACATACTTGGGGGTTTTAGGAGTTCTTTCTGGAGCTTCTTGTTCTTCAACCTATACTTCTTTTTCTTTAGCTTCTTCTTCTCTGTAAGAAGACTCATCTGATTCATATTCATTGACCTTTGAAATCTTCTATATATCTTCATCAACCTTAACATTAGCACTTTCAATAATTTTTCTTAGTCTTTTGTTGTAGAATTGGTAAGCTTTACTTCTAGTAGCATACCCAAGGAAAATACCTTCATCACATCTTGCATCAAAATTTCTTAGTTCCTCATCTCTTCTGATATAACATTTTCTTCCAAAAATTTTGAGATATTTAACAATGGGAATCCTTCCATACCACAGCTCATAGGGAGTCTTTATGTCATTTGTTTTTACTTGTCCTATGTTCTATATGTAGACAACAATCTAAATTACTTCACTCCAGTAGACTTCTGGTAGGTCTGCTTCTTTGATCATTGTCCTTGCACCTTCTTGAATAGTCCTATTTTTCCTTTCAACCACTCCATTGTGCTGAGGAGTCCTAGGGGCAGATAAATGCCTCTTTGTCCCATGATTCTCACAAAACATGTTAAACTCATTAGAAGTAAATTCTCCACCTCTGTCAGACCTTAAACATTTGATCTTTATATCCAATTCATTTTCAACCATTGCTTTAAAGGCTTTAAACTTATCTAGGGCTTCTAATTTTTCCTTAAGAAAAGTGACCCATGTCATTCTAGAACAATCATCAATAAATAGCATAAAATACATGTCACCTTAAAAACTCCTTACTTTGGTAGGACCACAAAGATCTGTATGTACCAATCCCAATAGTCTGATAGATGATTGATCCTTGACTTTGAAGCTTATCCTTGTTTTCTTTCCAATCTGATATTCCTTATAGACATCATTGATGGGCTTTGTAATCTTTGGCAGATCTCTCATAGGTTGAACTAAACTTATACTTACCAGGATATTAAAATTGATGTGACACAATCTCCTATGTCATAGCCAACTCTCACTAATCTAAGTCATAAAGCAATAACTAACACCACCTTTGAGATGATAAACACTTCCATATGTCCTCTTTCCAGCAACAATCACTATTCCATAGCTTTTTCTAATCCAACAACCATCATCCTAAAGCATAAGATTGTAACCCTTGCTACACATCTATCAAACACTCAAGAGATTATGCTTTAAACCTTTGACATAAAGAATATCATTAGTGTTATGCTTTCCATCAAAACTGATTGAACCTTTTCAACAAATCTTAGCAACTTCATTAGCACCAAACCTAACTACTCCACCATCATATTTTTCAAGTTTAACAACTTACTCTTATCACCTATCATATGATTTAAGCATTCGCTATTAATGATCGAATCATCTTTTTCTCTTCTAGCATGAAGAGTAGACATTATAGTGCCTTCAAGGTTAGTACTTGCTTCTAGACCCTTTTCCTTCACACAACTTCTAGAGTTAGTAGAAATAGCTTCATTTCTTAGGGCTATGAATAAGCATTCATTATCATTATATTCCTCATAATCAGATGCACCATCATTAGATATACTTGTATCTTCTCTAATATAGTAACTTTTCTTAACAATCTTACCTTTGTTTTCCCTATTATTAATTCTTAGAGCTCTATCTAGACATCTTGAGCATAATGACCTATTTTCCACAACTAAAACATTTAAAAGGAAACTTACCACTGAACTTTCCAATACCCTTTTTCATTCTTCTCACAAGGTTAGCTTCCACTTCATCAACGTCTTCCAGATCTAATTCCACAATCTTCTCTGATTTGCTAGCCTTAAAAGTAGTCTCATCCGTTGCAGTTCCACTAGTTGTGTGAAACTCTCTTATTTCAAAAGAAGTTAGGGTGCCATGCAACTAATATTTTGTAAAGTGATTCAAATTTTGTAATTCTTCAATAGCAAAAACTTTATGACTGTAAGCTTTAGGAAGAGTTCTGAGTACCTTCAATATCACTTCCTTTTCATCTATATTTCTGCCAAGTCCTTTGATGCCATTGATAACTTCATCCACCTTCTGTAAGTAGCTTGTAATGTTTTCATCTTCAAACATTCACATGGTTTCAAATGTGAGCTTCAAATTCTGCATTTTAGCTTGTTTGACCTTATCATCTCCTTCATAAACACTTTCCAACTTTTTCCAAATTTGATTAGCAGTTTTCAAATTCACAACTTTCACCAACTCAGAATTACTAAGTCCACTTAAGAGAGCATGTTTTACCTTACCATCTATTTCAATAGCTTTGATCTCATCTTCAGTACTTATACCATTCTCAGGTATAGTGTAATTAGACCTAACAAATTTCTAAATCTCATAACCAAGAGCAATTAGAAATCCTTCCATCCTTACCTTCTAGAGTGCATTGTCTAATCCATCAAACAAGGGAATCTACTTCTTGTGTGCCATCCCAGATCTACCTCAAGCTATTAAGCTTTCTTCAAAGCAACCTCACTCTGATACCAGTTTTTGAATACACAAGACAACTAAGAGGGGGGTGAATCAGTTGTATCAAAAATTTCAAACCTTCACAAACATTCAGATCCACATTAACCTTTAAACTTGTTATGATGATTAAGCATGAAAAGAAAATAACTAAAACTAAAACATAACAGCACCAATCACAAGACAACACTAGATTTTACATAGAAAACCCAAAAAGGGAAAAACCATGGTGATGATTAGCTCACAATATAAAGTAGTAGAAATACCAAATTTCAAAAGGTCTCACTGCCAAAGGTCTCACTACCCAAAAGAAAGAATGTTCACTACAGGTGGACTCACTATCCAAGTGGACTCATTGCCCACTGAGAAAGAAAGAGAGAAGAGAAGAGTGGCTCACTGCTAGGATTTGAACTGATATAATTGCATCTAACCTATACATGGAGTTTAGTTCTAATGAATCTCAATATTCACCACAATGTTACAAACAACACCTTCACATCAACACTAAAAAATAGTAGACACCTTCTGCTCACTGCATTCAGTAGCCTAACACATGAAATCTCTTACTACACTAATCAAATTCACATCACAAACATCATATCCATCGTACACACCTTCATTCATGAATCCTTGACACTTATTTATACCATCATTACCCTTGAAAACATTCTCCAAGGTTGGAAACACATCTTAATGCATAAAATTAAAATTAGGTCTGGACCTAAGCATTCTCATAGAGAAAAGGAATGAATGCAGACCACAACACACCTTAACATGGACCTAAATTCTCTCTTACATGCTTCATCACTCTTTCACATTCACCAAAGCACAACTGTAAATAGTGTAGACAACCAAGTCAACCATCCTTGCGTTAACACCATGAAATTTAAAACGCACGCTTCCGCAAAATCAAATGGTCACATACAGACCACGCACCAAGCTTGAACATGATCTAGAAACATCCACAAGCACCTAAAAACCAACAAATTTCTTTGCAACATCTTTCACCTAAAGAAACTTCACACCGGAGTACTTAACCAGTTGTATCATACTCTGTCGTCATTTGCAACTTAAGAAATGTACTTACAAAGCACCAAACCATGAGCCACTTGAACTAAAGAAAGATATAGACCTTATAAGCATAAATCTAGAACTACAAGGCCAGAAACAAATTTGTGGATAAATGTAGAGAAAAATAGTTTCTCCAGACACTTCTGCATAACTCAAAAAACATTGTCTGCACATTGGTGAACATAACTTTCTCAACACAATGAACCAAAGCAAAAAATCTAGAACATAACATCTGTGAACACCTCTAATATACATATCCAAAGTGCACAATCATATATTTAATTAGGAAGAAATGTGCAGAAAAACACAATCACAACTCTATTAAGCCAGAACACATCTTCAACACACTATTTCCTTTATTAATCAATTTTTTTCAAAAGCACTTGGAAACCAAGCAATAGAAGCATATTTTCAACATCTTCAACACCTCTACAAAACAATCAAATCACTTTAAAATAGTAACTCAATAAAACAACAACAACCTCATCAGAAGACACAGTTGACACCAATTACAACACAAGCTTGTTGACATCAATGACAACACCGATTAGCACATACTTGCAACAAGAACATTAGGAAATCCTGAGACACAAAGAGATATACTGATGGTCCAAGTCTAAGGAAACTTGGATCCAAAGAGGAGATCTAACCACTAATTTCTTTCACAATTCAACCAAGTCTCAAAGGATATACAACAAAATTTCTCAATTGAAGACTAAAATGGAGATTATATCATAGACCCATTGCTGATCCAGAAGGCTATGAAAGATCACTTCAAAAACCTCCTTTCTTGTCCAGATGCTTCAAATTTATAGAGCCAAAATTGTTAGAAGAAGAAGACAATGAGATGTTATGTAGAAGCACCACATTGGAAGAAGTCAAAAGTGTTGTATTCCAAATGTAAATTGATAAGGCTACTAGGCTTGACGGTTTTCTTGCTAGCTTCTTCCAACATTTTTGGGAGATACTAGCAAGGATGTTTGGGAGATGGTGGACGAGTCCAAAATCTTAGGAAAAACTATGAAGGACATCAACACAACATTGATAGCCCTAATTCTAAAAGTTAATAATGTGGAGGCCCTCACTGACTTTCAGCCAATATCCCTTTGCAACTTGATTTATAAAATTATCTCAAGGGTGATGGTGAATAGACTAAAAAACATTCTTCCAAGGATCATTTCAAAACATCAATGTGGTTTCACCCACGGGAACTTCATCACCGATAGCATTATTGTTATGTCGCAAACTATACTCATGCATGGATTAGCACAATTCTGCATAGTTTAGCTCCTCTCTTTTGGTGTTCTCTTGCCCTTTTTTTTGTTTCTGGCCTACCTAAACCCTGATTGACCTGTTCCTAACCAAAGAAAAGTCATATTCTGAAACAATAACTGATAGAACATGAAAACAAACTTTGGAGTATGGACATTCTAGACCCCATAGATATAGACCTTGAGTGAAAACTAGGGTCTAGACTAGGGCACCCGCACCCTAGTCTTGCCCTATTTTTCTAGGTCCTAAATTTTAGGGTGGTGTTGGCTTGCCCTGTACACCTCAGGATTCTAATTTCAAATTTTGTTTTTCATTTAAAGAGAATTGGAAATCATTTTATCATACACAATCTACATGCAAGCATACTATGCCAAAATTATTCTATTGTTGCTATTGAAGATCTACACTTTGTTGAAGCTCTTTGAAGACATTAATATTTGCTATCATGGAGATATTTAGTGGAGATTAGGGATCAAGATCTTGAGTCTATCTTGCTCATCCTAGGGTTTTGTCAAGCCCTTTGTATGTTGGGAGAAGGGTTGAAGCCTCCAACTTGAGCTTGAGAATCCTCCACGGATACGACTGCCTCACCTTCTTGTTCTACAAATTTTCATTGCTATCATCTCCTTGAGGTGAATTTGTTTCCTTGAGTAAAGAATTGTGTTGATCTATCCTTGATGCTTGGTTCATCTAGGATTTTATGTTTCTGCATACACATGTGATCTATGAGCACACACATCTAAAGACTTTTATCATTGGCTATTATTGAGGTAGAAATACCAAAGACGGGGTTTGATTGAGGTAAGCTCCTATATAGCCAAAACCATCTTTCTCCTTGTTTTGTATGTGTGGGTAATATGTGGAAAGATCTAGTGAAAAGGAGTGGAAGGAAGACAAGTATTACATATACAGTCATCGCAAAACTTTAAGTTTCATCATTGTGAAATAATTGGGACTACGGGGTGGGTGCCTAGTCTAACATTGCTTCATATCCTGGATTTGGAACCCTCTATAGACATTCTGACATCAGGTACAAAAGATTTCAACATTCAAAAACTTTTAGGATTTCAGGGTGGGCATCCTTGTTTAATAGGTCCTCAATTTCTAGGTGCATGCTCTCTGTAATCTCTTCTCTACATTTCTATAGTCTGCTTGTTAGTTTTTGTGTCATAAATTAGTTTTTTATTGCATTTCTTACAATTAGGGTTTCATGTTATAAGATTTCTTGAAGCTTGTAAAAACCTAATTGAGGCATCTATTTAGTTAGAGTAAGCATAAAAGGTCATAGGAATCAGTAGCTTGATCCTTCATAGTGAGCAAGCTCGGTTCCTATTTCCTAATGTGATATAAGTGAAAGAGGGGCTTGATTTTGGTTTATGCTAAATATCTTTTCCCTAATTTTCCACATTACATTTTGGTGAACCCATGTTTAAAAGAATTTACATTCTTTTTACATCAGCTATGAAATTTTTTATTGTCCTAAATCAGATTTAGATTGCAAACCCTCTTTTATGAAAAGTGTATGCACTGAATCTTGATCGATATCTTTAGCTTTTCATTAAAAGAGTTTGAAATTACAACTTTGTGACTTGCTTAGTGATATCTTGTTTCATTTTTGCAAATTTTATGCTATCCTATGTTACATTTAAGGCTTGGGTTAACTAGAACATGATATAATGTCAGATTTCTTTTTACAAGACTTTATGTATATGATGAGTCATTTAGTTGTGATGACTTCAATATGTTAGATGAAGCCCTTGAGGACTTTATCTCAATTATTAGAGGTCTTCTACCTTCTTCTTGATCTCCTGATTACATCTATAACTATGCTAAACAAATAACACATCGAAGTTGACAAGAAAGATCACAACAACCTAGTCATACTATGGTTGCTCATACATATAATACATGGAAAAAAAAACAAAGTAAACAACAATCAAGCATTCTGATATCTTTACCAGCTTCTCAACCTATGCTTCATCAAGTACCTCATTTAACACATAAATTTGGTCAAGATTATGATCTTATTGAGCAGCTTCGAGCTACTCCTGCTAAGATTTCTCTTTGGGAACTTATACAAACTTTGTCTACATACCATGGAATGCTCCAAGAAGCTTTAAAAAAGGTGATTGTACCACCTTCTTTCAAGTCAAATGATGTAGCAACTCTTTTAGACTATATGCATGCGATAAAAACTGACATTCTATTTCAACAACATGATTTGCCTTCTATTGAAGTTCAAAATCAATATGATCCTTTAATTATCTTCATCAAAATAAACAAAAAATTAATCAAGCAAGCTATGATTGATAATGGATTAGCTCTTAATGTTTGTGGTATTAATTTGCTACATAAGATTAAGATTGATACATCTTTAATTAAACCAGATAGAATTAGCATTCGTGGCTTTGATAATGTTGGAAGACAATCTATAGACACTATAACTTTACCTGTACAAGTTGGGCCTGTGACTTTGTCTACCCTTATTTATGTCATGCGTGGTTCCTTATCATACAACATGATTCTTGGTAGACCTTGGATTCATGCATTAGGGGAAGTTCCATCTACCCTTCATCATTCACTCAAGTTTATTTATGTAAATAAACTTCATACCATTGAAGTTGATCCTGAACCAGATAGTTGTCTACATGTTGAAATGCAAAAACAAGTCATTCATCATAATATTCTAAACAACTTGAAGGTTCATCCATCAACTCCTCTTTCCACAGATAATGTTTTGCAAGATTCTCAACATTTGAATGCATTTCTTAGTGATGATTGGGGTTCATTAGAATTTACTTCTACCTCTATGAGAGAATACAAGCTTAACAACCCTAATCCTAAAAATTCAAATGTTGCATCGATTTCATCTAAGAACTCTATTCAGAAGCCCAAAGTTTCTTTAGTAACAAACATAAATAACACTCTTACACTACAAACTATGAGACCTACGAGGCTCCACCTTCTTCTAGAGAGATGGCCTCTCTTTATGGTCAGATATTTCAAATTTGTTATAATAATTGCGACTATGTAGGTAATCCTTGTGTATTAATCAACAAGGAATTTGAGTACCTATAGAAGCTGCTTCGTGACACTACTTGATTGGCATTGGATATAATCCTTTCAAGGAAACCAAAGTCTGCAGATGTCCTAATCTTAATGTAAACACAATATCAACACTCAATTTGATATTTCTTGAGATGATAGACATGAATTATCCTCCAGGAGATATTCCTTTAGATACTTTTTCAATAGATGAAGCAATAATTGAACTCTTGGGAGCTTATGATAATGTTCCTCTTTATCATAACAAGTGGGGATTGCCTTATCATTTAAATGTTGATGTGTACTTTTGAAAATCTACTGACTTGGTAAATACTACTAATGAAGAGTCTGAATAATCATCATAATCACCCAACGTCCTAGACCACAATACTTTACTTAATGGAAATATTGTCAAAGTGTTATGGAGAAAGATAATATTGAAAAGGTTATTCCTATAGGTGATTGTTTAAGTATGAAATAAAAAGAGGATATGACCAAGCTTTTACATGAATTTTCTAAATTGTTTTCTTAGAATTATTCATATATGCCTGGCATGGATCCTAAGATTGTAATACAGAATATTGTATTACAACCTGATGCAAAGACATTTAAACAAAAGATATGTAAAATGAATCCTCAGGTTACGCTATTAGTCAAGGTTGAGATAGAAAAGCTTCTACAAGCTGGTTTTATCCACCCTATTGATTACTCACCTTGGATCTCAAATATTGTGGTTGTTGCTAAACCTGATAACCATATTCGGATGTGTACTCATTTTTAGGATTTAAATCTTGCTTCTTTGAAATATGATTTCCCCCTTCCAAACATTGATATAATTATTGATTCAATAGCTGGCCATGAATTACTTTCCTTCATGGATGGCTTTTTGGGTTATAATCAAATTTTCATTAGCCCTCAAGATTGGTATAAGACAACTTTTATAACCCCATGGGGAATATTCTATTGGATAGTCATGCTATTTGGATTAAAGAATGCTAGAGCAACTTATCAACATGCTATGACTCTTATCTTTCATGATTACATTATGTCGATGACATTCTTGTGAAGTCTATTCGTCACCAAGATCACATCACAATCCTCTGTCAAATCTTTGAGCAAAAAAAGAAATACAACATGTGATTGAATCCCCATAAATGCATCTTTGGTGTAGACAGTGGAAAACTATTTAGATTTATAGTCTCACATTGTGGTATTGAGCTAGACACAAAGAAAATTGGCATGACTATTAACATGCCAGCACCTAAGAGCATATCTCAACTTTGTAGTTTACAAGGGAAGATATAGGCCATTCACCGATTTGTTTCACAACTCATAGATAGGACTCACCCTTTTACTCAACTACTAAAGAAGGATTTTAAATTTCAATGGAATTCTGATTGTCAGAAATCTTTTGAAGACTTAAAAAATTTATCTAGCTAATCCTCCTATTTTACAGCCTGCTAGTGTTGATAAACCTTTTCTTTTTTACACCTCAGCATCTAATAATGCTCTCATAGGTTTACTAGCACAACATGATACTGAAGGAAAAGAATGCGTTGTATATTACATCAGTCAAACTTTTCTCAATTATGAAGTGTGATATACCATTATCAAGAAATAGTGTCTAGCCCTTGTCCTTGCAACACAAAAGCTTAGGCATTATCTCTTAAATGTTGAAGTTCATGTCATGGTGAAATTTGATCCTTTGAAATTTTTTTTTGCTAAAGCATATCTTTTAGATCACCTTGCTAAATGGGTTATGTTATTAATAGAATTTAATCTCAAATTTATTTCTCAAAAAGTGATTAAAGCACAAGCATTAACTGACCATCTAGCTGAGGCACCTTCACCTTTCTCTATACAAAATCAGGAAGTATTTCTTAATGATAAAATTCTAAATATAAATATAGATGATAAAAGAGAATTATATTTTGATGGTTCACGATGTCAAATTGTCTCCAATGCTAGTACCATTCTAGTACCTCCTTCTAGTAAGTCGATTCCTCTACCTTATCATCTGAACTTCTCATGTACAAACAACATTGTTGGGTATGAAGGTCTCATTGCAAGACTTCGTACCACTTTGGCTCTAAACATCAAACATATCACCATATATGGTGATTCACAATTAATTGTGTGACAAATCATATGATCATATCAAGCTAAACAAGATAAGTTATCTCAATACCATAATCTTGCTCTATCTTTATTAAAACAATTTACATCTTTTTCAATTGATATTATTCCAAGGAAAGACAATCGACACGTGGATGCAATGGCAAGCATAGCTTCCCTTATATCCCATGTCAATTCACTTGGTGAATATCTCTTTATCATTCATAATCTCAAAACACCCATGATAGATGAGGTTGCACCCTCAGACACTAACCTCTATTGTAACACAAATTCTGATGAATGGTTCTCCCATATATTCTATTATTTGTGTGATGGCACCATCCTAACTCAAAATCTAAAAATGCACGAGATCACTTATGCAAACTCGCGACACATTATATCATTCTATCTAATGTCTTATATAGACGAATCTATAATGGCATTCTTCTCTGATGTCTTAGTAATTCAGAGATCCTGATAGCTTTAGAAGAATCTCACTACGGTGCTTGTGGAGGGCACTTTGGAGGAAAATCATTGGTACAAAAGTTATTACGTATGGGGTACTATTGGCAATGCATGGAATAGGATTGCTTTGCATATGTCAGGAAATGCCCATAATGTCAACAACACAAACATTTAATCCAAGCACTTGCCTAGGAACTTCAAGCCCAAGTTTCACCTTGGCCATTTTCTATTTGGGGCTTGGATCTAATTGGTAAAATTTCTCCACCTTCTTCTCAAGGACATACTTTCATCATCACTGCTACTGATTACTTTATGAAGTGGGTTGAAGTTGTTCCACTATGATCCACAACCGCTAAAGTAATCTATCATTTCATACAAGATATCATCATCTCTCGATTTGGTATACCTTCATCCTTAGTTTCTAATAATGGTACACCATTTGATAACAAGGACATGAAGAAATTCCTTGAAAAATATCATATCCAACATCATTTCTCTACGCCTTACTATCCTCAATTGAATGGTGAAGCATAAGCTTCAAATAAGATCATTAGACAAATTCTATGAAAAATAGTTAATAAACATAAAAAAGACTGGCATACTCAACTCTCCTACATGTTATGGGGTTATAGAACAAGTGTCTATACGGATACTAGAACTACACCATATAATCTTGTCTATGGTATTGATGTGATAATGCCTTTAGAGCTAGAAATTCCTTCATTACGAGTCTCCCTAAATGACATTCTTGATGATGATACAGAATGAGAGAAGAGGTTAGAAGAACTTGAGATGCTTGATGAACAACGTATCAATGCTCTCAAGCACCTTAAGGCCCATCAGAAAAGTATCTAGTGATCGTACAATGAGCGTGTCATACATCATTCATTTGACGTTGGAGATTTGGTACTATATGAGAATTAATGTAATGTGAATGCACCTACCGGAGAAAAGGGAAAGTTCAGCCCTAATTGGCTTGACCCATATGCTATTACTAAAGCCTATAGATCAGGAGCATATAAATTAGCTAATGAACAAGGTACACCACTTAAAGAACCTATTAATGCTACGCATCTCTAAAAATTGCATGCTTAAGATTGTATGTTAGATGTTATTTCATAAAGTAAAATTGTTAGTATTGTCAAGTTTAGCTTTAATTTCGACAAGATAGATTATTTTGTCTTAATTCATTTAACATAAAATATATTTCGGTTAATCATTGTGGTATCTTTCTTAAAAACACATTATTAAGATCACCTTTGCATTAATTGAATATGGTATAGTATTGTGCTTATGTGTGAAAGTCATTAATCATTGTGGGTTTTACTACACATTTGGCAAAGAGTTGTTTAGTATATATCACATTAGTATTAATTAGATTTTGACATAATCTTTATCACTAGTTGCATTTTCATAAATCACGTGATAAATTAATAAACTTATAAGAATTAATAGAAAACATCATATATGTATGCATCAGTTTGAATATACATCATAGTTGACTATCCTGTACATCAAAATGGGATGTCATAGCTTATAAGATACATCACATAGCCAAACCTTAGTTACTAGTCCCCTTAGGACCTGGTGGTGTGTGTGTGATAGAGGGCTGCTGATGTGTGTCCATGGACTGCGAATGACTCCTAGAGATAGTTCATGATCGTAGACCCTTGAGATCACCTCTCAAACCCATCACCTCGCCCTATGACTCCATGTACATCTGGTGGAACTGGTCTCTCTCTGACTGAGACCTATCTCTATCAACTCTCACCTAATCTAACTTGTTAAGTAAGACCTAAGTCATGATAGGACCCATCTCAAATGAAGGTACTATTGTAGCTTGATCTCATTGTGTTTGGAGCTTAGCCTCTACGCACTTAGCTCTCTAGATCACCTGATCTTGTTCCTTTGTAGCATGATCTAAAGTGGCCTCCATAGCGACTCTATATCTCATAAAAGGCATACATAACTCTGCACATTGCCTTGTAGAGTAGTATGGTGAATACCCTATCCATACTTGTTGCTCAGTCACATCAGTAGGAATTATATCTACTATAACACAACCCACAAAATCGTGCCATGAATCGGTACAACGAAAAACAAAGTTGATATCCATATCTCATCATCATATATATAACATCATAGGTAATCATCAAAGTAATACATCAACATAATAATATCTCACCTAGATCGCCATTCTACCATGATGGATCTCAAATTATTGTTGGTATAATGAACTCTGCAGCTAGCTCTGCAGCTAGGGGCATATGACTACTCATCTCCCCTCACTTGAGATAACTTGATCTCCTAACACTAAGAGGGGCTAGACCATGATCTCTCGACTTAGGTCTCTCCTAGGTCTCCTTGTCAACATCCACCTCCTATTGGTCCCATCATGGTCTTGCTTTGAAGATGTACTACATTTGGATCTCCTCCTCCTCCTCCTCCTCCTCCTCCTCATCATCATCATCATCATTATCACCATCATCATCATCCTCATCAAGATCAAAATATCCAGCGAAATCATTTACATAATCCTCCACTCTTATGTCACTCCTGTGACCCACCCATGGTCATGGATCGCCTATGGGGTGACTAGTAGGGAAGATAGGAGCAGGATGTGTTGTCTCCCACTAGGTCTAATACAATCATGTAACACTAACATCATATGCATCTGATAGTGGCTCTACATCCTCTACACTACCATCATTACTCTCCACTACCTCAACTATCATCGGTTGTGGGATAGCATTCACCCTGACTATGTTGTGTACTAAGCATGTGTAGCTAGGATGCATCCTAGGAACATCATGCCTACATCCAAACTATCATGCTACTCTATCAAAATAGAACCAGACAACTATGTGGTCAAATCAACTGGCTATTAACGAATCCCATTGCATCCTCGCTAGGTGTCAGTGTTGCTCCATCCATGGTCTTTGGCTGTGATATGGTCTCCAGATAATGTTGCTGCATTGTAGCCTATCAAACACCTCTCCAATATAATAAATCACCATCTCTCCAACATCTGATGAGTGGATACACATGTGCATGTGTATATGTCCACATTGGCTCTATGGTAAAATCTATGGGTCGTGTGTACCTAATATGCTCAAACATCCATACTTGTAACAGGGTGCACACCATCAAACTCCGCGCCTCATAATGGACGTATCATCCCAAATCATGGTAGAGGTGCACAAGCATACTGCGCCCCCATGTGTACACTGTCATGTGCTCCTCCATCGACCTAATAGTGTGAATGAAGCCCTCATGAAGGTGAGTGTCTCATCCATCCTATGTGACTGCCAAGGAGATGGTAGTGATCATAATACATTGTACTAAGGGAATATTAGCATATCCCTACTCTAACCATCAAAGTGTGATGTGTCCTCATCTTGGCTGAGTGATGATGTGACCCACACAGTATAGATGACTCTCTCAGGTGTACTCCTTTGAGCAATGATCTATGATCGTCACTGTCTCTCTTCAGATGGCAATCACAGAATGTGGTACACATCCTCTAGAGTCACAGTCATCTCACCTATTGGCAGATGAAATGTAGATGTATTTGCATCCCATGTCTCCATAAGTGCCATCAACATACTACATTGGAATCTCATTTTGGGCATAATAAACACCCACCATAGGCCCATTACCTATAGGAAACCTCACTCCTTATTAGAGATAGTACTGATGTGGCTCCAAAGTAGTGTCATCAAGTAGCCACCTGTGTGCTCCCATGTCTTAGGGACATCTTGGGCATAAAAAATTCAATTTGAATAATTTTACATCATCAAATCATCAAACAATATCCAACTCATCATTCTATGCCCTATCCCTAGGGCCCTTGTCCTTTCTCAACTTGGGCACCCTAGGAGACTTGGGTGCCCCAGGAGGACCTAGGCGCCCTGGCTGGACTTGGGTGCCCTAGTTGGGTACCCTTGTCTAGATAAGTCTACATGGCATGCAAAATGATGAAATCTACAAAAGTAGGAAATAAATATGACAAAAGTGAAGTTTAGAACCCTACCTCTGGCTCGATCCATCTGTCTGCGACTCGATATTGGAGTACCTCTAGTCTTAGAAGTTGGTATGAGCATCATGTCGGCATGGTTGGCCTCTTTCTCCTTCTCCTTCTCTCCTCTACATAATGAAAACAAGAATGAATAGTGAAAAAGTGAAAACTCCCTTTACTTATAGTAAATGGATGATAATTCCTATCGGACTCAAATTTTCACATCATCTATTGTGTTGGAATCCTTCTTCCACCCTCCATCTAACTCAATGCTTTGTGCTTTAGTGTTGTTTGCAAAAATGACCCTCACGATGCATTCTCCATCACCTTTCCCTAAAATTTGTACGCACAGATAACCACCTTGTTTCTTCTTTTCAGACTAAGCAAGCAAAAACAAGGGGGGCATAAATCTCCCTCAATTTCCTCCCTCATCATGTCTCATCACTCAAACCCTTTATTATTTATAATTGACCTATTTGTTTTTTGTTTGCAGGATGATTGATTTAGATTACTTGACAAGTGTTCTTGTGCAAGATGTGGTTCCTAACTTTGTGGTCTTACAAGATTACAGACTAGGGGCTTCTGCCTCTCACGTGACAACACTTCAGCTTTCTCTATAGTATCCTTTTGGCTATCCTTTTCATGATTGAAGTATTTACTTTCCTTTAGTTGCATATGTACATAGTGTCATATGGCCACTAAAGTGGGGGCTAAATGTTATGTTAGAAATTGTATTCCTATAGAGATTAGCACAATTTTGCATAGTTTAGCTCCTATCCTTTGGTGTGCTCTTGGCCTTTTTTGTTTCTAAACTACCTAAAACTTAATTGACCTATGCCTTACTAAAGAAATGTCATATTCTGAGGCAATAACTAATAGAACATGAAAACAAACTTTGGAGTCTAGACATTCTAGACCCCCTAGAGACAGACCTTGGGTGAAAACTATGGTCTGGACTAGGGCACCAGTGCCCTAGTCTTTCCCTATTTTTTTGGATCCTAAATTTTAGGGTGGTGTTAGCTTGCCCCATGCACCTTGGGATTCTTATTTCAAATTTTGGTTTTCACATGATGTAGATGTATTATTTTGAATATTTGAATTTCTAAGGTTAGGTATTTAAAGAGAACTACAAATCATTTTATCACACACAATCTACATGCAAGCTTACTATGTAAAAATTTTGCCACTGTTTCTATTGAAGATCCGCAATTTGTTGAATTTCTTTGAAGACATTGATATTTTCTATCATGGAGATATTTGGTGGAGATTAGGGATCAAGATCTTGAGTCTATCTTTATCTTCATAGGGTTTTGTCAAGCCCTTTGTATGATTAGGAGAAGGATTGAAGCCTCCAACTTGAGCTTGGGAATCCTTTGCAGATACGGTTTCCTTGCCTTCTTGTTCTACAAGTTTACATTGCTATAATCTCCTTAAGGTGAAGTTGTTGTTGTTTCCTTGAGTGAATCATTGTGTTGATCTATCCTTGATGCTTGAGTCATCTAGGGTTTTATGTTTCTACATACACATGTGATATATGAGCACACACATCTATAGACTACTATCATTGGCTATTGTTGATGTAGAAATACCAAAGATGGGGTTTGACTGAGGAAAGCTCCTATATAGCCATAACCATCTTTCTCCTCCTTTTGTATGTGAAGGTCATATGTGGAAAGATCTGGTGAAAAGGAGTGGAAGAAGAACACGTATTATGGATATAGTCATCGCAGAACTTTAAGTTTTGTCATCACGAAATAATCGAGACTACAGGGCGGGCACCCTAGTCCAACAAGGCTTCATATCCTAGATCTAGAACCCTCTACAGACACTCTAACATCAGGAATAGAAGATTTCAATAATCAAAAACTTTCAGGACTCCGAGGCAAGCACCCTTGTCTAATAGGTCCTCAATGTATGGGTACATACTCTTTGTAACCTGTGCTCTACATTTATGTAGTCTTCTTGTCAGTTTTTGTACTTTAAATTAGTTTTTTATTGCATATCTTACAATTAGGGTTTCATACTATAAGATTGCTTGAAGCTTGTAAAAACCTAATTGAGGCATCTATTTAGTTATAGCAAGCATAAAAGGTCATAGGAATCAATGGCTTGATCCTTCATAGTGAGAAAGCTCGGTTCATATGTCCTAATGTGATGTAAGTGAAAGAGGGGCTTGATTTTGGTTTATGCAAACTATTTTTCCCTACTTTTCCACATTACAATTATTATAGCACATGAGGCTATTCACTCCATACATACCTCAAACCAGTCATGGATGGTTATCAAACTCAACATAAGCAAATCTTATGACTGAGTTGATTGGAGATTGCTTTTGTCAATCATGAAGAAACTAGGTTCAGTGATAAATGTCTTACTTCGGTGTTCATTTGCATCTCCATAGTAAGATATTCTATACTGGTTAATAGTAGCCCCGTGGGATTTTTTGAACCCACACGGGGCTTCTGCCAAGGGGACCCCCTTTCACCATTCCTATTTTTAATAATGGTGGATGCACTTGGTCGAGCGATCAAAGTGTAGGCTAGAGATAACAATTGGAAAGGATTTCATGTAGCGAACAATCTCCCTACCCTTACTCACCAGCAATTTGTGGATGACACAATCCTTTATGGTGAGTCTTGTATTGAGGAATCCTAATATATCAAAAGTACCTTGGATAGATACATACATGCCTCTAGTCAATGTATCAATAGAAATAAATCATGCATCTACTTCTTCAATAAGAAATAGAAGAATGAAGAAGAGAATTGTGGACATTCTAGAGTTCAACATCAAAACTCTACTAGGAAAATACCTAGGGGTAACCCTATTCAAAGGATTGATACGATCCAATCTTTGGGAGGAAATGATTAAATAATTCTGTAGCAAGGCATCAACATGGAAAGGAAAATGGGTCTCTATGGCTAGAAGAATAACCATGATTAGGGTAGTACTTTCAACAATGCTAATCTATCTTCTATCAAGCACATAGGTCACAAGAAAAGCCAACATGATGCTAGAAGGCATTTCAGGAAATTCATTTGGGAAGGGTTGGAAGACAATAAGCACATTCCATTAATCGACTGGGAGACAGTTTGCAAGAGCAAAGATGATGGAGACATGGGCATCAGGAAAATCAAACTACAAAATCTCACCCTTGGAGCCAAGCTAGTTTGGAAATTATGTAGAGAACTGAATGCTCATTGGTACAAAATCCTGTAACATAAATACTTGGATAGTGTGGATCCTCTCTACATCCTTACAACTCCCAACCGCCTGAGAGGCTTGCATATATGGAATTTTTTAATTCAATACAGATCAATCATCACAAATCACCTTTCCTGGACAATAAATAATGGCCACACAAGAAGATTATGGGAAGATTCATGGAATTTGTTTCCCCCATTGGTAAATGACCTGAGACTTGGTGCAGTCATGGTAGGAGGGTTCACAAAATGAACTATCTAGACTATGCACCAAGAGTAAACACAATGGAAACAACTCAAGAAATGGAACAAATGCAGATTCAGTCATTCAATATATCAAAGAATCCAAATACAATTTGGCTGGAAACATGAAGGTTTAAAATTAGGGCTCACAGGCCTAATTACATACATGTGCAAGATAAGGCTTTGAAGCTCCTTTGCACAAGATCTAAACTATGATCAATCTAACAATCCTCAACTACTTTTCTAATGATCTAGTACATCTTTATATATCATCTACAGACCAATACATTCCTCTGTGTCAGCCAAGGAAGCTCACAAACTCAAATCAAGAGCTGTAACGTGTTCACAGATAGGTCAGACCTAAATGCATAGAACACTTCCTCAAATAAATGGAACAATGTGCAGACCCTTAAGGAAGGTCAGCCATGAACCACATGACATTGAATGATGTGTCATTGAGATCCACAAGTCAAGGAATGATCTGCAAGCCTTCTCCTTCAGCTAATTATCAGGAACTGTTAGAATGCTCTGCTCTAAGAAAATAATCAACTTCTGATAGCAATATCTTTCTAGTGACTAATCCAAATGCTCTGAATTCTTGATATGATGTAGATGAATGAATGTAGATGCTAAGTCTAGATCCGCAAGATGTGAAATGCCAAACCTAGACCACAAGCTGAACTACTTCAGACTGAACTGCCTGAACTGAATAGGACAATGAAAGAACTGAAATGCAAACAAAACTAAAATGCAAATGTTTTGGGTTGATGCAAGATTACTGTTGAACCAGGGATGCTCCTGCGTCAGACATTCGGGGTTATTGAAAAAGTGAGTCCCTCACTTTGCTGGGGCTAGGGGAGAACCAAATGGTCCACCTCAGCCTGAGAAATCCATGATGAATCCTCTTTTGGTCTACCTTTCCACTGCACAAGGTATTCTCTGTATTGTCTTCCTCTAGTGTTGCATCTAACTCTGTTGTCCAAAATATCTTCAATCTATTCCAGTACATGTTGTGGTAGCTGCTTCTTCAAGTCTTCTTCCATGTTGTCACTGAACTCTACTTCATGATACTGATAAAGATTTGCAATATTGAAAATAGGTGATATAAGCAATGTCTCTAGTAACTCCACTTCATATGCATTTCCTGAATTAGATTTCTTGAGTATCCTACAAGGTCCAAACTTCTTCACCTTCAACTTGTTATATGTCCCAACTGGAAATCATTCTTTTTTCAAATACACCATTACTTCATCTCCCATTTCAAATTCCTTTTGTCTTCTCTTCTCATCAGCCTTCTCTTTGTACTTACTATTCATATCTTCCAAATGCTTCTTCACCTAATTATGCACCATCTTCATATGATCTACAAATTCTTCTGCTTCTACACTCCTCTTTTCCTCTGTACTGATATCTCTCAATTTTGCAACTCCTCTAGGATTCACTCCGGTCACAATCTCAAAAGGTGTTCCTCCAGTACTCCTATTTACTGAATTATTGTATGCAAACTCTGCTTGTGAAAGAATCAAATCCCAACTTCCAGCTTTGTCTCCAACCAAACATCTCAACAAATTTCCCAAACTCCTATTGAATACCTCTATCTGTCCATCTGTCTATGGGTGAAAAGTAGAACTGAACTTCAAATCTATCTTCATCTTCTTCCAAATTGTCTTCCAAAAGTATCCAACAAACTTTGTACCTTTGTCTAAAACTATACTCTTAGGTAATCCATGTAATCTCACAATCTCTTTGAAAAATAGGTCAGCTACATGCACTACATCAGTTGTCTTCTTGCAAGGTAGGAAATGAGCCATCTTTGAAAATTTGTCAACCACTACAAATGTTGAATCATGTCCTTTCTGTGTCTTAGGTAATCCCATTACAAAATCCATGCTTATGTCTTCCCAAGGTCTCTCTAGTACTATCAAAGGTTTATACAATCTAGTGTTTTGACTATTCCCTTTTGTAACTTGACAAATTCTACAACTCTACACAAATGTCCAAACATCCTTATGTATCTAAGGCCACAAATAGATTTCACTCACCAAAGCCAATGTCTTATCAATGCCAACATGTCCTGCCAATCCACCACTGTGCTTTTCCTTGATCAAGTTGTCTCTCATTGAACTTCTGGGTATGCATAACTGACTTCCTTTGAACAACATATCTTCTTGAATGAAATAGTCTAACCACTTATTCCTATCTATCACAATAGGTTCCTTGCATGCTTTCCAAGGTTCTATAAAATCAGTGTCTCCCTCATACATGTTCTTCAATTCATCAAAACCCAACACTTCAACTCTCATTTTTGTCAACAAGTTTCTTCTTCTACTCAATGCATCAACAACTTTGTTTGATTTACCACTCCTATGCTTCAACACAAAAGTATAACTCTGCATGAACTCTACCCATCTCATATGTCTCTGATTCAACTTACCTTGACTATTCAAATACTGTAAATCTTGATGATCTATAAACAACACAAACTCCTTAGGCAACAAGTAATGTCTCCACTTCTTCAAGGCTTGAATTATGGCATAGAACTCGTGATCATAAAATGAATATCTTCTCCTTGCATCATTCAACTTCTCACTAAAATAGGCTATAGGTCTACCTGCTTGACTTAACACTACTCCAATTGCACTTCCACTTGCATCACAATCAACTTGAAATACCTTATTGAAATCTGGTAATGCCAAAATAGGTTGCTCTGTTACTTTCTACTTCAAAAACTCAAAACTTTTATCTACTCCAAATGTCCACCTAAAATATTTTCTATCACCTCTCATTGTCTCTGTCATAGGGTTACAAACTAAACTGAAACTTCTGATGAACTTCCGGTAAAAACTAGCCAATCCATGAAATGATGTAACTTCTCCAATGTTCTCCGGTGTAGGTCATTCAACAATTGCTTTCACTTTCTTAGGGTCCATCTTCAATCCTTCCGCAGATATCACAAATCCCAAATATACCTATTCTTCCTTCATGAAACTACACTTCTTGATGTTTATCAACAATTTCTCTTCTCTCAGTCTCTACAAAACTTGTCTAATATGCCACAAATGTTCCTCTTTTGTCTTATTGAAAATCAAAATATCATCCAGGTACACAATCACAAACTTACCCAAGAATTTCTTCAAGACTTCATTCATCAATCTCATGAAAGTACTTAGCGCATTCATCAATCCATAAGGCATCACTAACCACTCATACAATCCTTCATTTGTCTTAAAAGTAGTCTTCCATTCATCACCTTCTCTGATTCTAAGCTGATGGTATCCACTCTTCAAATCTATCTTTGTGAAATATCTTGCTCCACTCAAACAATCCATGATATCATCCATCCTAGGTAAGGGAAATCTATACTTAACTATGATCTTGTTTATTGCTCTAGAGTCAGTACACATTCTCCACTCTCCATCCTTCTTCAGTGCTAGCACTGCAGGTACTACACAAGGACTCAAACTTTCTCTGATCAAACCTTTCCTCAACAACTCTTATATTTGTCTATTCAATTCTTCATTCTCTACCGGTGTCATTCTATGTGCTGCTTTGTTAGGCAAACTTGCTCCTGGAATAAGATCCATGTGATGACTGATACTCCTTATAGGTGGTAATCCTTCAGGTACATTATCTGATATGGTGTCTTCATACTCTGTCAGTAACTCTCTTATCCCATCCAGTTTAGTTTCTTTCTTCACCACTTCAGGCTTCTTAGGAATCAAGGCATAGCACCTACTTTCCTGATTCAAACCATCCAAAAATTTCCTTCCATCTACCAAACAGATTCAAGCATTCCCACATACTACATCTTTGGGATCATCTTCTAAAGGAATCAAAGTAATTATTTTCCCATTTATTGTTATAGTATATGTATTCTTTCTCCCATCATGCATAGCTTTTCTATCATAGTGTCAAGGTCTACCCAACAAGATATGACAAACATCCATAGGCATAACATCACACAAGACTTCATCATGATAAGATCCAATATGAAATTTCACCAAACATTGTTCACTCACCAGTACCGTATGATTATTCTGAATCCATGCTATCTGATAGGGCTTAGGGTGTTTCAATCTTTCCAACTTTAGCTTAGTAACCATGTCCTCTGAAACTAGGTTATCTGAACTACCACTATCAATCACAACTTTACAACACTTACGTCTTTATTTGCATCTGGTTTTGAATAGACTCTTCCTTTGTGATGGTTCCTCATTTGTCTCTACTTGAAATAGTACTCTCCTCATCACCAATGATTCTCCTTTCTTCAGATTGCCAACTGAACAAGGATCACTTAGTTAAATAGGTTCTTCTTCAATATAGGCTACTCATCCACTATTTTCTATTTTCTTGCTTGTATTACCTCAATTACATTCAAATACTCTATGTCCTTCACCTCCAAATTTGAAACAAGTACCTTTGAATGTCCTCTTATCAAATCCTCTTCATTCTGGTATGCACTAGGGTTTCCTCTCCAGTAAAAATTTGTCATCTCTCTGGTAAGCATTGATATCTCTGTCATCCTTTTTAACTGGGCTGTCAAATTTGTTTTGCTCCACAAATGATCTATCATATCTGAAAAATGATCTTCCTCTCTGAAATTTACCTCCTCTGCCTCACTGTCTCTTATTTAGATTCTCTTCAACTTTCAAGGCAAATTGATATGCTTCTTCCAAAGATGTCATCCTTACCATGCTCGGTTCTTCTTGAATGTTCAATCTCAGTCCATTGATATATCTTGCCACTTTCTCCTTACTTTCTTCACTATGTCCTATCCTTATGATCATCTTATAAAATTCTTTAGTGTACTCCTTCACAGATTTCTCCTTCTGCCTTAGGTTTTGCAATCTCTTCAACAGTTCCAACTCATAGTCAGCAGGTATAAACTGATTCTTCAACTTTGTCACCATCTAGTCCCACTTTTTAATCTTTTATTTTCCTCTTCTATTTCTTTCCAACTAAACTTCTTTCCACCATATAGTAGCATGTCCTTTCAACTTTGTCTTTACAAATTTCACTTTCTCCAGATCTTCAATCTCCTCATATTCGAAGTATTCTTTCATATCATTTATCCAATCAATCAACTCTTCCAGATTCAAATTACCAGTGTAGTTCGGCACATCAACTCTAGGTCTTTTTCTAATATTTGAAATAGCTCACAACATCTTTATCTAATCTGATTCTTCTTCTTCATTATCTTCTAGGGTTTCGCTAGTTTGTTCAGCAGATTAAAATTCTTCCTCATCATCACTTTCAACATTAGGTCTCAGTATCAGTTGTCTTCACCTATCTTCTTCCATATCATCCAATCAAATTCACATTGTTCTCATCAATTACATCATCTCATTCATTCTATTAACCATTGTACCAATAGGAGGAACTCTTTGCTGCAGCATCTTCCTAGGATCAAGTGCAAACTGCCTCAGGTTTGGCGATAGGGTTACAAGCAACAACTGCCTCTCAATCGATGATCAGTTGCACACAAGTAACCTACCTCAGATCAGTGATCTACTTACAACAAGATCTTACAAACTTGCCTTTGCCAATTCACTCCAAAGAATCAAACTTTCGCTCTTCGAGATTCAAACTTTCACTCTGATACCACTTGTTGTAGTCACAGTAGGAGGGTTCATAGAATGAACTATCTGGACCATACAACAAGAGTAAACACAACAGAAACAACTCAAGAAATGGAACAAATGCAGATTCAGTCATTTAATATATCAAAGAATCCAAATACAATCTGGTCGGCAACATGTGGGCTTACAATTATGGCTCACAGGCCTGATTACATACATATGTAAGATAAGGCTTTGAAGCTCCTTCGCACAAGATCTAAACTATGATCAATCTAACAATCCTCAACTACTTTCCTAAAGATCTATTACATCTTTATATCATCTCTGGATCAATAGATTCCTTCGTGTCAGCCAAGGAAGGTCACAAACTCAAATGAAGAGTTGTAACGTGTTCACAGATAGGTCAGACCTAAATACATAGAACACTTCCTCAAATGAATGGAACAATATGCGGACCCTTGGGGAAGGTTGGACATGAACCACAGGACATGAATGATGTGTCATTAAGATCTGCAAGTCAAGGAATGATCCGCAAGCCTTCTCCTTCAGCTGATTATCAAGGACTGTTAGAATGCTCTGCTCTAAGAAAATAGTCAACTTCTGATAGCGATATCTTTTTGGTGACTAATCCAAATTCTTTGAATTCTTGAATTGATGTAGATGAATGAATGTAGATGCTAAGTCCAGATCCACAAGATGTGAAATGCCAAAACTGGATCACAAGCTGAACTGCTTCAGACTGAACTACCTGAACTAAATAGGAAAATGAAAGAATTGAAATGCAATATTACTCTTGAACCAGGGATGCTCCTACACCAAGACTACAAGACATCAGGGCCAGTCTCTCCTACACATGGGGTGAAGGTCATGGATTACATTTCTCCTCTCCAAACTGACATGGACATCTAGAAATGAAAGGCATTTGACAATATCTTAGTATCGAAAGAACAAAAGGCCCTTCTTAAACAGATTCTCTTTGAGAGGAAGATCTTTATAAACCTAAAAGAAGGCTACTTGATCTAGATAGGGGATAAGTCAGGAGAATATATGGTGAATTTGGGATACAAAATCCAACAAGCCACTCAAGGGAAACCCAACTAGCCAATGGAGCTCTATTGGAGCAAGTGGTACCTCCCCAAAGTAGGTTCTTTTGCCTAGATGACACTCCACAAAAGAATCCTGACAGGAGATAGATTGAAAACAATAGGGATAACGGGTCCATCTAGGTGCATACTTTATAAAAATGAGGATGAAATGATGGACCAGCTTCTGCTTAATTGTGACATTTCTAAGGAATGTTGGATATCGTTGATTAACAATTTGGGGTGGGTAGGCACTCTTCCAGTGAACCTATTAGACTTGTTCTGCTCATGGCCAAGATTCTAGAACTCCCTTTGGGAAGGTATTTGCATTGCCTCCCCCTCTCTAGTGATCTGGTACCTATGGAGGGAATGAAACAATATAATTTTCAGAGAAATAGAACTCATGGTTGTGGAGGTTCAAAGGAAGATTGAAATGAGTATTTGCGAAATGGTAATGGCAAAGCTAGGACACTCAAATTCAAATCTATTCACAAGATGGGATGACTCAATCATGAAAAAATAGGGGTTACTAAAGGCTCCCCCTTCATACTCTACAAGTTGTTCACACACAATCAAGAGGATCAATAGAGCTAAAGTAAAATGGAACCCCCCCATAGGCAGGCTAAAATTAAATTTTGATGGAGCTTCCAAAGGAAACCCCAGAACTTTAGGTGCATGATGCATTCTCATAGATGATCAAGGGAATCTTATTTGGGCAATGTCCAAGTGATTGGAAGAAGGAATAAATAATGAGGCCAAATTTCAGGCCCTCCTAGCCGGCCTTCAAAAGTGCAAGGAAAATCAAATCTCAGGTTTGGACATTGAAGGTGATTCACAGATTTGTACCAATGCCATCACAACAAAGAAAGTCTTGAATTGGAAACTCAAGAACATCACAGAATCTATTTGGAACTACCTATTTGACATCACAAAATACACCATCGTCCATTGTTACAGAGAGGCAAATAAGGAAGCGGATCACTTAGCAAACTTTGCTTGCATGTAGGCCAACACCAAGACCTTTGGTTCTTCTCCAGCTTTTTGGGGACTATCGAACCCTTAGTTTTAATAAGACATTAATGACTGGGAACCCCTATCCCCACAAGGTATGTTGTTTTCTATTTATATTTCTCATGGGAATGGTTCCCTTAACCATATTTATAAATTAAAAAATGCCACTTTGAGGGGGCAACCTCCAAAACTCTCCAATGAAGAACATAATTCACAACATGATGATAATGACTAACCTATACCTCCTATATATACCATACTCAAGCCTTGGATATCACCTAGGCTAGCCTAAATGCCTATATAAATCTATATTAATGATTATATAACTTAATTAAGAGTTAAGGTAGCCACAAGTCGACTACTCATAACAACCCTATACTAATGTAAGATTAATGGCATAGCCAAGGTCATGACAAAGGCATCACCATCATCATAGGAAGAATTTTTAGATTAATCATCAAAATCATTCTTTGTATTTTTATTTTTCTTCTCCTTACAGTCTCTTCTAAGGTTTCTAGGATCAGTGCAGTTCCAACATTTTCCCTTGAATTAAATAGAAGACTTAGATCTCCCTTAGGATTTAGATCTTGACTTAGCTTGATTCTTGTCCTTATTTTTTCCTTTTTCTTTTGATCTTCCAAGAATAGCTAGGGCCTCCTTGGATAATTCAATTGTCTTCCTTGTCATCTCTTTAGAAATAAATGATGCATCCACCTCATCATGTTTAAAGTTGGTGGTATTGCTACTAATAGCCATAACAAGTTGGTCCCAAGAATCTGGCAAAGAACACATAAAATTCATAAAATGATCCTCCCCCATTTTTACTCCCACAAAGCTTAACTAGGAAACTATCATATTGAAGACATTGATATGATCAACTAAAAATCCACCATCCTCCATTCTAAGAGTGTATATTTCTTTTCTCAAGAATAACTTATTCACCAGCTCTTTAATCTTATAAAATTATCCAATCTTTTCCCATAGATTTATTGTGGTAGTCACTCCATGAATATTAAGAAAAACTAAATTCACCAAATAGAGTCTTACAAGACCCTTCACCTTCCTATCCATCAAGTGCTAGTCTTCTTGTTTCATTGGAGTAGGCTTCATACTAGATATTGTAGCCCATATAGCTCTATCTATGAGCATATCGTCCATTTTGAGTTTCCATAACTAAAAAATTAGTTCTATTAAACTTCTCCATTTATATTCTAGATGTGCTTTCCATCTCTTCCCACAATAAAATCAAAACCCACTATATGCAAGCTTCCACTGAAATGAAGATTAGTATGAAAAACCCTCTACCAAACAACTAGGATACCAGGTGATCAATCTTTGATACCAACTGAAAGGAAGAAAGGTACATGGAAATACTTCTTATACTAATCTTACAAGAGAGTGTTGTGTAAACTTTCCATATTTTAACAATTATAGAAAGTAGAAACACAAAAACATAAAACAAATAATATACCACAGCATAGGTGCATTTGGGGAAAACCCTTTAGAAAGAAAACCCCCACACTCTAAAGTAGCTCAATGTATTATTTAGTAATATAAACAAGGTTACAATATACTTGCAGAGAAATACTTTACAAAAGTATCACCAATATACAAATCTGGAGTGGTTCTAGGTAGCATTATGGTACTTGCAAATTAACTGATACAAACTACAAATCCAAGCACCAATTTATAAGCAAGAGTTCAAACTGGAAGTCTTAAATGGTTTAAAAAAACCATTTGCAAAACCATAAGGGATATGATTCCCAAAGTATGGGTCCAAATTCCAATGCCCCTTCTTTGTTTTGGTCCTCCTAGTGATTTTTAAATATTTCTTACACAACTTACATTGTCATAATCTATCATACTTGATCATCCAACTTGAGTGCCATAATTTGTCCTCATTCAACCTATTAAAAAATGCTCCATGGCAAGTATCTACACCTATCATAATTCTAGTCAATATTCCAATGTAAGCCCCCTCAAGATATTGACACATGGCCAAACAATGCCACCTCAATGTAGGATGCCTGCCTCCTTATGTGAGGATAAAATCCACTAAAGACTAAATCCATGTCACCTCCAAATGGGACACCACCTCTCCCACAAGAAAATAAAATACACAAAAGATGAAATAGTGAATGCATAGAAAGTGTATTAAAAATAAACATTATGAATGTAAGGTTGAGACAACTTTTTCCAACAATGATTGTATCAAAATTTGGTAACTAGTAACATGTATACAAGATGGTGTCTTTAGCAACTGGGAGATGACTATTTAGTAAGTAGTGAATTCATATTACAAGAACATTTTATGAGTTGAGTGACTCATGAAATAATAAATAACAATATAGTATTAGATTTTATCTATGACAGGGAAAATTAGTTGTATCTCTAGAACAAATATTATCAAATTAAATGATATCTATGTCACAAAGATAAAAGGGAAATATATGCAACTCTATGGAAAGGCATAATAATTTAAATACTTCATATGTCTAGTCTATGGAAGACTTGTTCTATAGTTTATATTGGTTATTAGTTATTAGTTTTATAATCAATGAATCATTCCATAGGGAAATAATTATCTACCTTCATATTCTACTTCTTGTGAGATAGCATAAATCTTAGATTGCCTATTATATCTATCTTGTATATGGTTAATTAGTTATAAATTTTATTTATATTATTGTGTGTTGTAACAAATATATATCAGACATGTTGATAACATATCATGATTTATGGAAATACTCACCATGACACATTATGATTGGGTGTGGTAAGGGCAAATAATGGTTCGGACTAATCCTCCTCCAAACATTTCTAACTAGTTGGAGTGGGAGAAGTATGAACACTGTTTCAACTATATTCTTGTGACAAGGATGCATTGTATCTTTTTTTTTTTTGTACTTCAAAAGATGTAATTTGTGAACATTATAACTAGAGTTTGTCAAATCACTATTCTATGTTACAATTGGTTTGTTTTAATGATGTATATAGTACCACAATCAATGGATCTAATTAGATGGGTTGTAGGATGCTTATAGTGATCTTTTGTGTGAATGTTTAAGAAAGTGTTGCATTCCTTTAGTACTATGATTATATGGAAAAACATCATATTAAGTTCTAATTTCAAAACTATGGATTATTATTTAGCATTTGTGACAATCTATCAAGTGATGTAAAAATTAATTTAATGGTTGATTATATGATTATGTTCAAGTTAAGACAATTTTATCACCACAAGAAAAAACTTTGTTATCTTGATATTTCATAAATGATAGATTGTTTTATCTTGTGAAAATTGTCAAGATTGGCAAATTGAGTTGGATTTTTTTTTTAAAATATTAGTGGTATTTTGAGGGATGTTACACTAGAATAATTAAGATGCACTAGAAAATAGTAAAATGATGAGAGAATTCCAAATTTAGAAGCTAATATTTCTAAGTTCAAAAGTAATATTTGAAAAAATCAATTACAATAACTAACATCCACTAAAATCAAACATTAAAAATTATAGTTAATAAAATTATAGAATCACAATCATGTTACTTGTGTTCAAATTATATTAGGATGATGTTAAAAATTTAAAGTTGAAGTGTCTTTTTGAGATGTTACATATTCTTCTTTGATTGTGAGGATAATTGATGTTCATTCTAGAAGAAAACTTCAAAAAGTAAATTATATCTTGCTTGATTCTTAAAAGGGAATTGAGAGTCTATCGAAAATTTAGCATTTCATTCAATAAGATCCTTAAATAGAAGTTTATTGTATGTTTTAATAGTCAAATAAATGAATATGTCAAATGAAATGAGCTCAAATAGTGAATTGGACCATAATGGAATTATGATAGTAAAGACCCATGTTTTTTATTTTTAAAATTAGAGAACATAGTAAAATCTATAAAATGTCGATCCTAGAAAGTTCTCCTCTAACATTGTATTGCCTCTAGAGTTATTCTTGGGAGGAAATCTTGGAAGGCACTTGGATTTCATACTATTATCATGAAGGAGATAGTTTAAATTGAAGGGACTTTGGTCACCAAGAGTATCAAGAAAGCATGTGAAGTCATTAAGCCTTGTCTTCTTCAGAATAGGGATGACTTTAGAATTAGGTTTTCCATCAACCAGAAATCTCTTTGGTGGTATGTTGATCACTTATTGGGAATGACCTTTAGCCAAGTTCCCTACATTTCTGCCTTAAGATTATTTCAAAGAGAGGTTATTTTTATTTTAACCACCCAAAATTGGATGTCTTGGCCTAATTTCAATGTGAAATTCAAGCTCTCTAACAAGGATTATGATTCTTTTTAGACTATTGTGTTGTTTGTTCCTCTAGACATGATTCACAAGACAGGATTTAGATGCACCAAATCCTTCTAGAAGAATTGGAACAAGTATTTTGATACTCAATTCAAGAACTACAAGACTCATAAAGGCTATTCATGGTTCTATGATATTCTAAATCTACTAATCATAAAAATTAAATGTGTCATAGACTCAGAATGGCACATGTGTCATGTCCTACCCAAGTTTTCTTAAGGCTAGTATGTTGGAACTATAGAGGCTACTCTTAGAGAAGGTGGCCTGGGTTAGGATCAATTGCAGAAGGTAGTGACATAATTTGTCTCACATAAACTCATGAGCATGAAGGATGCAAGACTCCTAGGCTTGAAGGTTACATGAATTTGGTGGTTTGGAACAAGGTAGAGAGTAATGGTAAAGGTTACAGGGGAATAATGGTCTTAGTGAAGGAAAAAGAAGGGTGTATCATTCAACTGGAAAGAGAAGATACAAATAAGCAATATATTTGGTTCGAAATCTCAGAAAATGAAAATCACATAAGAATCACATCATGCTATTTTGTACCACAGGTTTCAAAAACTTACAAAAATAATAGGCTAGACAACAAGGAACCTTTTGCAGCCTTGAAAAAAGATATTGCAGCGTACTCTCAGCAAGGAGAAGTTATTTTAGTAGGAGATTTCAATGTTGAGATAGCAAATGAGCAAGCTAGTATTTTATGTTGCAAAGGGGATAACAATCCTATTTGGCTTACAGAAAAAGGAAATCATCAGTGGTCAAGATGGTCAAAAGATAACAAGGATAGTAATCTTTTTGGGAAAGAGTTGTTGACTTTATGTGGTGCTTTTGATTTAATTATTTGCAATCATTTTGACAGGTGGAAGAATTCAAGAAATTTTACTTGCAATATGTACAATGGTGCAAGTGTTGCTGACTATGCAATTTGCTCACAAAGCTTGATTGAAAATATAGAGGAAGTTACAATTGGGAAGCATAATTGGGGCCTAAAATCATATCATAACCCAATTTACTTAAAGTTGTTTTGGCTTCAAAAGAAGAAACATGGGAGGAAAACTAATTGTATTAGGCAATCACCATTTAAGGGTGGAATTCTTTTGACTCAAGAAATTAGTTTTATCTTCAAGGCAGCGATAGAAAGGTTCAATAAGTAGGAGAAATCTAGTTTTCAAGATATCAATAGTCTTGAGTTAACAAGTATTATCCAAAGAGCACTTGAGAAATGCAAAAGAGAAAAGATAAAGAAAGCAAAAACAATTTTTTTTTGGTAAATGTATGGTTTGATGAAGATTACAAACTGGCAAGGAGAACTTTGAAAGAGTCAGGCAAGAAGAAGATAAATATAAAGTGGTACAAGTAGCTCGTAAAGATTCATGAAAAACAAGAAGAGAAGAGTCAATATATCTATGAAAGAATAACCCAAGGATTTTGTAGAAGGAGCTTCAATCAAGAAAGGAACAAAATGAAAATAGCATTTCAACAAATCAATGGTTAGACTATGCAAGACAACTTTATGAGAAAGAATTAGAGGTTGAGCCTCCCCCCTTGATCAACACCTCAACAAAGCTTTTCACCTTGCATGAGGTGGAGATTGGTATTAAAAAAATGGGTATTGGAAAAGCTAAGGATTTGGTTGAGTTTCAAGTAGAGTATCTAAAAAGGGGAGTGAGTACTCTCGCACCACACATTATGATAATTTTCAACAAAATCATTCAGCAAGGGTTCCCTAAAGATTGGGCAACTAGCCTAGAAATACCTATTTTTAACAATGGTGATGTTGATAATCCTTCAAATTATAGGACCATTATGATCAACGCTTTGTTTGCAAAATTATTTGGTAGCATGGTAGTTAGCAAGTGGATAGAAGAAAAAGTAAAGCACAGAAAAGGGAAAGCAAGTTTTAGGCCTAAACACTCTACGGTTGACCATGGTATCACGTTAAGGCAGATCATTGAAAAAGTTTGGGAGGAAATGGGGGAGCCTTTTGTTGTTTTTTTACTTCAAAAAGGTTGTTGACACGGTGCCTAGGGATAAGTTGTGTAGAATGGAAGAACTTGGGATTCCTGCACATCTTAGAGTGGTTGTCCATAGGCTTTATGAAGAGGCAAGAGTCAAAATTAGAACTTCAATGGGCATTTTAGAGAGTTTTAGGTGTGATATTGGGGTCAAGCAAGGTTGCCTGCTTTCTCCTACTCTTTTTGGTTTATATAGTGACAAACTTGAAGAGTGGCTCAACGTGCAAGGAGGAGATTGTGTCTTTTTGGGGGAATTTGTGATAAAGCTTCTTTTATATGCTAACAACATTATTTTGATTACTAAAATGGCTCAAGGGTTGAAAGAGTACTTATATGCCCTTGAACACTTCTATAGAACGGTGGGGATGCAAGTCAATACCAGTAAAACCAAGATCATGATCTTCTCCAACAAAAGAAAGAGGAATCAACATAAGTTCTACTTTGAAGGCAATATTCTAGAAGAAGTAATAGAGTTTAAATACCTTGGGTTTGACTTCAACAACAATCTTATTGGGAGAGTTGCAAAAAGAAGAGAACTTTGGGAGGGTGGAAAGCATTTTATGCTCTTCATAATAGATGTAGAGAGGTAGAGTTATGGGATTGGAACACTATGAAGGTTATTTTTGGTCTTTTGGTGCTTCTGGTGGTGATTTATGGTTGTGAGTTATGGGCTAGTGTTGATGATGATTGTTATTCATAACAACATGCATAAAATTTTGCACAACAAACCTTTATTATCTTGTAAAGTATGATCAGCTTAGTATAAGTTGATGACTCAAAGTCTCTATTGATCAGGTCATGATCGTCTGACGTTACTCAAAGGTTGATGTGACATGCTGTTTTCATTTCAAGGGGTCTTACATTCATCTAGGTGATCAGTATTACACTGTATCCTATAAATTCACTCCACAGAGAAGTCAATTCTACTCTATTTTCAAAGATTGCTGAGATATTTGTAAGTTTGATCAATTCTTCTGATCATTGATCATTATGAACTTGCTCTTTCTTCTACACTACATATCTATTCAAATGATGTGTCTATAAGTGGATATTTATATGTATTTCATGGATATTTATCTGAATTTGCATGATATTTATCGATTTGACATGCTTTTACCCTAAATATGCTCTATATTTTCAATTGCCTATGGGATATCTACATATTTCATGTTTTATTTGCTTTTGATTGTCTGTTATTTGCAATTGTGGAGATGATATGTGATGAAATTGAAAGAAATTTAAAAGAATACTTCTACTTTTAGTGAACCTTTAGTTATTGAATTACATACACACAAGATACATTCATGGAGAGAAGAAATCAAACCATAGGTCACCAGGTCATTCCATAGCTAGATATGGTTGATGCTAACTTCAAAGGAACTAGGAATGAAAATAATACATGCAGACTGAAAAGCACTAGCTAATTAATGCATATATCAAGATTTCAATCACAGATTACTCAAGATTTACAATGATTTGTAATCAAAATGGCTTCTCTTTCATTAAGTATGCATAACATGTACATTTACAATAACTTTGAAATAAGTCTTGAACTTTTCAGAAATCAAATTTCAATTAAGTTTCAAATGTCTAAAAGATTGCACTCCTGCACCTTTTATAGAATAAGGTGAGGAGGTAGTTACAATTGACCAACGGTCAAGATTTACCAATTTAGATCAATGGTTGACAATTCTCCTATGCCTTAGTCAACTTTATCTCCTGGCACAAGTTGCAAACTAGCAACCATCTGTATGACTCACTATTTATGAGTACCTTATGCATATGTTCACTTAGTGGTGCATCTTCATTCAGTCCTCAGGTTCTTCTTCTTCATTTTCTTCCTCTTCATCATTCTCTTCATCTTCATGACTTTCACCATCACTATCACTCTAGTATACATCCTCTCTCATGTGGACCTTTACTGCTATCCTGATATGTTCATATGCTTGTACTATTTTGTCAACCTCTCCCCCATCCTGGATTCTAGCTTTTGTTATTGCATGTTTATGAGACTGGAACTTAGCCTTGAGAGCTTCCATATTACCTTTCATGTTGTTCAATGTCTCATTGTATGTTTATACTTTAACTTTTATCCTCATAATTTTATTCATTACTTCTTCTGTCAGGTGGGTGAGAGAGTCATCTTCTACTGACTTAAAATTATCATGCAGAGCTTTAATAGCAAAGTCTGCATCCTGATTCTCAAATTTTCCTTCTATTTTCCCTTCCAAGACCTCAAGGATTTTTGCTTCATACGCCATCATGCTGTGCAATTTAACACTAATATCCCTGAGTTTGCCACTGCACTTCTTCAAGACATCACACTCAAACCTGATATCTTCATACCATGTACTTGTCAGCAGGGCAGTATTATTATCCAATACTTTATTTCTTATCAAAATTTTTGAATCAATTCTCTTCATTTCACTTAGAGCAGTCAGGTCCTTTTCCAATTGGAATGACCATTTTCCTGTATCATTCTGCATTTTATCTACCTTCCTCTTTAGACTACTCAAAGAATTCTATCTTTGCAGAGAGGTTCTCAATACATCTTTAGCCTCATTAAGAGATGACAACTTCCATTTTTCCATTACCATTGCCTCATGTTTCATTAGGTTCAACTTGGTGACCTCTTCGTATGATATGACAGGCAATGGGACTGCAGGATCAACTGGTGTATTATAAGGGTAAATTAACCCTTTTACGAAAGAATGTAGTTGAGCAATATGCTCTTTATGCATTTTATTTTTCTCCTTTTCCTTCTTCACCCTATGGGTTAAAGAATCAATAATATCCTTCCCTTCTTGACGTTCCTGATCCTCATTGGCAAAACCCAAATCAACAGTTGTGATTTGTAATTCCTCGAGGCTAATTTTTCCTTTATCCTTTTCAATTGTGAGAAGTACTATTTGTGTAGTCCTCCTGCCTATGGTAGGATCTCTCTTTATCGCAGATGTTAATCTGGCCTTCCTCCTTGGCTTCATCATTTTCTCAGTGAACAAGGTAGAAACATAAAACTCTTGAATTTCTTACCCTTGTTCCATACCTATTTCCTTTTCTAGCCACTGAGGTACATCACCTCTAGATCCTTGGTCGCCTTTGTCAATATCATGTATGCCCTATTCTCTTGTGTATGCTTCTATCCTTGGTGGAGAAGATACCTTCTTAATTTCTTCCTCATGTATTTCTTCACATGATTCATCATGGGTGTAAAATAAGATTCCCATTTTAATCGCATGTTGATAATGATGCGAGTAGCAAGGTCTTGGTTGATAGGCTCATTAGGATTGGCGGCAGGTGGTCTGACAAAATGGAAGAAATCCTCCACTTGTTTCGTAATAGGTGCTGAACAAGTAATGCACCAAGTGAAGAAAGGTTTGCGGACAAGATTAAGCAAGAGATGATACATATGCTCTAAATTCAGGTGAAGGATTTCAAACTGACCATATCCTTCAGCAAACATATTAGGTGTAGAAATACAGCCAATATGTTCTAATGTGTCAGCTGTAGAGATAGCATTTTCTGCATAATGCTTATGTAAACCTTTAGTTAAAATATTTCTTTGTATGATTAAGTTCATATGCCAGAAAGGTGCATCATAATTGCAAAGGACCACAGAGGTTGTCAGAAATAAAAAGGAAAAGCTATCAACATAGATCATCCCTTCTGTAATATGGCCCATACTCTGCCTAGAGCTGAAACTTTAGAGTGGTTCAAAGAACAAGAAAATTCTTTCTATAAGAATGGTAGATGGCCCCCTCTAAAAGGATTTTATAAGTCTTCTGAAGGGACTGTGAGTTTATTTTAGTATGCTTTTCAACCTAAAACCTCTGAAGAAAAAGAACCTTCCTTAGATTATAAACAAATAAATTATATAGGAAGATTCTGTTCTCATCTTCAGCAAAATCTTGACGATTGTTGCCAAGATGTGTTACATCTACAAGAATATATGGCCACTCTCCATCAAGACCTTAAAAAATGTGGCAATATTGTTGTTGACAATAATTCTCGTATTCAAGAAGTAGCAAGTCAAGTCCAATAGCTATCTGTGAAAACTGACCATGTACAGTCTACTCTTTTTTGGGTTAATACCTCTTCAGAACTCTTGGTTACCCTTGTACAACCCTACTTACCCGGTTTACCTAGGCTAGTCGGTTAGATTCTCTTTTACCTGCTTTCTAGGTCATTGGTTTGCTATAAATAACCCAATGGAGAAGCATACTGGGCATCAAGTCTTAGAGTCTTAGAAAATTTAGAGAGTCTGAAAGTCAAGAGTACCATTATCTCTAGTTTGCTCTTGCAAAGTTTTGTAATTTATATTGCATTCAGGAATATCAGAAGCCGTATCCATTCAGCCGCCAGCCTTCATCACTATTCTTATAGATTTTCTCCTTCATACTCGTACTCGTACTCTGAGAAAGTATCTATTCAGAATGAGAATGAGGGGGATCTTGTTGAACTTCTTCCTGCTGGGGGGTTGCCTTCTGCAAAGGAGGGTCCTGTGGAATTTCCACATTCTGATCATGTGCTTGATCCTGTACTCCCTCCTTTAGATTTTCATCTTCTTTATTAGTTTTCTCATCTAGTGGCATATTGACATCTTTGGATGCCTTTGTATTTTGCCCTTGAGGATCACCCTGATCATGGGTCATTTCCTATACTCCACCGATGCACTGATATCTTGTGGCTTAGGGTCCTCCTGACTTGATTTATCTTCTATTCTTGAGACTTCTCTCGAATCTCCCTGAGTCTGAGCAACACTAGCATCTGATATATCTTGATCACCCCCACTCTTCTGTTGAACTTCTACTATTTTTGGTTCTGTAGGTGTCTCATGCTGTTGCTGACCCTGATCAGAAGTAGTGCTATCTTTTTCTACATGCTTTGCCACTTCAATCTTCTTTGGTTCTTTAGGTGCACCTTTTTCCTTACTTGGGCTTATGTCACCCCTATATGTTAAATCTATGGTTGCAGGACTAGTCACCTACTCAACCAAATTATCAAGCCCGATCTGTTGGGCTGCCCTCTTTGGGCTACCTTGTTCTATTTCTTCTATTTGATTTACCTCCTCCAACACTGCCATCTGTGCTAATGGAGTTCCATGAGGAGTCATGCGGGTGTTGGAAACCAGAGTCTCCATTTGTTGAGAGGCCACATTCTGAACCACCTCATCATCAGATAAGTCTACGGTATCCTCCAAAGAGAAAGGAACACCCTGACTTGCTTTACACACTTCCCTCATTTGCTCCTCCACCTTCTTAGTTTTGAATTTAATTATGGTGGGAAGAGCAACATCATATTGCTATTCCTTCCTGAAAACTTCACCACTAGCTCCTCTCAATATGATAGGGTCAGCACGGATATGCCCCCTCATGACCGTTCTTTGTTTCTTAGGTGGTGACATCAGCATCATCCCCCTCCTCTTCTTCCTAGCTACTAGCAGGTCATCACCTCCAGGCTCCTTATTTAACTATTCTTCTTCCAAAGGGATGCCTTCTTCCACTTCCTGCTGTAGGGTCTGGCCTTCCACCTGCACCTCTATAGCCTCAACAGTGGTCCTCAAAATTCTTTGTCTTTGGTTTTTAAACTAGAGGCTATGCAGATGATGCAGATGCTTGAGCTGATGTAGATACACCTACAACAGACTTGGCAATCCATTCTATTATCACCCCCTTTGGTTCATCTTCACCTTTATTACCTTTAGGGAGAATTCTCCTTTGTTTTTTTGTAGGCAATCTTTCCCCATTGGATTTTCTCTTTTCATTGAGGAAATCATCATATTCCTCATCAGATACCTCCTGCCTCTTCTTCTTGGTATCAACTGTAAGGGCAACGCCCCTTTTCTTTAATCTGGATATTTCTTCATCTACCCAGGGTTGGGTTAGGTGGATCACCCCACTTGTTAGCTGATCTAAGGATATATCTTCCTCTTGTGTAAGATCTAGGGCTGATATGGTATCATTATACACCTTTTTATCCTCATATTCATTGGACATGAATTTTCCATCATCCATACGCAATTGTACTAGCACCGGGATGCAGTCAAAGATTTTAATTTGATTCAAGGTGAGTCATAGATATTTCCTTCTTCTCACCTCATCTTCATCATCACAGTCGGTCCAGAAGTCTTCTAGATGCTTTTGATATATTAGTTTTCCTAATATCTTTGGCATCCTGCCATAAGGATTATACGATCTGGCTAGGGGAAATGGCTATAAATACATCAATTTTAATTGCCCAATGACATGTTTTATGGTCTCTGAATCTGAGCACATGTACCAACCTATGGATACTGGAAATAAAACTAGACGTATCTTCTTCTGTGCCTTGTAGGTTTCAACTATTGTGGATATCTATCTGAAAAATTCCATCAAGACAACCCCATCAATAGGGTATCTTGGAAACATAAGAGGTTGTCCCTAAAATCCTTCTATCCTGATGTATGAGAAAGTGGCAAACTAGATAAACCAGGCTCCATGTCGATAGACAACTTCTTGAGCTTCCATCCTCAGCCTTTTAGTCTTGTCCTCCTCCATAGTTCTGACCAGATGCATGGGGAATGCATCATTTACCAGTTTGTAGTCTAGGAGGTACTCCTTCCTTTATAATTGGGGATAATGATCCCATATGTGTGCATCATCAGCATCACCACCAACCTTACCCACTATCTTCAAAGCATCAAAAGTTCCTTTATATGCACATGAGTATACCACATATGAGGTCATGTAAAATAAACATGTTTGTCCTCCTAGGCTCCTCATTCCCTCATCCAATGTGTCACTGATGATCTTAGCCCATAGTGGTCTATTGTCTGCATATAAGACCATCTCGATGATCCCAAACATCTAATTCTCAAAATTTCCAGCATGAGGCCTGCTAATCATCCTGCTCAGTAGAGAAATCATATAGTGGTACTCATCATCAAAATCAAACTTATATAGATGCACGGGTAATTTGGCTAAGGCAGCATACGTGTTGCTCTTTGATCTCCATTGGTATATCCTCTTCCTTGCATTTTTCTTATTATTATTATACTCCATTTCTAAATTGCATAGGTCCACACTCACTACCTTTTTCCCAACTGGTAGATTGAAAGATGCGGTAATGCCCTTGATTGAGAAGTCTGCATATATTCTCCCATGTTTCTCTACCCATTTGGTTTCAGGGTTGTAATTTATGGCACATTCTACTACCAGCTCCGGGGCATCCATAGCATACAAAAAACTAGCTGCATGCCACATACCTGAGACATATACCCCATCTAGAATGGGATTGTCCTTATCATGATCTACTCTTATCGACTATACTGCCAGGTCCGTATCTCCTTTGTGTGCATCACCAATAACTCCTTACTTGAACTATACCCCATCAGGATGGACAAACATGGGTTTGAGTAACTCCACCTCAGACCTATTTCTTTTGAGATCAAGCATGGATTCCTACAATAACACAATATGTTTTACCCTACAGTGTCCACATGCATTTCTACAACATCATGTACTTCTATATCTTGTGTACTCTATATATTATTCTTCACTTCATCATGATACGTATTATCAAAAAGCCAAACCACAGGTAAAAACAAATACTCTACCTAAAAACATAGAAAATGATAACAAGAGGGTTTACAGTTACTTACCTGACAATGCTTTCCTTTTGGATTAGATGACTGATTATGGAGAAGGGCTATAAATGCTAAAGAACACCCGTTCCGTTACGTTGAAGGATCCAATCCATTTACAGGTAGCTGATTGAGGGTTTGACTTTGGAGCTCTGTAATTTCTTGATTTATCACAAGGTAAATGAAAATAACCTTCAAATTTTACCTTTAAAGTAGATCAATAGGACAAATTAGAGTAAAAATGTGCTGTCTTGATCAAATCCATTGATCATCTACAGGGAATCCGTAGATGCTGCCAAGTGTTCAATTTGCATTTGTAATCGGCAGGAATTCATCTACCGCATTTTATTGCATTTAATGTCAAGAAAAGGGGGGTGATCTTCGAAAGATCAGGGGATATTCAAAAGATGACTCCCTCTGGATAAAATGACTCCCCATCTTTGAGCAAAAAAACTGAATGCAAAGGATCAGGTGCTATGGTCAAAGTTTGACCATGTGTATATCAGGTCACGAAATTAAGATCAGGGGCTACTCAAAATATGAGCCCATGGATAAAATGACCCCCTTCAAAAAAGATTGCGGTGACATCATTATGTTTTAATGATGTCATCATCATATTAGAGAATATGATAGACATCAGATATATACCTCCCCACAGACAGATGGGACAATGACGTCATCACCAGCATGATTTCCTTCATTCATCAGAATTAGATGACATCACCGTCATATTGACATAGGGTGATATTTGTGAAGAGGGTGATATTTGTAAGATGACTGATGTTAAAAATATGACCCCCTACGAGATTACTAAAGTCTTTTGATAGGTAGATATCAGATATATGCATGATTGATTTTACCAAACCGTCCAAAGCAGAAAACAAACAAGCCAAAGTAACAAGAAAAGTTGGGTCCCTATTTTTTCAAGGCAAAATGGGGTGTGTTGTGTAACCACATAACAACTTGCCACCAAAGAACATAACCAAATTCTAATGATTCAAGTGATGTGATCACATTCTAACATAGTATTTTAACTCTTTCTAAGTATAAGTATTATAATCTTTCTGAATGATAGGGTTTTCAACATGGTAACAATGCTAGCAAAGGATCAGGTGTGTGTAGATGATTAATTATCCTCATCTTGAAAGTAAGTTGAAAACATGAGTAATTGATGTTAATATACATATTTTGGGTGCATCCCTAATAGCCAACCTGGATAGAGCCTTGCTACTAGTAGGCATCTATAGCCTCGACAAGGTTATCTATACAATCCTCCTAAGTAGAGCCCCACTGCCAGCAGGTGTCTATAGCCCCAGTAGAGTTACTTAGATGGCCTAATTTTATTCCTTCTGGATTTTCAATATTTATTCTTTCTGTTCATATGATGTCATCATGTAAGCTTAATGTGCAAGGCATGGTCACTTTCTGATTTAGGTTGGAGATTGCATTGGTAGCAAGGGAATCCCTTTAGATTTTTCACTTAAAACCTATACTTATGCATTCCACAAACCCAAGGCTGTTAGGTGAGTCATTGTGAAAAATCACTTTAGTTAAGAAAAGGCACCCTGATGAAAAGGATATCACAGACCTGATCACCGATACTTCTCAAAATGATTCATAACCTATATAGAAATCTGTTCTCACCACTTGAATCTTAACAATTTGGTTATTTTCTTAGGGTGATAAGTTACATCATCTTGACTAACCAAAACAAAACTGTACAAACAACTATACAATATACACATTATGATACATTTGACCTACATGACACTGTTTCAGGCTTGAAAATAATGCTTGAGGAACTGTCCATTAACTAGCAATGGGACATCCTCACCGATTAAAGTCTTAAGCCTATAGGTGTTGTCTCCTAAAATTTCTTAAACTTGAAAAGGACCTATCCAAAGTTTATCAAATTTACCATGATCTCCTTTCCTTTCATGTGATTTATCCCACATAAGGACTAAATTTGAATTTCTAAAAGCCTTAACTCTGGCTCTTTTGTCAAACCAACGCTTGACAATAGCTTGATGTTTAGCAAATTGATCAATTGCTCTATTCCTTTTTTCTTGTAGATGCATTAATTGAAGCAACCTGACTTCTTGTTTGTCATCTATACCTAGATATTCTTGTGCAAATTGCAATGTGGGGATCTTTAGGTTAACAGGGAGGATGAGATCCACCCCATATACTAGGTGAAAAGGAGAATTTCCTAATGTAGCCTTCATCCTGGTTCTATCTGTGAGGGGAGAGAAATGTGGTTAGTCAATTTAATGAAAACATATAACCCAAACACCAATGGAAGTTGAAAGCAAAGAAGATTAAAACCAACACAAGTGAATGTACTTACAATCTCTTTTACCTATTGTTTTCCATTGTTTGCCTATCTTTCTTTGATCTTGATTGTGAAGCCCTCAGAAGCTTTCCTTGCTTGCTTGCTTGTTGGAGATGACAAAGGAAGAATGGTTGTAGTACCTGTTTGTGTTGAAAGTGAGCTTCAAACACATGATAATGGAGGACACTTGAAATAGAATGAATAAGAGAAGAAGAGAAATTTGGGTATAGTTATTTTGCCAAATGAAGTGCCTCTCCAATGGCTTAGAAGAGGGTTTTATTTATAGATTTTCAAAAAAGGTAATGGAGGGTGAGGATCAAAAGATGAGATCAATGGCTCTCATTTTTTGTGAATCTTTAATTCATAATGGATGAATTAAAAATTCTTTATTTGAGAATGGTGGATTATGACAATTGAATTAAAAATTCAAAAGTGGGGGACAGTAGGTTATGACAATTGAATTAAGAATTCAATAGTGGAGAATAGTGGGGAACATTGAATTAAATATTCAATTGGTGAAGGCTAGTGGGGAACATTGAATTAAATATTCAATTTGGTGGAGGATAGTGGGGAACATTGAATTAAATATTCAATTTGGTGGAGGATAATTGATTTAAATATTTATTTTGGAAAATAGAGGATATTAGCTAATTAAATATTAAGAATATTTAATTATATGTGCAACATGGTGAGGTGGAAGAGATGAGGTGGATTGATGAGGTAGATTTTGGACTTTAGACATTAGAAGAATTGAGGGAATTTAATTAAATAAAATGACTTTATTTAATTACGGGATAATGAAACAATCAAATAAATTTTGAATATTTATTTAATTGATAGAAGAAAATAAGAATTAAGATAAATATTAAAATATTTACTTAATTCGACCTGAGCCAATTTTAGGTGTATACATTTTGCCCCTCTTTGAAGCAATGTGTTTTTCTCATGTTGTTTCAAAGAATAGGAATAGTCTGATGCTGATACATGCCCCACTTTGCCCCTGGTACAAGTTACGGTGATAGGATGCCCCCTCGGGAGATTGGATGGGGAGAAGGCGGAAGGTGTGAGACAGACAATCTCACAAAGAGGAAGGTGGAGACAGGTTAGGCTAGAGAAAAACAAGCTATGGTTTGGAGAAACAGACATGGAAAGCTGTCATAGGGTCATACAGTCAGATATGTGCCACTTACTATATATAGGAGCTGGGTCCACAAGTATGATTCATTTGTACACTTGTCCATAGTTGATTTGTCCTCTGGAGAGCTTAGGAGAGCATGGCGGCCAGAGAGATGGATATTCTGCGTGAGCAACATCAGTTTGAGTAGATTCGATAGTTTGATCGGCCAACAGAGGCAGGACCCCTGGTATGTAGTTCTTCAAAACTTGTCGAAAGTCAATTTGTATGTGTATTAATGTCTAGGAAAACCATCTAGGGAAAATGCGCAACAACCCTTGTTTTGTGCATATGCATGCTGAAATGGTGCATATGTTGCGAAATTGCGCATTTACGCCGCCAAATGGCACATATGATTCTTTTGCGCATTTGTTTCTTGAATGTACGTATTCATTCTTTTTGTGATTTGAGCATTGAAGTGGCGCATTTGTCCTGAAGTTGCGCATATGTGCTGTGAATGGGCACATATGTTTGTGTTGCGCATGTGATCTATGGAATGGCGCATATGTTGGGAAGTTGCGCATTTGCTATAATAGGTTGCACATGTGCCAGAATGGCACATACGCATCAGGAAGTGGTGCATTCATGGTGAAGTTGCGCTTTTGGTATGAAATGGCACATTTGCCACCTAGATTGGCACATTTGCACTTTAGGTAAATTAGTTGACTTAACAAAATTAACTCAATTGGCATCCTGATTGATGCATCAATTGATTAGCGATCTCTGATATTGCTGAGAATCTAGTCGAGAGATGATATGTTGTTTTGATTAATTTGATATGTTGAGCCAATGATAGGGAAATGGCGCATTTTCTACCGAGATTGGCGCATTTGCACTTTTAGGCAAATCAGTTGACTTAACAAAATTAACCCAATTGGCATCCTAATCGATGCGTCAATTGATTGGCGATCTCTAAGATTGCTGAGAATCTAGTCGAGAGATGATATGCTATTTTGATTAATTTGATATGTTGAGCCAATGATAGGATAGCTTGATTGCTTGGAGTAGGTTTTCGATATGGATTTGGATTTCACTAACGGTATGTGTTTCTTGGTTGCAGGAGGATATTTAGGATGTTCTGACATCGCGAGAGTTGTTCCAGTTGTCGTTGTTGCAGCAGTATATGCAGACCAAGATGGAGCGGGAGGCTCTAGGTGCTATGGGTTTGTATCATGTGCTCTTCATGCCTGAGGTTTGCATGAACTGGGTGATGGTGACTACCGCCGTGGAGCGATTCCACAGTGAGGATGGGACCTTCCATTTTTCGACGGGAGAGATGGCCATTACTCTGGAGGATGTTTATCAGATTCTGCACCTCCCTATTCAGGGAGAGTTGGTTGAGTACGAGTCACAGTGTGATGCTAGGCTGGAGGAGTGCAGGCAAGTTTTTGATGATCCCGAGTTGGCAGGGGAGGAGATCTCATGGCAGGACATGCATGACTGTTATGACTACTTCCCAGGCATAGTGGCTGGACTAATAGGTGGTGTAGTATGCCCCGATAGGAGACTGCACAGCTTCCCCATTGGCTGGGGATGGGTGCTGGAGAGTATGATCACCGACGGGACCCAGTATGCGTGGGGTGTGTGCGTGCTTGCACACCTATACAGAGACATGCATCAGGAAGTGTACCACCGAAGCTCTAGTTTAGCCACAGGTGGGTCTCTCTTACAGTTTTGGTTGTGGGAGCACATTGCTATCACACAGCTAATCTGCATATTTCATAGGCAGAGGGGTGAGCCCTATAGTTACGGCTATGCAGGTGTGATTTCCTAGCATAGGCTAGGGAGGCTTGAGTACTGGAGGCATGCCTTTGATGGGTTAGATACAGTGGTCTGGCAGCCATACATTGATTGCAAGGTATGGGATGATGAGGCAGATGAGCTACCTTATTGCTTCCAGACAAGATGGCTTAGTGGCAGGACTCGGTATATTTTGGAGTGACAGATTGTCAGCCAATTTCAGAGACAGTTCGGTCGTGTTCAGGGTAGACCATAGGGTGAGACACACTTTGCCAGGACATACGCTGAGCGGTATAGGTGGGGTCCTCTGGCATCTTATGAGGAGGCATTGGCTAATTTTTAGTAGATTCCCTATGCAGCCTAGCTGATGCAGAGAGACATAGTAGATGCTGTTATGACGCTAGACTATGAGGAGTGGTTTCCAGCACATCCATTTCCTCACTACTCAGGTCTTGGAGAGGTACCTCCTCATATAGATGAGGGTGACTCAGACAGAGGGGGTGGAGCTGGCAGGGGGAGGGGTGGACGGTGGAGGAGGAGAGATCATGGAGATGATGGGAGACAGAGATAGAGGCAGAGAGTCAGAGAGGGGCTCGTGGGGTAGCAGGCAGTGGATAGACACAAGTCCAGGTGCTAGTGCAACCAGAGATAGCACAGAGACAGATGCCACCATCTCAGTAGGTGGCATAGCTGACACCGGGACAGGTGTCAGTGCAGCAGGTGGCACAGGCCGAGCAGGCTCCACAGCCTGATGTGCAGCAATAGGTTTTGGTTTCTTTACAGACCCAGACTAGGCAGCTAAGGGCTCATTTGAGAGTAGTGGAGTCATGCAGAGAGTCAGATGCGACTCAGATATCAGAGTTGAGCTGACAGAGAGATGCAGCCTTAGCTAGTATGCGAGCTATGAGGACAGAGCGAGATGCAGTTGTGATGGCCATGGGTACCGATGGGAGCTCCAGTTTCTTGGTGGCATAGGTATAGCAATCATAGACCCAGGTAGCACAGTTACAAAGTGATCTTACTAGATGTTAGGCATAGACTTAGTATTACTGGGGCTTATATCATGGTGTTGTGCCAGCGAGTCAGAGAGCCTTGAGCCTCTGGAGCCAGTCAGAGACAATGCAGAGAGCAGGTGGGTCTCAGTCTGTGGGCTCAGTGAGGGGCCCACCGCCGTTAGGGGTGGATAGAGGAGAGGCTAGTGTGGGGAGCAATGTTCCTCGATGGTAGAGTTAGTCAGAGCCAGACACCTGTATTTGACATGTATTGTGGCACCTTTTTGATGATGGCTGAGATAGCCGATAGATGTATTTTTATTCTGAGACATGTATCACCATTTTTTGTATACACTTATGACATGACTCTAGGATTTGGACAGAGTTTATGATATATTGTACATTTGGACATGTGTTGGATGTTTATATGATGATCTACCTATTTGATGGTCTACATGTATGTGTTCTTACATTTTATATGCTATGGATGCAATTTGATTTTATGATGTGTTTGTATATGTTATGCATACTAGATGGATGTTTAGAATGCTTTTGAGTTATGCAAATGCTAATGTGTATGGATATGGTTATGCAGTTTGATATGTATGTGACCTATGTTTTTGATTTTCTTTTGATATGATGTATGGATGCACAATGTATATGGATGATCTAAAATGTATGGAAATTGATCTCAAATGATGTAATCATGCAAATGACTATCTCATGTGATGTGATATGCAACTTATATGCTATGTGTTTGATATGTCCAGATGTACTCAATCGACACAAAGATGATATAGACGAGTGGAATAGAAGAAGACATGGAGAAATATTGACTTTCATTTGGATATACTATAGGGTTTGCGTTATTGTGTGTATGATATGGAGTTGTTGGATATGAGATGGATGCAGATACGGATTTGTCATTTTTGCAAGTTTTTTGCTTTCATCATTGGGCACTTTTTGGTATTTTTTATTTTTTGAAATGTGGTAAGAGAATACAAGCATCTAGGTATAGTTAGACCTAGATGTCCTGAGTATCCCTTACCTAGATTTTGATATAGCAAGTTGATACAAGCATCTAGCCAAATTTGAATCTAGATGACCTGAGCACTTCTTGTGTTTTAACAGACAAGGATTGCCCCTTTTCATGTTTAGACCTCGGAGTCCTCGATGATCTTTTGCTGATCACGTCATTAGACATAAGTTGTCACATTACTATAACTTAATCCACAAGCAGTAGACAAAGAAACTAATCATGCCCCCATCATAGCATCTCTAGCTTTTGGCATCCTCGAGTAGCATAGAAAGGCATGATAGCATAAATCAAGACTCTGTAAGTGAATCTAACCAATCACAAAACATTCTTGCATTAGATGTGTCTTTTGCCATAATTGATATAGAATCATTTTGAGTGTTTTGATATGGTGCTCTGCTTTGTTTTTGTTTTGGACATGTTGATGTTATGTGTCGAGAACTTTGTTCTAGGTGTCTAGTGAAAGTATCGCAATCCTTTATTGGTATTCCCTTTCAGAATGATGGCATTCGAGAACCCAAATCCGCAACTAGGTCAAGGAGTTGCCCCCAGTTTAGACCAGGATCGACTTATTATGGGTGAGATGACAACAGATGTGGAGAAACAGACCCTAAGGGACTAACCTAGTGCCTTGGGGGCTCATTGCTAAATGGCCTTCCCTACGTGATGACGGAGAGGCAACGTAGTTCGGGGTGAACCCTGATGGACCTAAGACCTAGGTGATGGTGGATCTGCAGAAGTGGTATGGACTTGGTTAGAATGACCAGATATGGGACTGACAAGATAATGGAGCCTCGGGGGCACATGGATAATGGCCTTGCCTACATGATAGCTCAGAGGTGACATAGTTTGGGGCTTGGACCATGGATGGACTAGAGGATAGATGACAAGATATGAGATGGACAAGGAAGCGGAGCCTCAGGGGCGCATGGATAATGGCCTTGCCTACGTGATAGCTCAGAGGTAACGTAGTTCAAGATGGTTCAAAGGACTCGTTTGGTGTGATGGAGACAAGAGTCAATAAAGTCGGCATAGATGGAGGGAGTGGTTTGTCGCAGATAGCACCTTTTTACGAGGTTTTCACCACTTACTTTTATTTGCATGTGCAGCCAAAAGTACACATGATGCCTGTTTGCCAAGTTGTCATCATGGTACCTATCCTTTTGTCATTTTTCTATTTTTTTGATTTTTTTGTTCTATTTTTTATCACTTTTTCAATTTTTTTTTTAGGACTCCCTTACATTGGGGTTTTTAGGTATAGAACTTGTGAAGATGCATGCTATTGACAAGATCATCGAATAGTTCACCTTCAGATGTGGCCAATTGATATGCCCCCGATCCATAAGCCATGATGACGACATAAGGACCTAACCAGTTGGGTTCAAACTTTCCTTTCTTTTCTCTATCTGGCTAATTTGTGGGGTTCTCTTTGAGGATGAGATCACCAACTTGGAAGACTCGGGGCTTTACCTTATGATTGTAGCTTCTGGACATTCTTTGCTGATATGCTTTCAGGTGATTAAAGGCATGTTGCCTTCTTTCTTTCAGCAGTTCTAACTCTTGCAGTCTAGTTACTCTGTATTCTTCATCAGAGATGAGGCCTCTTAACGAAACTTGCAAGGATGGGATCTTGACTTCAATGGGCAAGATGGCTTCAGCTCCATAGACCAGAGAATATGGTGTTGCACTTGTGGGTGTGCGGATACTTGTGCGGTAGGCCCACAGCGCGGGATTTAGTTGAACATGTCAATCACAGCCGGCATCATTGACAGTCTTTTTCAGGATTTTTAATATGGTTTTATTTGATGCCTCCACCTGACCATTGCCTTGGGGGTAATATGGGGTGGAAAAGCAGTGTTGGATGTGGAATTTGTCACATAGTTCCCTGACATCCTAATTTTTAAAGGGTCGTCCATTATCCGTGATTATGGACGAAGGGATACCATAGCGACAAATGATATCGTTTAAGATGAATGAGGCAATTTGTTTGCCGGTGATGTTGGCTAAGGGCACAACTTCAATCCACTTTGTGAAGTACTCAGTGGCAGTGATTATGAACTTGTGTCCACTGGATGAAGGGGGTGAATCTTGGCCGCTAAGTTGAGTCCCCATTGACAGAAAGGCCACGGAGTTGTCAATGGTTGTAGCTCTTACACTGGTGCATGTATTAGGTTCCCATGGATTTGGCACTTTTTGCATTTCTTCACAAACTAATAGGAGTCTTGTTCCATTGTTGGCTAATAGTATCCCATGCGTATGAGTTTCTTGGCTAGGGTAGGGCCACTAGAGTGAGCCCCACATATTCCATCGTGTATTTCGCTTAGAGCAGTTTGATATTCCTTTCTATCTAGACACCTAAGGAGAGTACCATTGAGACCTCAGCGATACAGGGTGTTAGCGACAATGGCATACCGGGATGCCTACCAGATGAAGGTTCTTTTCTAGTTACGGGAGAGGTCAGGTGGAAGTGTATTCTCTTTTAGATAGGCAAATATTTTACCATAGAGAGGGGAATCAGTTCCTATGATGTGGCTTATGATATGGGAATCTGGAGTGTCATAAGCAGGACAAGAGACTGGTCTACTAAGAACTCATATCATGTTTGATTGCCTGGAATGTCAAGAAGAGATGCGATTGTAGCCATTGCATCTACAGCTTTATTCTCGATCCTTAGTATCTATTCAAATGATATCTTGACGAAATACTCCTTGAAGTCATCTACCATGCGTTTATAAGGAATCAGTTTCTCATCCTTCGTTTGGTAGTCATCATTTACTGGATTGATGACTAGTTGTGAGTCACCATAGACTTGAAGTTCCTTGATGTTCCACTCAACTGCTAGCTTGATACCGATGACCAGAGCCTCATATTCTGCTACATTGTTAGTGCAAGGGAACATTAATCTGTATGACTTTGGAATAGTGTCGCCATTAGGTGTGATCAACAAGATACCTACCCCCGATCCATGCTGAGTGTAGGAGCCATCAAAGTACATTTTCCAGTTTGCTATGTTGACGTGGAAGATAGACTCATCTAGAAATTCAAAGCTCAGGGGGTTGTCATCTGTTAAAGGTGCCTCTGCTAGTTGATCTACAAGCACTTGTCCTTTTATCTCTTTTCTATCCACATATTCTATGTCAAACTCACTAAGAAGCATGACCCATTTTGATAATCTACCTATTAAGGCCACCTTGTTGAGTAAGTATTTCAATGGGTCAATCTTTACCACCAGTTTAACAGAGTGTGATAGCATGTAATGTCTCCATTTTTGAGAGGCAAATACAACAGCTAGACATGCTCTTTCTATTGGTGTGTATTGCAACTCGTATCCGATGAGTGTTCGACTAATGTAGTAGATATCCTGTTCTTTTCCATCATAGTTCTGTTGAGCAAGGAGAGCTCCCAGAGCTGTTGGTGTAGCTGAGATATATAGTAGTAGAGGCCTACCCTAAATTGGTGGCATTAATACTGGTGGCTTCATTAGGTATTCCTTTAGCTGTTGAAAAGCCTACTCACATGACTCGTTCCATTTGAAGGATACATTTTTGTGTACCAGATGAGAGAATGGGTGGCACTTATTTGCCAGTTGGGAAATGAACCATCTAATAGACTGTAGTTTGCCCTGTAGGGATCTCAATTGAGTCAAATTTTTAGGAGGTGTCATCTCCATTATGGCCTTCACCTTAGCGAGATCAACTTCGATACCATTTGCAGATACTATGTAGCCCAGTAGTTTTCCTGATGTAACCCCGAACACACACTTTTTTGGATTAAGTCACACATTAAACTATTCCAGTCTGTTAAATATCTTGTCTAGTACTACTAGATGCCCTTCTCTTGTGAGAGACTTTGCTAGAATGTCATCGACGTAGTCTTCCATTATAGTATGCATCATATCATGGAAGATCATTGTCATGGCTCTCTGATATGCTACCCCAGCATTTTTTAGACCGAATGGCATGACGCACCAATAGTAGGTGCCCCAAGGACATGTAAATGCAGCTTTGTGCTAGTCTTCTGGTGCAATCTTTATCTGGTTATATCCTGAGAAACCATCCATAAATGAAAGCATGGTATGACCTACTGTGAGATCTACAATCATGTCGATGTTGGGCAAGGGGAAGTCATCCTTCAGACAAGCTTTGTTTAGGTCCCTGAAGTCACTATAGATTCTGACCCTGCCATCCGGCTTAGCCACTGGTATGATATTTGAAAGCTGACATCTAGCAATTTCTTCAATTCTTCCTTCACCATGAGAGCCACATGTGGATGCATCTTTCTGAGCTTTTGTTTAACAGGCTTAGCTCCTAGAGCTAAAGATAAGTGATGCATGATGAGATTTGGATCAAGCCCTGGCATGTCAGCATATGTCCATGCGAAGTTGACTTGCTTTCTTTTGAAGAAATCTGTAAATGCTAATTTTTTAGGTCCTGTGAGGGCCTTAGCCATGTGGATCATCCTAGGCTCATTCTCTGTGTTGACATTGGTAGGTTCTACTGGTTCTATCAATATCGACGATCTCTCCTGATGTGTAAGATTAGGGAGAGGGTCAAGCCTTCCATCTTTCGGCACCTCAGAGAGGTTTTCACCGTTGGATGCATCTCTATTTTTACTATTTTGATGGTCTAACGCTGCCACGGAGCAGTTTTCAGCGTTAGACCCTTCTTTTATTTTGACATTCTTATGACTGAAAGGCTTGGTGCTCTCCCCAAAATAGGACTACATGTTGAGTTCTATAGCATAGCCAGCTCTGTGGTCTCCTGCAGGTATGTGATTTCTAAGCTCAAGGTAATCGATGATTGCGTCATCATTTTTGAAGGTGTCTAGTTCAGGGGTGGTACCTTCAAGGTCCCAGTCGATAGGTTCAGGGTGTACTAATGGTAAGAGACCATTAGGTTGGTCTGGTTCAATGGCATTGATGGTTAGGATAGAGTTATTGAAGGAGAGGACAAAGTCAGCGATGGTACTCTCTATTAGTGGGTCTGTCAAGGGGGGAAACATTCCTTCCTCGCGATTTTCACTATTGTTGTTATGCGGGTTAGAGTCTAATGGCCTAGCCCTTGGACCTTGTCTCTCGTTGGCATGGGTCGGGTCGTACTCGTGGACAATGTCAATATCCTTTTCGTCACAAGACATCTCAAAGAGGCTATCCCATTCATACTCATTAGAATTAGTTTCACTCCCTAGTTGCATTCATTGAATTTGTTCAACCAGATTACTAGTAGAGGTTCCCAGTTGTTTGCCTTTGTTCTTGTTGGTTCTACTGTTTCTTGGTGCTCTAGTGTAGCCTAGCCCTGTAGTGTCTCGGGCTGTTAAGGTATAAGGCTGGATGGGTTCAATGATGCCATCCTTGCTTGATCCAAGTGGACCATGTCCTTCATATCCCATTCTCTTAGTATTTGGTAGCCTTTCCCATACTGTTCTGTTGGTATAGTGGGATGGTCATGTTGCATTGAGGAGCTAGCTTCATCTTTGTATAGCCACTGTAGGACATCTTTTTCATCACTTTCATCTTCTAGGCTTCCCCATTTCACAAATGGTCCTTTGGTTGGCTTCTCTACTGTGGGTGTTTTTAAGATAGGTCTCCTATAGGATCGAGGAGATAGGGGCAGTTGTGCCAAGCAGAGGGACTGAGATATCATGTACTCACCCAAGCCTTTATCTTTGAGTTGGAGTTTAGGTTGGGATGCCCCTAAAGAAGTAGCAAGTGTAGCTGGGTCAACATGAGATGACGAGGATGTAGAAGCATGGTTGTTAGGGATTATGACTTCTGGTTTGGGCTGAATGGAGTTGCAGTATTGATAGGGGTTAGGGTCACCTTGGATGGTGATCTCTTGACTTTCATGTGAGAATTTGATACATTGATGGTATGTGGAAGGCACTGCTTTCAAAGCGTGTATCCATGGCCGTCCCAGAAGAATGTTGTATGCTAATTCCATGTCAAGGACTTGACAAGCCACATCTTTCACTACGGGGCCCACTCTAATTGGTAGGGTAACAATTCCTTTAGATGTTCTTTCTTCTTCATCATAGGCTTTTATGGTGATTTTTCTTTTCAGATCTATAGCCTTCTCTGAAAACCTCAATGTAAGGATTAGCTTCAATGTGTAGATATTCAAACCAGCCCCTCCATCAATTAGGACTCTTTTGATCTTGTGCTTGTGTATGAATGCTTCAATGTGAAGGGAGGCATTATGGGGTTGGTTGATAGACATATCATCCTTCTCAATGAATGATAGGGAGTGCGGTGAGGTGATGTGACCGACCATAGTTTGGAATTGCTCTTCAACTAGTTTCGTGGGAACGGAGGATTCTACTAAGGCTTTGTCAAGTATGGACCTATGAGAAGGAGACAGATGCAGAAGTTCTAACATGGAGATGTGTGCAGGTGTTTTGTGGAGTTGATCCATGATACTGTATTGACTAGATGGAGGAGCGGCAGCTCCTCTAGGGGTGACTCTATTACTACAGGTAGTAACATTGCAGTCTGGATCCTTGTTGATAGTGATCACATTAATGTGTGAGTCACTTTCATAGATATGGTTAACAACATAGTCGTATCCGATATTCGTGTAATTTGCATTGTTAGAGCCATGGTTATTTCTATTGGAAGGACCTCCTTGCTTGTAGTTAGGAAGAGGATCCTTGAATGCCTGATGATTGTTGTTTGAGGTATGTCCATTAACAGATATCTTGTTTTGATCTATTAAGTCTTGGATTGTATGCTTGAGTGCAATACAATCATTTGTCTTGTGCCCCCTATTTCGATAGTATTTGCAGAAATCATTATCATTCCACTAGTGGGGTTTGACCTTTGGCTCGTACTCCCATGCTGAGGGAAGTGTTATGAGATTGTTGGTTATCACCTTCCGTAGAGCCATTTCTAGTGATTCATCCAAAGGCATTAATGTTCTTTTAGGTTGAAAGTTGGTGAACCTAGATTGAGTATTTTTTGGTTTGTTTTGTGTGGGGTTATTTTGGGGTGTTGACAGGTTAAAAATTGGTTGTTTAGGTGCCGCATTTTTGGCATCTACTACCCTGTCATTCACAATGTTTTTATTCTTTGTCCAAAACCTAGGTTTATCATTATTGGCATAGGTGTTAGGTATGTCCTTATAGTGTTTGATCTGACTTTTTGTGAGTAGGGCTTTCTCTATGATGAGGCCCACCTCAATGACCTTGCTAAATGAAGTAGGACATTGGATTTGAACTTGGTAGCTTAGGTCTATTCGTAGGTTGTGAACAAACATTTCTAGCATTTGCCTCTCCAGCATTTGGTGAGGGCACTTGCTTGCTAGTTGTCTCCATCTCTATAAGAAGGCGGTGAAAGATTCTCCCCCTTTTTGTTTGGTGTTACAGAGGTCCAATATTGAGATGTCATGCTCAATATTGTATGAGAAGTGGGTGACAAATTTGTTGACAAGTTCATTGAATGTTTTGATACTAGGTGGCAGTCTAGAGAACCAATCCATGGCTTGTCCTCCCAAACTTCATGGAAATAGTCGCATAAGGTAAGTGTCGTTATGTGTGACCTCTAGGCAAGTAGCATTGAACTCCCTAATATGATCTCATGGATCGCCCTTCCCTCGATATTTATTGAATTTAGGCATTTCAAATCTTGAGGGGAAGGGAATCATGATTAAGGACCTATCAAAAGGATATGGTGAAATATCCTCTAGGGTGTAATTTTTAGTTGATGTTCCTGTTTCCATGTCTAACAATCATTGTTGGAGAGTTTCAACTTTCTGGTTCATCAAACTTAAGGTATCTAAAGAGTCAATTGTTGCTTTGCTCTTATTCGTGGGTACTTCACCCTATCTACTCCCTTCAGGGATTCTCTCTTTGTCAGTTTCCCTTAGAGCCTCTACATCATAATCTTTGGGAAGTTTTACTCCTAGGCTTGCTAGGTGTAAGAAGAATTTTGTAGGGTCTTGTGCAAGTACTCCATCTAATAGGTGTTGAAATTTTGTGTCATGTTGCATTTTGAGGATCTCTTCCATGGAGGATTCTTCGTCGCTTTCGTGACCATCAAAAATACTTTTCTCTACCATTTCTAACTATTTTTATTTTTGTAATCTTGTCAAGACCATGCAAGGTAGTAAATAGATGGGATGAGGTGAGATTGGAAGAAACAAGGTTTTAGCAAGGTTCCTCTTAGATCTAGATGGTGTCAAACAAGGTGGGTATACAAAAGTGATAGTCAAAAACTAGGATGTTAGGAATCTGTTTACTTGATGTTTAACTAGCCTTTGCATAATCCACTAGTGGAGTTTTGATAGAGAAGGATAAGTAATCCTTGATACTTGGAGGCTCACTAGGTCTTGTTTGAGATTTGATTTTGATCAAGAAAAATTTGACTATAGCCTTGTTGGAAACTTTGGAAAAAGATTTGGCGAGATTTTGGAAGAACAAGCAGCTATGGTGCGGATAAGAAGGAGAAATGGATGATTTTGCAAGGTCATTAACCAAATTTTTAAAACTAGAGCCAGTTTGAACTAGTTTTTGAAAAATATTGACAGATTTTGCTCTTTGGAAGGTATAGTTTTTTGCTTTCAGGTTTAAATGCGCAACAACAGAAGGTATATGCGCAACAGGTCGATGCACATGCGCAATACTGGTGAATTTTCAAATGTGCCAAACTAGGGTTCTGATGCACAATATTAGTAGATGTGCAAAAGGTTGATTCAAATGCGCAAAAAGTTTGTACAGATGCGCAATTTTGGCTATTTTCCTTGTTTTCTCTGGATTTTAGAAATTTTGGATCGTTTTCAAGATTTTTCAGTGTTTTTGGTTTGAACAACTTGATGTTTCTATTGAGGTTGATGTTTAATTATGGCAAAAACATAGCAAACACATAGAAGTTTTCCATGATTTTTATCTTTTATATATATTTTTTTGTGTTTTTGGACTATTTTGACTCAAAGACAAATACAACCTAGGCTGGATGGGACAATATTCATTGAATCCTCTAGCTGTGCCACTCAAATCATGTAGCTCCAGGATCTGGTAGCACCGGCTCCCCTCCACAGCACTCACTCCTCACGCATACTAGATCCAGGTTTCCTTAGGCTCGTACCCACACCGAACCTTAGGATTGTCCCTGCTACCTCTACTAAGAGTCACTTGAATCGACGCCGCTTCAAGGGCTCCGCTCTTTGCATCAACAAATAGGGGTTTTTGGTTTGCTACACAAGTGGTTCTTAGTTAGGGCAACCGTTCAAGTGGTTACACATGCGGCGGCACTACTCTCCGTTATGGAGTCTCCCAGCCTCACAGGGTTGCGCCTATGAGGGTTTATGGGGAGGTTGGCCATTGGTGTAACACAACAGCACTCGTTGCTTGAGGTTTTCACCCCAAGAACAATTTATTTTAAGTGGCTTGGTAGGGCTTGGCTTTAGCCTGTTACCACTCAGGGTCGTTCCCACTTGGACAAGCGTGCATCCAAGGGTAGCCCCCCCTAAAGGTTTGACAAATACAATGACAAGTCTGGCACTTTGATCACCCAGTTAAGGGGAGAGCATAAGCCCATTATCATTCGCAATCATAGAAAACACTTGTTAATCCAACCTAGTTAAAAGTAGAAAAACTATATGAGTTAAGCTACTTGTGCACTCACATGATTGTTAACTTGGAAGTGTTTAGATCATAGCATTGTTCATTCCCCATTTGTTAACTTTGAAAGTGATTAAGACATAGCATTGTTCATTTTCCATTTGTAAAGATAGCAGTGGCCTACTTTTAGGAAAATAGATTCAACAATGCATAGATAACCATTGGGTTCAATTACTTCCTTCCTAGTTTAGAAAATTGTGTGATGTATTGTATGAGATGCACTTGTTACTTTCACCCCTAGTTAGTCTAAATGGACTAGACAAATCATCTAAATGACCTAATCTAGCCACTACCCCTGCAAAACAGATGTTAGCTCAATATGTAAAATCCACAAAAATCGTACAACAAAAGTAGAATACAGATGCACAACACTGCAGCCTGAATGCGCAGAAATAGGGAGTGTATGCGACTTTTAAACAAATGCACAAAGATAGACAGCAAATGCGCAAGTATTAGAGGTACAGGCACAATAACAGCATATGCGCAGTTTGCCAGAACAGATGTGCAACGATACAGGGTAAATGCGAAACTCCGATGGATGCGCAATTACACAGAGTATATGCGCAAACTGGACTCAGGTGCCACAGTAATGATTGGATGCGCAACATAGGAGTTTGGATGCACAACTATGGAGGTCAAATGCACAATATTGTCATATGCACAAATGTGGAGGTCAAATGCGCAACTATGGAGGTCGTATGCACAATATTGTCATATGCGCAACTGTAGAGGTCAAATGCCCAACTGTGGAGGTCGTATGTGCAATACTGTCATATGCACAACTATGGAGTCATATGCGCAAGAAGGCTATCAGAGACCTATTCCTCACCTGCATGGACCTGCAACTAAAAAACACTCAATTTTTTGATTAGTAAAGGGGTAAGAGCCCCACGATGGGCACCAAAATGTGAGGGGAGAGAAATGTGGTTAATCAAATTAATGAAAACATATAACCCAAACACCAATGGAAGTTGAAAGCAAAGAAGATTAAAACCAACACAAGTGAATGTACTTACAATCTCTTTTACCTATCATTTTCCATTGTTTGCCTATCTTTCTTTGATCTTGATTGTGAAGCCCTTAGAAGCTTTCCTTGCTTGCTTGCTTGTTGAAGATGACAAAGGAAGAATGGCTGTAGTACCTATTTGTGTTGAATGTGAGCTTCAAACACATAATAATGGAGGACACTTGAAATAGAATGAATAACAGAAGAAGAGAAATTTGGGTATAGTTATTTTGCCAAATGAAGTGCCTCTCTAATGGCTTAGAAGAGGGTTTTATTTATAGATTTTCAAAAAAGGCAATTGATGCAGAGGCATCCACACTAAAACCTTGACATACAGCATGTATGTCCGCAACCCTTCATCATCATCATATTTTCTCTGCCGACCGATATCCTCCTGCAGACAAACCTTCGACCCTTCGCCTGTCAGCAGCATCATCATATCCGGCTATCGGCAGCATCATCACATTCGGCAAGCACAAACATCCACCTGATGTTCACTGTTCATCTTACCGCCAACCTCTATCTGCAGCATCATGATGTTCAACATCATGTTCATCAGCAGGATATAAACTATCCGGTTCCTGCCATATATCCTGATGACGACTCTTCACGCACCTTTCCTTCGATGCTTACGTCACCCCGATATCCTGATGACGATTATCCTGATGACGATGACGTCACATGCAGCTCCTCCAATATCCTGCTGTCGGCCAAACATAACATTATCGGCCCGCGATGGTTTTATCAACCCGATCTTCTACCTTATGCTGATACGCTCCTCCTCGGCAACACCTGATGATGATCACCCCAATGCACATTCACCTTATGCAAACGATTGCATCATGCTCACCTCCATCTACTCGGATGATGCCCGAAGTAACTGCAGGATATACATAGAAATATCCTGATGATGCCGTTGCGATGGATTTTCCAACCTTAGCGAATTTTCAATCCGTTGAACCTCCTGAGGTGACCCGATCCGCTTCCTGGACAACTTTCTAGACTCGAACTACCAGCACGACCTAGCACATACCCATGCTAGGGTTCTCAACACCTCTTGATCGCGATCCTGCACACCTGCATGCAAACAAACACAAAATGCAGACTAAACCCTAAGCTATTATACATGGCCATTCCACCGATTCGACAAATCAACTAGTGGAATGGATCAGCGAATCCATGTAACCACCAAAACAACAAATAGATTACACAGTGGAATCCAAATAGAAAATTGACACAAACAGGATCTCTTTATTGATTTCAAAAGATGCAAATACAATACTCAGTCTCTCCCTCTGCCTCACTCTCTGCAAAGTCTGATCGATGATCTGCAATACTTCTCAATCTGTATCTATATCTAAAACCAACCGATCCTCATGCATAAATAGGATCTCTTGCGAGTACTACCACTCGATTCCCAGCGGCTGGGAGCTTCCAAGCGGCTGGGAGGAATCCAACTGAACATACAGCATAACAGCTGTCATAACAAACTACCTAAAAATAGTAAAGTATGGTCAACATGACCTTATTACAAGCATTGGTCTTATAAGACCTTCTTGGAAACATTAACAAGACCTAAAACAAACTAACTGCCTCATGGAGGCCAGCTGTCAGGTAGGTGCTCCTGCACCATACTCCCCAACAGAAAAGAACTCATGTCCCATGAGTTAGGTTGTGGAAGTCCTCCACCTTTACACTTTGCCTTTGCAATATTCTGATCTGTTCCAGCTTTATCCTCTGCTGTCTCTTGGCTGCTCCAAGATTTCTGAATTGTAACTTGCTTTCTTGCAAGTAAATCCTCATGCCTGTCAATGTAGGCCCTTCTCTCACATACCTTGTGTTTGTCAGGTTGTCTGACCAGAACCTCTGTCTGAACTGCCTCTTGAACTTCTGTAATGTTCAACTCTGTCTTTCTTTCAACCTTTATAGGACAAACAATAGTCCCAACTATGACAACATCCTTGTCATTCCTCTCAACTGGTTGCTGTTTGTAAACCTGTTTCTGACCCTGCTGCTAACCTCTGTCAGTCACAACTGAAACTTTCTTCAACCTGTTGTCCTTAACAACTCCTTTCCCTGCAGTGTCCTCAACTGCCTATATGCCTGCTCCTATAGGCATCTGCACAAACTCCTTCTTTCCCACTAAAATGATTTTGGCTGCCTTCTGTGCTGCAGCATTTGCCTGCAATGGCATCAACATAATAGTCTTCCCATCTTTCTTGATGGTGTAGGTCTTAGCATACCCATCATACAGTACCCTCCTATCAAATTGCCATCGTCTACCCAACAGTAGGTGACAACATTCCATGGGCAAAATGTCACACAAAACTCTATCCTGATATGCTCCAATCTGAAAATCCACATATGCCTGTTCATAGACAAAAAGTGATTGACTATCACTCACCCAAGATGCCTTGTAAGGGTGTTGATGTGGAATCCTTTCCAAATTCAGTTTATCCACCATTTCCTGAGATACCATGTTATCTGTTGAACCAGTATCAATGACAACCTTACATACTTTACCTTTGCTCTTACATGTGGTCTTGAAAAGAGCTCTTCTTTGCATCATATCCTTTGATGCCTGCAAACTAATTCTCCTTAGCATCAATGCTTCTCCCTCCTCAGGATATCCATAACCGTCAAGAACTCTATCTTGATAAGTGTTTAAACTTTGTACACATTCCTCTACTTTCTCTTCTTGCACAAGTTGTACTCCCTTGTCATTCGTTCTATCATTTCTGGATGATGAACCTTTGCTTTCTGGACATTTGAAAAATGGATGACCAAACTCACCACAGGTGTAACACTTTCCTGAAAATGTAGTAGAACCTCTACCACCTCCAAATCTACCTCTATTACCTTTCCATCCACCTCTGAAATCAGACTGTCCCTGTCCTTTACCAGTGTCTTCTTGACCCTCATTGGTTTGCCTTGTTGTAGGGGCTGCTCCTCTTCCCCTCATATTGTTTTCTCTTCCTCTCATGGACTTATCTTGTCTTCTATTCATCTTTTCTTCAATCCTGATTGCCATTTGGTAACAATCTTCCACATTCTTAGGGTTAGCTAAAACTAACTCATCCTGTATGTTCAATCTCAAACCAGCCAAGTACCTAGCCACCTTTTCTACCTCATTCTCATGATGACCAGATCTCATACTCAACTTATAAAACTCCTTAGTATATGCCTTCACATCCATTTCCTTCTGCCTTAAAAATTGCAGCTTCTTAAACATCTGAATCTCATAATCCCTGGGTAAGAATTTACCTTTGATCCTTGCTACCATTTTATCCCATGAAGTGATCTTTGACTTCCCTTATTTCCTTCTCTCGGATTGTACATAATCCCACCATACCAAAGCATGACCTCCTAACTTGGTCTTTGCAATCTTTACCTTCTGATCCTCAGCAACATCTTCACATTCAAAGTGATTATCAAGTGCAGCAATCCAATCCAGTAACTCATCTTCATTCAAACTTCCATTATACTTGGAAACATCAACCTTTACCTTAGGTTTATCACTCTGTACTGCCTTTAATAGTTTTGCAAATCTCTGGTCTTCAGCATCCAGACCTTCAGCTACCTCTTCATACTCTTCAACAGCATCTTCATCTTCTTCTGATTCACTGTCTTCCACTTCCCTCTTTTTGTTCTTTTCCAGGGCTACAAGCCTGGCTTGAAGTGCTTCAGCAAGCTCCTTCATCTTCCTCATCTCTCTGGCATGTTTTTCCTTCATCTCCTGCAATTCCCTTGCAGTACCATTACCTTTCGGAGGCATTTTGTCAACCTCTCACTCCTCTACCTCTGTCCTTTCAGTGACAGAATCAACTCTACCTCTACCCTTTCGGTGATAGAATCAACACACAACAGCCCAGACCTTTTGCTGAGCTCTGATACCACTATGATGCAGAGGCATCCACACTAAAACCTTGACATACAGCATGTATGTCTGCAACCCTTCATCATCATCATATTTTCTCTGCCGACCGATATCCTCTTGCAGACAAACCTTCGACCCTTCGCCTGTCAGCAGCATCATCATATCCGGCTATCGGCAGCATCATCACATTTGGCAAGCGCAAACATCCACCTGATGTTCACTGTTCATCTTACCGCCAACCTCTATCTGCAGCATCATGATGTTCAACATCATGTTCATCAGCAGGATATAAACTATCCGGTTCCTGCCATATATCCTGATGACGACTCTTCACGCACCTTTCCTTCGATGCTTACGTCAACCCGATATCCTGATGACGATTATCCTGATGATGATGACGTCACATGCAGCTCCTCCAATATCCTGCTATCGGCCAAACATAACATTATCGGCCCGCGATGGTTTTATCAACCCGATCTTCTACCTTATGCCGATACGCTCCTCCTCGGCAACACCTGATGATGATCACCCCAATGCACATTCACCTTATGCAAACGATTGCATCATGCTCACCTCCATCTACTCGGATGATGCCCGAAGTAACTGCAGGATATACACAGAAATATCCTGATGATGCCGTTGCGATGGATTTTCCAACCTTAGCAAATTTTCAATCCACCGAACCTCCTGAGGTGACCCGATCCGCTTCCTGAACAACTTTCCAGACTCGAACTACCAGCACGACCTAGCACATACCCATGCTAGGGTTCTCAACACCTCTTGATCGCGATCCTGCACACCTGCATGCAAACAAACACAAAATGCAGACTAAACCCTAAGCTATTATACATGGGCATTCCACTGATTCGACGAATCAACTGGTGGAATGGATCAGCGAATCCATGTAACCAGCAAAACAACAAATAGATTACACATGGGAATCCAAACAGAAAATTGACACAAACAGGATCTCTTTATTGATTTCAAAAGATGCAAATACAATACTCAGTCTCTCCCTCTGCCTCACTCTCTGCAAAGTCTGATCGATGATCTGCAATACTTCTCAATCTGTATCTATATCTAAAACCAACCGATCCTCATGCATAAATAGGATCTCTTGCAAGTACTACCACTCGATTCCCAGCGGCTGGGAGCTTCCAAGCGGCTGGGAGGAATCCAACCGAACATACAGCATAACAGCTGTCATAACAAACTACCTAAAAATAGTAAAGTATGGTCAACATGACCTTATTACAAGCATTGGTCTTATAAGACCTTCTTGGAAACATTAACAAGACCTAAAACAAACTAACTGCCTCATGGAGGCCAGCTGTCAGGTAGGTGCTCCTGCACCATACTCCCCAACAGAAAAGAACTCATGTCCCATGAGTTAGGTTGTGGAAGTCCTCCACCTTTACACTTTGCCTTTGCAATATTCTGATCTGTTCCAGCTTTATCCTCTGCTGTCTCTTGGCTGCTCCAAGATTTCTGAATTGTAACTTGCTTTCTTGCAAGTAAATCCTCATGCCTGTCAATGTAGGCCCTTCTCTCACATACCTTGTGTTTGTCAGGTTGTCTGACCAGAACCTCTGTCTGAACTGCCTCTTGAACTTCTGTAATGTTCAACTCTGTCTTTCTTTCAACCTTTATAGGACAAACAATAGTCCCAACTATGACAACATCCTTGTCATTCCTCTCAACTGGTTGCTGTTTGTAAACCTGTTTCTGACCCTGCTGCTAACCTCTGTCAGTCACAACTGAAACTTTCTTCAAAATTGATCTTTCCAAAATAAGATTTGAGCTCTTTCTTATTCCCAGGAAGCTATATTTTCATGATGGATTCTACTCTCGTAGGGTCAATGATGATCCCATTCTTTGTTATCAGGTGACCTAATAACTTCCTTGTGGTTACCCCAAATATGCATTTCTTAGGGTTTAAGGATATTCCATAATGTTCACATTTCTTTAGTACTTTCCTAAGGTCTTTTACATGATTCCCTCTCTCTTTAGAGAAAACTGTCAAGTCGTCCATGTATATGATGATGCATTTACCAATTGGCCCCATGAAGGCTATGTCCATTGCTCACTAAAAAGTGGATCCAGTATTTATCAATCCAAAGAGCATGCGCCTGTAGGTGAATATTCCCCACTTAGTGGTGAATGCACTCTTCAATCTATCTATCTTGTCTACCATCACTTGGTTGTAACCTAAAAAACCCTCCAAAAATGACATCATCTTTACACCATTTACAATCTACAAGACCTCATCTAGAGAAGGCAAAGGATAATTATCCTTTTCAGAAGCTCTATTTAAATTTCTAAAATCTACACACAACCTAATGCCACCATTCTTCTTCCTTACTGGTACCAAGTTAGCCACCCATATAGAATATCTCACAGGAAATATGATTCTAGCATTAAGCAATTTCTTCATTTCTTCACAAATGATGGGCTCCAGCAAAGCATTAACAAGTCTATGTTTCTGTCTAAAGGGTTTGACATCTAGCTTTAACGGTATAGTATGAGTGATGATTGAGGTATCATAAGTTTTCAACTCATCATATGTCCAGGAAATAACATGAATATAATCTTTAAGTGCTTGGGTCATTCCTACCATTTCTTCCTCTGTACACACCTTTCCAATCAGGACATTCCTTTTCTCTACATCATGTCCTATGTTAACTAGTGAATATTCCCCTCCATCTACTTTAGGGAGATCTTTTTGTTTCAGCATGTTATCTAAATCAAATGCTCTTTCCAACTCTATCATTCCTTTAGGAATCTTGTTATTGGGCAGCTCTATGATTTCTTCTTCTTTCCAGGTATGATCTTCCACATTTATTTCATCTATGATATGTGTATCAAACACATCTCTATTGGATATGAAGTCTAAAATGTGCTGGTCATCATCAAACACTTAAAGGTTAACTACATTGTTTGGTACAGAGGGTACTGACACTAATTCAACTAAAAATCTCTTCAAACTAGATATGGATAATGGCTCCAAAGTACTTGCATCTTGGGCCAAGGCATCTACCCTGTGATTTTGTTCTCTAGGCACATGGGTGATTGTAAATGATTCAAAATCTTCTATCAGACCCCATACCCTATGTCTGTAATTAGACAACTTCTTGTAATTACAAGAATATATCCCCCTTACTTGTCTTACTACAAATTCTGAGTCTCCATAGACATGCAAAATCTTTACTTTCTTTCTGAGTGCAAACAATATCCCATGGTTCAAAGCTTCATACTTTGTCACATTATTTGTGCATGGGAATTGCAATCTATATACTGCCAAGTAGGATTTACCAGTTGGATCAATAAGATCTATTCCTACTCCAGCCCCTTGTTTTGATTCAAATCCATCAAACCTGAGGATCCATGGCTTATCTTCAGTTAAAGGTTTCTCTGGGGCTTCTCTTTTCTTTTTAGCTCTAGTAGCTACACCACTTGATATCCATCTTAATTTTGGCATTTCAATCTTCTCAAACTTCTCCCTATCTGGCTGATGTGGAGCTGATATTCCTTTTTCTTCTTTGTCATAAAAAGGAAGATCTTTTGAACAAGGCAACATCTACTTTTCTAGATTATGAAAACATAATGAGCAAGTAGTTTCTGAATGTGGTTCTTCATGTATGTTGCACCATCCCTCAATTAGAACATCCTGTGGGGATCTTTGCTACTGTATCATCTTTTGAATTTGTTTTGATAAAAATTCCTCAAACTTGGACAAATTATTATCTCCATCTTCATCAAATATTTCATAATCTGACTCAACCAAGCAATCGGTTCCTAGGGTGATATTCTTGTTACTCTTAGAATTACTCTCATTACACACCAATAGCTCTTCTATCATCTGAATAGGACTTTCATCATAATATGTGCTTTCTTCTATTTCTACAAATGACAAACAAAAATTAGTATCATTGTCACTATCTGTAAAACTTACCCTGGATGATGATGATGCTGCCTCACTACAAGCCTATTCTAGTTCCATCATATCTAATAAAGCATCACAGGTCTTTTCAGAATGCACCTCGTCATGTAACCTGCACCATCTTTCAATTAGAACATCTTCAACAGACATTTTTAACAATTGACAATGTTGCACCTCTTTGGAAAAGTGCATTTCAAAGTTTTTGAAGTGGTCTACTTCTATCTCATTTTTAGAACTACAATCAAACTCTAAAATTATTCTATCATCCTAAAGATTGTCATTATGAACATAAACATCATACATGAGGATCTCCTCTATCTTGACGGTCTGGGGTCTGATGGAATACACTCTGGACTCAACATCTACATACACGATCTCATTGATTTTATTGTATTCAGTGATCATATATTTCATGCAAGGTTCAGCATTATCCTTATTTGGTTAGGTATTCCTTTCCAAGGTAACCACATGTGACTAAAATCAGTGGACATGTATCAATTGAGTGTTTTTGACTAATCTCTACTGAGCAGCATCCCATAGGTATCTGGTATATCTACTACTTGAATATTAATGTAGTATTGGATTCTTGGATCTGATGCTAACTACATATGGATGTGAGTCAATTCTCCTATGATACTCACTTCTATTTTATCTAATTGTGTTACTTTCTTTAGTGACTTGGCAGGATGTAACCCCAAGGCATTACATATGGACAGGGGCATTACATTAGTAGATGCACCTAAATCTACTAAGCAATTATGCAAATTCTTACTAAACATCCTTGTGGAGAGGAGAAAAGGAGGTGACTCAATTTTATCTCTGTAAAGAGTCATGTGTGAAATCTCTACAGCTTGAACAGTGGCTTGAGTTTTGTGTTTAACATTAATATCCTTAATGGCATGATCTTTATTCCCAGTCTGACTTGAGGTATGATTATCCTCTTTTGGAGCAAGATCATCTATGGATTTCATGAAAGCCTTTTTAATAGCTGGGGTTTTGAGTAGTTCTGACAATGACAGACTTATCTTAATCTTTTTCATTTCATCTGCTAAGTATGTGACCAATTTATTAGACTCAAGGCGCAGATTACTAGCTTTTGGTACTGCATTTTGTGGAGCTAAGTACTAAGCATTAACTTTAGGAAATCCAGGGTTATTGCTTGCCTTAGGATCAGGAAGAGTGTTGAAATTATTTGGAGGCAAGGATGTAGTCAAAGGACTAGTAGGTCAGTTGGAGTTATTCCTTAGGTTGTAATTATGCCTACCCTGATACTGCTGCTAATAAGCATGCACTTCTTCATGTTCAACTAACGAGTATGATTGATGAAACTTTCTAATACAAGAGTAGAATCATATCCATAGGGGACAATTTCATTTCCTTCAATACAAGGTGAATTACCTATAGTATTAGATACTTCAATTTGGAATATATTAGAGGCTATCCTAAACTGAGGACAATCCATCTCTGCATGAGCATTGGTATTATGTAACCTACACCAGTTTGTAAGAGTTACCTCTGCCAGGTTCACTCTAGTGGTCTACTTAGGTTCACTAGGAAGATGATTATCTAGGGGTGATGGCAGAGAACCATTGTTTGGCCTAGTGTTCCACACTCTAGGTTGTCTAGGGGGATTATTGTTGCCATTGTTGTTATTATAGTTGTTCTTGTATCCCCTATCAGGATAACTAGATCTATCATTGGCATATCCTCTATTCTGTTTTGGCTGAAAGTAGAAATTCTGACTCCTCAAATGAGTGATCTCAGTGGTGAGTTTCCTCAGTTGTGCTAATATCTCTTTAATTTCTTCCTTTTCTTCCTAAACTTTGGCTACTACATTCTCTGTTTAAGGTTTAAAGAAGGAAGAGCCATTGTTATTGTTATTAGACTGTTCCACAACCTGAGGTACCTGTGTATGTCCTAGATATTGTCGCATTTGACCATTTCCATTTGGAGGTGGCATGATACTTAGTGGAGGTATCTATAAAGGGCTCGGCATTATAGCTAAAGGTATCATAGCTCCATTGGTCTGTTGTTGAGTAGGATATGTAGGATAAACAAGAAGTATAGGAAATGCAATATTAGGTGTTGGAGTAGGAATCAACTATTGACTGACTTTGACAGCTTCTTCAAAAGCTCCTTCCAAGGTTGTGACACCAGGATGTGTTCTCCTAATAAACATAGAAGTCAGGGGATCTAATGTTGAGTAGTATATACTCCTAGCAGCTTCATCTACTACAGTAGAGGGAGCAACTAGCTTTGAGAGCATCTTTTGGAATCTTGCATGGAAATTGGCAATAGATTCTCCCTCAAATCTCTTGATTGTGGAAAATAGATGATAATTCATTAAAGGATCTATAGGTATTTTAAATCTATCCTTAAATGCTTTCTCCAAGGTAGCCCATGAACCAACTGAACCTTGACCAAGACTGATATACCAATTATATGCCTCTTCCCCTAAGGAAAATGGAAATAACCTGCATACCACATCCTGATGTTCAATTCTTGCTCTACAACAGGCTTCCTTGAATGTTCTAATGTGATCATCAGCATCCTGATATGGATGTGTTGCAAGTATTGGCCTAACCGGTGTTGTCATTGATGTCAACATACTCCTGTTTCATTAATGATAAGGATTGGATGAACTATTTGCTAAGGATATTGAGAAAATTGGTCACATTAGGAACAATGAAGAACAGTGAAGACAGTAAGGTAAAAAATCCAAGATAAGATGAGGATCAGAGGATGCGGTTCAAAGAGTTTGTAGATATGTGTCTTAAGGTGATCCATTAAATATTTCAGAGGTCTGCATGAATATCTTAAGAAGTTGTGGCTGCTTAAGTAAAACTAGTTCCGACAGGTGTTCAAAGGTGACAGAGTGGCACAGACAGGTCCGGTGAGATCTAAAAATGCATTATCTTGTTCTGCGGATTTGGTGGAGTATTTAGGAAGTCCTTGTGAAGTATCAACTTGATTGGTTCGTGGTCTAGAGATCAATGAGCATCTATTCTTTTGTGATAGTAATGACAGACTATGTTCTTGAGGTTTTGGATGAAGGAGAGAAGGATTTCAGCAAGCAGATGTAGTGTGGATGTTCTTGGTGATTCAAGCAAGCTTGTGGAGGTCTTTGGATCATGTCCTATTTGTGTTGATCATCCACATTGGAGTTTAAGCTCGCAATTGAAGAATAACTTCCAGTTGATGGTGTTCTTCCAAAGACTAGCTGACCAGATGAGTTACACATCATGCGGATGTTCTTGTAGATGTTTTCCAACTTAGATGATTATTCCTAAGTCGATGTCTTGTATAAAGAAGGGATTGTAAAGTCATTTCAAAGGGTGTCTTTTGGAGATGTGAGTGTGGTAGCGAGGAGGAGAGTGAAAGATAGAGCAGAAGTATTAGACTTAAATGGAACTGATTCAAGCATGGTGAAGATGCTATTCTCCAGTTCATGTATGTAATACTTATTATTTTGTAGACAGTGTGTCTCTTGTAGGCAGTGGGCCTCTTGTGAGCAGTATGCTTAGGTAGTGAGCCCTAATTAGCATGTGCCATTTTGTTCTTTCTATTCTTCTAATAGAGAATACAATCTTGGGTTAATCACCCCATGGTTTTTCTACGTCAAAATCTTGGTGTTGTACATGTTAATGTGTTTCTGCTCATGATTTAATGCATTATGTTTTCATGATTGATTTATCATTATGCTACTAAATTACGAAGTGGATTTAAGTGTTTAATTGGAAGAAAGTTTTGGACAACTGATTCACCCCTCCCTCTTAGTTGTCTGCCCTAAATCTAACAATTGATATCAGAGCTAAGTTCCTCTAAAAGAGCTTAACCGCTTGAGATCCAGGATGTCATCCTACAAGAAGGATAGTCCAAAGTTTGATGGAACCAATTTTAATCTTTGGAAAAGTCACATGAAATGTCACTTGCAATGTATGGGAATGCAGTACTGGCCCATGGCTTCAATGAAGTATACTCCTCCACAGGGTGGCCCAAAAGCCCCAAATAAAATCATAGATGCTAAAAACAATCTGCAGACTGTAGAAGCTCTTCTAAGCGCATTATCTGATTCAGAACTTTCAAATGTTGTTGACCTACCAACTACTTTTGAGATTTGGGAAAAATTGAAACTTCTACATGAAGGAGACAAGTATGTTAAATGTGCAAGGCTATAGAGCCTGAAAGGGAAATTTGAAAATCTGAATATGATAGAAGATGAAAATATCACTACTTTTATGCCAAGAGTAAATGAGCTTGTTTGTGGAATTAGATGTGCTGGTGGAGTCTTAGATGAAGATAAAATTGTTGGCAAAATTCTCAGATCTCTTCCTGCTTCTTATAAAATCAAGGTTGCTGCCATTGAAGAATTTAGAGCCCATACAACTATCACAAGAGATCAATTGGATGTTAAATTGGCTGCATTTGAAATGACTAAGTTTGGAGATGCCCCTCCCAAGATTGAATCTGCATTCAAAGCCAGTGCCTCTGTAAAAGGTAAATAAAGGTTTGATCCGGGAGAGAACTCTTCAAGGAAACTATCATGGTAAGAAAAAGCAAGAAAAGACCTAGAAGAAGAAGAAGTGGAAACTACTCAACTTGAAGCCCTTATTGCAAAAAGGCTGCCAAGAGGATCCAATAAGTATGAAGGAAAATTGCCTTTTAAGTGTTTTAATTGCAATAAGATTGGTCATTTTGCCTCAAGATGTCCAGAAAGATTTTCAAGGCCAAATCCTAACAGATCAAGGTTCCAAAAGAAATGTTACTATGTGCATGAAGAAGATGATAATGAAGGAGTAACAGATGATGAATCAGAGACAAGAAACAAATCCGGAAGTGATTGGGTGTTTATTGCCATCAAGGAAGAAGATCTAATGCCCTCTGAATCTGTCAATCGTAAAGTTGTAGAAAGAGTTCTGGCTGCCCAAGTTGAAGAAAAGGATGATTGGGTCATTGACAGTGGATGCTCTCACCATATGATAGGTGACAAAAATAAGTTCATAGATTTGGAAAGGTATGAAGGAGTGGTAAAATTTGGTGATAATTCTGCTGGTAGAATCAGAGGTACAGGAACTATTTCTTTTGATGGAAGAAATAAAATCGGTAATGTACTGTATGTTGAAGGATTGAAGCACAATCTTCTTAGTGTTGGACAGTTGGTGGACAAAGGCTATGATCTCTGATTCAAGAATGGAAAATGCAAGATCTTTGAAAGTTCCAGAATAGAGATTGCATTTGGTGCTCAAACAAAAGGTAATATCTTCCATTTAGTTGGTACTAGTAAAAGTTGTCTGTTTGTGCAAATTGATCAGAGTTAGTTATGGAATAGGAGAATGTGTCATGTGAATTTTGATAATATCATCAAGATAAGCAATACTCAGGCAATAAGAGATCTTCCAAAACTGGTAAAAGCTACAAATAGTTTGTGCAAAGAATGTCAGTTGGGAAGACAAAGCACAGTCTCATTTAAAAGCAAGGAACAATCTTCTACCACATTATTAGACTTAGTTCATACTGATCTATGTGGTCCGGCAAGAATTAGGAGTGTGCAAGGTGATAGATACTTCATGTTACTAATTGATGACTACTCTCAGATGATGTGGGTAACTTTTTGAAAGACAAATCATAAGCTCTTGAGAAATTCAAAATATTCTAGTCTATGGTAGAGAATGAAACTGGATTAAAATTAAAGTGTCTGAGGTCTGATAGAGGTGGAGAATTCACATCTGGTGAATTCATAGAATTTTGTGAGAAACATGGAATAAAGAGACAGATATCTGCTCCTAGGACTCCACAGCAGAATGGAGTAGTGGAGAAAAAGAACTAGACCATCTAGGAAGTATCTAGGATAATGATGATGGAAGCAAATGTTCCTCAGATCTATTGGAGAGAAGCTATCAGCACTGCAGTCTATACTCTCAATTGAGTACAAATCAGAAGCAATACTGGTAAGACTCCTTAAGAACTCTGGTTTCACATCACTCCTACTGTGAGGTATTTCAGAGTCTTTGGTAGAAAATGTTACATCAAAAGAGATAAAGATCTAGGCATGTTTGATGCTAGAAGTGATGAAGGAATATTCTTGGGTTACTCTACTCAAAGCAAAGCATACCAGTGTTATAACAAGAGACTGAGAAATATTATAGAAAGTACAAATGTGAAGGTTGATGAAGGAATTGAAAAACCCTCAAGGTTTTATGAATATGATGAAGATGATTAGAATGGTGTTCTGATTCAAGGAGCCCAAGCCCCTTCTGAAATTCATATTCAAACTGATTCAGTAAATAGGGAAGAAGAGATGAGTTTTAATGAGCCTGATCAAGAATCAGAAGTGGAAGAAACTCCCAAAGTTCCTAGGTATGTAAGACTAAACCACTCTAAAGATCAAATCATAGGTGATAAAAGTAAATGTGTACAAACAAGAAGGAGAATTGCTCAAGATTTAGATGAGTATTGTCTGATTTCAAAGATTGAACCTAAGACAGTGAATGAAGCTTGCAATGATGAAAATTGGACTAAAGCAATGGAGGAAGAGCTGATGCAAATTGAGAAAAATCACACTTGGGATCTTGTTCCCAGACCTAGAAACAAGAATGTGATTGGAACAAAATGGGTCTTCCAGAACAAGCTGAATGAAGTTGGTGAAGTAATCAGAAATAAATCCAGATTGGTCTACAAGGGTTACACTCAAATAGAAGGAGTTGATTTTGAAGAAACTTTTGCTCTGGTGGCAAGAATTGAAGAAGTCAGATTGTTTCTTGCTTTTACTGCCTTCAAAGACTTCAAAGTATATCAGATGGATGTCAAGTCTGCCTTCCTAAATGTTGACTTGGAAGAAGAAGTATACATTGAGCAACCAGATGGATTTCAATTGTTTGATCATGGTGATATGGTCTGTACATTGAAGAAAGCCTTGTATGGACTAAAGCAAGCCCTAAGAGCCTGGTATGAAAGATTGAATAAGCATCTTTTGATGATTGGTTTCAACAAAGGTACTGCTGATAGTAAATTGTATTTCAAAATTGATCATGAAAACATCTTGATTGTTGAAGTGTTTGTTGATGATATCATTTTTGGAGGAAGAGATAGTATGTGTAAAGCTTTTGTAAATCAAATGAAAAGTGAATTTGAGATGGCCATGCTTGGGGAAATGAATTTCTTCTTGGGTCTACAAATCACTCAAACAAAGAAAGGAATCTTCATTTCTTAGACCAAATATGTGAAAGAATTGTTGAAGACTCAAAACCAATGAATACTCCCATGGCAACTGGATGTAAATTGGGCAAAGACGATGACTCTCCTAAGGCTGATTAGAAAAAGTACAGGTCAATGATTGGAGGATTGTTGTATCTCACTCACACTAGACCTGACATTATGAATGATGTGGGTCTTGTTGCTAGATTTCAAGCTGATCCTAGAGAATCTCATGTCATGGAAATCAAGAGGATTTTTAGATATCTAAAAGGGATAGTTGAGTATGGATTGTGGTATCCAAGATGCATATATAGATGCGGATTGGGCAAGAGATGTGGATGACCGGAAGAGTACCAGTGGTGAAGCATTCTTTTTGGGGAAGAGATTGGTTTCTTGGCTGAGCAAGAAATAAGAGGCAATATCTATGTCCACTGCAGAAGTAGAATATATTGCAGTAGTAGGTAGTTGCACTCAAGTTTTGTGGATGAAGTAAATGCTAAGAGACATAAGAGTGGAGTATGAGGAGCCTATCACAATCTTCTATGATAATTCAAGTGCAATAAACATATCTAAGAATCTAATGTTACATTCAAAGACTAAACATATATCCATCAAGTTTCACTTTTTGAGAGAGCAAGTGAACAAGAATGAAGTCAGATTGGAGTTTGTGCCTTCCAAGGATTAGGTTGCAGACATCTTTACTAAACCTCTACCTAAGGACTCTTTTGAGTATCTCGGGGAGAAGTTAGGGGTTATTGCCCCTCCAGTGATGAACTAAGGTGCACTGGAGTGCATCAGTCTGGTAGATATCACAGTCATATCTTGTGATCTGGATTGATGATGGGGAGCTACCACTCAGGGGGAGTAGCTGGTATGATTCTGAAGTGTTGGAGTTACAAGTATGATCCCTTTGCCATTGATGTCAAAAGGGAAGAGAAGACATGTGAAAAACAAGTGGTTTTTGATCAAAGGGGGAGTAGGAAAGGAAGAGAAGACATGTGAATGGTTGTTGCTGATAGGGGGAGTTGTGATAGTAAGGAGAAGTTTTTGTCTTGATGGTTAAAATAGTTTTTCACATCATATGTTGCCATCAATGACAAAGGGGGAGATTGTTGCAAGTATTGGCCTAACCAGTGTTGTCATTGATGTCAACATACTCTTGTTTCATTAATGATAAGGATTAGATGAACTGTTTCCTGAGGATATTGAGAAAATTGTCACATCAGGAACAATGAAGAATAGTGAAGGCAGTAAGGTAAAAAATCCAAGATAAGATGAGGATCAGAGGATGTGGTTCAAAGGGTTTGTAGATATGTGTCTTAAGGTGATCCAGTAAAGATTTCAGAGGTCTGCATGAATATCTAAAAAGTTGTGGCCACTCAAGTAAAACCAGTTCTGGTAGGTGTTCAGAGGTGACAGAGTGGCACAGATAGGTCCGGTGAGATCCGAAAATGCATTATCCTGTTCTGCAGATTTGGTGGAGTATTTAGGAAATCCTTGTGAATTATCAACTCGATTGGTTCATGGTCTGAAGATCCACAAGCATCTATTCCTTTGTGATAGTAATGACAGACTATGTTCTTGAGGTTTCAGATGAAGGAGAGAAGGATTTCAGCAAGAAGATGTAGTTTGGATGTTCTTGGTGATTCAGGCAAGCTTATGGAGGTCTTTGGATCATGTCCTATTTGTTTTAATGGTCTGCATTCGAGTTTGAGCTCGCAATTGAAGAATAACTTCCGGTTGATGGTATTCTTTCAGAGACTAGCTAACTGGATGAGTTACACATACTACGGATGTTCTTGTAGATGTTTGCCGACTTAGATCATTATTCCTAAGTCAATGTCTTGTATAAAGAAGGGATTGTAAAGTCATTTCAAAGGGTGTCTTTTGGAGATGTGAGTGTGGTAGCGAGGAGGAGAGGGAAAGGCAGAGCAGAAGTATTGGACTTAAATGGAACTGATTCAAGCATGGTGAAGATGTTATTCTCTAGTTCATGTATGTAATAATTATTATTTTGTAGACAATGTGTCTCTTATAGGCAGTGGGCCTCTTGAAAGTAGTGTACTAAGGCAGTGAGCCCTAATTGGCATGTGCCATTTTGTTCTTTCTATTCTTCTAATAGAGAATACAATCTTGGGTTAATCACCCTGTGGTTTTTCCCTTAATTGGGTTTTCCACATCAAAATCTTGGTGTCCTATGTGTTAATGTGTTTCTACTCTTGATTTAATGCATTATGTTTTCATGATTGATTTATCATTATGCTGCTAAATTACAAAGTGGATTTAAGTGTTTAATTGGAAGAAAGTTTTGGACAACTGATTCACCCCCCGTCTCAGTTGTCTACCCTAAATCTAATAGGATTATATTTAGGACAAATCTTATCAAGATTTTTAGGTAAAGGATGATATGCAGTGAAAGTCAGAGGGGACTCTGTAGTAAAGATTGACATTGTGACTAGTGGAGGTTGGATTGGGAGCATGACAGGTGGTCCTGTAGGTATTTGCAACCTAATAGGAGTTATTAGAGTGTGTTCTGGTCAAGCTCCTGACACACTAGAACCAAGAGAATGATGAATATCTATTGTTCTAGGTCTGAGTCCCTGGATAGGCAATTCTTCAAAGAGTCCACTAGATCTAGACCTAGTATTTGGTGTGAGAGGCAGGATTTCTTGAATTTTAAGAAAATTTGGTTTGTTTACTATAAAGATTAGCTAAAACACTCAAGCATAGGATGTATTTATGATCAGAGTCTAAAACTGACTAGATATTTATGCAATATTTGTAGAGATGATGCAAGTAGGAGCTGATGTGAGACTTTTTGACACAAGCAATAGGATATTAGGTCTCTTAAGAAAATTACTTCAAAGCTTTAGCTAAAAGACTTGAAAGAGAACTTATCTTTTGAATATCACAATGATAGACTGCAAAGCTTGAAATATTTACGCTCAATTTTGAAAACTTTGCAACGGACAAGGATAAATGGACTCGAAACAACAAATCTTTGCACATGACTTGAAGTACAAAGCTGCGTGAATATTACCTTTTCCTCTGTGTCATCAAATTAGACAAATCTGCTCTATGGCCCTCCCTCTAGCGCTAATTTATGTTGATGATGATTGTTAGTTATAACAACATGCATAAAAATTTGCACAACAAACCTTTATTATCTTGTAAAGTATGATCAGCTTAGGATAAGTTGTTGACTCCAAGTCTCTGTTGATCAGGTCATGATCATCTGACGTTACTTAGAGGTTGATGTGACATGTTGTTTTCCATTTCAAGGGGTCTTACATTCATCTAGGTGATCAATATTACACTGTATCCTGTAAACTCACTCCACAAAGAGGTCAATTCTACTCTATTTTGAAAGATTGCTGAGATATTTGTAAGTTTGATCAATTCTTCTAATCATTGATCATTATGAACTTGCTCTTTCTTCTACACTACATATCTATTCAAATTATGTGTCTATAAGTGGATATATATGTATTTCATGGATATTTATCTAAATTTGCATGATATTTATCGATTTGACATGCTTTTACTCCAAATATGCTCTGTATTTTCAATTGTCTATGGGATATCTATATTTTTCATGTTTTATTTGCTTTTGATTGTCTATTATTTGCAATTGTGGAGATGATATGTAATGAAATTGAAAGAAATTTAAAAGAATACTTCTACTTTTAGTGAACCTCTAGCTATTGAATCACTTACATACAAGATACATTCATGGAGAGAAGAAATCAAACCATAGGTCACCAGGTCGTTCCATAGCTAGATATGGTTGATGCCAACTTCAAAGGAACTAGGAATGAAAACAATACATCAGACTGAAAAGCACTCCAAGGGACATAGTTAATCAATGCATATATAAAGATTTCAATCACAAATTACTCAAGATTTACAATGATTTGTAATCAAAATGGCTTCTCTTTCATTAAGTATGCATAACATGTACATTTACAATAACTTTGAAATAAATCTTGAACTTTTCAGCAATCAAATTTCAATTACGTTTTGAATGTCTAAAAGATTGCGCTCTTGCACCTTTTATAGAATAAGGTGAGGAGGCGGTTACAATTGACCAATGGTCAAGATTTACCAATTCAAATCAATGGTTGAAAATTCTCCTATGAGTTAGTCAACTTTATCTCATGGCATAGGTTGCCAGCTGGCAACCATTTGTATGACTCACTATTTATGAGTACCTTATGCATATGTTCACTTAGTGATGCATCTTCATTCAGTCCTCAGGTTCTTCTTCTTCATTTTCTTCCTCTTCATCATTCTCTTCATCTTCATCACTTTCACCATCACTATCACTCTAGTATACATCCTCTCTCATGTGGACCTTTACTGCTGTCCTGATATGTTCATATGCTTGTACTATTTTGTCAACCTCTCCCCCGTCCTGGATTCTAGCTTTTGTTATTGCATGTTTATGAGACTGGAACTTAGCCTTGAGAGCTTCCATCTTACCTTTCATGTTGTTCAATGTCTCATTGTATGTTTATACTTTAACTTTTATCCTCATAATTTTATTCATTACTTCTTCTGTCAGGTGGGTGAGAGAGTCATCTTCTACTGACTTAAAATTATCATGCAGAGCTTTAATAGCAAAGTCTGCATCCTGATTCTCAAATTTTCCTTCTATTTTCCCTTCCAAGGCCTCAAGGATTTTTGCTTCATATGCCATCATGCTGTGCAATTTAACACTAATATCCCTGAGTTTGCCACTACACTTCTTCAAGACATCACACTCAAACCTGATATCTTCATACCATGTACTTGTCAGCAGGGCAGTATTATTATCCAATACTTTATTTCTTATCAAAATTTTTGAATCAATTCTCTTCATTTCACTTAGAGCAGTTAGGTCCTTTTCCAATTGGAATGACCGTTTTCCTGTATCATTCTACATTTTATCTACCTTCTTCTTTAGACTACTCAAAGAATTCCATCTCTGCAGAGAGGTTCTCAATACATATTTAGCCGCAGTAAGAGTTGACAACATCCATCTTTCCATGACCATTGCCTCATGTTTTATTAGGTCAAACTTGGAGACCTCTTCCTGTGATATGACAGTCAATGGGACTGCAGGATCAACTGGTGTATTATCAGGGTTAATTAACCCTTTTATGAAAGAATGTAGTTGAGCAATATGCTCTTTATGCATTTTATTTTTCTCCTTTTCCTTCTTCACCCTTTGGCTTAAAGAATCAATAATATCCTTCCCTTCTTGACCTTCCTGATCATCATTGGCAAAACCCAAATCAACAGTTGTGATTTGGAATTCCTCAAGGCAAATTTTTCCTTTGTCCTTTTCAACTATGGGAAGTGCTATCTGTGTTGTCCTCATGCCTATGGTAGGATCTCTCTTTATGGCAGATGTTAATCTAGCCTTCCTCCTTGGCTTCATCATTTTCTCAGTGAACAAGGTAGAAACATCAAACTCTTAAATTTCTGACCCTTGTTCCATACCTATTTCCTTTTCTAGCCACTAAGGTACATCACCTCCAGATCCTTGGTGGTCTTTGTCAATATCATGTATGCCCTGTTCTCTAGTGTATGCTTCTATCCTTGGTGGAGAAGGCAACTTCTTAATTTCTTCATGTATTTCTTCATGAGGGGGATCTTGTTGAAGTTCTTCCTCCTAAGGGGTTTCCTTCTGCAAAGGAGGATCCTATGGAATTTCCACATTCTGACCCTATGCTTGATCCTATACTCCCTCCTTTAGATTTTCATCTTCTTTATTATTTTTCTCATCTAGTGGCATATTGACATCTTTGGATGCCTGTGTATTTTGCCCTTGAGGATCACCATGATCATGGGTCATTTCCTGTACTCCAACTGATGAACTGATATCTTGTGGCTTAGGGTCCTCCTGACCTAATTTATCTTCTATTCTTGAGACTTCTCCCGGATCTCCCTAAGTCTGAGAAACACCAACATCTGATATATTCTGATCACCCCCACTCTTCTATTGAACTTCTACTATTTTTGGTTATGTAGGTGTCTCATGTTGTTGCTAACCCTGATCAGGAGTAGTGCTATATTTTTCTTGCCACTTCAATCTTGTTTGGTTCTTCGGGTGTACCTTTTTCCTTACTTGGGCTTATGTCACCCCTATATGTTAAATCTATGGCTGCAGGACTAGTCCCCTGCTCAACCAAATTGTCGAGCCCTATCTATTGGGCTTCCTTCTCTGGGATACCTTGTTTTATTTCTTCTATTTGCTTTACCTCCTCCAACACTTCCATCTATACTAATGGAGTTCTATGAGGAGTCATGCAGGTGTTGGAAACCAGAGTCTCCATTTGTTGAGAGGCCACATTCTAAACCACCTCATCATCAGATAAGTCTACGGTATCCTCCAAAGAGAAAGGAACACCCTGACTTACTTTAAACACTTCCTTTGTTTGCTCCTCTGCCTTCTCAGCTTTGAATTTAATTATGGTGGGAAGAGGAACATCATGTTGTAGTTCCTTCCTAAAAACTTCACCACCGGCTCCTCTTAATATGATGGGGTCAGCATGGATATCCCCCTCATGGCCGTTCTTTGTTTCTTAGGTGGTGATGTCAGCTTCATCCCCCTCCTCTTCTTGTTGGCTACCAGCAGGTTATCACCTCTAGGCTCCTTATTTAACTATTTTTCTTCCAAAGGGACACCTTCTTCCACCTCTTGCTACAAGGTCTGGCCTTCCACCTGCACCTCTGTAGCCTCAACAGTGGTCCTCAAAATTCTTTTAGTCTTTGGTTTTTCAACTAGAGATTGTGCAGATGATGCAGATGCTTCAGCTGATGTAGATGCACCTACAACTGACTTGGCAATATGTTCTATTATCACCCCCTTTGGTTCATCTTCACCTTTCTTACCTTTAGGGGGAATTCTCCTTTGTTTTTCTATAGGCAATCTTTCCCATTGGATTTTCTCTTTTTATTGAGGAAATCATCATATTCCTCATCAGATACCTCTTGCCTCTTCTTCTTGGTATCAACTGTAAGGGAAACACCCCTTTTCTTTAATCTAGATATTTCTTCATCTACCCAAGCTTGGGTTAGCTGGATCACCCCACTTGTCAGTTGATCTAAGGATATATCTTCCTATTGTGTAAGATCTGGGGCTGATATGGTGTCATTATATACCCTTTTGTCCTCATATTCATTGGACATGAATTTTCCATCATCCTTACGCAGCTATACTGGCACCGGGATGCAGTCAAAGGTTTTAATTTGATTCAAGGTGAGTCATTGATATTTCCTTCTTCTCACCTCAGCTTCATCATCACAGTCAGTCCAAAAGTCTTCTAGATGCTTTTGATGTATTGGTTTTCCCAATATCTTCTACATCCTGCCATAAGGATCATACGATCTGGCTAGGGGAAATGGCTATAAATACATCAATTTATCCCCCCCAATGACATGTTTTATGCTCTTTAAATCTGAGCACATGTACCAGCCCATGGATACTAGAAATAAAATTGGAGGTATCTTCTGCTACGCCTTGTAGGCTTCAACTATTGTGGATACCTGCCTAAAAAATTCCATCAAGACAACCCCATCAATAGGGTATCTTGGAAACATAGGAGGCTATCCCTCAAATCCTTCTATCCTGATGTATGAGAAAGTCATAAACTAGATAAACTAGGCTCCATGCCGATAGACAACTTCTTGAGCTTCCATGCTCAGCCTTTTACTCCTATCCTCCATAGTTTTGACCAGTTGCATGGAGAATGCATCATTTACCAGTTTGTAGTAAGGAGGTACTCCTTCCTTTGTAATTGGGGATAATGATCCCATATGTGTGCATCATTAGCCTCACCACCAGCCTTACCCACTGTCTTGAAAGCATCAAAAGTTCCCTTATATGCACATGAGTACACCACATATGAGGTCATGTAAAATAAACATGTTTGTCCTCCCAGGCTCCTCATTCCCTCATCCAGTGCGTCATTGATGATCTTAGCCCATAGTGGCCTGTTGTCTGCATATACGACCATCTGGATGATCCCAAACATCTAGTTCTCAAAATTTCCAGCATGAGACCTGCCAGTCATCCTACTCAATAGAGTGATCATATATTGGTACTCATCATCAAAATCAAACTTATACAGATGCATGGGTAATTTGACTGAGGCAGCATATGTGCTGCTCTTTGATCTCCATTGGTATATCCTCTTCCTTGCATTTTTCTTATTATTGTTATACTCTGTTTCTAACTTGTGCAGGTCCACACTATATCCTCTTCCTTGCATTTTTCTTATTATTGTTATACTCTATTTCTAACTTGTGCAGGTCCACACTCACTACCTTTTTCTTGACTAGCAGATTGAAAGTGGTGGTAATGCCCTTGACTGAGAAGTTTGCATATATCCTCCCATGTTTCTCTACCCATCTGGTTTCAGGGTTGTAATTTCTAGCACATTCTACTACCAGCTCCAGGGCATCCATAGCATACAAAAAACTAGCTGCATGCCACATACCTAAGACATATACCCCATCTAGAATGGGATTGTCCTTATCATGATCTACTCTTGTCGACCATACTACCAGGTTTATATCTCCTTGGTGTGTATCACCAATAACTTCGTACTTGAACTGTACCCCCTCAGACTGGACAAACATGGACTTGAGGAACTCTGCCTCAGACCTATTTCTTCTAAGATCTGCCATGGATTCCTACAATTAACTCAATATGTTTTACCCTACAGTGTCCACATGCATTTCTACAACATCATGTACTTCTATATCATGTGTACTCTATATATTATTCTTCACTTCATCATGATATGTATTATCACAAAGCCAAACCATAGGTAAAAACAAATATTCTACCTGAAAACACAGAAAATGACAACAGGAGAGTTTACAGTTACTTGCCTGACAATGTTTTCCTCTTGGATTAGGTGACTGATTACAGAGAAGGGCTATAAATGCTAAAGAACACTCGTTCTGTTACGTTGAAGGATCCAATCCATTGACAGGTCGCTGATTGAGGGTTTGACTTCAGAGCTCTATAATTTCTTTATTTATCGCAAGGTGAATGAAAATAACCTTCAAATTTTACCTTTAAAGTAGATCAATAGGATAAATTAGGGTAAAAATGCGTTGTCTTGATCAAATCTGTTGATCATCTGTAGGGAATCCATAGATGCTGCCAAGTGTTCAATTTGCATTTGTAATCGGAGGGAATTCATCTTCTGCATTTAATTGCATTTAATGTCAAGAAAAGGGGGGTGATCTTTGAAATATCAGGGGATATTCAAAATATGACCACCTCTGGATAAAATGACCCCCCGTCTTTGAGCAAAAAAATTGAATGCAAAGGATCGGGTGATATGGTCAAAGTTTTACCATGTGTATATCGGGTCACAAAATTAAGATCAGGGGCTATTCAAAATATGACCCCACTGATAAAATGACCCCCTTTGGAAAAGATCAGGGTGACATCATTATGTCAGTGACATTGTTTATTCATTATGTTTTAATGACGTCATCGTCATATTAGAGAATATGACGGACATCGAATATATACCTCCCCATGGATAGATGGGACAATGACATCATCACCAGCATGATTTCCTTCATTCATCATAATTAGATGACATCACCGTCATATTGACATAGGGTGATATTTGTGAAAAGGGTGATATTTGTAAGATGACTGATGTTAAAAATATGACCCCCTGCGAGATTACTGAAGTCTTTCGACAGGTAGATATCAGTTCTTACTTAAATTTGACGTCCACGCATCATGGACCAGATGATTATTAGGTGATAATCCTATATCAGGGTGATCTTATCTAATATGACTGATGTTTGAAATATGACCCCCCATGCAAAATATCAGGTTTGACCAATCTTTGACTCAACATAACTCTCTTCCCTTAGACAATTTTGGGGTGATCTAAAAGGCAAACCTACTTGGAATTTTGTGTACTTTCCAACCATGACATTAATAATGGGAATTATTAACTTTGACAACTGACCTCATCATGGTGATAGATCCACCCTCTTACAGGGCTACATGCATGACTGATTTTACCAAATTGCCCAAAACAGAAAACAAACAAGCCAAAGCAATAAGAAAAGTTGGGTCCCTATTTTGTCAAGGCAAAATGGGGTGTGTTGTGTAATGACACAACAGCTAGTAGCACTTCAAATTCCTCTATCTTTTCAATCAATCTTTGTGAGAAAATTGCATAGTCAACAACACTTGCACCATTGTACGTATGCACTTCAAATTCAAAGTGGAAGCAAATTGAGAAAATTCAGAAGTGCTTGATCACAAGCAAGTTCAAAATAAAAGGTTCAATTCCTTATGAGATAATGTTGTGTGAAATAGGAGCAGCCCCTATTGAGGCTATTGTTATGATGCATCTGATAAGGTATTTGAAAAAAATTGAGCAAATGGAGGTAGGTAGATGGCCTAAAGTTGTGTTCAATGACACGATAAGCGAAAGAAAGAAGACTTGGATGAGACAAAACATCAAATGGATGAATAAATGGAATATCTTTTTGAATGCTTGCCCCACTAATATCAAAGTGGTAAAGGCTTTTGTTATGGGTAAGTTCTACAAGCGTTTATGGGGGGAAGTTCTTGGGAGGAAGAAGAAATACTATCTTGACGAATTCAACCCTACTTGCGACCATAAAAAAAAAGTGTCATACATAGGGGCTTGTATTTTGTTGAGACCTAAGGTTCTTATTTCTTAATTAAGAACTAATTCTCATCAACTACAGTGTGAAACAAGGCGGTGGAAAAGGCCTAAAGAAACATGGGAAGAACGGGTGTGTATTTTTTGCAATACAGGGGTAGTGGAATAAAAAAAACACTTTATTATGGAGTGTGAGACTTTCAAGGACATCAGGGACAAGTATACCAATAGTTTGGCAGCTCTTTCTTGGCATAGTTTATTCAGTGAAGAGAATGTTGTGAAGTTTGTGGGCCTACTCCTCACTTTGAACAAGAAAAGGATTAAAGTGCAGAAGACTAAAATAACTAGACTGATGGTCCCATAGGCTATTTTTAGCCTTGTACACATTAAAATCTATTCATTCATTCATTCATAAGTTGATGGCATGGATTGAATTACTCTTGCTCTTCTAGAAAAAAATAGCTAAGAAAAGGAGAAATCTATTGATCACTCTCTTCTCTTGGTAAGAGGATCTCACAGATAGAAATGAAATGGTTGTGTGGGATGGGGGTCATAGCAACAACTTCACTCACTTCACAAGGAAGAAGTTCCTAGTGGTGGACTATGTTGTGGATTTGAGGTGTGGAATTTGGACTGATTGTTTCTTGAGTTGTTGCGGTATTCAAATGTTCTCTTCCTACTACTAGTGCTATGAGCCTAGTATCAATGTACATGTGATGAGCTCATCAAAGAAAGTAAGTTATCTTAAGTGAGACTCTTCTCTTATTTGTTTCTATTCATTGAGTTCTCTGATTTTCCTAAGTGTGGGTATGTTTTCTTGAATTTTGTCAAGAACCACCTCAATCCAATCTTATGCAATCCTAGGAAAAATTTGTTGTAAAAACCCAAGTGAAGGATAAAAATTTGGAAAGATAGTGATTTCTTTGTTAAAGTTGATGTTCTTTGCTTTATCTACTTTCTTGTTTTGCATTTCCAAAATGATTGAAAGAGTTGTTTTCTTTCATGTTTTTTAGATAATTTACTAATTTCTATGGGATGCCTCATGATGGAATCAAGGAATTTCTTTTCTCCATGTTTCACTTTTGCACTTTTATATCAAGGCTAAACTATATGTGTGTAAGAAATAAAGCTAATATAAATCTTATTTTGCTTTTATAAAACGAAGCATGAGCTAATTAACTATATGACTTTTTTCATACAATGTATGTTGGATGTTTTTTTGTAGTTTTTTATTTTGAGATACACTTAAAAGTAAAAGAAACTTCTAATCTACTATAGTAAATGAAAGGAAAAATCTAGATCTAGCACTACCTAAGAAAGTAACAAATAAACTTAAACTAGACTAAGAAGCAATAATAGAGTGTTACAATCCTTAGGCAAGATGAGTGATCTAAATACTATGAAATGAAATTGCTTCAAAATTAAAGAACCTTGAAGAATATTTTGGTATTCTTAAAGAAGTATTGTGAATGTGTCCTCAAAGGGTTTAACTTTTATTTTCTTCTTCTCATTTTCTAACCTTGGGGTACTTTGCTTGATGGAAAGGGAAGATTCAATTTGGGGTTGAATTTAGAGTGAATTGCAAGGAAGATAGCATTAGCTTCCCAATATCATTAAATAAAAGGATTTGAAATTGAGGCTATAAAAAGAGGCATACAATTTTATAAGGTGCTCCAATGCTTAGGGAAGGGATGTAGACCTTGTAAGAAAGAATTGGAGAGGAATCCTTAGCTCTTTATCTTAAGGGGAGAAAACTTCTTTGAATTTGCTCAAAGATTGTATGTAAAAATACTCCTCTCATGAATGATAGAGGGACATTTATATAGGAGATGAATGAAGAAGATTAGGGGATAAATAGGAAAAAGATGGGCATGAACGTAAGAAAGGGAGTGATGAAGAAAGCATGGTAAAAAACTAACCATTTAGAGGGAAACTAGAAGAAAACTAACCAAAAATAAGAATCTTATGCTCACTTTAAAAATACAATAAGGTCATCTATGCTAGGGTCTAGGTTACCCCTTCTATTAGGGTGGGTCACTCAAGTGACCCTATAGCTTAATAATAGTTACCTAGGTGACCCTAAGGTCTGCAAAGAAACCTTGTAGCTCAAAATAGGAAACAAGGTTTTCACAAAGAAGAAACATTAGGAAGGCTAGAAAGGTGGAAAGCAAGGATGAAAAACATCAAAGTAAGGATAGTAATATGATGGGACAATTTCCATCAAGTTAGAAAAGGTTATGGGGAGAAAAATGCATGCCATGTAGGTCATGCATTGGACCCCAAATCATTAGACATTTAATATTGACCCATGTAGTTTTAGGTGCTTACAGGGTCCCTTTACACGTAACACCCAGCTAAGTTTTCACCTTAAAAACTAAGTTTTAACCAAAGGTAATAAATTTTTTTTTTTAGTTTTAAGTAGAAAGATAATTTGTTTTTCATTTTAAAACCAAGTAGTTCATCCATCGACTAACAATAATCATGAAATTATAATTGGTACAAAAGGGATCTATCCATCTACAACTTTAAATAATATGATGATTAAAGATACTTAGAACATTTTCAAAATAGAAACTTACCAAAGTCACTGCATCTCGATTGTCGACCATCCAAATTCAAGTCTCAGCAAGCCTCTAGAATATAGAAGAGAAAGTATCTTCAAGGAGCTTAACCTCCAACCACAGATCGTTGGTCTCTCGCACTCCTTCCTGTCTAGAAGTGGCCCTACCCTACTCAAAGAGGATAGACTTAGGATAAACAATGGTGTCAGCCATCTGAGTACTGGTGTTGTGACCTACGTAACTTGTTATCATGCAATCCCCTAGATACCCTCTAGTCAAGCATGACCACTCCATAAGCTATGCCATCCAATCACGGTGAACTATCAATGCACTTGAGGCGGTGCACTACCTTGGCCAAAGGATTTGAATATATTTAGCATTGTGTCAATGCAAGTATTAAATTCACCCACCCCAACTCAACTTGAATTAATCGCAATCCTACAGTTACCTATGTATAAGTTCAATTTAATGACCATGATACCTCTTGGTGTTCCAAACTCATCATGCAATAACACATGGCAGTTAGGTTTACTTCTCTCTTTTTAGCTCATGGAGACATTTCCGTCCATATGTTAAAAGAATGGGATTCTAGCTTACTAGTTAATCAGTTAATGCTATAAGTTTAACAGTTGATCTCAAAGTTAGTCCACTACTTTAAATTATCCAGTCAAGTGTGGACACTAAACTTAACTAAGTTGTTTTAGAAGGGGTTTAACAATAAATCAATTTATAGAATACAAATATTCGAAGACCCAGAGTTAAAATTTAAATACTCTTAAGAATCTTCTTCAACCTATTGAATCTTCAAAAAAGCTTAATCTTTTATCATACTAAGCATTTAGAAATCCTATCATGTTGTTTCTATTTGCAAGAAGAATGCATGCAAGTTAGACTAAACACTTAACTATAGTCTCATTGTGTTTGTCCAAAACTTCATTATTTAACTTGTTTGATTGTATAAATCAAATAGTAACTCTATACCCTCTTTCGAAGACACAACAATTTGAATATTTTTAAAGCAAAAAGAGTTATATACAATAAATAAATGGACTATAACTAGTTATCATTCACAGCAAGAAAAGTATATTCTCCATGGTCGACCAACCAATTATAGATTCAAAACTTGTGGAAGACTGAGTAGTCATACATGTCGACATACATTTCACACTATTATTTCTCATCTGCCGATGGTTAACACATTCTTCAAGTCTTTTATAAAACTAGTTGTCTTTAAATATGACAAGACCAACCAATTATAGTCGGCAGGCCAACTGAAGACACATCCAATGTCGACGTAGGTTAGCCTAGTACGGCTTGGAATAACTTTATAGCTAGTTTTCGATCAAAAACTCAATCTACTATGTGCTCTTCGCATATCCATATACTTCCTAAAGTTAAACAAATGCATCTACACAGTTTTAAATTGACCAATGAAGATTCTTCAAGGAATAAATGTGTTAAGCTGTGAGGTTTAAGACTGCAGTGAGATTCAGAGAACAAAGAGCATTGTTTCTATTTTGAAAGTAATGAAACACTCAGGTCTCAACTTGGTAATCAATTCACACATTCAATCTTCAATGAAATGCTAAGTTCCATTGTATTACAAAGTGGAGCCAATCTTAACAAAACATTCCTGTTTAACCATGACAACGTGTTGGTCATGATGTTAGTCATTCGCAAACATAGAATAAAAGTTACACAACAACCTTTACTCATCTTGAAAGATACGATGAATTCAAAGAATTCATGATCCCAAGTCTCCGTTGATTAGGTCTTAATCTACTGACGTTACTCAGTGGTTGATGTGTGTTGCTGTTTTCCATTCAGGGGCCTTACGTGTTTCTGCACTGTTCATCATCATCATCTTCAAATATCCTGCTCTGGATGTTCGCTCTGCATAAGTCTTCAACAATTCTACCTCTGCACTGTAAATTTAGTCAAATAATGTGCATACAGGCTGATATTTGCATGATTTCTATCATTATTTATGATTCTTTGCATGATGTTGGTCATGATGTTAGTCATTCGCAAACATAGAATAAAAGTTACACAACAACCTTTACTCATCTTGAAAGATACGATGAATTCAAAGAATTCATGATCCCAAGTCTCCGTTGATTAGGTCTTAATCTACTGACGTTACTCAGTGGTTGATGTGTGTTGCTGTTTTCCATTCAGGGGCCTTACGTGTTTCTGCACTGTTCATCATCATCATCTTCAAATATCCTGCTCTGGATGTTCGCTCTGCATAAGTCTTCAACAATTCTACCTCTGCACTGTAAATTTAGTCAAATAATGTGCATACAGGCTGATATTTGCATGATTTCTATCATTATTTATGATTCTTTGCATGATATTTTCAATACTACATGCATTTAACCAAATATGCTAAGGATCTTCAGTTACCTACGGGATTTCAGCATATTTCACTGTTTCTGCTTGTTATTTATCATGATTTGCAGTTATGGTGGTGAATTAATGAAATTGAAAAAAGGAAAAGGGTTAGAGAGTGAGATTCCTAAAATTACTGGACTTAGATCACTGATTCACATACAAGCTCCCATACTTGCAATGAATAGAAGGAAAAACTAGAAATCATACTTCACCAGGACATTCCACAAATCCGCATGATCTAGTGCAAAGCTTCAAAGGAAAGTTGACAACAACATGTAATGAAATGAAAGCGCTTCCGGTTGAACACAGCATTCACCAGTACATATCCAGAAATCAACAGAAGATTACGTAAAATTTACAATCAGGATGTAATCTGGAACTTCATATTCATTCAGTATGCTCAAGAACAGGTACATTTACAGTGATCTGAAGAAAGAACCTTGACATTTCAACAATTCTATCCTCATTAGTCTCAGTAATCCGATCTCCTAACTTATTCTACAGTAATTGACTCTTTGCGCCAGATGCGTCTGTGTATTCTAATGTATTCCTCTCTTTTAAAATGACAAGCTCTGGATGTTATATAGAACAACTGCCAGAAAACGGTTACAATGATCCAAAGATCAGGATCCTCTCATAACAAACAACGGCCTAGATGAAAAGCACATGCTTCGTCAGTTAGCAAATGTACAGCTGGCACAGAATATTCCAGCATCTTCAACTTGATTCGGCCTCCAGCTGGCGAACAGCATATTTGACAATATCCTCCTCATGTCTGGTCCATGTTGACTCTATGCGCAACTTTGTAATGCTCAGCTTCAGCAGCATCATCATGATCTCAACGCTCAGCTTCAGCAGCATCATGACTTCAATGTTCAGCTTCAGCAGCATCATGACTTCAATGTTCAGCTTCAGCAGCATCATGATGACTTCCTGCAAGTAAACAGACAAACATAAGGTTCATCATCATCATGATAAACAACAGGAAGTAAAACGTTTTATTAAACATACCTCCCAATGTGCAGCTACAGGCAAACAGGTCTTACCTGTGAAAATATGCACCAAATGCATAAACAGCACAAAAACAACCAGGTCAACCCTCGTTGACCAAAATTCAGGCAGTCGGGCTTTCAGATTTCCATCGCTTCATGTTTTTGCCCATTTTCTTGTATATCGGGTTCGAAATATGATGATGATGATCTCGGATTATACAAAGAAATAATCGCCTTTCAACCATCCTTAGAAACCGGCTTTGCATCATCATCATATCTGCATCGGCGTGACTACATATGATCAGGGTGACAATTTCACCTTAGGCCGACGGCAACAGTTATACCGACGCCAAAAATCATGATGATGACCAACTATATGCCTTCCGTCTGTCCGCAGGATATTACAAAATATGATGATCCTCCTTTCCTAATGCTCTGATGGAAAGTACATCAGGATGTTTTGTTTTTGCACACTCGGGAAAGAAAGACATCGTCATCATCATCATGATGAAGACAAACAGGAGGACTTGGAAATGATCCTGCCGCTGAGGAAAAATCATGATGACGTCATCGTCATCATCAGACTTGGTTAAAATGCAAAGGGATGACGTCATCGTCATGTTTCGTTAAGATCAGGAGGTAAATGGAATATCGGGTTCCCTCTAAGGAAGATGATCAGGTCATGAAAGCAGCATGACCCCTTTTCGGCTAAGGCGATCCCTCGAAAGGTCAGGATGATGAACATCATCATCATCATATTCGCACTGGGCGATCAAAAATATGATCCTGCCGAAAGTCCTGATGACGTCATCAGGATATCCGGGGCTTGTGTTAATCCTCGAAGATGACGTCATCGTCATCATCATATTGGCGAACAGGATCATACCCTGGAAAATATCCTGCCGAAGGAGAAGGTGATGATGACGTCATCGTCATCATCATATTTGCAAAAGGTTATAATCGTCGGCAGGATGATATTACGAACTGTTGGGAGAGACGAACAAGATCATGATGATCTTGTTCAACACGACTTAAGAAATGAAAATCACCCTCCGCTTCGAAGGATAAGGTGATCATCATGATCACGCAAAAGGAGGTCAGGAGGATATTAGGAAATGTCGGGTCTCGAAATATCATGATGATGTTGATCACCAAGACTATCGTGCGCGCGCAAATTATGCAGATGGCAGATTTCTCTAAGTAAGGTGATATTATAATATCAGCATGATATTATAATATCAGGTGATGTTGGAATATCATGATGATGCTCGCAATGTTAGAATATCATGATGCTGACGATGCTAGAATATCATGATGCTCGCTTGACGGGCAGAACACACTAGCATTTAAGATTGACGTCCGGATGTTTCGGGACTGCATGATTTTCATCAGGTGATAAAGTAAGATCATGATGATGACCTTTGGCGATATAAAAGACCGCCTGACGGGAAAAGATTACTACGACCTAAACTTGACGTCCGGATGTTTCGACCTCAGGATATTATCGGGGGGCTTTTCAAATATCATGATGATGACCTTCATACAGCAATTATCAGGTTTGACCAAAACTTTGACTGCTCACAACTCCCTCATATGGATGAATTTTCAAGTGATGTAAAAGGCAAACCTGCATGGAATTTCAAGCTCTTTCTAACCATGAAGTCATAGAAACAAAATATTAACTTTGAAAAACTAACCTCATGATGATGACCTACCTCATCCTGACCTTCATGATGATGATGCACCTGACTTAAATTTTACCAAAACTGCCAGAAACAGACAACACAAGCCAAAACAAAAGCTGGGTCCCTGTTTTGCCAAGTCAAAATGGGGCGTGTTGTGTAACCACACAACAACTTGCCACCAAAGAAAACAACAAAATTCAAAAGATTCAAGTGATGTGATCATATTCATCTATAGTGTTCTAATTCTGTCTAAGTAAATCATCATGATCTTTGAATGATAAAATTTCATTATGGTGATAAAGCTAACAAAGGATCAGGTGTGTGCAGATGATTAATTATCCTCATCTTGAAAGTAAGTTGAAAACATAAGTAACTGGTGTTAAACTACATAGTTGGAGATCATCCCTCATAGCCAACCTGGATAGAGCCTTGCTGCCAGCAGGTGTCTATAACCCCGGCAAGGTTATCTATACAATCTCCCTAAGTAGAGCCCCACTGCCAGCAGGCGTCCATAGCCCCGGTAGAGTTACTTAGATGGCCTAATTTTATTTTGTTTCTGATTTTCCTTTAAAATTTAAATTTGATATCATCATGTCTGCTCATTTGTACAAGGTGTAGTCACTTGCAGCTTTAGGTTGGAGATTGTATTGGTAGCAAGGGAGTCCCTTTAGATTTTTCACTTAACACCTATACTCATATCTTCAGCAAACCCAAGGCTGTTAGGTGTTTCATTGTGTTTGATTCACTTTGGACAAGAAAAAGTACCCTGATGAAAAGACATCATAAACCTGATCATGAGTATTTATCAGAATGAATTACAATCTATATCTAAATCTGATCTCATCACTTGAATCCTAACAATTTAGTTATTTTCTTAGGTGATGAAGTGCATCATCCTGACTTACCAGAACAAGGTCCCAACCAACAAAACAACAACAACAACAAGCAAACACTGTACAAACAACTATACAAATATACAATATGATACACAAGACTGCCATGAAGTCACTCAGGCCTGGAAATAATGTTTGAGGAATTGTCCATTGACTGGCAACGGGACATCCTCACCTGTCAGGTTCTTAAGCCTATAAGTGTTGTCTCCTAAAATTTCAGAAATCTGAAAGGGACCTATCCATAGTCTATCGAACTTACCATGATCACCTTTCCTTTCATGGGCTTTATCCCACATCAGGACTAAATCTGATATCCTGAAAGCTTTAATTCTGGCTCTCTTGTCAAACCAGCGTTTGACAACAGCCTGATGTTTTGCAAATTGGTCAATTGCTTGGCTTCGTTTTTCTTCCAGATGCATCAACTGAAGCAACCTGACTTCCTGTTTATTATCTATGCCTAGATAGTCTTGGGCAAACTGCAGAGTAGGAATTTTCAAGTTTACAGGGAGGATAGGATCTACCCCATATACTAGCTGGAAAGGTGAGTTTCCTAATGCAATTTTCATTCTAGTTCTGTCTACCCATAAGGCATATTTCAGAAATGAGTTCCATTCCCTGGGATTTTTCTCTATCAATTTTCTTATGATACTCAGTAAATTCTTATTGGTGGATTCTGCTAATCCATTTCCCTGGGGATAGTAATTGGATGAGAACTTAAGTATAATCCCATGATCAAAAGCCCAACTTGACAATTTAGTGGAAATGAAGGCAGAACCATTATCACTTACCAATGCATAAGGAGTTCCATACCTGGTGACAATGTTGCTTTCCAGAAATTTAATGACATCATCAGCAGTACAAGTTTTGCTGCTGATAGCCTCAGTCCATCTGGTACAATAATCAGTAATTGTTAGGACATACCTCTGGCCTGAAGAAGATGGAGGATTGATTGGTCCTATGAAATCCATGCCCCATTGTGCAAATGGGCGCTCCTCCATCACTGGCTGCAATGGTTGTGCAGCATATTTTTCTCTGTTGGCAGCAACCTGGCAAACATGACAACATTTAACATGATCAGCTGTGTCTTTAAAAATTGTAGGCCAGTAATATCCTGCTCTGAGGATTGCATGTGTTGTGGCCAACGCTGATCCGTGGGCAGTTCCAAACTTGTCATGTAACTCTGTCAAGACTTTATTAGCTTCTGGTTTCTCTAAGCATCTCAGGTATATCCCTTCATAATTCTTTTTAAACAGGGCTCCTCCCTTCATCATATATTTCTGGGATCTCATCTTCAAGGCTCTTCTCTGTGAAGCCTGCATCCTCAAAGGACATCTTCCAGTGATCAGGATGTGCCTGATGTCTGAATACCATTCTTTATTGTCTTTCTCATCTATCACATACTGCTGACTGATGATGTTTGGATCAGTTTCAGATATCATCTGGCTCAGAGCCTGTCCTCGTACTAGCTTCATGGGTGTGATCTCCATGTCATATTCTTGTAGTACCGTAATCCATTTGGCCCTTTTTTCACCAGGTTCACTCTGCATCAGCAGCATCTTTACTGCTGCATCTGGTACCACAGCAATCACTTTGCTCCTCAGTATATAATGTCTGAACTTTTTTACTGCTCTGACTAATGCAAGTGCCTGTCTTTCAACATCTACATATCTCAACTCAGCATCCCTGAAAGGACAACTCATGAAGGCAATTGGTTTTTCTTCTTTATCTTCATTTCTTTGAGTTAACACTGCTGCAGAAGTATACTCTGAAGCAAATGAGTAGATGTAGAAATCTTTTGTATAATCTGGACTAATGAGGACAGGAGCATCTGAAATGGCCTTCTTTATATCTTCAAAAGCAGCTCTGGCTTCTGGTGTCCAGTCAATTTGTGCATCTTTTTTCAACATGGCATTCAGCGGTCTGACAATCTCAGCAAAGCCAGTGATGAACTTCCTCACAAAATTTATCTTACCAAAATAAGATTTAAGCTCCTTTTTGCTTCCTGGAAGTGGTAATTTCATAATAGATTCCACCCTGTCAGGATCAATGATAATCCCATCTTCTGTGATCAGGTGGCCTAGTAACTTTCCTGTTGTGACCCCGAATATGCACTTCTTGGGATTCAAAGATATTCCATATTCTTCACACTTCTTCAGCACACTTCTGAGGTCAGCAACATGATTTCCCCTTTCTTTGGAGAACACTATCAGGTCATCCATGTAGATGACTATACATTTTCCTATTAAGCCTCTGAAGGCTATGTCCATTGCTCGCTGGAATGTAGCTCCAGCATTTATCAATCCAAACGGCATACGTCTATATGCAAATATCCCCCATTTTGTGTCGAAGGCAGTCTTTAATCTGTCAATTTTATCAACCATCACTTGGTTGTATCCTGAAAACCCATCCAAGAAGGACATCATCTTGGCTCCATTTACCATCTGCAGAACTTCATCCAAAGAGGGCAAAGGATAGTTATCCTTTTCTGATGCTCTGTTCAGGTTCCTGAAATCCACACACAATCTGATGTCTCCATTCTTCTTCCTGACTGGTACCAGATTTGCCACCCAAGTGGAGTGCCTTACCGGAAATATTATCCGGGCATTTAACAATTTCTTGACCTCTTCAAGGATGATGGGCTCAAGCAGAGCATTGACTGGCCTCTGCTTCTGTCTGAAAGGTTTTGCCTCTGGCTTGAGGGGTATAGTATGAGTTATGACAGAAGTGTCATACGTCTTCAGCTCGTCATAAGTCCATGCAATTACATGTATATAATCCTTAAGGGCTTGAGTTATTCCATCTAACTCTTCAGCTGTACAAACCTTACCCAACAAGACATTCTTCTTGTCATCAGCTTGTCCAATATTCACCTGTGAATATTGACCTCCATCTGCCTTAGGTAGATCCTTATGCTTGAGCATATTATCCAGATCAAAGGCTCTTTCTAATTCAATCATACCTTTGGGAATTGTGTTGCCAGGCAACTCTAAAATCTCATCTTCTTCCCAGACATGATCTTCCATACCATTTTCATCTATGATCTGAGCTTCAAATACATCTCTGTTTGATATGAAGTCCATGATGTGCTGATCATCATCAAACACTTGGAGATTAGTCACATTGTCAGGTACCGAAGGTACTGACACCAATTCTACTGCAAATCTCTTCAGACCAGATATAGACAGTGGTTCCAGCGTACTGGCGGCCTGAGCAAGTGCATCTGCCCTTTGGTTCTGTTCTCTTGGCACATGAACGATGTTGAAGGCATCAAAGTCTTCAATCAGGTCCCACACACGATGTCTGTAATTTGACAGCTTTCTGTAGTTACAAGAGTAGATTCCTCGTACTTGCCTCACAACTAGTTCTGAATCTCCAAAGACATGCAGGATCTTCACCTTCTTCTTATGAGCAAACAACAGTCCGTGAATCAGAGCTTCATACTCTGTGACATTATTAGTGCAGGGGAACTGTAATCTGTAAGCTGCTAAATGGGATTTCCCTGATGGATCAGTAAGGTCAATCCCTACTCCAGAACCTTGCTTGGATTTGGATCCATCAAACCTCAGGATCCAAGGCTCATCTTCAGCAGGACATTTATTTGAACTTTCCTTTTTCTTTGCAGCTCTGGCTGCTGCTCCGCCTGATATCCACCTTAACTTAGGTGTGTCATCTTTGAGCTTCCTCTTTCCTTTATCTGATGAGCCTGATGGCTTTTCTGTTTTCTCTTCCATCCTAGCAGGAGGACGATGCTCAGCACATACAACTTCATGCTTCTTCAAAATGTGCAAGCACAGTGAGCAAGTGGTTTCTGAGTGAGGCGCCTCATGCAGCCTACACCAACTTTTGATTAAAACCTCCTGGGGAGATCTACACTGTTGTGTTATTTTTTTTATTTCTTTGACCAGAAATTCTTCGAACTTCGTCAGGTCACTGCCTTTATCCTCATCAGACAACTCGTAATCCGGTTCCATGAAGCAATCACTACCAGGAGTGATCTTTTCCTTTCTCGCATCATTTGTCTGATTGGACACCAGGATCTCTTCTATTTTTCGGATATGATCCTCATCAGGATCCGTCGACTCTTCTGTTCCTGCAGAAGACAAATAAAAATTAGTATCATCATCATCATCAAATGTAGCACTCACCTCGGAATATGATGATGATGCTTCACTATACGTCTGCTCCAGCATGATCATGTCCAAGCATGGTTCGCAAGTCTTTTCCGAGTGTGCTTCGCCATGCAATCTGCACCATCCGTCAATCAAGATATCATTAGCAGGTATATTTAATAATTGACAACGTTTTATCTGAGTAGATAAATGCATCTGAAAATCCCTGAAGCGATCCATTTCATTCTCATTATCAGGATCATTATTAAGTTCTACGACTGGCATATCCTCATGATAATCATCATCATGATGATGATGAGCATCAAGCATCAGGATCTCTTCTATTTGGATAGTTTGCGGCCTGATGTGATAAACTCCAGGTTCTACGTTTACATACATGATCTCATTTGTTCTGTTATATTCGGTGATCATATGTTTCATCCTAGGCTCAGCATCAATCCTGATCTGATTAGGTATACCTTTCCATGGCAACCACATGTGACTGAAGTCTGTGGACATGTATCCGTTAAGCGTTTTAGACCAGTCCCGGCTAAGCAACATCCCATATGTATCAGGTATGTCAACTACCTGAATGTCAATGTAATACTGGATCCTAGGATCAGACGCTAGCTGCATGTGAATATGAGTGAGTTCTCCTACGACACTTACTTCTGTCTTGTCCAGTTGAGTGACCTTCTTTAATGATTTAGCAGGATGCAGTCCTAATGCGTTGCATATTGACAAAGGCATAACATTAGTTGAGGCTCCTGAATCAACTAAGCAGTTGTGCAAATTCTTACTGAACATTCTTATGGTGAGGAGAAACGGTGGTGATTCAGTTTTATCTCTGTACAAGGTCATGTGAGAGGTTTCAGCAGCTTGGACTGTGGCTGACACTTTGGGCTTGACAGTGCTATCTTTAGCAGTATGGTCTCTGCTATTAGATTGACTCGAAAGGTGATTATCCTCTTTAGAAGCAGGATCATCCAGCGACTTCATGAATGCCTTTTTGATGGCAGGAGTTTTCAGTAACTCAGATAGGGACAGGCTGATCTTGATTTTCTTCATTTCATCAGCCAAATAGCTGACTAACCTGTCAGACTCATGAGGTGCATTTGCAACTTTTGTTACTGTGTTTTGAGGGGACAAGTACTGAGCATTCACCTTAGGGAACCCAGGGTTATTGCTAGCCTTAGGATCAGGAGGTGTGTTGAAGTTGTTTGGAGGTAGAGATGATGTCAATGGACCAGCAGGTCTGTTGGCATTACTCCTCAGGTTATAATTGTGCTTACCAGGGTATTGCTGCTGGTATGCATGTACTTCCTCATGCTCTCTTGTAGGTTCATTTTCATCCTCAAAAGGGAAGACATAATTTGCTTCAAAGGTTAAGGCAGATTCTTCACAGGTCTGATTATAATCCTGATGAGGCTGATTAGTGTAGGTTTCCAGCACGAAAGCTGAATCATATCCACAAGGAACTATTTCATTTCCTTCTGCCTGAGGTGGATTTCCAGAAGTATTAGACACTTCAGTCTGAAAGATGCTGGCAGCAATCCTAAACTGTGGACAATCTAATTCTGCATGTGCATTGGTGTTGTGAATCCTGCACCAATTGGTAAGGGCTGCTTCAGCAAGATTGACCCTAGTAGTCTGTTTGGCTTCACCAGGAGGCTGATTGTCTAGGGGTGATGGTAATGAACCATTATTTGTCCTAGAGTTCCATACTCTGGGCTACCTAGGAGGATTATTATTATTTGCAGCACTACTGTTGAAGTTATTGTTGTATCCTCTGTCAGGGTAATTTGGTCTATCATTGGAATAACTCCTATTCTGACCTGACTGTGAATAAAACCCTTGATTTCTCAAGTGTGTCACTTCTGTGGTGAGTTTTCTCAACTGAGCAGCAATTTCTTTGATTTCCTCTTTCTCCTCTTGAGCTTTGGCCACTACATTTTCAGGCTGAGGCTGGAAAAAGGAAGATCCATGGTTATTATGAGATAGATCTGTACCCTGAGGTGTCTGAGTATGTGCAGGATATTGTGGCAATTGGCCATTTCCATTAGGAGGAGGCATGATACTCAATGGAGGTACTTGCAAAGGTGCAGGCATGATTGCTGGGGGCATCACTGCTCCATTTGGATATTGTGCAGGATATTGCGAAGGATAAGTTGCAGGATACTGTGCTGGATATTGTGACTGCATGCCAGGCAAAGCAGGGAATGCTATATTTGGAGTAGGAGCAGGTATCAGCTGTTGATTTACCTTGATAGCTTCTTGAAAAGCTCCTGTCAATGTGGTGATCGCAGGATGTGTTCTCCTGATGAACATGGCAGTTAATGGATCCAGGGCTGAATAATAAATACTTCTAGCAGCATCATCAGCCACCACATATGGGGTAACTAGCTTGGACAACATTTTCTGGAACCTAGCATTGAAATTTGCAATAGGTTCATGCTCCAATCTCTTAATTGTGGCAAACAGGTGGTAATTCATGGATGGATCAATAGGGACCTTGAATCTGTCAAGAAAGGCCTTCTCTAAGACAGCCCACGAACCTACAGAAGATTGACCAAGACTGATGAACCAATTATAAGCCTCTTCCCCTAAGGAAAAAGGGAATAATCTGCACACCACATCCTGATGTTCTATTCTGGCTCTGCAGCAAGCTTCTTTAAACGTCCTGATATGATCATCCGCATCCTGATAAGGATGGTATTTTGGACAAAGCTTGTCCGGATACTTTGGTAACTCATGATACGCAGTAAAGGTCAATGGTGATTCTGCTGCAAAGAACGACATTGCAACCTGAGGGGGCTGAACTGGTGGTGCAGTTGGCTGAGGTTGGACTAAAGGTATACCCTGAGGTTGGACAGGAGGTGTCACTGGTATACCTGAAGGTATTTGTAAACCAACGGGAGTTACAGGAGGAGGTCTTGGTGAAGCTCTGGACGTACTAGACTCTGGAGTATGGTGAACGTCTACAGTCTTAGGTCTAAAACCTCTGACAGGCAATTCTTCGAAAATTTCACTATGTCTAGACCTGGTATTTATCCTGTGAGCCAGGATTTCTCGATTTGGAGGCCAATTAGCTGAAACTTTGCAAATATTGGCTGGATTCCACCGGATGAGGTGATATTTGCGGTCAACTTGCAAATCAGACTAAATATTTACGCGATATTTGCGAAGATACTGCAAATATGACAGGATATTGGGATATTTCGACCGGCAGCACCAGATCTCGCGTGTTTAAGGCTCAAATCCTCAAAGCTTGGACAAATTTATGCATCTTTGGCCAATATTTAGTGAATCTAAAGAAATCTACTGTAAAGCTTGCAATATTTATGTGAAATTTGGAAATCTTTACACAGAATGTGCAAATACAAACTTGTCGCAGCAAATATTTACGCAATTTGATGAAATTCACAAATGATCTGAAGTTACCTTACTCTGAGCGTCATCAAACCTGAAAGTACTGATGATGAACGTGATCTTCCGGACTCGGCCCTCCTTCTAGCGCCAATTTATGTTGGTCATGATGTTAGTCATTCGCAAACATAGAATAAAAGTTACACAACAACCTTTACTCATCTTGAAAGATACGATGAATTCAAAGAATTCATGATCCCAAGTCTCCGTTGATTAGGTCTTAATCTACTGACGTTACTCAGTGGTTGATGTGTGTTGCTGTTTTCCATTCAGGGGCCTTACGTGTTTCTGCACTGTTCATCATCATCATCTTCAAATATCCTGCTCTGGATGTTCGCTCTGCATAAGTCTTCAACAATTCTACCTCTGCACTGTAAATTTAGTCAAATAATGTGCATACAGGCTGATATTTGCATGATTTCTATCATTATTTATGATTCTTTGCATGATATTTTCAATACTACATGCATTTAACCAAATATGCTAAGGATCTTCAGTTACCTACGGGATTTCAGCATATTTCACTGTTTCTGCTTGTTATTTATCATGATTTGCAGTTATGGTGGTGAATTAATGAAATTGAAAAAAGGAAAAGGGTTAGAGAGTGAGATTCCTAAAATTACTGGACTTAGATCACTGATTCACATACAAGCTCCCATACTTGCAATGAATAGAAGGAAAAACTAGAAATCATACTTCACCAGGACATTCCACAAATCCGCATGATCTAGTGCAAAGCTTCAAAGGAAAGTTGACAACAACATGTAATGAAATGAAAGCGCTTCCGGTTGAACACAGCATTCACCAGTACATATCCAGAAATCAACAGAAGATTACGTAAAATTTACAATCAGGATGTAATCTGGAACTTCATATTCATTCAGTATGCTCAAGAACAGGTACATTTACAGTGATCTGAAGAAAGAACCTTGACATTTCAACAATTCTATCCTCATTAGTCTCAGTAATCCGATCTCCTAACTTATTCTATAGTAATTGACTCTTTGCGCCAGATGCATCTGTGTATTCTAATGTATTCCTCTCTTTTAAAATGACAAGCTCTGGATGTTATATAGAACAACTGCCAGAAAACGGTTACAATGATCCAAAGATCAGGATCCTCTCATAACAAACAACGGCCCAGATGAAAAGCACATGCTTCGTCAGTTAGCAAATGTACAGCTGGCATAGAATATTCCAGCATCTTCAACTTGATTCGGCCTCCAGCTGGCGAACAGCATATTTGACAATATCCTCCTCATGTCTGGTCCATGTTGACTCTATGCGCAACTTTGTAATGCTCAGCTTCAGCAGCATCATCATGATCTCAACGCTCAGCTTCAGCAGCATCATGACTTCAATGTTCAGCTTCAGCAGCATCATGACTTCAATGTTCAGCTTCAGCAGCATCATGATGACTTCCTGCAAGTAAACAGACAAACATAAGGTTCATCATCATCATGATAAACAACAGGAAGTAAAACATTTTATTAAACATACCTCCCAATGTGCAGCTACAGGCAAACAGGTCTTACCTGTGAAAATATGCACCAAATGCATAAACAGCACAAAAACAACCAGGTCAACCCTCGTTGACCAAAATTCAGGCAGTCGGGCTTTCAGATTTCCATCGCTTCATGTTTTTGCCCATTTTCTTGTATATCGGGTTCGAAATATGATGATGATGATCTCAGATTATACAAAGAAATAATCGCCTTTCAACCATCCTTAGAAACCGGCTTTGCATCATCATCATATCTGCATCGGCGTGACTACATATGATCAGGGTGACAATTTCACCTTAGGCCGACGGCAACAGTTATACCGACGCCAAAAATCATGATGATGACCAACTATATGCCTTCCGTCTGTCCGCAGGATATTACAAAATATGATGATCCTCCTTTCCTAATGCTCTGATGGAAAGTACATCAGGATGTTTTGTTTTTGCACACTCGGGAAAGAAAGACATCGTCATCATCATCATGATGAAGACAAACAGGAGGACTTGGAAATGATCCTGCCGCTGAGGAAAAATCATGATGACGTCATCGTCATCATCAGACTTGGTTAAAATGCAAAGGGATGATGTCATCGTCATGTTTCGTTAAGATCAGGAGGTAAATGGAATATCGGGTTCCCTCTAAGGAAGATGATCAGGTCATGAAAGCAGCATGACCCCTTTTCGGCTAAGGCGATCCCTCGAAAGGTCAGGATGATGAACATCATCATCATCATATTCGCACTGGGCGATCAAAAATATGATCCTGCCGAAAGTCCTGATGACGTCATCAGGATATCCGGGGCTTGTGTTAATCCTCGAAGATGACGTCATCGTCATCATCATATTGGCGAACAGGATCATACCCTGGAAAATATCCTGCCGAAGGAGAAGGTGATGATGACGTCATCGTCATCATCATATTTGCAAAAGGTTATAATCGTCGGCAGGATGATATTACGAACTGTTGGGAGAGACGAACAAGATCATGATGATCTTGTTCAACACGACTTAAGAAATGAAAATCACCCTCCGCTTCGAAGGATAAGGTGATCATCATGATCACGCAAAAGGAGGTCAGGAGGATATTAGGAAATGTCGGGTCTCGAAATATCATGATGATGTTGATCACCAAGACTATCGTGCGCGCGCAAATTATGCAGATGGCAGATTTCTCTAAGTAAGGTGATATTATAATATCAGCATGATATTATAATATCGGGTGATGTTGGAATATCATGATGATGCTCGCAATGTTAGAATATCATGATGCTGACGATGCTAGAATATCATGATGCTCGCTTGACGGGCAGAACACACTAGCATTTAAGATTGACGTCCGGATGTTTCGGGACTGCATGATTTTCATCAGGTGATAAAGTAAGATCATGATGATGACCTTTGGCGATATAAAAGACCGCCTGACGGGAAAAGATTACTACGACCTAAACTTGACGTCCGGATGTTTCGACCTCAGGATATTATCGGGGGGCTTTTCAAATATCATGATGATGACCTTCATACAGCAATTATCAGGTTTGACCAAAACTTTGACTGCTCACAACTCCCTCATATGGACGAATTTTCAAGTGATGTAAAAGGCAAACCTGCATGGAATTTCAAGTTCTTTCTAACCATGAAGTCATAGAAACAAAATATTAACTTTGAAAAACTAACCTCATGATGATGACCTACCTCATCCTGACCTTCATGATGATGATGCACCTGACTTAAATTTTACCAAAACCGCCAGAAACAGACAACACAAGCCAAAACAAAAGCTGGGTCCCTGTTTTGCCAAGTCAAAATGGGGCGTGTTGTGTAACCACACAACACAACGTAGAGAAGAGATGAAAAAAACCTGAAGAAAATTTCCAGTGACTGCTTCAAAACTGATCTAAGAGCTCATTCTTTTCTTATCCGCTCACATTCACTTCATGCTCGGCCTCCTCTTCACTTCCTCTCTGCATTCCCTATCCTTAAAACTGACTCCCTACCTCCTCTATATCCCATTCTCCCTGCCAAGGAAAAACTAAACATCCCACTCTCAAGACCACGCCCTAACAATTAGGTAACTACCCTGAATGGCTTAACCATCTCCTCCTTTCCATGACCACTACACAGAAATGGTTCGGTTTTCCCACTAAATTTGCAACTACTCTACAAAGTGGAGCTCAACACTATGTGAGGTGGCAGTTTATAGTTTGGAAAAGCTGTCACACTACTCATAACTGATTATGAGTTTAAATCAAAAACAAATCTAGAAATAATGGCTGAGCTGACAACCCATCCATAAAGTTTAAAGCTCAAGAACTAATAGATTGTTTTTGAATATAAGACATCATAATAAAGACTTGAGTGAGCCCCTTTGAGCTACTGCCCGATTACTAACATCATAAAAGAATAAAGGAATTACCCCAAAATGACTATTTAAATATAACTAATATAATTTTGTATATTCCATTACAATATGACCAAAGGTATTACACACAATGGTCTCAAGATTTAAAACATTATTTAAACATTTTATTATATGATAATAGCCCAATATAGAAACAATTCTACATCCGTCAAATTTCGCAAGTAAATGTTTACATCATATGCTCATAGAGCTTTATGACAATGACGACGATTTGAGCATAAACACAAAACAAGGTTTGGGGTCGACTTATGCACAACTTTCAACTTTTACGCCAAACTACTAAACAAGACATGACATACAACGCATTCTCAAGTGTAGACATATATATATATATATATATATATATATATCGGTCATCCATATTTGCCGACATGATTCAGAGTATTACGACACATATGTCGATTTCCCATACTCATTACGACAACTACGAAAAGAAGAAAGACCTATTCTTGCAAACCTTGACATTTGGTCTAAAATTGACTTAGCCCAAAATCAATACTTAACTCAAGGCTACTAGGTTTATCTACCTGATGTTCGTTTTCAGTGGCAAGCACCCATGGGTTATTCTAGAGTCTATTCTCTCTTTTTTAGAGATACTTTCTCTTCTTCTTTCTTCCTGGCGAACATGTTCCATCTATTCCTATCATTGACAATCTCACATACAATTTGTGGTCAGAGTACCAATGTTCTGATCAAAACACATTTACATCAAATCATTTCATTTTCATATCGAAAAGGCATTTTAATTCATAACATCAAATTGATCATAATCAAGTAAAAATCCATAATTTCATAAAATTAACCTTTTCTATTCATATCATCATTTTCTATGATGTTAAAACATATCCACATGACTGTACTATTTAAGAAATGTAAATAGTAATATTGAATCAAAAAAGGGAATGTAACATATCTTTCCCCTATAGAATCATCATCCCTGATGATTGAGTTTATCAAGAAAAATTTTAACATAAAAAACAACTTTTATATTTTAACATTAATGTTTTTAAAAAGATGAGGAAATCTTTGGTGGATGTCATTATAGTCTTCCCAAGTGGTGCTATCCTCGCCATATTGGTCCCACTAAATTTTGCATTGGAAAACCTCTCGATTACGCAAATGAAGTTTACTCATTTCGAGCACCTTGAGTGGCTCGATCACAACCACTCCTAGCTCTTATATCTATCAAGAATTCCATTTAAGAATGTGGTCATTACCTACAAAATACTTCTTTAGGTAAGAAACATGAAAAACATTATGCATTTTGGACAAGACTAGAGGTAGAGAAATTTTGTAGGCCACTGGATTGATAATCTCAAGGACTTCAAAAGGTCTAACAGATCGGGGAGCCAACTTTGATGATTTATCAAACTTGATTGAGCTTTTATGGGGTTTCACTCACAAAAGAACTTTCTCTCCAATGGAGAATTGTCTAGGCACCCGTTTGTGATCTGCATAACGTTTTTGCCTGTCATTGGCTTCCACCAACCTTTTCCTAATCATTTTCACTTTTTCTTCCATATCTGCTAGCATTTCTGGTCCAATGCTTATCCTATCTTCCAGCTTCTACCAACTTATAGGAGTTCTGCATTTCCTTCCATATAATGCTTCAAATGGTGCCATCTTAATGGCAGAATGATAGGAATTATTATAGGTAAATTCAACAAGAGGTAAATATTCCTCCCATCTGTATTGTTGGTCCATGCAATACATTCTTAAAAGATCCTCTAAAACTTGATTAACCCTTTCAATTTGTCCATTGGTTTCAGGATGGTAAGCGGTGCTCACATTGAGTTTAGTCCCTAGTGCTGAAAATAAAGTTTGCCAAAATCGGGAGGTTATTCGAGCATCTCTATCGGATATAATCTTTTCAGGTACCCCATGTAATCTAAATATTTCTTGCACAAACTTCTGAGCCAAAATATGAGCTCCATCTGTCAAATTTCTAGGAATAAAATGTGCTACTTTGGTTAGTTTATCTACTACAACCAAAATTGCATCATGTCTATTCTTAGAAATTGGTAACCCTTGAACAAAATCCATACTAACAACCTGCTATTTCCATTCTGGAATATCATGTGGGTATAACAATCCGGCAGGATGTTGGTGTTCAGCCTTCACTCTCTGGCATTCCCAGCAACTTGCTACAAACCTTGTAGCATCACTTTTCATTCCTTTCCAAAAGTATAGTGGTTTGACATTAGCTAAAAGTTTTGTTACTCTTGGGTGTCCGGAATAAGGTGCACAATGAACTTCCTTCCAAGCAAGGTTTCTTAGTTCTACAAAATTAGGAACGTAAATTCTTCCCCTAAATCTTATTGATCCATCTGACTCAAAACAGAATCCATCATATCTTAGATCTTTGGGATTTATAAACAGATCTTGCTTCACCTGTTCGTAATATTCATCTCCAGATAAACTGTACAATACTAGATCTTTAAAATTAGCATGAATAGAGATTATAGAAGCTATGTGTCTTCTTCTGCTTAAAGCATCAGCTACTTGGTTTTCTTTACCTTTGATGTAAGAAATCTCAAAGTTGTAATATGATATTAGTTCTAACCATCTCCTTTGTCTTGCATTGAGATGAGGTTGTGTAAATATGTAACGAAGACTTTGATGATCTATTTTTAGTATAAAAGTCTTTCCCAAAAAATAATGTCACCACATCTGAAGGGAGTGAATCACTGTCGCCAGTTCTAAATCATGAGGAGTGTAATTATGCTCATAGTTTTTCAACTTTCTTGACTCATAGGCTATTACATGCCCATTTTGCATAAGCACGCCTCCTAACCCTTCTACAAAGGCATCGGTAATAACCTCAAATTGCCCTTCAGGATCAGGGACTTTCAAAATTAGTGTTGTTGTTAACTTTTCTTTTAATAAATTGAATGCCTTTTGACATTCATCTGTCCAAACAAACCGTTTCCCCTTTCTATGTAAAGAAGTGATTGGACTAGCAATACTTGAAAAATTCAAAACAAATTTCCTGTAATATCCAGCCAATCCCATAAAACTTCATACTTATGAAACATTGGAAGGTACAGGCCATTCCATAATAGCCTTTATTTTAGCTAGGTCAACTGATATAGTATGTCCCAAATACTGCACTTCTTTCTGGAAGAAAGTGCATTTCAAGAGTTTTGCATACAATTTGTGTTCTCTTAATCGTTGCAAAACAATTTGAAGGTGTTGTCTATGCTTCTCCTCATTTTTGGAATATATCAGAATATCATCTATGAAAACTAGGACAAATTTATCAAGGCAATCTCTAAAAACACTATTCATGAGATTCATGAAAGCGGTTGGTGCATTAGTCAATCCAAAAGGTAACACAGTAAACTCATAATGACCATATCTTGTTCTAAATACAGTCTTGTGAATATATTCATTTTTCAACCTCAACTGATGGTATCTAGATCTCAAATCTGTCTTAGAAAATACTACTGCACCACACATTTGGTCAAATAAATCATCAATACGTTGTAGTGGATACTTATTCTTTATCGTTGCCTTATTTAGCATATGATAATCTATACACAGTCTAAGGGTTCCGTCCTTCTTGACAAAAATAACCAGAGCTCCCCATGGTGATACACTTGGCCTAATTAGACCTTTAGCCAATAGCTCCTACAATTGAGCCTTCAATTCCATAAGTTCAGTAGTGGTCATTCAGTATGGAGCTTTAGATACTGGCTCAGATCCTAGTTTAATATCTATGGCAAAGTCAAAGGTTCTTTTTGGAGGCAAGCCTGGCAGTTCCTCAGGAAATACATCATTGAAATTATGAAGATAAGGGTATTTTTCCTCAAATCTTTGCTTCTCTAAAGCTTCCTCTACTAGGTCCATTTTGACTGCAAAAAGTTGACATCCCTTACGCCTAGCCCGTTTTAATTATTTTGAAGAAATAGACCTGATCCTTATTTCCCTTTGAATACCCTAAAAATTAACTTTATTTCCTTTATCATCCAAACACTCAATTGTTTTATGAAAACAATCCACCTTGGCCCTATGTTTCCACAGCCAATTCATTCCTAAAATGACATCGTAGGACCCTAAAGGTGCTACATATAAATTTACCTCGGTGGAGAAGTTTGAAATATCAATCTTAGCTTTGAACAAAAATTGCTCTACCTGAGCCTTTGAGTGATTAGCATATTCAACTGTCCACGGTTTTGACATAAAACCAGCTCTTCTAGGAAATTTACTTAAGACTCTAGATGACACAAAATTCTTTGTTGCACCAGTATCAATCAGAATAGAAATAGGGACTCCAAATAAAGTACCTGTCATCTCAATGGGAGTAATCTGATACTCATCTTGTCAATTGTCAAGGGCAGCGTGAATCCTTTGTTGAAACGCTTCTTGCTGTGAAGGAAGTACCATGTTCCTATGCTGTCCATTCTACTTTTTATTAGGACAACGACTAGCATAATGATCTCCACCACATGAAAAACAACCTCCAATTGGTCCTCTCTTCTCATATGGTTTACTCAAAGCATCATCGTTCCTCTTAAAATTGTCATTTTTCTTAAAGTCTTCATTTCTTCGTTCATTACCAAATCCCCCTTTATTTTTTTGATTTCCTTTATCATACCTCCTATTTCCATATCCTTTATCATTCTTCCTTTTATACGTCTGATCATTGAAGTTCTTATCAAATCTCTTACGCTTCTTTTCACGATAAGTAGAAATGGATTTGATCTTCTATTCCTGCTTAATTACTTTCTCATACACCTGGTCCATTGTGTTCGGACCATGCACCTCCACCTCTCCGCCAATCTGAGGATTGAGTCCCATAATAAATTTTCTTATCCAAAATCTTTCATCATTTTGATACTGAGGAACATACTTCAACAATCTAGTAAAATTTTTTGCATATTTAACCACGGACAAATCACCTTACCTGAGATTTTGAAAATCTGTTATCTTTTGATCAAAATACAGCTGTCATAACCACCTTTTTCAAAAAAGTTCCACAAATTCATTCCATGTCACCTTCAAGGGGCTTAAATCCAGTTCCATCTACTTGTTCATCCACCATGTGGATGCTTCTCCAGATAGCTGATATCCTCTCCACACTGCCTTTGTAGTCTCAGAATAATTTATGATTTCAAAGTACTTCTCCATTTCTGTTAGACATGCTTCTGGTGCATCACCATTTTTCATTTCATCAAATTTGGGAGGGATAATCTTTTTCATATCCTTAGATAGTTCCAATGCAAGTTTGTCTTTTGTCTCTTGATTCTCACTTGACGTGCCATGCTCTCGTTGCTTACTTTTACTCGCATTATTAGAATACTCATTTTCACCCTCCGTATTCCCAGTTTCATTCACTTTCATTTCCAATTTGCCCAACCTTTCCTTAGTTTCAGTAAGCATATTAAGAATTCTATCCAATTTATCAGTGGAGTTATCCTGAGAGTTGTGACCTTCCCGATCTTCTCTCTCAGTCAACTCTGATTGATCCATGTTTATTTGTTTTCTCACTTGCTTTAGCAAGTACTAATTAGTTCTATGATTTATCATTTTGAATATTATCAAAACATATCAATTGCTCATAACCATAGTTATTCTCAAACCAAAATTTGTCTTTATTATATTTTGCACAACAGTATATACATTCTTTAAGGATAGACACATTTCATGTTTCACTCAGTATTTACAAGAGGGGTGTAACCTTTGAATTCTTTGTCTGACACATATTCACAAGGTGTATAACCCTCAGATTTGCTATCGGATGACAGTACAATGATTTCAGCTCTAGGTGGTATATGAGAATCTCTAGTGATCATTGGTAGACTAATAGGGCAACAATTGACCATAATTTGAGCTACCATCCTAGATGTCTCTAGGAGTTCTTTTTTTTTCATTTGTTTGAGTCGTGATAGAGAATTGGCAAAAGTTTCCACATCATCTAGCCAAATGTCATTTTCATCATTTGTTTTATCAATAGTCTTGATCATCGCAAGTCATCTCTGCTTAGCTTGCAGATAACGTTCCTTACTAGCGAAGGACTTCCTTGCAGTTTTCTTGAGACGTACCATCCTGGCACAGTAAATCAAATCATTAGCTACCCACATATTGTTGATTCTTAATTAGCTTAGTGGACTCATCGGCCCTAATGCTAAACCTAGTAAGCTCTGATACCATATGTAACACCCAGCTAAGTTTTCACCTTAAAAAGTAAGTTTTAACCAAAGGTAATAATTTTTTTTTAGTTTTAAGAAGAAAGATAATTTATTTTTCATTTTAAAACCAAGTAGTTCATCCATCGACTAACAATAATCATGAAATTATAAGTGGTACAAAAGGGATCTATCCATCTACAACCTTATATAATATGATGATTAAAGATACTTAGAACATTTTCAAAATAGAAACTTACCAAAGTCACTATATCTCGATTGACAACCATCCAAATTCAAGTCTCGGCAAACCTTTGGAATATAGAAGAGAAAGTATCTTCAAGGAGCTTAACCTCCAACCACAAACCGTCAGTCTCCCATACTCCTTCCTATCCAAAAGTGGCCCTACTCTACTCAAAGAGGATAGACTTAGGATAACCAATGGTGTTAGCCATCTGAGCACTGGTGTTGTGACCTACGTAACTTGCTATCATCCAATCCCCTAGATACCCTCTAGTCAAGCATGACCACTCCACAAGCTATGCCATCCAGTCACGGTGAACTATCAATGCACTTGAGGTGGTGCACTACCTTGGCCAAAGGATTTGAATATATTTAGCATTGTGTTAATGCAAGTAGTGAGTTCACCCACCCCAACTCGACTTGAATTAATTGTAATCCTACAGTTACCTATGTATAATGTAACGACCACGGTAAACTCTTGGTCTTCCAAACTCATCATGCAATAATGCATGGCAGTTAGGTTTACTTCTCTCTTTTTAGCTCATGAAGACATTTCCGTCCATATGTTAAAAGAATGGGATTCTACCTTACAGGTTAATCGGTTAATGTTATAAGTTTAACAGTTGATCTCAAAGTTAGTCCACTACTTTAAATTATCCAGTCAAGTGTGGACACTAAACTTAACTAAGTTATTTTGGAAGGGGTTTAACAATAAACCAATTTATAGAATACAAATATTCGAAGACCCAGAGTTAAAATTTAAATACTCTTAAGAATCTTCTTCGACCTATTGAATCTTCAACAAATCTTAATCTTTTATCATACTAAGCATTTAGAAATCCTATCATGTTGTTTCTATTTGCAAGAAGAATGCATGCAAGTTAGACTAAACACTTAACTATAGTCTCATTGTGTTTGTTCTAAAACTTCATTATTTAACTTGTTTGATTGTATAAATCAAATAGTAACTCTATACCCTCTTTTGAAGACACAATAGTTTGAATATTTTTAAAGCAAAAAGAGTTATATACAATAAATAAATGGACTATAACTAGTTATCATTCACAGCAAGAAAAGTATATTCTCTATGGTCGACCAACCAATTATAGATTTAGAACTTGTGGAAGACTGAGTAGTCATACATGCATCGACATACATTTCAAACTATTATTTCTCATCTGCTAACGGTTAGCACATTCTTCAAGTCTTTTATAAAACTAGTTGTCTTTAAATATGACAAGACCAACCAATTATAGTCGGCAGGCCAACTAAAGACACATCCAACGTCAACCTAGGTTAGACCACTGCGGCTTGGAATAACTTTATAGCTAGTTTTCGACCAAAAACTCAGTCTACTATATGCTCTTCACATATCCATGTACTTCCTAAAGTTAAACAAATGCATCTACATAGTTTTAAATCGACCAATGAAGATTCTTTGAGGAATAAGTGTGTTATAGCTGTGAGGTTTAAGACTACGGTGAGGTTCAGAGAACAAAGAGCATTGTCTCCATTTTGAAAGTAATGAAACACTCAGGTCTCAACTTGGTAATCAATTCACAGATTCAATCTTTAATGAAATGCTAAGTTCCATCATATTACAAAGTGGAGCCAATCCTAACAAAACATTCTTGTTTAACCATGACAACGTAGAGAAGAGATGAAAAGAAACCTGAAGAAAATCTCTAGTGACTGCTTCAAACCTGATCCAAGAGCTCGTTCTTTTCTTATCTGCTCACATTCATTTCATGCTCGGCCTCCTCTCCACTTCCTCTCTACATTCCTTGTCCTCAAAACTGACTCCTTGCCTCCTCTATATCTCATTCTCCCTGCCAAGGAAAAACTAAACTTCCCACTCTCAAGACCTCGCCCTAACAACTGGGTAACTACCCTGCATGGCTTAACCCTCCTCCTTTCCACGACCACTACACATAAATGGTTCGGTTTTCCCACTAAATTCATAACTACTCTACAAAGTGGAGCTCAACACTATGCGAGGTGGCAGTTTACAATTTGGACAAGCTGTCACACTACTCATAACTGATTATGAGTTTAAATCACAAGCAAAACTAGAAATAATGGTTGGGCTGACAACCCATCCATAAAGTTTAAAGATCAAGAATTAATAGATTGTTTTTGAATATAAGACATCATAATAAAGACTTGAGTGAGCCCCTTCAAGCTACTGCCCGATTACTAACATTATAAAAGAATAAAGGAATTACCCCAAAATGACTATTTAAATATAACTAATATAATTTTGTATATTCCATTACAATACGACCAAAGGTATTACACACAACGGTCTCAAGATTTAAAATAGTATTTAAACCTTTTATTATACGATAATAGCCCAATATAGAAACAATTCTACATATGTCAAATTTTGCAAGTAAACATTTACATCATACGCTCATAGAGCTTTATGACGAAGACGATGATTTGAGCATAAACACAAAACAAGGTTTGGGGTCAACTTACGCACAACTTTCGACTCTTATGCCGAACCACTAAACAAGACATGACATACAACTCGTTCTCAAGTGTAGACATATATATATATATCGGTCATCCATATTTGATGACATGATTCAGAGTATTACGACACAGATGTCGATTTCCCATACTCATTATGACAACTATGAAGAGAAGAAAGACCTATTCTTGCAAACCTTGACATCTCATCTAAAATTGACTTAGCCTGAAATCAATACTTAACTCAAGGCTACTAGGTTTATCTACCTGATGTTTGTTTTCAGTGGCAAGCACCCATGGGTTATTCCAGAGTCTATTCTCTCTTTCTCAAAGATACTTTCTCTTCTTCTTTCTTCCTGGTGAACATGTTCCATCTATTCCTGTCATTGACAATCTCACATACAATTTGTGGTCAGAGTACCAATGTTCTGATCAAAACACATTTACATCAAATCATCTCATTTTCATATCAAAAAGACATTTTAATTCATAACATCAAATTGATCATAATCAAGTAAAAATCCATAATTTCATAAAATTAACCTTTTCTATTCATATCATCATTTTCTATGATGTTAAAACATATCCACATGACTGTACTATTTAAGAAAAGTAAATAGTAATATTGAATCCAAAAAGGGGATGTAACATTACACTTGCCAATGATTCATAAGCTCAATAGTAGATAGAATCTTTACACTATTGCCACTTGTATACACCTAAAAATGACATGACTCTGTCTAAATAAATATTTTAAATATTTATGTCATCTTAATATTCCTCTATCAATAAATAAATCAATTTATTTATTTGATTCATTTTCCTCCCATTAATTGAATAAATTTCATTTATTTATTTAATTTCATCAATATCAACTTTATTCTTCTAAACAATTAAATAGTTTTAATTATTTAATTAAATCATTCATTCTTCCAAATTTAAATAAAATTCAAATTTATTTAAATTAAATCTCAGTCTCGAAAAATAAAATATAATCAAATATTTTATTTATTCCTCTAATCTTGCACAATCAATTAAATAAATTTATTTATTTAATTTGCTTTCTTATCTTCTAAAAAATATTCAAAATCTTCTAAAAATAAATCTTCCTTGTCATGCAAAAGCAAAAGCTGAGTTAACTGATTTAAAGCAACCTTGTTTTTATCAACAAATTCTTAAATTAGAAAAATATATTCTAATTTATGAAATCAAAGCTCATCCTCATCAAGAAAGCAGTTAAATCAACAAACCAACTTTTTGAATGACACATCTTTCTATTTGTGCATGTTCTCTCAAACATCCTCTACCATTGAGCTTGTTATTTCTTCTACACCATTGATCTTCTCTCACAACTCTATAAATACCCCTCTATTCTTCCATTTCATATCAAGAAGCTTTCAAGTAAAGTCACTCTGTCGAATCCATGGCGCGCATTTGGCACCCCCACTCTTGCATTATTCATTATCCATCCTACATTGTATTGAATCTCATCTTCGATACAACAAGTATCCTAGCCATTTCTCCATTGTCATCTTGAGGAAACAAATCAAGGAAGCAAGCTTCCTGAGGGCTACATTCATCACAAAAGATCGATCGAGACTAGGCAAACAATGGAAGCTGTGAGGTAACAAAGCATTGTAAGTTTGTTTATTTGTTTTAATCTTTGTTATTTGCATATTCCATTGAGTTATTGGGTTTATGATTCATTTTAATATTATCCAATTTTCCCCATAACATTTGTGTTGCCCACCATGGGACCTTTGCCCCAAATCTAATCCAAATCTAAGTTCTTGAGTGACAGGTTCCATATAGGCTCTGTACAGTCTCTATATAGGTTCATTCGGTGCATCTGAGAAATCCTAGAACACATCTGATCATTGCTCCAGTGCATTCGACCTTTTAGTGCATACCTCCTCCAAGGCTGCGCATATACTACCTGTTCCAGCGCATACAATTTTCCTGCACATCTATCCTCATATTTTGCATAGCTGGCATTTGATCTGGCGCTTTTGACTGTCCTATGCATTCATCCTTTCAATCTATGCTTATAACCTATTATCCTGTGCATTTGTAATTCTACACTTCTGAGCACTATTTCTGTGCATTCAGTCTCTTAAGCTACACATATGTCTTGAGGAGTAGTTTAGGATTTCTTGATAGCTTTTTGACATTGACACTTATCTTGCATGATTGATTCTCTAAATTTCGTGTAGGGTTAGACCTAGATAGTTTCATTTTCTTAAAACACACATCATAGGCTAAATAGCAAGGAAAAGTAAAAATATGCATGCAAATCTCACATAGTTCTTAACTAGGAGCACAGTAACGAAATCATTGATATCTCTTTAAGTTAAGAATATTGCTATCTTACAAAGGAAAGAACCATTGCTATCTTTTAATCACTTCAAAGTTAACAACTGTGTGTGTGTGCCCAAGTAGAGTAATGCATATAGTTTTTCTCATTTTAAATAGGATTGGATAAACCACTATTTACTGTGTCTTCAGAATGACAATAGGCTTATGCTCTCCCCTTTATTGGGTGACCAAAATGCCAGACTTGTTAGTTTGCATGTATAACCTTTAGAGGGGCCTGCCCTTGGATGCCCACCTATCCAAGTGGGAATGACCCTAAGTGGTAACAGGCTAAAGCCAAGCTCTACCGATCCACTATAAATAAATTATGCTTGAGGTGAAATCTTCCTACAATGAGTGCCGCTGTGTTATGCTGTCAACCAACCTCCCCCAAAACCCTTCAAGGCCTAACCCTTAAAGGCTAGGAGACTCCATAACAGAGAGTAGTGTTGTCGCACGTATAACCACTCGAACAGTTTTCCTAACTACTTAGCCATTATCTAGTATACCAAAATCCTTCTATTTGTTGGCGCAAAAGGTGGGACCTTTGAAGCGGCCCTGATTCATGTGGTTCTTAGTAGAGATAGCAGGGACAATCCTAAGGTTTAGTGGGGGGATGAGCCTAAGGAAACCCAGATCTTGGTATGCATGAGAAGTGAGTGCCATGGATGGGAGCTGGTGCTACCAAGATCCTGAAGCTATCTGCTTTAAATATGCACAGCTAGGGGACTCAACCAATACTATCTTTTCTAGCCTAGGATTGTAATTGTTTTTGTGTCAAAAAAAGTCCACAAAAATACAAAAAATAATAAAAGATAAAAATCATGAAAACTTCTTTGCATTTGATGTGTCTTTATCTATCATAATTGAAAATCAAAAGCAAAAAAAGACCAAGTTTTCAACCAAAAATAAAAATTCTTGAAAAATGTGCCAAAACTCTGCAAAAACATCAGAAAACTAGAACTGCGCATACATCACAATCTGCTATACTTATATTGCGACTTACTGCGCATTTACCTACTGTTACTACGCATACAAACTTTTCTAGATCTGCACATGTGCTTCGACCTGCTACGCTTTTGCCTTCTATTTCTAGATATTTACCTTTACGCACCCATTCCAAAGAGTTGTTTCGTACTTTTTTTGAGAAAAAACATTCAACTTTTTAAAGACCCATTTCAAACTTGTTTTAGTTTGCCAGACCTGATTAAAACCATGCAAAGTTAGTCATCTCATTCTTTTCCACAACATAGCTGCTTTTCCCACACTCATATCATCCAAAACTTCGCAAAATTCTTCCAAAATCAAACCAAGTATCCAAAACCAAGTTAGTACCAAGCTATTCTTGATCACAACAATCTCAAACAAACCTAGTGAGTCTCCACTATCAAGGATCAATCATCCTTTTCTCTCAGAACTCCACTAGTGGCTTGTGCAAAACTAGTCTACATCAAGTAACTGGATTTCTATCATCCTTACTTTTGACTATCATTTTGTTCGAACCAACTTGTTTGACACCAACAAATCTAAGCAATACCTTGTTCAAACCTTGACACATTCTATCACCTCTTGTTCAAAACTTTCAAACTCACTCCATCCCATATCAAATCACCTTGCATGATCTTAACAAGGTCCCAAAAACAAAAAACAAATTGAAATGATGGACAAAACTATTCCATCCCCTCATGACAGTGATGAGGAAATTTCTCAAGAAGAGATTCTACAAACTCAACAAGACCGAAGGTTCCAACGCATAATGGACAAAGTACTTGCCCAAGACCCTAGTAGATTATTTCTTCACTTAGCACACCAAGGAGTCAAGCTTCCAAAAGATTTTGATGTAGAGGTGTTAAAAGAACTTGAGGAAGAAAGAAACCCTGAGAGAAGCACATGAGAGGAAATAACCACAGACAAAAGAAAAGCAACCATTGATTCTACAAACGCCCTAAGCTTAATAACCCAACAGATCCAAGCTTTACAACAACAATTCATAGACATGTAAACAGGAACATCGACCAAGCATTATTCCTTAGAGGATATTTCACCATCCTTTTGATAGGACCTTGATCATGATACCTTTCCCCTCTAAATTTGAGGTGCCAAAATTTGACAAATATCATGGAAAGGGTGATCCAAGAGACCACATTAGGGAATTTAACGCTGTATACCTTGAAGTCATCCACAGTGATACCTATCTTATGCGACTGTTTCCAAGAAGCTTAGGAGGACAAGCCATGGAGTGGTTTTCTAAAATACCTCCTGGCATTAGAACCTTTAATGAACTTGTGGACAAATTTGTCACGCACTTCTCCTACAATATTGAGCACGACACATCAATTTTAGATCTTTGTAACACCAAGCAAAAAGGTGGAGAATCCTTCTCCACCTTCTTACAAAGATGGAGACAGTTGGCAAGTAAGTGCCCACATCAGATGCCTGAAAAACAAATGTTGGAGATGTTTGTCCATAACTTACAAATTGACCTAAGCTACTAGATACAAATCCAATGTCCTACTTCCTTTAGTAAGGTCATTGAGATGGGTCTAATCATCGAAAAGGCTTTAATCGCTAAAGGGGTAAGTGCAAGAAGATGGGGGGCCAAAAAGTGGCTAAATTAATTTTTAAAAAAATTAAGTCATAACGCGAGCACGTTATAATGCGCTCGCGTTATGGCTTGGTAATGACAAGCCTGACTCCCTATAAATAAATAAAAAAGGGGTTCCAATTTCATTTTCCTATTTTCTCCTCTCAACCCGCAGCTTGCAAACCCTCAAAAGCGCGCTCGCGTTTTGCAAAACACTATTCAACACAAAAAGTTTATCAATTCATCGCCAAAATGCCGCCACGACGTTGAGCATGCCAAAGGGGTGAGTTATATTTGTTTTTTTGTTTGAATTTGTTTCTAAATAGGTAGGTTTTTGTTGATTTTTCATGTATATTTCGTTAATTGTCAGGAAATGTTAATGCACCTCCTCCTCCTCCTCCTCAAAATCTAAAAAATCATGAGGAGGAAATACCTGCAGAACAACAACCTCCTCCATTCATTCCTCGACATGCCCCTGGAACACAAGAAAATATAATGGGGCAAATTGAAAACAACAAAAAGGAAATTGAAGATATAATTGCAAGGTTGAAAGATCCTTCCACTTCAACCTTGCATAGGTCCGCGCTTGTCAAATCTCTTGAGTCTATGTTATCAAATGTAGATTCAATTAGCAAGCAAATAACTAGTTGGACAGATAAAGAGAGAGAGTTTAGAGATTACTATGCAGACAAGATGTCATACCAAGATGTGAAAAAATTACAAATTACAAAATTAGACTTGTGTTCAATATTCACAAACCCACAAACAAATCAACCTCCACCCATTACATGCAAGAGGTTCCCTATCCATTGGTGCAACAACCAAGTGATAGGGGACAATTTCGAGCAGAGGTGGTGAATGGTTTTTGACCATCCTCCATGCAATAATAATGAGGTCCCACAATACTTTTTGAGGAAACTCTACTGTGAGTTTGTCCTCAATAAAGTGCCAAACTATTTCAATATGCGGGACTTCCAGGGTAGAGGTGGGGGGTTAGCACAAGATAGACCAGGGGCACGTCTTGACCCATAGTGGGTAGTGAGACGAGTAATCAGCAGACCAACCCACGAGCATGTTTCTATCCCTTCCATTGTGAAGGAGAGTGTTGAGGTCAATACACTTCAGTCGATTAGTGCCTTGACCCAGAGCATCATAGAGCATGTCAGTCCTACAACACAGAGTGGGTTGGGAGATAGTGCGAGGAGTAGGGTCCCACCCCATACTTGCTAGGCTTGCGAGTCAGCCTGTGGTTATGATCCCATGGATAGTCAAGATGCAGGTGCACAGGCTACATCTACAGCTGAGCAGATGGTGATGACAGATACCCTCCTGAGTGAGACTTTCGGCCTTGATACTCAGGTAAATATTAGCAAGTTTATTGAATTTAATTTATTAAATTTCATTTTTGAAATACAAGATTAATTAATTTAAATTGATGATTTTAATGAAATTTCAGGGTCATAGCATCGATGCAGTTTTCAGTGGTTCTCCACCTGCATTTTTCACTAGATCATCTACTGTCGAGGTATGTAACTAGTAAACAATTATAAATATTACATGTGAATAGCATCGTTATATGAATGGTATTCTAATATCTGATTTTGGATGTTGAATGGGTTAATACTATAGATTTCACAGCAACATCTGCCAGCGGTGGTGGACTTCAAAGCTTTATGGAGGTAATAAAATAAATAGTTTAATGAATGAATTGTACTTACTAAATTTTTGTATGTGATTTGTGTGCTTTATTGTGTGTACTTCCATGTTTAGATGAACGTGTGTGTATGTTAGGAGCCATGATTTGCATCACTATTATAGTTTTCGTAATTGAGTAATGTTGTTTTATTTCCAGATGATGCAGGCTACGAAGACACCTCCCCATGTTCATAGGGCAATGGAGCAGGGTGTGGCCTCTACGATTCATAGCTCCATGGCATTAACAGGGGTATGAGGCAGATTAGTAAATTTCAATTTACATTCATTGTTATAGTTGTCTATTTTTGAAAAATCAAAAGATTATTGATTTGAAGTTTAATTTCAATCTGGATGGTTTCTATAGGACATGACATCACCAGGGCCTATTCCTACTACTGAGGCAAGCGAGGAGATAGATTATATGTTAGCGGTAAGTGATTATTTTGTTAAATGTTTCATTTTTTATAACATGTAATTTCTATATATTAATGTCTATACTTTTTATTGTAACAGGTAAAGATGCAGGAAGACCTAAATAGGAGGAGTAGCCCTCAGGTTTGTAGTAGACCACCCACATGTGCGTCTCCATCCCCTAGAAGATCAAAGGCTGCTCGTGATTTATTATTTTCACCAGCCAGAGGGGAATGATTTTTTATTGTGTTCCTTTGTTGTATGCCTATATGGCATTTGTGGACATATATTTTGTATTGTACATAGTTGACATTGTATGCCTATATGGCATTCTTGTAAGCCTATATGGCTATTTTGTATATATGATATATCGACAGATATTGATGTATGCCTATATGGATATTTGGTTAATACAAATCTTTTTTATTGATGGCCTCCATACTTGCATTATCAATCCACATTTGAATGGATATTTGTAGATGGCTACTTCAAATATTTAAAGTCCAATTGTATTACATAGGATGTTTGCATTTTCTTTGATAGGCTTGATAGGCCATGGATTACATGATGGTGTTTGATGGAAAAGTATGGTACTAGAAGACTCTAGTTCATTCTTAATAGGCTTGTGATTGATAATATATTTGCATGATTGCACTTGATCTTGGATCATGGGCATGTTGTTAGGATTTTGATTGCATTGTGGTGTTTGATGGATAGGCATGGTACTATGTGACTTTTGGATAGGCTTGGGAGAGGTACACTAATTGAATTTGTGATTTCTAGTTTGAGATTTTTCCTCCACTAGAAGTCCTTGGAGGAAATCTAAAAAGGATGATTTGGATGTAGTGGGTTTGGATTGATGGGATAAGTTGGAATGTAAGGATTATGAGATGGAGGATTTGAATAGGATACATAGGATAAATAGTTCTCACATGCGGTTGGGATTGGAGATATGAATTGAATATGAGGACCTTGGTCTAAAGTGGTTCTTCCCTTACCAAAGGTACCATAAGGATGACCATTAGATGTGTATTTAGGATTGGCATGATAGCTAGTGCTAGTCATTTCTTGTTTGAAATATTCTTGCATGTTCATGAGTGGGAGATGAAGGTTTATGGAAAGTTTGCATGTAATGATCTCATAGTTAATGCTATTGTCATCTTGATATCATCTTGATCTACAAGACTATCATCATCATCATTATCAAAGGGATTTTTTGATTGATTTGGATAAAAGATCTCATTTAAAGGATGCATGGTTTGAGGACCTATTTTGATTGTGATTTTGGGTTTTGCATGAGCCTCGCACAAGGTAATAGGCATAGGGTTTTTATATTGCCTAATGATTTTTTCAAACCAAGGGTCTATGATGGAAATGATTAAAGATGATAGAATGTTTGGATTTTGGACTTTGAGATGTTTATGGTTGTAAATGTTTATTGTTTGGACTCAAATTTTGTTAAATGGTTGTTTGAAAGAGGACACATCAAACACAACAATAAGATTGGTTTAAGTATGGATGCAAATGATGTTTAATAGTTTATTAAATGAAGACACATCAGGTACATTAATTGCCTATTCTATTGAAGTGGGTGTATCAATCTCCATGGGCTCAGCAATATTCTGGTTTGAGGACATGGTTGATACATGGTGAGACTAGGAGTCTTGTTTCAGTGGGATTTGAGCATAGGTATAGCAATGATGATAATTATGGTGTCATGGATATGTAGGTACATTTGAGCACTGGCAAGACTTGACCATGTTTTTAGTTGATAGGTATGGGTTATGATATTTGATTCATGATTACAGGTGGTGTTGTGGTTTACTTTTAGTACATTGTTCTTATCTCTTAGATGCTTGATTAGTTCCTTGCTATGGTTACTCATTTGTAAACTTGTTTGGAAAGTTGAATCTATGATTGATTTGGTGAAGTCTATAAGTTATATTATTTAATATCTCAGTTTGGAAGTTACTAATGTGATGATGATTTTGCATGTTTTCAATGGTTGGGCTCTACAAGTTATGCATTTTTTTGGGATGCACACCTCATTGATTGTAGTGGGATGACTTGAATGCATATTGCCTATATCCACGAGATTGATTCAGTGTTGATGTAGACTTTGTTATTTTTCCTTGTCTATGCTCATTTGTGCATTGGTATGTTGCATTGGGATGAGAGGATGGATGATGAGAATGATTGGATAGTTGGTTATTGGGACTTGTAGCATGTTTATCATGATGTCATGGAAATCTTATTTGCATAGTTTAGTGTGAGCTTTTGACAGTAATGATGGTTTATCTTCTTAGATTGGAGATCTTGGTTCTACTTTGGAATTATTAGTATTATAGTTGAGTGTGTGTGGACCATGGTGATCTTCATTTAGGAGATGGTTATCATAATGCCATGTGTAGTTCATATCATGGTTCAGTGGGAGCTTTGATAGTGATGTGTATTTGTCACCTAGTGATGGATGATCTTATATAGTGGTTGGGTGTAATGGACAAACTCTTGGATTATGATTATTATTTGTAGTGAGAGTGCTTTGACATCCTGGCTACTATTTTTAGGAGATGGTTATCTTCATGTGGTTGTAGATGTTGATCCTTGGTTTAGAGGTGTTTGGTAGTGTGTCTTGGTGGACTCTTGATTCTAGATTAGAGTATTAACATGATACAAGTTCTCTTGAGACTAGGATGTCTGAATTGGTGCATGTGATCTTCTAGGAGGAGATGTTAGATCATGATGTCATGTTTGGATATCTAATTTTGTAGTTGGAGTTTTGACAGTGGTCTTATTGGTTCTCTTGGTATTGAGTACTTTGGTCATGTTCTTGGGAGCTTCATGATAATGTGGTGTTGCATTTGGAGCTTAACATGGATTGATTGGTTGTAGGTTCTCATACATACTTCGAGACTTCAGTGAGGCTAGAGTTCTCTTGGGATTAGAGACACTTGTTGAGATGGTTACCCTTTAGAGGTTTTAGCAGGAAGACCAAGGAGACTTTCACTTGGATATGGGCGTGAGTTAATTATGGACCTAGAGAAGATTCTTAGTGGAGAGAGTCATTGTGGCTTGGTGTATCTTCGAGGAGCATTCTCATTCCCCACTCTTGGTCTACTCAGCAGACTATCATCTAAGAGGTATTTCCCATCCTTTAGATGAATTTTTTTAATGCTTTATCTTCTCATGGTTATGGATCTTGAGCTATGGTTATTGGTTCTAGAGGGTTCATTCGAGGGGTGTCTCTAAACATGCTTTTTCTCAGGCGCTAAACTGGAGTTGTCTAGATGCACAAGTGCGCCTCCCTCAATGAAGTTCATTTTGTTAACTTAGTTCATCCTAGTGACTCAAGGGGTTGTTATATTCTTTAGGTGCAATCTTTCATAGACTAAAATATTCACTCCATGTTAAGGTGCTCAAAGGACACTCTGGAGATGGAAAATGGCGCCTTAACTCACTTATGTAAATTTTGGACTTTTAGGCAATTGCAAGATGTCTTGGAGGGCTCAATCCTTGAAGGCGCCCATTTTGTTCACCACTTGTAGCATCACTTGTTCAAGGCGTATGTTTGGGATTCTCTGGCTCGATGTGTGATTTGGTCACAACAGGCACCTAGAGTGAATAGGCTTTCATCCTGACTTAATACACTGCCTCCTTCTGATGATTTTTGGGGCAGTAGAAAACCTTTCACCACGGGCAAATGTCTTAGAGATATAAAAAATTGAGAGAGGTTATTGTAGAGGCACTCTACGTGATCGCGTTGCCTCAAACAGAATGTTTGTAAGTGACACAGTTTTTGAGTAACATCTCATCAAAGATTGCTACCTTTTTGCACTTTGGACTCTTCAGGGATATCGTCGGTACAATGTAGCTCAGACTGTTTCGACATGTTTGGGTGAAAAATAGGACCATGCCTAGCGTAAATGTACCCATCCAGATGCGTTGGAATAGTCAGTTTGGTCACATCAGGAGCAGGATAAAAGTTACACCCCTTTGCAACTTTACACTACCTCCTTCTGACAATTTTTGGGGCAGCAAAAAACCTTTCACCATGGGCAAATGCCTCAGAGATCTAAAAAACTGAGAGAGGTTATTGTATAGGCACTCTATGTGATTGTATTGCCTTAGACAGAATGTTTCTAAGTGACATGGTTTTTGAGTAACATCTCATCAAAGATTGCTACCTTTTTGCACTTTGGACTCTTTAGGGATATTGTGGGTATAATGTAGCTCAAACTGTTTCGACATGTTTGGGTGAGAAAAAGGACAATGCCTAGCGTAAGTGTACCCATCCAGAAGCGTTGGAATAGTCAGTTTGGTTGCATTAGGAGCAAGACAAAATTTACACCCCTTTACAACTTTACACTGCCTCCTTCTGACAATTTTTGGGGCAGCAGAAAACCTTTCACCACGGGCAAATGCCTCAGAGATATAAAAAACTGAGAGAGGTTATTGCAGAGACACTCTATGTGATCATGTTGCCTTAGATAGAATATTTCTAAGTGGCATAGTTTTTGAGTAACATTTCATCAAAGATTGCTACCTTTTTACACTTTGGACTCTTTAGGGATATCGTGGGTATAATGTAGCTTGGACTGTTTCGACATGTTTGGGTAAAAAAAGGACAATGCCTAGTGTAAATGTACCCATCCGGATGTGTTGGAATAGTCAGTTTGGTCACATCAAGAGTAGGACAAAAGTTACACCCCTTTGCAACTTTACACTGCCTCCTTCTGATGATTTTTGGGGCAGCAAAAAACCTTTCACCACGGGCAAATACCTCAGAGATATAAAAAACTAAGAGAGGTTATTGTAGAGGGACTTTACATGATCACGTTGCCTTAGACAAAATGTTTCTAAGTGACATAGTTTTTGAGTAACGTCTTGTCAAAGATTGCTGCCTTTTTGCACTTTGGACTCTTCAGGGATATCGTCGGTACAATGTAGCTCAAACTATTTCGACATGTTTGGGTGAAAAATAGGACCATGCCTAGCGTAAATGTACCCATTCATATGGATTGGATTAGTCAATTTGGTTGCATCAAGAGCAAGACAAAAGTTACACCCCTTTGCAACTTTACACTACCTCCTTCTGACGATTTTTGGAGTAGCAGAAAACCTTTCACCATGGGCAAATGCCTCAGAGATATAAAAAATTGAGAGAGGTTATTATAGAGGCTCTCTACATGATCATTTTGCCTCAAATAGAATGTTTCGAAGTGACACAGTTTTTTAGTAACATCTCATCAAAGATTGCTACCTTTTTGCACTTTGGACTCTTTAGGGATATCGTGGGTACAATGTAGCTCAGACTGTTTTGACATGTTTGGGTGAAAAAAATGACAATGCCTAGCGTAAATGTACCCATCCAGATGTGTTGGAATAGGTAGTTTGGTGGCATCAAGAGCAGGACAAAAGTTACACCCCTTTGCAACTTTACACTGCCTCCTTCTGACGATTTTTGGGGCAGCAAAAAACCTTTCACCATGGGCAAATGCCTCAGAGATATAAAAAACTGAGAGAGGTTATTGTAGAGGCACTTTACATGATTACATTGCCTTAGACAGAATGTTTCTAAGTGACACTGTTTTCAAGTAACATCTCGTCAAAGATTGCTACCTTTTTACACTTTGGACTCTTCAGGGATATTGTCAGTACAATGTAGCTCAGACTGTTTCGACATGTTTGGGTGAAAAATAGGACCATGCCTAGCGTAAATGTACCCATCCAAATGCGTTGGAATAGTCAGTTTGGTCACATCACGAGTAGGACGTTATAGAGGTCGAGGTGCTCCTTATCATTCAAACATCTTAGATGAGCGCATAGGAAAGGAAAATGCTCTAAGTTTCGTCATCATGAGCACCTAATATCAAGAGACTTTAATGGCTCAAACCTTAGCATGGAGTCCTAAGGTGCATTTCATGTCTCCTTTCATCTAGTTTGGCACCCTTATGTAGATTTTTCAACTTGATTTGGCGCCCTATATGTGAAGGAAGATCTAAAGGCATGAAAGTGGATGTCATATTGCAAGAGTTTGGATCATCAAAATTGAAAGAAATAAGTCTATTAAGCTTGGGCACCCTTGGTCTTCTTTTTATTCATTATGAGTGCCTTGGGAGAATGGTATATAGGTCATCATCATGATTAGGCACCCTGGATCTAGAGTGTTGGAGAGATCATCAAATGGTGTCTAGAGGAAGTAGGATGAGTTATGAGTTTGGTCGCATCAGGAGCAGGACACCAAAAATGCATAACATGTTGATGTAAAAATGTGTACATATGTGTAAAAATGCAGGAGGAAATAAAAAAAGACAAACCTTACAAATTAATGTGCATACTTACAACTCAATGTAACATAACTTTATAAAATCAATGTGAATACTTACAAATTAATCCAATGAACCATCCGGGTCTACTCTACTCTTTATTGTGTCAAGTATTGCTTCATGATCAGACTCACGCACCTTCCACAATATTTTGTTCAAAGGTCTACCCCGATACTTTATCAAATGAACATTGGATGCCATGACAAGGTTCGAGTAATGAAGAATCTTCTGATGCGTGTCAAAGTCCTGAAATAGCCAAATATTAACACTCTTATGTGGGTACCTTCTAAGCCATGTTCCAATAATAACCACTGAGCCTGTAGGGTATTCGATGTTTTCTCCATCTGTAATAGAGGCCTCCAATTTCTTTTTGGCCTCAACACAATGACATAAGTAATAATCTATTCCCTCTTCATTATCTTCATCTACAATAACTGCATATACGTGCCCTACATTGATATGTGTAGCAAATTAGATGAAATTAGTCAACATTACAAAAACACTACAAAGTAAGATGACATTACCTAGTTGAACTAGATGAAATTAGATGCATATACATGCCCTATATTACCTAGTTGAATTAAATCTGATATGTGGTCAAAGTCAATTGATGATTCCATCTGTGTTAGTTCCAGTGCCGTCGAGGGTCGATACGTATCAAGTGGGCTAAGATAACTTAACTGCCATTCGTCAACCCACTCATTTGACTTGCACTCATCCCATACTTGAATTGTACAGGAAGAACAAAAGCATGACATCTTTCGTGTATGGATACTCCATGAACCTATAATTGAGCTTCTGAAAGAGTACATCTCATTTGATCCTGTCAGTGTACAACAATCCTCATATTGTGCAATGTTACTATCATCTATCAACCAAAAAAATCTATGAACTAAAGACTTACTTTCATTACCTGGACCCATGGAAGCATTACACCACTCGATAATCGATTTTGCATCTGTCAACTTTGCATTGTCTTTATACTTTAACTCTTCTCATGCTATGGCTCTTTTGATACATGCTCCTACACCATTATGCTCCCCCTTTCTATGCCTGGCCTCACAAAAGTTCCACATATGTTGAATACCTGTAAAATTATGCCTCCTACTCAGCCAATAGAAATTATGCGAGTTCTTGAATTGTGACGCACAGTTATCTGACCATATGATATGCTGACTGAACGATATGCCCCTTCTAGTCAAATCATTGTAGAACACCTGAAAGCAACCTTGCACGAACTCCATAGAATGCATGCGATCATCACTAATAGAGAAATTATACTCCCTTATGATCTTTTTGTCATCCTTTGTACTATCATTCGCATGAATGAATGCGATGTGCACAAATATAGAAACCTGTGTGGAGTTGTAATATTGTGATTGCACCTCACACTGTGGCTGTAGACTGTAGTTCTCTGTAAAGTCAATGACTAAAACAATGCTACCAACCAGAAATGTGTCCTTGCATAACTTGAATTGCAAGTCCAACCATCAAGCTCTATGGGCATGTCTTGCATACTCATACACTATGCTGTCAAGAAATATAGGCATAAACTAATACACTAGAATCTTTTCAATAACTAATTCACACCTCTTTGCTTCTTTACCATCTTTTGTATTGTATGCCACTGTTTTATACTTGCCAAACTCTATTAGTTCATTTCCAACTGCATGTGTTATTTCCATATGTTCACATATTGGCAAATGTTGCAAGCCACTGCAATGATGATGTGTGCCATCCAAGCATAATTTCTTGTAGAATATTTGACCTTCCTCTCTTTCACATAAAATTCTTGATATGAAGTCTCTTGAAGATGTTGGTGGGGCACATATGGCACAACCCTGCAAATCATTATTAGTATGCATATCTAAACATATAGACCTATAAGCATCAAAATGGTTAGAAAATTCAATATGTAATCTACAACAACAAGTAGTGCATGTGTGATTTATCTTAACATAGAAAGGTTTTAGCAATTCAAAATATCTTTGACAAATTTTAATTTGAGGATACTTCTCTAGAAATTTACCATAAAACTGTGTTTGAGTCTCATCCAAAAAATGTTTGGGATGTGGCTCGCAGTTCTGACTACTGATTCTCCTTCTTACCACCGATTCTCCTTCTTACCACATCCCTTTGATTCGGAGATACCCTTGTGTAATTCTTCCAAAAGTCTTCAATTAGTGATCTCAATGCTTCAACAATTGGTTTATCTTTTCGTGGTAGTCTCCCCGAGAATGCCCATAATTTATTGGCATTACTGTCCTCAATTCTTTGGCATCTTCCAATGGCTCTTGATAAAGTTTTCCTATTAATTCTCAATTCTTGACTTGTCTTTCTAATGAGACGAGATTTCCTCATTTGACTACTTACTATAGTCGATGTAATCACACCCCGTGTTGCATTACTATATTTTATGCGTGAGGTGTTACCCACACTCTCATATGCACTCATTAGATTCTTGACAATAGATTTTTCACTTGAAGCCTCTGATGTTCTCAACCCAAGAATCTTCATGATAGACCTATACTTTATACTTCGCATCATTTCAACGAATAGTTGACATCTTGCAGTCTCATTTAACTTTTCTAAGAACAATCTCCAAATCTTATTAGCATATCTTCTACAAGTGCATTTTGGAATCTTACCTTCCATTGGCTACAAAATATTCTCATCAATATCAATCAAATACTTTGGCTTTCTATGCAAAATTCTAGGTGGTGTCAAGTTAGGTAAATTCATCTCAACATTAGGAATTTCATCAATATTTAAATGACATAAGTTAGATGGCATACCTTTGATCGAAGATGGAATAGATGACATACCTTGAGGTTGAGGTGGGAACGATGGCGTACCTCCTTCATCACATGTGAGTGATGATGTACTCTCAACTTGAGATGTGGTAGATGGTGTCCCTACATGTTGACTTGCAATAGAGGACGTGTCTCCAACTATGGTATTCAAATCTCTCGTACCACAAAGTTTTTGCATTCGTTCTCTTTGTGCTGCCAATACCATATCTCTTTGTGATGGTTGTGGTTCCTCTTCAATTGGTATGTCTTCATTTATTATGTCCAATTTCCTCTTCTCACGAAGTTCCCTCATAGCCACTGCTTTCTTTGCATTCTTAGCTTCAATCTCTTCCTGTGTTGGTTTAATTCTTGATTGTTTCTTCGGCATGATGGAGAATTTGTCTGTAGCATGATAAAGAGACCAATATTGGTTCCTAAGAAATGAATACAAGATAATAGTGGGATTGTATTTTTTTTATGTTGTAAGGATTTATTCTTGTATAATTTGACATCATGGTATGTTAAGGTTTGTTTATTACACATAATTATTAAAGAGCCCAAGTGTAGAAAATATGCATGGCATCATGTGAGATTGTAGGTTGCTTTCTTGATTGGGAATGTGTCTATTTTAAACATGTATGATAAAGCATGATAAAGTAATTCAATCCGAAATAAGGAAAATGTAAAGAACATGCATGTAAAGACTTGACATACCTAAAAAATGAAGATTTGAATGCAGAGACTACCCAATTATGTTGTGTTTTTATCTTCTTACATCAAACACCTCAACAATTTGAGTTTTTCACCACTTGCTTCCTTTTCAATGTTAAATTCAATAACACTCAAATATCATTACTAACAACAATACTATTAACCAATCTATAATGTTAAATTCCTAAAATTGAATCACAATTAACATTGCAACACTACAAAAATTGAAACTTGAATAGATATATATCAAACTTGGTGTGAAAACTATGTTATTTCCTCCTTCTCAAGTTGGCAAAGCAGAAAAGGTGGTGGAAAGATCATGCAAAGGTGGTACAATGTGTCAAATGTGCATGTGAACTTCCCAACAGCATGAAAGTACTTTTTTGTTGGAGTATGCACAGAATCAGTAAGAAAATAGAGCATGTGGGCCTAGATCATGGGGGTAACCACTTTTTTACTATTTCAATAGAAAGACAAAATGTGAGCGCGTTATAACACACTCGCGCCATAACACGCTCGTGTTTTGTCCTGCTATAGATTCATCACATCCTTTGCATTGATCACATCTCTTTCCTGTAAGAGCTTGCCAGATGCTCTACCATATGATAGGCATAACAATAAAGGGGCAAGTCCCCATAATCAAGTTCTTGATAGAAAATGCCCTCAACCCTCAACGTCAAACCCTAATCCCTCGACCCTTAACTCTAATCCCTTGACCCTCAACCCTCAATGTCAAATCCTAATCCCTCAACCCTTCACTCTAATCCCTCAACCCTCAACCCTATCCCTAAACCCTCAACCCTCAATGTCAAATCCTAATCCCTCAACCCTCCACTCTAATCCCTCAACCCTCAACCCTATCCCTAAACCCTATCCCTAAACCCTCAACACTATACCTTAAACCCTAATCCCTCAGCCCTCAACCCTAAACCTTATCCCTAAACCCTAATCCCTCAACCCTCAACCCTAATCCATCATCCCTCAACTCTAATCCCTCATCCCTAAACCCTAAATGCTATCCCTAATCCTACACCCTCAACAGACTCGATACTATACCTTAAACCCTAATCCCTTATCCTTAAACCCTCCAACCCTATCCCTAATCCTTATACCCCCCACACTCTACTTTAACCCTAATTCCTTGACCCTCAACCCTATCCCTAAACCCTTGACCCTCAAACCTCAACCCTCAACCCTCAACGTCAAACCCTAATCCCTTAACTCTAATCCCTCAACCCTTAACCCTATCCCTAAACCCTAAACCCTAAACCCTCAACCCTCAATGTCAAATTATAATCCCTTAACCCTTCACTCTAATCCCTCAACCCTAAACCCTATCCCTAAACCCTCAACAATATACCTTAAACCCTAATCCCTCAACCCTAACCCTAAACCTTGGCCCTAAACCCTAATCCCTCAACCCTCAACCCTAATCCGTCATCCATCATCTCTCAACTCTAATCCCTCATCCCTAAACCCTAAACGCTATCCCTATTCCTAGACCCTCAACAGGCTTGATACTATACCTTAAACCCTAATCCCTCTACCCTCGACACTCTTATTTAACCCTAATCCCTTAACCATCAACCCTATCCCTCAACCCTCAACCCTCAACCCTCAACCCTCAACTCTCAACATTAAACCCTAATTCATCAACTCTAAACCCTAATCCCTCAAACCTAAACCCTATCCCTAAACCATCAACCCTCAATACTATACCTTAAACCCTAATCCCTATCCCTCAACCCTTAACCCTTAAAACTTAAACCCTATCCCTACACCCTCAACACTTGACACTATATCTTAAGCCTTAAACCATCATCCCTAAAGCCTTACCCCTCAATCCTTAAACCTTCAACCCTTAACCCTATCCCTAATCCCTCTACCCTCGACACTCTAACCCTAACCTCGACATTAAATGCTAATCTATCAACCCTAAACCCTAATCATAAACCCTTAACCCTCACCACTATACCTTAAACCCTAATCCCTCAACCCTAAACCCTATCGCTAAACCCTCAACACTATACCTTAAACCCTAATCCCTCAGCCCTCAACCCTAAACCTTATCCCTAAACCCTAATCCCTCAACCCTCAACCCTAATCCATCATCCCTCAACTCTAATGCCTCATCCCTAAACCCTAAATGCTATCCCTAATCCTACACCATCAACAGACTCGATACTGTACCTTAAACCCTAATCCCTTATCCCTAAACCCTCCAACCCTATCCCTAATCCTTATACCCTCCACACTCTACTTTAACCCTAATTCCTTGACCCTCAACCCTATCCCTAAACCCTTGACCCTCAAACCTCAACCCTCAACCCTCAACATCAAACCCTAATCCCTTAACCCTTAACTCTAATCCCTCAACCCTCAACCCTATCCCTAAACCCTAAACCCTAAACCCTCAACCCTCAATGTCAAATTCTAATCCCTTAACCCTTCACTCTAATCCCTCAACCCTAAACCCTATCCCTAAACCCTCAACAATATACCTTAAACCCTAATCCCTCAACCCTAACCCTAAACCTTGTCCCTAAACCCTAATCCCTCAACCCTCAACCCTAATCCGTCATCCATCATCTCTCAACTCCAATCCCTCATCCCTAAACCCTAAATGATATCCCTATTCCTAGACCCTCAACAGGCTCGATACTATACCTTAAACCCTAATCCCTCTACCCTTGACACTCTTATTTAACCCTAATCAGTTTGACCATTAACCCTATCCCTCAACCCTCAACCCTCAACCCTCAACCCTCAACCCTCAACCCTCAACTCTCAACATTAAACCCTAATTCATCAACCCTAAACCCTAATCCCTCAAACCTAAACCCTATCCCTAAACCATCAACCCTCAACACTATACCTTAAACCCTAATCCCTATCCCTCAACCCTTAACCCTTAAAACTTAAACCCTATCCCTACACCCTCAACACTTGACACTATATCTTAAGCCTTAAACCCTCATCCCTAAAGCCTTACCCCTCAATCCTTAAACCTTCAACCCTTAACCCTATCCCTAATCCCTCTACCCTCAACACTCTAACCCTAACCTCAACATTAAATGCTAATCTATCAACCCTAAACCCTAATCATAAACCCTTAACCCTCACCACTATACCTTAAACCCTAATCCCTCAACAGTAAACCCTATCGCTAAACCCTCAACACTATACCTTAAACCCTAATCCCTCAGCCCTCAACCCTAAACCTTATCCCTAAACCCTAATCCCTCAACCCTCAACCCTAATCCATCATCCCTCAACTCTAATGCCTCATCCCTAAACCCTAAATGATATCCCTAATCCTACACCATCAACAGACTTGATACTATACCTTAAACCCTAATCCCTTATCCCTAAACCCTCCAACCCTATCCCTAATCCTTATACCCTCCACACTCTACTTTAACCCTAATTCCTTGACCCTCAACCCTATCCCTAAACCCTTGACCCTTGAACCTCAACCCTCAACCCTCAACGTCAAACCCTAATCCCTCAACCCTTAACTCTGATCCCTTGACACTCAACCCTATCCCTAAACCCTAAACCCTAAACCCTCAACCCTCAACGTCAAATTCTAATCCCTCAACCCTTCAATCCCTCAACCCTAAACCCTATCCCTAAACCCTTAACACTATACCTTAAACCCTAATCCCTCAACCCTAACCCTAAACCTTGTCCCTAAACCCTAATCCCTCAACCCTCAACCCTAATCTATCATCCGTCATCCCTCAACTCTAATCCCTCATCCCTAAACTCTAAACACTATCCCTATTCCTAGACCCTCAATAGGCTCGATACTATACCTTAAACCCTAATCCCTCTACCCTCGACACTCTTATTTAACCCTAATCCCTTGACCATTAACCCTATCCCTCAACCCTCAACCCTCAACCCTCAACTCTCAACATTAAACCCTAATTCATCAACCCTAAACCCTAATCCCTCAAACCTAAACCCTATCCCCATCAACCCTCAACACTATACCTTAAACCCTAATCCCTATCCCTCAACCCTTAACCCTAACTTAAACCCTATCCGTACACCCTCAACACTTGACACTATATCTTAAGCCTTAAACCCTCATCCCTAAAGCCTCAACCCTCAATCCTTAAACCTTCAACCCTAAACCCTATCCCTAATCACTCTACCCTCGACACTCTAACCCTAACCTCGACATTAAATGCTAGTCCATCAACCCTAAACCCTAATCCTAAACCCTTAACCCTCAACACTATACCTTAAACCCTAATCCCTCAGCCCTTCACTCTAATCCCTCAACCCTAAACCCTATCCTTAAACCCTCAACACTATACCTTAAACCCTAATCCCTCAGCTCTCAACCCTAAATCTTATCCCTAAACCCTAATCCCTTAACCCTCAACCCTAATCCGTCATCCCTCAACTCTAATGCCTCATCCCTATACCCTAAATACTATCCCTAATCCTACACCCTCAACAGACTCGATACTATACCTTAAACCCTAATCCCTTATCCCTAAACCCTCCAACCCTATCCCTAATCCTTATACCCTCCACACTCTACTTTAACCCTAATTCCTGGACCCTCAACCCTATCCCTAAACCCTTGACGCTCGAACCTCAACCCTCAACCCTCAACGTCAAACCCTAATCCCCTAACCCTTAACTCTGATCCCTCGACCCTCAACCTTATCCCTAAACCCTCAACCCTTAATGTCAAATTCTAATCCCTTAACCCTTTACTCTAATCCCTCAACCCTAAACCCTATCCCTAAACCCTCAACACTATATCTTAAACCCTAATCCCTCAACCCTAACCCTAAACCTTGTCCCTAAACCCTGATCCCTCAACCCTCAACCCTAATCTATCATCCGTCATCCCTCAACTCTAATCCCTCATCCCTAAACCCTAAACGCTATCCCTATTCCTAGACCTTTAACAGGCTCGATACTATACCTTAAACCCTAATCCCTCTACCCTCGACACTCTTATTTAACCCTAATCCCTTGACCATTAACCCTATCCCTCAACCTCAACCCTCAACCCTCAACCCTCAACTCTCAACATTAAACCCTAATTCATCAACCCTAAACCCTAATCCCTCAAACCTAAACCCTATCCCTAAACCATCAACCCTCAACACTATACCTTAAACCCTAATCCCTATCCCTCAACCCTTAACCCTTAAAACTTAAACCCTATACCTACACTGTCAACACTTGGCACTATATCTTAACCCTTAAACCCTCATCCTTAAAGCCTCAACCCTCAATCCTTAAACCTTCAATCCCAAACCCTATCCCTAATCCCTCTACGCTCGACACTCTAACCCTAACCTCGACATTAAATGCTAATCCATCAACCCTAAACCCTAATCCTAAACACTCAACCCTCAACACTATACCTTAAACCCTAATCCCTCAACCCTTCACTCTAATCCCTCAACCCTAAACCCATCCCTAAACCCTCAACACTATACCTTAAACAATAATCCCTCAGCCCTCAACCCTAAACCTTATCCCTAAACCCTAATCCCTCAACCCTCAACCCTAATCCATCATCCCTCAACTCTAATCCCTTGTCCCTAAACCATAAATGCTATCCCTATTCCTACACCCTCAATAGACTCGATACTATAGCTTAAACCCTAATCCCTTATCCCTAAACCCTCCAACCCTATCCCTAATCCTTATACCCTCCACACTCTACTTTAACCCTAATTCCTCGACCCTCAACCCTATCCCTAAACCCTTGACCCTTAAACTTCAACCCTTAACCCTCAACGTCAAACCCTAATCCCTCAACCCTTAACTCTGATCCCTCAACCCTCAACCCTATCCCTAATCCCTCAACACTAAACCCTTAACCCTCAACGTCAAATTCTAATCCCTCAACCCTTCACTCTAATCCCTCAACCCTAAACCCTATCCGTAAACCCTCAACACTATACCTTAAACCCTAATCGCTCAACCCTAACCCTAAACCTTGTCCCTGAACCCTAATCCCTCAACCCTCAACCCTAATCTGTCATCCATCATCCCTCAACTGTAATCCCTCATCCCTAAACACTAAACACTATCCCTATTCCTAGACCCTCAACAGGTTCGATACTATACCTTAAATCCTAATCCCTCTACCCTCGATACTCTTATTTAACCCTAATCCTTTGACTATTAACCCTATCCCTCAACCTCAACCCTCAACCCTCAACCCTCAACTCTCAACATTAAACCCTAATTCATCAACCCTAAACCCTAATCCCTCAAACCTAAACCCTATCCCTAAACCATAAACCCTCAACACTATACCTTAAACCCTAATCCCTATCACTCAACCCTTAACCCTTAAAACTTAAACCCTATCCCTACACCCTCAACACTTGACACTATATCTTAAGCCTTAAACCCTCATTCCTAAAGCCTCAACCCTTAATCCTTAAACCTTCAACCCTAAACCCTATCCCTAATCCCTCTACCCTCAACACTCTAACTCTAACCTCGACATTAAATGCTAATCTGTCAACCCTAAACCCTAATCCTAAACCCTCAACCCTCAACACTATACCTTAAACCCTAATCCCTCAACCCTCAACCCTAAACCTTATCCCTAAACCCTAATCTCTCAACCCTCAACCCTAATCCATCATCCCTCAACTCTAATCCCTCATCCCTAAACCTAAATGCTATCCCTATTCCTAAACCCTCAACAAACTCGATACTATACCTTAAACTCTAATCCCTTATCCCTAAACCCTCCAACCCTATCCCTAAAACTTACACACTCCACACTCTACTTTAACCCTAATCCCTCGACCCTAGACCCTATCCCTAAACCGTTGACCCTCGAACCACAACCGTCAACCCTCGACGTCAAACCCTAATCCCTCAACCCTTAACTCTGATCCCTCATCTCTCAACCCTATCCCTAAACCCTAAACCCTAAACCCTCAACCGTCAACATTAAATCCTAATCCCTCAACCCTTCACTCTAATCCCTCAACCCTAAACCCTATCCCTAAACCCTCAATGCTATACCTTAAACCGTAATCCCTCAGCCCTCAGCCCTAAACCTTATCCCTAAACCCTAATCCCTCAACCCTCAACCCTAATCCATCATCCCTCAACTCTAATCCCTCATCCCTAAACCCTAAATGCTATCCCTAATCCTACACCCTCAATAGACTCGATACTATACCTTAAACCCTAATCCCTTATCCCTAAACCCTCCAACCCTATCCCTAATCCTTATACCCTTCACACTCTACTTTAACCCTAATTCCTCGACCCTCAACCCTATCCCTAAACCCTTGACCTTTGAACCTCAACCCTCAACGTCAAACCCTATCCCTCGACCCTCGACCCTCAACCCTCAACCCTCAACCCTCAACCCTCAACCCTATCCCTAAACCCTCAACCCTCAACATCAAATTCTAATCCCTCAACCCTTCACTCTAATCCCTCAACCCTAAACCCTATCCCTAAACCCTCAACACTATACCTTAAACCCTAATCCCTCAACCCTAACCCTAAACCTTGTCCCTAAACCCTAATCTCTAAACTCTCAACCCTAATCCATCATCCATCATCCCTCAACTCTAATCCCTCATCCCTAAACCCTAAATGCTATCCCTATTCCTAGACCCTCAATAGGCTCGATACTATACCTTAAACCCTAATCCCTCTACCCTCGACACTCTTATTTAACCCTAATCCCTTGACCATTAACCCTATCCCTCAACCTCAACCCTCAACCCTCAACCCTCAACCCTCAACCCTCAACTCTCAACATTAAACCCTAATTCATCAACCCTAAACCCTAATCCCTCAAACCTAAACCCTATCCCTAAACCATCAACCCTCAACACCATACCTTAAACCCTAATCCCTATCCCTCAACCCTTAACCCTTAAAACTTAAACCCTATCCCTACACCCTCAACACTTGACACTATATCTTAAGCCTTAAACCCTCATCCCTAAAGCCTCAACCCTCAATCCTTAAACCTTCAACCCTAAACCCTATCCCTAATTGCTCTACCCTTGACACTCTAACCCTAACCTCGACATTAAATGCTAATCTGTCATCCCTAAACCCTAATCCTAAACCCTCAACCCTCAACACTATACCTTAAACCCTAATCTCTCAACCCTAAACCTTATCCCTAAACCCTAATCCCTCAACCCTCAACCCTAATCCATCATCCCTCAACTCTAATCCCTCATCTCTAAACCTAAATTCTATCCCTATTCCTAAACCCTCAACAGACTTGATACTATACTTTAAACTCTTATCCCTTATCCCTAAACCCTCCAACCCTATCCCTAATCCTTACACCCTCCACACTCTACTTTAACCATAATCCCTCGACCCTAAACCCTATCCCTAAACCCTTAACCCTCGAACCTCGACCCTCAACCCTTGACATCAAACCCTAATCCCTCAACCCTTAACTCTAATTCATCATCTCTCAACCCTATCCCTAAACCCTAAACCCTAAACCCTCAACCCTAATCTGCCATCCCTCAACTCTAATCCCTCATCCTTAAACCCTAAATGCTATCCTTATTCCTAGACCCTCAACAGGCTCGATACTATACCTTAAACGCTAATCCCTTATCCCTTAACCCTGATGATTAATAGCCTTGAACGTAAAAAAATTTAAGGGGAACATAACGAGAGCGCGTTATAATGTGCTCACGTTATGCCAAACATGACAAACAACAGACTTCCGGGAAAGGAAAAATGCAAAGCAAAACATAACGTGAGCATGTTATAACGCACTCGCATTATGTCTTGCTTTGGGAATCCCAAGCCTTGGGCTTGGGATTTGCTTTGGATTTCCAACCCAAAGGCTTCGAGTGCCTTATGAATAGTCACAGACGTGTTTTTCTATATTCTTCAAAATTTCACATAATTTCATTCGTGCTAACCCTTAGATTTGCACGTGTTTGAAGGTCAAACAAATTGAACACTTGGGTAATGTTAGGATTTCTCTTAGCTATTTGACAATGTGATTTTTTTCACATTTTAACAATGTTAAGCCTTTCATCTTTAATTTCTTTTGTTTGTGTGTCCATTTTTAGGCAAAAACCACTGTTTGGTCTTTTTTTCATTGTAAATTAACTATTCATTCAAATTTAAAAAAAATTACATATTTAGAAACTAGACTCCATTCTACAAATATTAAAAAACAAAAAAATGATTTTCAATTAGTTTTTAAAATTTATAGGGGTAGCACGGCCAGAATTCTATTTTTTAGGATGTGTCCACTTTGAAAATTAGTAAAAAATCAAATATTCATAAAAAAATTATGAGAAAAATCAGGCATAAACTACATGCTATTAGCTAATTTCTCATCGAAGCGATTTTAAAAATACCAAAAAAAAGTTGGCCTTTTGAGGGAGCCACAAAACATGCTATGTTATGTTTTTTTGACAGAAACAACACCAATTTTTGTGGCTCCCTCTTTTGAACCCCTTAATCTATGTCATTTTCAAAACAAAATAGTAGTTTAGAAAGTAGACTCAGAGCATATGAACATTGTTTTGGTTGCATCTCCAAATTTTGAGTGTAACTATGCTCAATTTCTCATCCAAGGCCAGTATTTCCTGATTTCAGCAAAAAAGTGGCCACTTAAGACCCCTTTTTGGCCCCCCATCTTCTTGCACTTACCCAAAGGTCAAATAAAACTTTATAAGGACACTCTTAGTACCAATACCAACATAGATAAACCAAGATTCTAGAGAAAGAACAAGAACATTGTGAATGATGGGGTGGTAGATGCCAAAAGTGCGGCACCAAAACAACCAATCTTCAACTTATCAAACCCACAAAACAACCCCCCGCAAAATAAACTGCGAAACACTGAATCACGATTTAAAAGTTATCAGCCTCAAAGGAAATTCACACCCCTAGGGGAAACATTGGAAACTACCCTATGGAAGTTGAGCACAAATAAACTCATAACACTTCCAACAGCGTAGGACTATGAATCAAAAGTTAAACCTCCTTAGTGGAATGACAATGATTTCTGTGAGTACCATCGAAATAGGGGGCACAAAACCAATGACTGCATTGCGCTCAAGCACACTATCCAAGATTTAATAGATCAAAACAAAGTATCACTTAATGGACATACCTCTAATAATGATCACCGAGCATTCAAGGATCTACTTCCCAACTATGAGCAGGGAGGGTCTTCCAATCAAAACAACAGTGTAACTAACAACGCCAATTACACAAACGTGTCATTTGACTATGTTGTTAACCACATCTCAGAAAGTGATCCACACGTCAATGTTATCACTATAAACAAAGACTCAGATTGTAATGCTACCACTCACAGTAATAAAGTCAATCTTTGAGGAGTCTCAGCCTCTCCGTCTAATCAGTACAATATTCTGGATCAACTCCATAAGACACCTACACATATCTCCATCCTGGAACTTCTATGTCTATCCCCGTCCCATAGGGCCATACTTGACGAAGCTCTTTTAGAAGCCTTCGTTCCAACGAACCTTGCTGAAGAACAGTTTCAAACCATGGTAGGTCACATTACCTCACCTCACTCCCTATCATTCACTGAAAAGGATGATATGTCAATTACCTAACCTCATAACACATCTCTTCATATCAAAGCCTTCATCCACAAACACAAGATAAAAAGGGTTCTAATCAATGGAGGAGCTGGTTTGAATATTTTTATCTTGAAGCTAATCCTTGCATTGGGGTTTGTGGAGAAAGCTATTCATCCCAAAGATAAAATCACTATCAAAGCTTATGACGAGGAGGAGAGAACTTCCAAGGGAACTGTTGTTTTACCAATCAAAGTTGGACCTATAGTAAAAGATGTGGCATGCCAAGTCCTCAACATGGAGCTAGCGTATAACATTCTTTTTGGGAGACCCTGGATACATGCTCTGAAAGTGATATCATCAACATACCACCAGTGTATCAAATTCCCCTATGAAGGCCAAGAGATCACCATCTAAGGTGATCCCAATCCATTTCAATATTGCAACTCCATTCATTCTAAACCTGAAGTTGTGATTCCTCATAACCGTGCTTCTTCTTCAACTTCATCCTGGATTGACCCAGCTTCACTCGCTTCCACATCAAAGGCTTCCCAACCTGACCTCAGACTCAAAGATAAAGGCATGGGTGAGTACACAATCGCCCAATCATTCTACTTGGCACAACTCCCTCTATCTCCCAGATCATATGGAAGGCCTTCCATGAGCAAATCCAAGGCAGTCGAAACTACCAAAGGTCTATTTATCAAATGGGGAAGCCTTGAAGAGAAGAGTGATGAAAACGACATCCTTCAATGGTTATATAAGGATGAAGTCAGTCTACCAACACAACAAGACCATCACTCCATGATACAAACTGTGCAATATGGTCAAGTATTCCAAATGCTACAAAGAATGGGGTATGAAGGACATGGTCCCCTCAGTTCAAGAAAGGAAGGTATCACTGAACCCATCCAACCTCATACCTTGACATCCTGAGACAGTATAGGGCTAGGTTACACTGGCACAACAAGAACCAACAGAGCAAATAAGCATAAAGGTCAACAACCAGAAACATCTGCTACTAATCTGGTTGATCAAATTCACCGACTATAAATGGGGAGTGAGACTGACTCTAATGAATATGAGTGGGATAGTCTCTCTGAGCTATCTTGCAATGAAAAAGATATTGATGTGGTCCATGAGTATGACCCAACCCATGCAACTAAAGGACAAAGTTCAAGGGCTAGACCACTAGAGTCCGACCCACATAATAATGATAGTGAAAGTTGTGAGGAAAGAATGATACCCCCCTTGATAGATTAGCTAATGGAGAGTTCATCACAGGCATTGTCCATGTTTATAATGACCACCAGAACACTTCTATCTTGACCATCAATGCCATCGAGCCAGACAAACCCAATGACCCTTTACTATTATTACACCCAAAACTCATAGATTGGGACTTGTAAGACACTCCCCCTGAGCTTGATACCTTTCAAAACGATGAAGCCATCATACACTATCTTGAGCTTAGGGATCATATACCCATAGGGGACCACAGGGCTGGCTATGCCATAGAACTCAATGACAAGGCCTATTTTGGAGAGAGTGCCAAGCCTTTTAGTCTCAAAAATGTCAAAATGAAAGAAATATTTAATGGTGAAAACTACTCTGCGGCAGTGTTAGATCATGAAAAAAGTAAAAATATAGATGTATCCAACAGTGAAAACCTCTCTGAGGCACTGAAGGATGGAAGGGTTGACCCTCTACCCAATCTCACACATCAAGAGAGATCTTCAATCCTGATAGAACCAGTAGAGCCGATCAATGTCAGCATATGTGACAATCCCAGAATGATTCACATGGCATGGTCTTCAACTGTACAAGAAAGCTAGTGTTTACTGAATTGTTCAAAAGAAAACAAATCAACTTTGCTTGGATATATATGGAATTGCCAGTGCTAGATCCAAATCTCATAATGCATCACTTATCCTTACCTCTAGGAGCTAAGCCAGTAAAGAAAAAACTCAGGAAGATGCACCTGCATGTAGCCCTCATGGTGAAAGAAGAGCTGAAGAAACTGTTAGATATTAGATTCATCAGACCAATAGACTATCTTGAGTTGATTTCAAACATAGTGCCAGTTGCCAAACTAGATGGAAGAGTTAGAATATGTAATGACTTTAGGGACCTAAATAAAGCTTGTCCAAAAGATGATTTCCCCCTACCAAACATTGACATTATTATAGATCTCAAGGTAGGGCACACCATGTTGTCACTAAGGGATGGTTTCTCTGGATATAACTAGATCAAAATCACACTTGAAGACCAACACAAGACTGTGTTCACATGTCCATGGGGCACCTATTGTTGGTGTGTCATACCATTTGGTCTGAAAGATGCTGGTGCAACATATCAGAGAGCTATGACCACAATCTTCTATGACATGATGCACACTATAATGGAAGATTATGTTGATGACATCTTGGCAAAATCACTCACAAGAGAAGGACACCTAGTAGTATTGGACAAGATCTTCACAAGACTGGAATAGTTTAATGTGTGCCTCAATCTGAAGAAGTGCATGTTTGGAGTTACATCAAGCAAGCTACTTGGATACATAGTATCTGCCAATGGAATTGAAGTCGACCTAGCTAAAGTAAAGGCCATCATGGAAATGCTACCTCCTAAGAATCTCACTCAACTAAGGTCTTTGCAGGGAAAACTGTAATCTATCATAAGATTCATTTCTCAATTGCTAGACCAGTGCCACCCATTTTCCCACCTCCTACATAAGAATGTACCTTTCAAATGGAATGATTCATGTGAATAGGCATTTTAGCAGTTAAAAGAGTATCTCATGAAACCACCTGTATTGATGCCACTGATTCAGGGAAAACCTCTGCTACTGTATATATCAGCCACACCAATAGCTATGGGAGCTCTCCTTGCACAACAAAATTATGAAGGGAAAGAACAAGCGATTTACTATATCAGCCGAACACTTGTTGGGTATGAACTACAATACATGCCAATTGAAAGAGCATGCCTCAATGTGGTCTTCGCTTCACAAAAGTGGAGACATTACATGTTGTCACATTCTATCAAACTAGTAGCAAAGATTGATCCACTCAAGTATTTACTCAACAAAGCTGCCCTTACAAGTAGATTGTCCAAATGGGTCATGCTTCTCAGTGAGTTCGACATCGAATATGTAGACAGGAGGGCAATAAAAGGCCAAGTACTTGTAGATCAACTGGCAGATGCATCTCTAACAGATGATAGCCCTTTGATCTTCAAATTTCCAGATAAATCTATCTTTCACATAACCACAACAACTTGGAAAATGTACTTCGATGGCTCATACACTTAGCATGGGTCGGGAGCAAGTATCTTGTTGATCACCCCTAGTGGCGACACCATTCCTAAATCATATAAATTACTCTTTCCCTGCACTAACAACGTGGCAGAACATGAAGCCCTAGTCATTGGTATCAAGCTAGTAGTTGAATAGAATATCAAAGAACTTCAGGTGTATGGTGACTCACAGCTGGTCATAAATCAAGTAAATGACAACTACCAGACAAAAGATGAGAAATTAATCCCTTACAAATGGATGGTAGATGATTTCAAGGAATACTTTGTTGAGATCTCTTTTGAGCAGATACCAAGGATTGAGAACAAAGCTATAGACGCCATGGCCACGATTGCATCTCTCCTTAATATTCCAAATAAACAATCACGTTATGAGTTCTTGGTAGAGCCAGTGTCCCGTCCTGCATATGACACTCCTAAATCCCATATCATTTGCCACATTGTCGGAACTAATTCCCCCCTCTATGTAAAAATATTTGCCTATCTTAAAGAGAATACCCTCCCACCTAATCTCTCTAGCAACCAAAAATGAACCTTCATTCATCAGGCATCCCGGTATGCCATTGTTGCCAATACCCTATATTGCAGAGGTCTCAATGGTACTCTCCTTAGGTGTCTCGATAGTGAGGAATATCAAACTGCCCTAAATGAAGTGCACAGCGATATATACGAGACCCACTCTAGTTGCCCTACCCTAGTTAAGAAACTCATGCACATGGGTTACTACTGGCCAACCATGGAACAAGATTCCTATCATTTTGTAAAGAAGTGCAAGAAGTGCCAAATCCATGGGAACTTGATACATGCACCAGCATAGGAGCTGCAGCCATTAACGACTCCTTGGCCTTTCTATCAGTGGGACTCGACTTAGTGGGCAAGATCGACCCTCCATCTAGCGGCCACAAATTCATAATCACTACCACTGAGTACTTTACAAAGTTGATCAAAGTTGTGCCCTTAGCCAATATCACATGCAAGCAGATTGCTGCCTTTATCTTGAACTATATCATTTGTCACTATGGTATCCCTTCATCCATTATCATGGATAATGGATGACCATTCAAAAATTAAGACGTCAGGGAACTATGTGACAAATTCCATATCTAGCACCACTTTTCTACCCCCTATTACCCCCAAGGCAATGGCCAAGTGGAGGCATCAAATAAAACTATCTTGAAAATCCTGAAAAAGATTGTCAATGATGCCAGTCGTGATTGGCATATCTAATTAAATCCAATGCTGTGGGCCTATCATACAAGTATTTGCACACCCACAAGTGCAATGCCATACTCCCTGGTCTACGGATCTGAAGCCATCTTGCCCATTGAAGTCGAGATCCCATCCTTGCGAGTTTCGTTAAAAGGTCTCATATCTGATGAAGAGTACAGAGTGTCCAGACTTCAAGAGTTAGAGCTGCTTGAAGAGAGAAGGCAACAGACCTTTAACCATATCAAAGCTTATCAACAACGAATGTCCAGGAGTTACAACCACAGGGTAAAACCCTGAGTATTCCAAGTTGGTGATCTAGTCCTTAGAGAAAATCTCAGAAATTAGCAAGATCGAGAGAAGAAAGGCAAGTTTGAACCCAACTAGCTGGGTCCCTATGTCATCATCACGGCTTATGGGTCAGGAGCTTATCAATTGGCTACATGTGAAGGTGAACTATTTGATGACCCTATCAACAACATGCATCTTCACAAGTTCTATACTTAAATCCCAATGCAAGGGAGTCCAAAAAATAACAAAAAAAATTGAAAAAGTGATAAAAAACAAAACAAAAAAAATAAAAAAAAAATGGAAAATTAACAAAAAAATCATTCTCTGGTGAAAACCTGACAAACAGATGTCATGCATATTTTTAGCTATTGTGCAAATAAAAGCAAGTGGTGAAAACCTGGTAAACAGGTGCTATCTACGACAAACCACTTCCTCCATCTGTTGTGAACTCATGTCTCTTGTGTCCATCATATCGTTCAACCTGAACTGATCCATTGAACCGTTAGCAAACTACATTGCCTCTAAGTTATCACATAGGCAAACCCATTCTCAATGCACCCCTGAGGCTCTGCTTCGCTTCTTTCCTATCCATACCGATTCTGCATCTTTGCCATTGCCTAGGTCCTAGGTCCATCAGGTTCACCCTGAACTACGTTGCCTCTACATCGTCACGTAGGCAAGGCCATTTAGTAATGAGCCCCTGAGGCACTAGGTCAGTCCCTCAGGGTCCGTCTCTCCATGTCTATTTGTCAGGTTGCCCATAATAAGTTGATCCTTTGTCTAAACTAGGGGCAACTCCTCGACCTGGTTGCAGATTTGGATTCTTGAATACCACATGTTCTAAGAGGATACCAATAAGGATTGTGATACCTTTCACTAGACAAGCGCATGTAGTAAAAGAAAGCTTCCCAAAACAAAAATCTTGACATAGAACATCAACCTTTCCAAAGCAAAGAAAAACATATACCAAAACACCCAAACTGATTCTATATCAATTATGGCAAGAAGACACATCTAATGTACAAATGTTTTGTGCTTTATCAATCGGTTAACTTACAAGGTCTTGAATTTTTGTCATTATGTCTTTCTATGCTACTCAAGGATGCCAAAAACTAGAGAAGATATGATGGGGGCATAATCACTTTCTTTTTCTGCCATTTGTGGATCAAACTTTAGTAATGTGACGAATTTTGTCTAAAGACATGATCAGTAAAAGATCATCGAGGACTTCGGAGGTCTGAACATGAAAAGGGGCAACCCTTGTCTGTTGAAATGCAAGAGGTACTTAGGTCATCTAGCTTCAAGTTTGACTAGATGCTTGTATCAAATTGCTATATCAAAATCCATGTAAGGAATACTCAGGTCATCTCGGTTTAATTATACCTAGATGCTTGTATTTTCTTACAACATTTCAAAAAGAGAAAAGAAACAAAAAGCGCCCAATGATGAAAGAAAAGTACTTGTACTCTAATGATGACAAAATATCTACATCCATTTCATATCTAGAAATTCATATCATCCATGTAATAAGCAAATCCTATAGAGTATCAGTGTTTACAAATGAAAAGCCTGTGATCCTTTCATTCATCTTCTTCCACCTATCACTATGTCATCTCTGTGTCGATTGAGTACATTTGGACATATCAATAACATAGCATAAATTGCATATCATATCACATGAGATAGTCCTTCACATAATTAAATCATTTGCATACATAATAATTCATTAGTTCATCCATATACATTCACATCAGTACATCATATCAACAACAAAAACTCAAAAACATAGACAAGTACATATAGATCATCTCGCAAGCTGTATAATCATATCAACATCATTCACATTTGCATTTACATATCACATCATCATAAATCCATCTAAGACTGCATCAACATCATATTAAACATAATCAAAATATGCATAACATGTGAAAACATCATAAGATAGATTGCATCCATGGCATATAAACATAGAACAAGTGCATGTAGAACATCAATAGAGACATCATCATACAAACATAAAACATGTCCAAATGTACAATATATCAAAATATATATCCATCTCTCAGAGTCATGTCATGAAATATATACAAAGTACAAAAAGATAATAATACATGTCTCAGGGCAAAATAATACAAATATATACATATCAGGCTATCTGAGCCATAAAAAATGTGTATACATAAAAGTCAAAAATTAATATAAAAGTTAAGAACCAGCTAGCCCTGCTACCATGGAACACTGCTCCCTACACTGCCCTCTCTTCTGTCACCCCCTGGCTACTGGGGGCCTCTCACTGATGCTCCAGATCGAGATCCACCTGCCCTCTATGAAGCCATAGACTGGTTCCTATAGCTAGGTGTGTGCTAGTCTGCCGGCATGGCCCCATGAGATAATCCTCTGTAGTACTATGTCTGAGCCTATGCTTTGGCAAGCTCACTCTATACCTGTGCCAGCTACCCCTATACTTGTGGCAGCTATACCTGTGCCTATGTAAGCTGTGTCTATGCCTGCTGCACCTGTGTAACTAAAAATCTCATGGTACCATCTATACCTAGGGCTACCACTACCGCGCCTCTCTCTACTCTGATGGCCTGCACCCTCACCAAGGCTGAGTCTTGCTCTCTAGAGATCTTTGATATGCGTCCTGTGTCTGCCTCTCTCTGAGACTCTACTACTCTAAGGTGTGCCCTCAGCTGTCTCACCTGACCCTGCAGCACAGTCATGGCCTGTTGTTGTAAGTCAGGCTACGGAGCCTACTGTCCCTGTCCCTACACCTATTGCTGGGCCACCTGCTATGGTGGCGGCATCTGTCTCTGTTGTACCCCCTGCTGTACCGGCACTTGCACCTACCCTGTAACCTATGGCTGCGCAACAAGCTGTTGTCTCGAAGGTCCCTCCCCAGACCTCCTCCTCTGTCTCGGTCTGTCTCCATCTTCTCCTCCTCCTCTACCATCCCCACCATCATCTCCCTGACCCCCTCTACCCCTCCTCCTCTCGCCAGCCCCATCCTCGTCATCTGAATCCTCCTCATCTATGTGAGGAACCAACTCTCCATGTCCTGAATATCTAGGAAATGGATGAGCCGCAAACCACTCCTCATAGTTTGGAGTCATCCCCGTGTCTATTATCTCTCTCCTCATCAGCCAAGCGGCATAGGGGATCTGCCAAAAGTCTGCTAGCTCCTCCTCATAAGATGCCACTGGACCCTAGCTCAGCCTCTCTGCATGGGTCCTCGCAAATCAAGCCTACCCCTATGGCCTGCCCTATACTCTACCAAACTGCCTCTGCACTCTGCTAACAATCTAACGCTCCAGTATGTACTATATCTTGCCAATGATCCACCGAGTCTGGAAATAGTATGGTAGCTCGTCGTCCTCATCATCCTATACCTCGCAGTCTAAGTATGGGCGCCAGATAACTGCATCTACATTATCTAGTGCGTGTCTCCAATACTCAAGCTTTCCCAGCTTGTGTTGGGAAATAACTCCTGCATAAGCATAACTATATGGCTCTCCCCACTATCTCACAAAAACACAGATCAACCATGTGATCGCTTTGTGCTCCCACAACCAAAACTGCAAAAGAGACATACATGCTGACAAGTTGGCCCGTCTGTGGTACACAACCTAGTGCATATCCCTGTACAAGTGTGCAAGCACGCACACACCCCATGCATATCGAGTCCCTTCAGTGATCATCCTCTCCATCACCCTCCCCCAACCAATCGGGAACCTGTGTGATCTCTATCGGGGCATACTATGTCATCGATTAGTCCTACCACTATCCCCGAGAAGTAGTCATAACAGTCATGTATATCCTGCCATGAAATCACCTGCTCATCAAGCTCTGGGTCATGAAAAACAAGTCTGCACTCTACCAATTGTGTATCATGCTATGGATCATACTCTACTAACTCTCCCTAAATAGGAAGGTGCAGAATCCTATAAACGTCCTCCAGAGTGATCACCATCTCCCCGGTCGGTAGATGGAAATTCCTGTCCTCACTGTGGAATCGCTCCACCGCTGTAGTCAACAAACCAAGGTTTGCACGAACCTCGAGCATGAAACAAACCTAATCCAGACCCATAGCACTAAGAGCCTCATGGTCCATCTTCGTAAGCATATACTGTTGTAACATCAGCAAAGGGAACTGCTCCCGTGACATCAGAATATCGCGAATGTCCTCCTACAACCAAGTAAAGCATAATGTCAAGCAAAAACCCATATCCAAACAAACCTACTCAAAACAATCAAACTATCCTATCACTGATTTAACATATCAAAATTAATCAAAATAGCATATCATCTCTTGATGAGATTCCTGACAATCTCATAGATCACTTATCAATTGACGCATTGATCAAGGTGCCAATTGGGTTAATTTTGTTACTTCAACTGACTATCCTATTGCAAAAGTGCTGAACTAGGTAGCTAATGTGCCAAATCATATCAGATGCACTGCTTCACCATGAATGCACTGTTCCTTGATGTATATGCGTCATTCTGGCATATGCACCGCCTCTTGTATCAAATGCACGGTTCCGTAGTGGATGCGCCGATTCCTGTCCTATATATGCAGATTTATCATATGCACCGAAAGATCACTCAAATACGTGGTTTCCTCACATATGCACCATTTTGGGGTGCATATGCGCTGAACTGCAGTTGGGTATGTGTAGGATCATGATGGGCCAAACTATACCTCTAAGTGGCAATGAAAATACAAAAAATTAGACTTTATCAAGTTCATGTGAAAATTTGAATGGATTATCTACATAATTTGAAAAAGATGTAAGAACAAAATTTGTAGAGAATTGAATCTAGTTTATAGGCTACTATTTAAAAAAAAAAACCTAAATTTACTTAGTGAAAATTGAATATTTCAATGAACAGTTATTAGATTTTTCAGAAAAAAATAAAAGGTGGGTGTCTGTCCAGCCAACCTAACTGTGAGTAAAAAAAAAAAATTTTGAAACTTTCAAAATAAGTAGAGGACTCATGTCTAGATGTGATGCATATTTATTTGAAATTTTTTTCCAATAAAATAATTAGTTATGATTTGTTTACTGTGACTTTTTTTAAAAAATAAAAAGTAATTTTCCAGCCAACCTAACTCGATAAAAAAAATCAAAATTCAATTTTTTTTAACCTATAGCCAGAAAAGCATAGAGTGTGACGTAGGTTTCGGATCTCAAAAAGGTGAAATGGTTTGAAAGTTATGGATATTTTTCAATCAGTGTGTCCATCAGGATTTCAGAGACATGGTATATAGAAAATTATTAATAATTATTTAATAAAATGATAACCAAACAAATCTTATATTTTTAGAAAGCTAACAATTTTTTCTATAAACCCTTTTTGTTTTATCAATTTTGCATAAAAAAAGTCGTCAACATGAAGGGTGAAGTTCGAAGAAGAGACTGAAACATGAAAACACGTTAGAATCCATGAAAAGTCAACAACCAAAATGGATATCCATCTTGCTTTGTCCCAAAGAAAGACGGATATCCATTTTGCTTTGGTAAAAGCAACTCAAAACGGATATCCGTTTCCTTGATCTATGAAAAATTTTGTACCATTGGTTTTGGATGAAGAGAAGCAACATATTTGAAACATTGAGGCAATAATACAAGAAGTTAATGTTAGTTGGTCATTTATAGGTGTATCTATTGTTTCATATCACATTACACATAGAATTCTAATTAACAATCTAGTTTCCTCATTTGGGGGAACATTTTTTTATCCATTTCTAATGGAAATATTTAGTTAAAAATTGGTGGCTCCTTGTGAAAAGTATGGGCTCTTATCAAGCATGCATAACCAAGAAGGTTGATATCCATTTTTCTTACATGTTTGTTGATCACATCTTATGAAATGGACGTTGCTTGGTGATAGTTCTAGGTTTAGTGAACAATATTCTCAAGCTTATTGCAATTTTTACACTTGTGACCAAATTTGGTACCAAACCCTTTCACCTTTTCAATTAATCCTGATAGTGTCATCTCACTCCATGCAAATCAAACCAACATTAGAACCATGTGAATGAGATTAAGGATAGCCTTGAAATATGAATCTTTGTACTATTGACTATCCTTTTACCATGACAATCCTTTAGGATCATTATACCCAGGTGCAACAATCCTTCAATCTTCTTTTATTTATATTTCTTTCCTCTTCATACACAAGATTCTTGTGCCTTGTAGTCATGACAATCCACAAATCACCTAACTGTCCTTAGTGAGACTATATCTTATTTTGATAGTGATAGTCATCGTCCATTCACAACTCTCCTCTTTAACATAGATACCCTTTGCACATGTTTTGACTTCATGATTTTCCTTTTGTATGTTGTATTATGGTATGAAAATACTATGGCCCCTTCTTCATCCTCTTGTATAATGAAATTGAAGGTTGACACTTACGGTTACTCTTCTTTATTACTTGGTGATAATGAATCCCTAAGTTCATTTTTGATTGTCTTGAAGCCAAATTTACCACTATTGAGACAGTTAGAGTTGATTCTTGATCATGAATATTGTGAATTACTTCAAATATCTATGGACAATTTCAATTGTGTTTCTTAAGACAACCATGCCTTGACTATCCCTTGATGTTGGTCATGATTGTGCTTGGATGGCACAATAGTTCATAGTTAGATTTTTGCCACTAAAGTTTTCCTTTGGCAAAGTCATTTTTGTAGTCCACCTTTTGATGATGTTCAAACAATATAAATACTTATTCTTAACATAAGCAATACATTTCCCACAAATACTAATGCATTCTACTCATACGGTTCATGGCACCATGCCTAAAGGCATGATAGTCAGTAGTGTACTATTATGGCAGCCTATGGTTGGTTTGACAATCTATTTTACATGGCATCATAGATTATTTTGCATGGCATCGTAAACTATTTTGTATGGCATTGTAGGTTATTTTGACTATACTCAAAGTATGATTTTTAGTTCTCATTTACATATTTCTTAATATTACACATTTGTACTTTTTTCTACATAAGGCATTCCATGAGATGACATGTATTTGATGTCTTTTGCCCAACAGTTCATGTGCCTTGTCTATGCTTTCACATATTACATACATGTGTCACAGGGCAATTGCAACTACAACATCTGACAAAATTCTCATTTCTTTGAGGTATTCCACCAAATAGTTCATGTGCCTTGCCTATGCTTCCTTACTTTGCATTCTTATAAAAGTCCTATAACAGTCATAATTAATCTTCATACTAATCTTGATAGTAATCTTGCCATAATTGTATTCCATGAGATGACAGTCCTATACATGTCTACTAGGATAGTTTTAACTACAACAGTCCTAAGATAGTCCTATAACAAGCATAGCATTTAATGTACATATTTATGATATTCATGTTTACTTAAATTTGCTTGTTCATGCTTCTCACAGGACGTCACCTCCCCTACCCATCCATCTCACAGAAGAAGAGAGACAACAAATGATCAAGAGGGATCACCAATTGGCGGTAAGTGATTGATTACTTATGTCATGTTATATATTTTGAATATTAAATTCTATATTAATGTGCACGTTGTTTGATTGTATTAATAGGTGGAAATTCAAAAATCTCTATCAAGGAGGTCTAGTTGATGAGCAATAGAGGATGAGTCATTGACTGGTTCACCATCTTCATGGCCTAGCAAGAGCCATAGATTATTTGATAGCAATCCATAGGAGATTTGATTTTGGGACATTTTGTTACATATGCCTATTTGTCTTTGTAAACATACTTTGTATGTTATCAATGTATATCGTTGTATATACCCATATGGTTTTATTTGTACATGCCTATATGGCTTGATATATACACTATACATTATTTTCATTACATTATGCATATATGTATATATAAGATCCTAATTTGGCACAAGTAGGGAGAATGCTTGCAAAGGTTATGGAATTTGGTTTTACATATTCCAATTGTATTTGCTTCAAAGTTTCTAAAGCCTTTTCAAAAAATCCATTTTATGCATATCTTGCAATCATTGCATTCCATGAGATAACATCTCTTTGAGGTGTCATGCCAAACTATTCACATGCCTTGTCTATGCTTCCACACTTTGCATACATGTCTACAAGGGCAGCTGTAAATACATCCTGTTCCGAAGATCCCATTTTCACATAAGCAAGGAGAATGGTGGATAAGGTTATGGAATTTGGATTTACACCCACCAATTGCATTTTCTTAACATTTCCTTTCAATCCTTATCAAAAATTCTATTTTGTGCACATATTGCAATCATTGCATTCCTTCATTTACAACAAATGATTAAATAAGAAGATGCATATTTACAACACTTAAGAATATGTAGTAGTGTTGCTCATGTCACCAATACTATGTTTACATCTTCACATACATGGCTTACAACATGTGACAATATGAAGTGATGAAGAAACTTGTTATTTTGATGTATTTCAACTCCAAACTTGTGCCTAGAAGTGTAGGCGCTAATCCTTGATCAAACTAACCTAAAAGTGTGCCTTGGTACTTAGGGCGCTAGATTATGATTGATCAACCTAAAATGTGCGCCTAAGGCTAGATATTGAATTGGAAGGATAAAATGCATCATCAAAGGAGTTTATAGTTATTGAAGGCATCAAATGATGACTTGGGTGCACATCTACCTCTCTACACCATCAAATGTGCACCTAGATTAGTGAGGCACCACTTCATATCTCTATGACTTTGGATATGTGCCTTGATAATGAATTGATCTTGCAAGTTGAGGTTGTCTCCACAAGTTGAAAGAATGTCTAAACAATACAAGGCGCCAATTATTGAACAAACAACCTAGAATGAGTGCCTTACTATTTGAGGTGCTAGTTCATGCTTCTAGAACACCAAAAGTGCACCTAGATGTTGAGGCGCTAGCTCTTGATCAAGCAACCTTGAAAGTGCACTTTGACAAGGAGGTTAAAATGTATTATCAAAGGATTAAGTTGAATCAAGGAATCATCATTGAAGACACGTAAAACATGATTGTGAATGAGGCTCACTTTTCATCATCTCCAACCTCACAATTGTGCCTTCCCTTGGAAGCTCATATTGTGCCTAAAGGAATGGTACTAAGATATCATCCATGTCAATAATTGAGAATGTGTCAACTACAACAATATTTTTTGTTTTGCTCATCGTGGGGTCAAACAAACTATGCCAATGCATCAGGGTGGCTAGTTAAATGCTAGTGGAGGTCTCATTTTGTGCGCTAAGCATCCCAGTCATTCTAGGCAAGAGGCTACCGACAAAGTCCCTTAAGATCCTTGAGACCAAAAAACTACCAAACTTTGACAGAGCAGTTCTTAGAATTCATGAAACTAGGAATGTTTTGTTTGGACCTACAGGTGCACATGGGGTCTATCCACAATAACCTCTCTCATTTTTTGTCAACTCCATTCCGTTTGACCGTATTGAAATCAAACACATTGTTACAAAATGCTTCCATTTGATGTAGTGGAAAGGTGCTAGGTGTGACATTTTTCATTCCATAGCTCCTAGGGTTGAACGGACTATGCCAACGCGTCGGGGTGGGCAATTAAATGCTAGTAGAGGTCTTTTTTTGTGCACCAAGCATTCCAGTCATTCCGAACAATAGGCTACTGGCAAAGTCCCTTAAGATCCTTGAGACCAAAAAACTGCCAAACTTTGATGGAGTAGTTTTTAGAATTCATGATAGCTGGGAATGTTGTGTTTGGACCTACAGGTGCACGTGGGGTCCATCCACAATAACTTCTCTCATTTTTGGTCAACTCCATTCCGTTTGACCGTGCTAAAATCAAATGCATTGTTGCAAAATGCTTTAATTTGATGCAGTGGAAAGGTGCTAGGTGTGACATTTTTCATTCCATAGCTCGTGGGGTCGAACAGACTATGCCAATGCATTGGGGTGGGCTGGTAAATGCTAGTGGAGGTCTCATTTTGTGTGCCAAGCGTCACAGTCATTCCAGGCAAGAGGCTACCAGCAAAGTCCCTTAAGATCCCTGAGACCAAAAATGCACCAAACTTTGACGGAGCAGTTCTTAGAATATGTGACAGCTGGGAATGTTATGTTTGGACCTACAGGGGCACGTGGGGTCTATCGACAATAACCTCTCTCAATTTTGGTCAACTCCATTCTGTTTGACCGTGCCAAAATCAAACGCATTGTTGCAAAATGCTTCAATTTGATGCAGTGGAAAGGTGCTAGGTGTGACATTTTTAATTCCATAGCTCATGGGGTTGAATGGACTGCACTAATGCATCGAGGTGGGTAGGTAAATGTCAATGGAGGTCTCATTTTGTGCACCAAGCATCCCAGTCATTCCGGGCAAGAGGCTACTAGCAAAGTCCCTTAAAATCCCTGAGAACAAAAAACTACCGAACTTTGACGGAGCAGTTCTTAGAATTTGTGACAACTAGGAATGTTGTGTTTGGACCTACAGGTGCATGTGGGGTCTGTCGACAATAACCTCTCATTTTTGGTCAACTCCATTCCGTTTGACCGTGCCAAAATCAAACGCATTGTTGCAAAATGCTTCAATTTGATGCAGTGGAAAGGTGCTAGGTGTGACATTTTTCATTCCATAGCTCATGGGGTCAAATGGACTATGCCAATGCATCGGGGTGGGTGGGTAAATACTAGTGGAGGTCTCGTTTCATGTGCTAAGCATCCCAGTCATTTCAGGCAAGAGGCTACTGACAAAGTCAAAAGTTGCTAGAATTAAAATTTTGCATTCCACAGGTCCTGGGGCCGAACAGATTATGCTAACACATCAGGGTGGGTGAGTAAATACTAGGGGAGGTCTTATTTTGTGTGCAAAGCATCGCAGTCATTCCAAGCTATAAGCTACTGGCAAAGTCACTTTATCGGTAGATTATAGCTCAGAAGGATTGGGATCCTTGGCACATAAAACAAGACCTCCCCTAGTATTTACTCACCCACCCTGACATGTTGGCATAATCTGTTTAGCCTCAGGACCTGTAAAATGCAAAATTTCAATCCTAGCAACTTTTGACTTTGTCGGTAGCTTACAACTCAGAACGACTAGGATGCTTGGCACACAAAATGAGATCTCCACTAGCATTTACCCACCCACCCTAACGCGTTGGCAAAGTTTGTTCAACCCCACAAGCTATGGAATGAAAAATGTCACACCTAGCACCTTTCCACTGCATCAAATTGAAGCATTTTACAACAATGCGTTTGATTTCGACATGGTCAAAAGGAATGGAGTTGACCAAAAATGAGAGAGGTTATTGTCGACAGACCCCACGTACACCTGTAGGTCCAAATATAATATTCCCAACTATCATGAATTCTGAGAACTATCTGTCAAAGTTTGGCGCATTTTTGGTCTCAGGGATCTTAAGGGACTTTATCGATAGCCTCTTGCCCGGAATGACTGGGATGCTTGGTGCACAAAACGAGACCTCCACTGGCATTTAACCGCCCACTCTGATGCATTGGCATAGTCTGTTTGACCCCACGAGCTATGGAATGAAAAATATCACACCTAGCACCTTTCCACTGCATCAAATTGAAGCATTTTGCAACAATGCGTTTAATTTCGGCACGGTCAAATGGAATGGAGTTGACCAAAACGAGAGAGGTTATTGCCGATGAACCCCACGTACACCTGTAGGTCCAAACACAACATTCCCAGCTATCATGAATTCTAAAAACTACTCCGTCAAAGTTTGGCACATTTTTGGTCTCAGGGATCTTAAGGAACTTTGTCGGTAGCCTCTTGCCTGGAATGACTGGGACACTTGGCACACAAAACGAAACCTCCATTGGCATTTACCCACCCACCCTAATGCGTTGGCGTAGTCCGTTTGACCCCATGAGCTATGGAATGAAAAATGTCACACCTAGCACCTTTCCACTGCATCAAATTGAAGCATTTTGCAACAATGCGTTTAATTTCGACACGGTCAAATGGAATGGAGTTGAGTAAAAATGAGAGAGGTTATTGTTGACGGACGCCATGTACACCTATAGGTCCAAACACAACATTCCCAGCTATCATGAATTCTGAGAACTACTCCGTCAAAGTTTGGCACATTTTTGGTCTCAGGGATCTTAAGGGACTTTGCCGGTAGGCTCTTGCTTGGAATGACTGGGACACTTGGTGTACAAAACAAGACCTCCACTAGCATTTAACCGCCCACCTCGACGCTTTGGCGTAGTATGTTCGACCCCACGAGCTATGGAATGAAAAATGTCACACCTAGCACCTTTCCACTACATCAAATTGAAGCATTTTGCAACAATGCATTTGATTTCGGCACAGTCAAACAGAATGGAGTTGACCAAAAATGAGAGATGTTATTGTCGACGGACCCCACATACACTTGTAGGTCCAAACACAACATTCCCAGCTATCATGAATTCTAAGAACTGCTTCATCAAAGTTTGGCACATTTTTGGTCTTAGGGATCTTAAGGGACTTTGCTAGTAGCCTCTTGCCTGAAATGAATGGGACGCTTGGCACACAAAACAAGACCTCCACTAGCATTAACCCACCCACATTGATGCGTTGGCATAGTCCATTCGACCCCACGAGCTATGGAATGAAAAATGTCACACCTAGCACCTTTCCACTGCATCAAATTGAAGCATTTTGCAACAATGCGTTTTATTTCGGCATGGTCAAATGGAATGGAGTTGACCAAAAATGAGAGAGGTTATTGTGGATGGACCCCATGTACACCTGTAGGTCCAAACACAATATTCCCAGTTATCACGAATTCTGAGAACTGCTCTGTCAAAGTTTGGCAATTTTTTGGTCTAAGGGATCTTAAGGGACTTTACCGATAGCCTCTTGCCTGAAATGACTAGGACACTTGGCACACAAAATGAGACTTCCCCTGGCATTTACCTGCCCACCCTAACGTGTTGGCATAGTACGTTTGGCCCCACGATGAGCAGAACAAAAACTATGGCACCTAGCAAGGTTTTTCTCTTAGGATCTTAAGTGACTTTGCTCTTACGGAACAATGTATCGACAAAGACCCTAGTTTTCATAAGGGGAGACTTGTGATTTTAAGAGGTTTTTGGGAATGTGACTTTATCCTTCCACTCCTTATCCAATGACGAGTTTATTCTCAGAGTTTGATGGCTTTTATGAGCATATACACAATGTTGTTTTAGGATAGTCATAAAGGGCAGTTTTGGATAGCCATGTGTATCTTTTTAACAATCATAAAGGGCAAGTTGTACATGGACTGTGATAGTCCCAAAACTCATATAAATCATCCATTTTGGTGTTTGACAACCTTATAAATCCATTAGATCATTTATACAAACGCTAATGCAACTTATAAACCCTCTTTGCATAGTAATTTCATGAATGACTGTCTTGTATGATTGTTTTATTCATTTTAATAGCCCAATGAGGATTGTATGGTGTTCTGATCTTCATGATTTTAAATTGATGCAGAGATAGGATCCAACTCAACATGATAGAGGCATCATTACAAATGGATTGAATTGCAATAGTTGGAGAGCCAATCTCCTATCAATGAGAGTTCAATGATAGTAAATAGAGAGCTACTTGACCATAAATAGGATTTACATACATACATATATATGATCTCGTAGGCATCTATGTTTCATACACAAATTGCAATAGTTGTAGAGCCAACCTCCTATCAACGAGAGTTGAATAATAGTAAATAAAGAGCTTCTCGGCCATAAATGGGATTTGCATACACACACACACCCAACTGAAATAGTATCCTTATTGGCCTTATTGGCACCTCTCCCCAAGATGTAAGTTTTTTATGTTTATAATGTGCCCCCAGTGTCCTTATTGGCCTTATTGGCACCTAAAACACAAGAAAGTAGATTCCACCAGCTTTCAATTACAATTGCTATCAGGCCCTAACACATCCATATAGGGCTGTACTAAATAAAGAAATAGCAGGAAAATAGTAAAATCTGCAAAAACAAAGTTTCTTGACATTAATTTCATTCAAACTTGTCTTCAATTAATCTTCAAAATGTTTTCAATACATCTCCAATGCCTTTTCCACAAAGGTTTATGCATATTTATACATGATTTGAGGGAAACCAATAGTCTCCAACTGACTTTTGAGTACTTGATTATTCATCTTCCATACTTTTGCATTTTTTTTACATTTTTCATATGACAACTTTGACATATTTACAAAATTTGACAAGAAGAAGACTAAATACATGATGAAATGGTATATCATGACCTTATTAGATTTCAAGCTACTATGCTTGATTAGGGCATATAAGGAATTTTGTCATATTGATTCTATTGATCTAAAAGCATTCTCAATGCTAAACATATCATCAATGGACTAAAGAACTATCATCATAATGTATGGCATCATGGGAAGTATCATGACATGCACATAAGGAATTTAAATTATATTGTATATCAAGGTGTATATATATTAAAATCTAGTCCATAATGGTAGACATATACAAAAATTTGGCAAATATGCCAACTCGAAACATTTTTTACAAAATGTGGCATATGCCATGTCTCAAAATCTATATACAATCTACATGCCAAATAGCTACATCAAATACTACAAGTCCACTTGACTCTCAATCTATGATGGATCCTAAAAAAGTGTCCTCTTTGTACCAAAATGTCTAGTAATTGATGGAGGCGAAGTTTCCTGCATTAACAAGTCAAAGCACAAATTTGATTAATCTCTTCAATGGTAAATAAAAATAAGTTAATGTTAGTAAATAGATTCTTATCTACTACAATTAAGAACTTTCATTTATTAAAATACATCTAAATCACTACAATCAACTATAAGACTGCTAGATAAACTATCACTACAATCGTTCTGCAAATGATTTTCTCTTAAGATGATTAGGTGTCCTAGTGAAGCATGATGGCAAAGGTGGCACATCACTCACATTCTCAAGAGACTACATAAAAGTAAAGTAAAATTGAAATAATTTAATATATAATTATTAAACAAAATAGGAAATGCATACATTTAAAAAGGTTAGATGTGCTACACACAAACAATCACTTAAAGTATAATTCAATCAAATTACCTCCACCCTTTGTTGGCATTGAGGAAGCCGTTCTGCAAATGATAGTCCCTTGGGTCGATTAGGAGTTCGAGAAAAGACTATTGGCAAAGATGCCACATCATTCACATTTTCGATTGACTATAAAATAAAATTAACATCAAGATATAAATTAATATATAATTACTCACAAAGAAATAAATGCATAAAAAAAAGTTGATGTGTAGAACAAATTATACTAGCAAGTCCAAGCCAAATTGGATGGCAGACAAAGTTCCATGATGAACTTCTATCAACTCCTCTGTCATCAACTGTTATCCCACTTAGATACATTAGTACTAATTAATTTGTTTATATATTTAAATGGAATAGACCATAAAATTTAACTTTAAATTTTACCTGCATAAAAGATTGCTCATGCATTTCTCCTTCTCTATGGTTCACTGATCTGGTAGCTTCTACTCTTGTCCTTGACCCCTCAGCTTAAGTTTTGGACCACATTGTCTCATCTCGTGAATGGAGATCGTACTCTGATGTGTTCAATGGTGGCTCACTACTCTCCAAAATAGGACCTAAGCATAAATGATTGCAAGAAATGCAATGATGGGGCACACATACATGTGTGGACAACAACGATCTATTAGAACTAGGTGATCCAATATCATCGCCTTCACCATGTGTTTGTGCAAACTGAGATGTCTGTATAATTAAATGCTTGGTCAAAGAGTGTATTGCACTAAGGCCTTGTTGTGTTGCTTTTGCAACGTCTGGGTGCTGCATTGGGGGTGGAGAAGGGATAGCAAGAGGGGGAATATAGGGACCTTGTACTTGTCTCACTACCCCAGGTCTATCTTGAGGCATTCCCTTATCCACTCCTTGAAACTCTCTAAATTCAAAATAATTAACATGTTGACCCATGACAAACTCTGCATAGAGTTTACGAAGGAAATACAAAGGTATATCTAAATTGTTGTTGGGTGGTTTATCAGAAATTATCCACCAACGATCCCAAAAGTTTTAACTAATGCCCTCATGAATACACCATTTGATTGAAAACTTGGGCTTACAGACATCAACATGCAATCCGATTTTAGGATTGACAAAGCATTGGGCTAACATAGTTTTTGTAATCTCTAATTCTTTGACTTCATCATATGACAAACCATTAGCATATTCGGCCTTCTTGGCTTCTCGCCATTGCCTAAATGATTCATGTTGGGTTGACAAGGTTTGAACATGATTAATGATTCCCTCTAAATTTGATGTCGTTATAGACAATCAAGGGTGGCGGTGATACATTTCTATGATCCTACTTATTTGATCAATATTTCTTTGAATATTCTCTTCTATTATTGGAGGGGGAGGGTTTGGTGGTGGAGGGTTTGGGTTTTCATTTTGTGCATCCATTTTACCTAATTAAAATATAAAACATACCCACTTAGCATAAAAAACCAAAAAAATTGCTTGAATATACAAAACAAACAAAAAACATGCAAAAGATCTTACCTTTTTGGATCGGATATCCATTCTTCACCTTTGATATCCATTCTTTAGAGATGACACTGTGTTTTGCAAGCCGCGGGTTTGCAAAAATGTGACCCTTTTTCGCTTTTTATATTTTTTCAAAACGGATATCTGTTTTCTTTTTCTCAATTGTTTTCATTGTTTTTTTGTTTAGTATTTTAGCATTTTAGCATTTAGGCATTTTAGCTACAAAATACAATCCAAATTTTAGAAAGACTATATCATATGAAAGGAGAGATTTTGGACAAACTATCAAAATTTATATAGGATTATGATGATATATATTTGATTTTTATATGATTTACTTATACTAAGGTATCTCATAGTATTTCAAAGGCACTTTTGAATAGATAATTGTCATAAAAAAATTGTAAAAGCAAGTAGTTTTGGTGTAAATTATAACAAATCATTTCATGTTTAACTTACATATTAGACGATATTTGTGTCAACACTTGAGATCAAACTTGTGACACTCAGGATTGACCTCTCATTTTTCTATACCTATTCAAATTCCAAGACAATCATTGGATTGATGTCGATAGAGAGAGAAAGATAGAAAGAGGGAGATATCTATAGAGAGGTAGATATAGGAGAGAGGTAGATATGGGTTAGGGGTTAGGGATTAGGGCCATTATTTAGGGTTTACAGATTTAGAGAGAGAGAGACTGCTTTTGACATGTAACTATAAACCCTAAATAATGCCCCTAAACCCTAAACCCAAGTAACCCTAAATAATTCCCCCAAATCCTAAACCCTAACCCCTAAACCATAAACCCTAAATAATTCCCCTAAGCCCTAAACCCTAAACCTGAGAAAGGGAGTCCTAGTTTTCTTATTTCCATTTCCTTTATCGATAAGGGAGAGGGAAAGATAGAGGGGAGAGATAGGATATATATGAATGATATGGGGAGAGAGGAAAGCGATAGAGAGATTGGGAGAGATGGCTAGGTACAGAGAGATAGAGAGGAGACAGATAGGAAGAGATAGAGGAGATGAAGGGGAGAGATAGGGAGATTGAGAGTTAGAGAGATGCCCAGAGAGACAGGGAGATGGAGGAATGATAGGGGAGAGAGAGGCAAGAGATAGGGAGAGATAGATATAGGTAGAGAGAGAGAGGAGATAGATTGGGAGAGATAGAGGAGACAAAGGGAGAGATAGGGAGATAGAGAGTGAGTGAGTTGTCTAGAGAGATAGGGATAGAGATTGAGACCTGTGGAGGGATGATAGAGAGAGGGAGATAAGGGAGAGATAGGGAGATAGAGGTGGAGGGATATTAATTTTAATGACCTCCAAATTTTCCATAAATTCTTCTCCACTAAACCCTAGACCATCACCCAAATCCTTACTTTCCTAATAAAAGCCCTTCCCCAAACATCATTTGATCATGTGACTCCTTCCATCACTAGACAGGTGCCTAGGTACTTTCCATTATTCATCTAATACTGTAATCCCAATGTCATAGCTCACATTCCCACACCTGCATTCATAGACTCCATTCCCCCTATTGACACCATCATTGATAATCATTATATAAGGACACTCCCTTGAATAATAATTAAACCATGGATTATCCCATATCCCCATCTTACACTTTCCTCACCTTTGAACCCTTAGAAGATGACATTTATCTATCCCCACCATTACCAATCACACTTTCTAGCAATCCCACATAAGACACCTTACCCATCACTTCACCTAGGTCATCACCAATTAAATCACCTCATTACTCCATTCAACCATACCCATACCACCCCTTTCTCACTCCATAACTTGTATTAACGCATGATTAAACCTAACCCCTAAACCATAACCCCTAGCCCCTAACCCCTATTTCCTAACCCCTAAACCCTAAACTTGAGAAACCATAAACCCCTAAATCCTAAACACTAAACCCAAGAAACCCTAAACCTCTATCTCTCTATCTCCTTATCTCACTATCTCCCCATCACTATCATTCCTCTACCTCTCAATCTCTCTCCCTATACTTTGGCCATGTCCCTCACTCTATATCTCCCCATTTGTCCTCTCTCTCTAAACACTAAACCCTAAACCTCTAAACCTTAACCCCTAAACCATAAACCCTAAACCCTAAATAATGCCCCTAAACCTTAACCCCTAACCCCTAACCCCTAAACCCTAAACGTGAGCAACCCTAAACCCTATCTCCTATCTCTCCCTTATCTCCCTATCTCTATCATCCCTCTACCTCTCAATCCTTCTCCCTATTTCTCTGGACATCTCGCTCACTCTCTATCTCCCTATCTCTCCCATTTGTCACCTCTATCTCTCCCTATCTATCTCCTCTCTCTTTCTATCTAGCTATCTCCAAAACTGAGAAACCCTAAACCCAAGTAAACCCTAAATCCAATCAACTCTAAACCTATATCTCCCCATCTCTCCCTTATCTCCCTATCTCTATCATCCCTCTACCTCTCTTGATCTCTCTCCCTATGTCCCTAGCCATGTGCCTCACTCTCTATCTCCTTATCTCTCTCCTTGTTCTCCTCTCTCTATCTCCCTATCATTCCTCTCTCTATAAACCCTAAATCCAAACCCCTAAACCTCTAAACCTAACCCCTAACCCCTAAATAGTTTAAATCCTAAACCCTAAATAATGCCCCTAAACCCTAACCCCTAACCCCTAAACCTGAGAAAACCTAAACCCCTAAACCCAGGTAACCCTAAACCACTATCTCCCTATCTCTCCCCTATCTCCCTACCACCTTTGTCCCTCTACCTCTCAATCTCTCTCCCTATGTCTCTGGCCATGTCCCTCACTCTTTATCTCCCTATCTCTCCCCTCAAACTCCTCTATATCTCCCTATCATTCCTCTCTCTCTATAAACCCTAAATCCAAAACCCTAAACCTCTAAACCTAACCCCTAACCCCTAAACAATAAATCCTAAACCCTAAATTATAATGCCCCTAAACCCTAACCCCTAACCCCTAAAACTGAGAAACCCTAAACCCCAAACCCCTAAACCCTAAACCTAAGTAACCATAAACCACTATCTCCCTATCTCTCCCCTATCTCCCTATCACCTTTGTCCCTCTACTTCTCAATCTCTCTCGCTATGTCTCTTGCCATGTCCCTCACTCTTTATCTCCCTATCTCTCCCCTCGGACTCCTCTATATCTCCCTATTGGTCCTTTATCTCTCTCTAAACCCTAAACCCTAAACCTAAACCTTGAAACCTTAACCCCTAACCCCAAAACCATAAACCCTAAACCCTAAATAATGCCCCTAAACCCAAGCAACCCTAAACCTCTTTCTCCCTATCTCTATCATCCCTCTACCTCTCAATCTCTCTCTCTATGTCTCTGGACATGTCTCTCACTCTTTATCTCCCTATCTCTCCCCTCTGTCTCCTCTATCTCTCCCAAATTCTATCAGTCCCCTCTCTCTATCTCTCTTTAAACTATAAACCCTAAACCCCTAAACCTGAGCAACTCTAAACCTCTAAACCCTAAATAATTCCCCTAACCAACCTCTAAACCACTTCTCTATATAGGTGCAACTAATACCACTTTTTCATTGTTTTCCACATTTAATTATATTCTTTTCCATTTTCCAAGTCCTACATGTGTCCAAGTTGTATTGTTTGTCAAGTTTTTAGTCTAATTGTTAGTCCCATCTCTCATGGTTATTAAAATGTTAGTATAGTTAGATTTATCCTTAGGTAACATTAATTTACACATTGTTGCACAAACAACCACACTGAAATATAATCTTACCTAATTAAGGTTAACCTTTAAGGTTCTTTCATAAATGGCAAGCTTAACAAATCCAACTAGTTCAATGTTCTTATAGTCCATGCTTACCCTTCCAAGAGAGTTCATGCCATGTTAACTTTGCATTATGTCCTAACATATCACATGAAGGACATCATCATCACAAGGAATAATAATGTCATGAAGGATTAACGAAGGTGTAGCTTCACCACATAAAGTATCATTCATAATTTTATCACTAGAGGGTAAGGGTATATCATGTGTATCCTTCTCAAACCATGTATCATGAATCAAATCATATGAAGGATTGGGTAAAGCAATTTAGGGCATGAAATCCAAAATGGATATCCTTTCTGGAAATGGATATCCATTTTGGTTTGGTATACAAACCAAAATAGATATCCGTTTCAAAGTTAAACTTTGCGAAGTCACGAATTTGGCTAAGTAAAAATGTTATTTTTTTCCTATTGCCACTGTTTGGCCCGCGATGATCCTACACATACCCAGTTTGACGCATCTATCCTAACTAGTTTTTCCCTAGCATTTATTTCCCTAATAAATGACTTTAAGCAAGTTTTATCATGCTACATACTGGTGGCCCTGCCTCAGGTGGCTGATCAAACCATCGAACTCACTCAAAACAGTGCTCCTCGCGTGGAATATCCATATCTCTATCGACTGCTCTAGCTCCTCTGCTCTCCTAATTTCTCAAGGACAAATCAACTAAAGACAAGTGTGCAAATGAATAGGACTTGTGGACCCAGCTTCTATATATAGCAAGTGAACCATAGCTAACTGTGTGACAACTGTGACTACTTCCCTTGCATGTTTCTCCCTGTTTCTCCAAACCATAACCTGTTTTCATCAATCTAACCTATTTTTCACCTTCTTCTTCTCTAGGAGATTGTCTGTCTCACACCTTCTATCTTCATCCCATCCAATCTCCCAAGGGGGCATCCAGTCATTAAACTTGTACCAGGGGCAAACTGGGGCATGTATCATTGTCAAAAATTCTTATTTTTTGAAACAACGTGATAAAACACATTGCATCAAAGAGCGGCAAAATGTATACACCTAAAAATGACATGACTCTATTTAAATAAATATTTTAAATATTTATTTCATCTTAATATTCCTTTATCAATAAATAAATAAATTTATTTATTTGATTCATTTTCCTCCCATTAATTGAATAAATTTCATTTATTTAATTAATTTCATTTATTTAATTAATTTCATCAATATCAACTTTATTCTTCTAAACAATTAAATAAATTTAATTATTTAATTAAATCATTCATTCTTCCAAATTTAAATAAAATGCAAATTTATTTAAATTAAATCTCTGTCTCCAAAAATAAAATATAATGAAATATTTTATTTATTCCTCTAAATCTTGCACAATCAATTAAATAAATTTATTTATTTAATTCACTTTCTTATCTTCTAAAAAATCTTCAAAATCTTCTAAAAATAAATCTTCCTTGTCATGCAAAAGCAAAAGTTGAGTTAACTAATTTAAAGCAACCTTGTTTTTATCAACAAATTCTTAAATTAAAAAAATATATTCTAATTTATGAAATCAAAGCTCATCCTCATCAAGAAAGCAGTTAACTCAACAAAGCAACTTTTTGAATGACACGTCTTCTTTCTATTCACACACGTTCTCTCAAACATCCTTTACCATTGATCTTATTATTTCTTCTACACCGTTGATCTTCTCTCACAAGTCTATAGATACCCCACTATTCTTCCATTTCATATCAAGAATCTTTCAAGTAAAGTCACTCTGTCGAATCCATAGCGCACCTTTGGCACCCCCACTCTTGCATTATTCATTATCCATCCTACATTGTATAGAAGCTCATCTTCCATACAACAAGTATCCTAGCCATTTCTCTATCGTCATCTTGAGGAAACAAAGCAAGGAAGCAAGCTTTTTTAGGGCTACATTCATCACAAAAGATTGATCGAGACTAGGCGAACAATGGAAGTCGTGAGGTAACAAAGCACTATAAGTTTGTCTATTTATTTTAATCTTTGTTATTTGCATATTCCATTGAGTTATTGGGTTTATGATTCATTTTAATATTATCCAATTTTCCCCATAACACCACTTAATGCCAATATATGTTTCATATGGTTTGCGAAGCCTTTATGGAACCCAATGTTGCTCATTTTGCTCAGTGTTTTCTCTACTAGGGTCTCCCCATTGGATCTTGTTTGATCCATTTGGGTATTTCTAATCTATGTTGCCCTTTTTTTGGACCCTTGGAGATTCCCAAGCATCTCTTCTAGTCCTTCTCATAGGCACAACATGTTGGGATCTATATTCATTGTGTTTTCAAGCCCTTTCAGCTTGAGCTTTTCTCTTGGCACATGGTTCCTCTAGTTAACTAGTCTAATATGTGGGCTAAATCCACCCAAATTTGTAATGCTTTCAAAGTGGAGATTTTATTTAGTATTTGGAAACATAGCAATATTGATTCATTTTTTGAAGTTTTTGTGGATTTTTAGTTTTTTTTAAATAGTCTAAAGCTATGATATGTTGTAATGCATTAATATGGATTCTAGTGCAAGCTAATAAAGTTGCGCTTGAGGTTACCAATTTACAAACTTTTATAAAGCATTGGACAAATATTCCTTATACAATTACCCATTCTAGACACCACTCTCATAACTCTATTCATAGCACATGACTCTCATCAACATAGAGGATGTGATTGGTGTCCAAAGACACATGATGAGTTTATTTCTATCACAACCTCATAGTAGAGATAGTTTTAGGTTCCCTCACAATAACAAATTGTCTTGACACATGTTCGCACTGTTCCTATAAATTAAAAAAAGATATGACAAAAAAGGAGTGATAGTACCGTCATGAGTTGAGAGCCAATTTCTAGATTAAAAAAAAAGATAAAAGGGAATGATAGTACCATCTATTTTGGAACTTTCTTCAACTTCTATCATTCATATGAAGCAAATGTCTAGAGATGGTAAGCCCAAGGGAAATAATCCGAAGTGCTTCGCGCATTACGAGTGAGAGTCTTCCTTCCTCCTCATTTTGGATAAATCCCACCTTTTATAAAGTGCGCGGTAAAGAAGTATATTGGTTTCTCACAATGTAGTTCACGTGGGTACAGCGACAAAACGTTCTGAGTCGCTCCAAAAATGACTTGCACAATAAAGTTGAAATAAAGTTCGGCTTCTATCACTGTATTTTATCCGGCGCCGGAGCGTAACAGATTTGAACAAACTAAAATCTCGGCAACATATTGCTTTTCATTCAAAATAAAATATTTGAACAGATTAACATCTCGACCCCGTATTTCTTTTCAAAATAACATATTTGAACAAATTAAAAAAAAATAAATTGGTGTAGTTGTGCTTATTACTTCTACTGTAAGGCAGATATTATAGTAATAAAATGGTTCATATTTTATTTCAGCAGTTAAAATAGAATTATTATGTAAATAGTCGGTATGATTATCTAAAAGAATTTAGCCTTGTGACTTTTACTTTTTAAGTGTATTGATTTCACTGATTTTATTTTGGATGTGTGATTATTAATAACTTTTGGTTGTGTTATTTTGAAGAACATCAAAATTGTCAATGGGTCTTTGGTCTACTAGTGAAGTTGAATGGTTCTAAATGAGCCCACCGGGGATCAAGTCTTGTTAAGTGCAAGGCCTCAACACCATAAGCGATGAGGTCAAGATCGTGCCCTAGGCAAAATTGTTAGAATGGATACCCCTCAGTTAGTCCTTGGCTATTACCTGAAGAGGTTCAGCCTAAGGCTCGTGCTCTCATATCATGTAGCAAAAACGATCTTGTGGATGATATAAAATCCTCCATAAAATAAAAGAATATCAAAATTATAATATATTGATTAAACAAGATTTATTGTACATAAATTTATTTTTCAATTAAATCAATATTTTTAAATTGTCATTAAAATTTAATAGTAATTGTGTTTTTAAATTTTAAAATATTAACAATTAAATATAAAATGGTGAATTAAAATGTATTCATTTTATAAAGCATTGTTCAATTAATAATTAGACTAGAAATCAATTGTGATATAATTTTATGATGACAATTTTTTAAAAATATTAGAACTATTTAGTACAATTATTATGTTTTTATCTCAAACTAAATCTACTAAAATGACATGTATATATGTTAGAGAAGTGGATATTGATGCAACCAACTGAAGCATATCAATAATAGAGCAAAATTTTGCCAGTGCAAAATTTTGAATGTTTTATTGAAAACTAAACATGAAGAAGAGTCAGAGGCTTAGACATAGGAATCAATCAATCAATCATCTTCAACAATTTATATTATTACATTCAATGGCTTTATAAAGCCTCTCAACTTACTAACTACCCAAACCATCTAACTTAACTAATAACTAACATCTATTTAATAACTTAACCAATATCTAACATCTATTTAATAGATTAACATTAACAAGTTAATTTATTATTAATTTTATTATTTATGTCATGCACCAATTCCTTACACTCCTCTTCACTACTGACATAAGAGCTTTATTCTAGAACTACATCAACAATTAGTCTTGGTCGGTTGTTACCTCCATCTTCTACAATAGTCCTAAGGCTCACCTATTTCTTGTTATGCTTTCCCTACCTCTCAATTGATTAACTACTTTACCACTATAAAATAATTCTTAAAATTACTCACTTGATTGGCAATTACACTCTTATCTCTCCAATTATCAATTAGCATTCCCCTTATATCATTCACTCAAACAAATTTACTAGGCAAATATTTTTTTTTTTAAAAGTTTGGAGCCGCCATGTATTTTGAAGATTATAGAAATAAATGAATAACTTGTAGACATACTCTCTATGAGAAATTAATGACCTCATAACTACTCATCATTCATACTTGCAGTCCATGTTCATTGGAATAAATTTTCCATTGTAACTGTCTCCAGCAATATTGTCCAAAAAATAGAACCAATGTACAAAGAGCAGTAACTAACTCCATGGATTCCTTTCGCATCCTTTGTGATCTTCCCAGCCTTATATGCAAGGAAATGAATAAATATAATCTGAAATCTAGACTCAAATGACAAACAATAGTTAAAGGTTGAGCTTTTGAAGTACAAATTTGTGGCAGAACTTTATCATCCATGAATAATTCATCCGTAGACACGAAAGTTCCTCGAAAATACCATTGCTACCATCCTTAAAACTTGATCTCTGGGCTATGAATAATGTCAGTATGGCCTACTCTTATTCGTTTCTTCAGTGAAGTTCTGTCGATATGTGAGAGATCAACAAAAAAAAAAACGAAATCCTCGGACTTTGCCAGCCATTTTCAAAATCTAGCCATGCCATTGGTCACAATTCATCAAGGTTCACTTAGTGTCCACATTTACAATCCAAACATCTTTTGCTATTTTGCAATCTATCAACCCTTCGCCTTCTACAAATTAATCTTGACCATTTCTTTGAAAACAAATGTATAAATAACAGACAAAACATTTTATGTCATACATCAGCCACACACATCAACCTTTTTACTCACATTCTACAACATCAAAAAGTCTTACAACTGAAACATAGATTTGAATGTATATATAATTTTTTAAAATCTTGGATATGAAAATGAACAAAATGGAGTGAAAACAATGAAAAGAGTGAACAAGATGGAAAGAGATAAGAAGTGCAAATGGATTATGAGTGACATAGAATTGCACATGGTCTACATTACATCATGGCTGTTCTTAAATAGCATCCACTTCAACAGTCAAAGGTCAATCTTGGCCAATAAAAGTAGGAAAAATGTTTAACACCTTTTATTGTGAATGAGGTGTAAAGTTGCTATTGATTGTTTGACCATTGAAGTGGATGATATTTAAGTAGAGTGTTACATCATTGTCGACAAAATGCAAGAATGGTGGATGTACAATAATGGCTTTTGCATGTGGTCTTCACTGCATCATTATTGTGATCACCACTTTAGAAAAAAGGACAATCAATTGGAAGGTGAATAGAGAGGTTTGAGAAACCCACTCTATACCATATTGAAACTAAGATATGAAGAAGAGCTAAAAGTTCAAACACAACAATCAGTCAGTCATCTTCAACATTTTTCATCATTACATTCAACAAATTTATAGAACCTTTTGACTTACCAACTACCAAACCACCTAACTTAACTAATAAGTAACATCTATTTAATAAAATCAACTAATATCTAACATCTATGTAATAAATTAACATTAACATATTAATTTACTATTTATTATATTATCTATATCATAAACTAAATCCTAACATGTTTATTACTCTTTTATCTTTAGACTCACCTTAAATCTTTGTTAATTAAAAATATTATACATTAAACTTGTACATTAGCAATAATACTATTTTACTAACAATTAGTTTATTAAATCTTAAAAGAATAAATGGTCTTGTGTTCTTAAATAATTTTGACAAATACTTAGTGGAATCCTTTATCAAAAGAAAGTTGTGGGGTTCCACTCTAGAATCTTATGTTATTTTTTATTAAATCTTATTTATATGAATTTCTTGTAATTGATTAATATTTTAAAAATTGTATTGATCTTAATAAAGAAGATAATGAATACTTATAAAAAATATAATGTTTTATTTTTTTTACTCAAACAATAGTTTATTTGTTTATTTGTGTTTATAAAATAAATGTTAGAAAAGGTTGATATATAATTATATAAAATTTTGACAATTTAAGTTTTTTTAATAAGGTAATTATTACTTAGGAATGAATTTGTAATGGTGAAATTTACATATCCATGCTATTTCCCATTTAGTTTTGTTTTAAATTTGAAAGAATGTCACACACACACACACACACACACACGCGTATATATGTACATGCGTACGTATATATGTACATGCATGCGTACGTATATATGTACATGTATACATATGTATATATGTACATGTATACGTGTATATATATATATATATATATATATATATATATATATATATATATATATATATATATATATATATATATATATATATATATATATATATATATATATATATATATATATATATATATATATATATATATATATATATATATATATATATATATATATATATATATGGTTGTCTTTCCAAGCATCAAATTCAAAAATTTATCAATTACTACCTATAGACACCTAAAATTTATCACATATAAAATAATGGTTAGCATCACCACAATAATTAATTAATTTCATCCACAGACCCCTTTATTTACCTAGCTAATAATACCACATTGAACTAATTATCTAAAATAAATAAATTAAATCCATTTCCATCCCATTATTAAATTAAATCTATTTCCACATATTTATTAAATTTAAATAGAATAAATCTACTTTCATCCTTTCAAAATAAATAAATAAAATTTAAATAAAGGTATCCCTCCGAAATTCAAATAAATATTTCCACATCATCCAACCACAATAATTAAATAAAAATAAAGTCACTTTCATCTCAACCATTTATTTCTCCATTAAAATATGCATCATTCACATAAATCAAACATCACTAAATTAAAGGACCCCTTCACATTATCCAAGGCACCAAAAGCATCTCCACCATCCATCCATCATTCACATCCTCATTCAAGCACCTATAAATCAATCTCTCAATCCTTCATCACATAACACGCAAGGGTCAAGATATCACACACATAAGAGGATGCAATGAATCAAGGATATGGAGGGTACATGGTAATAAAATCTTGAAGAATCTAAGAGCAACTATATTTATCACAAATCAAGAGCACATCCACTCAAGAAAGGAGATTATTCATTTGCTAAGTGAAGGTAAATCTTGTTATTTCATTTCCTTTATTGCTTTATCTCAGGTCATGCTTGATTTTGGATGAAGGGTTTAATATTTTCTTTAATCTATTTTTGTTTTATTCTATATCTAGTATATCATGTGTTAATTCATGTACCATCTCAAGTCTTGCAACCAATCACTACTACATGGAATTTTTCTACATGGGGCCTCAATCTCATTGGTAAAATTCTTCCAATGGCCATAAGCATATCATTACCACAAAAGAATACTTCATTAAGTGGGTAGAAGTAATTTCTCTCACCTATGTGATTGACAACCAAGGTTCTAAATTATCAACCACATCATCTATCATTATGGTATCACTACTATGATCACTATTGATAATGGTACAAGTCCTTCAAGAACCATGAATTCCAAGTTCTTTGTGATAGGTTACATATCAAGCACAAATTGTCTAGATCATACTACTGCTAAGGTAATGGATAGGATGAAGTATCTAATAAGAATTTTATCATGATAGCTCAGAAAGATCATCAATGATGTTGGTTGTGATTGGGATATTCAAATCTACCTCATCTTGTGGCCCTATCACACTATCATCTACACACCCCTACTGGGGAAACCTCGTATTCCCTATTCATTGGAGTTGAAGCAATGTTGCTAATTGAGATAAAGTTACCATCCTTGTATATTTCCTTGGAAGAGATAATTGATGGCAAGGAATATTGAGTTGCACATCTCCATGAATTGGAACTCCTTGAGGAATGAAAACTACATGCACTAAATCACTTAAAATCATACCAGAATCAGTTACATTAGACCTACAATAATTATGTAAGATCTATATATTTTGAGATTAGGAAACCTATTCTAAAGGAAAATTAGAAAAAAAATCATGATCAAGAATAAAAAGGAATGTTTGAGTCTAATTGGTTAGGCCCTTACATCATCATTGCTAAGTTTGGATCAAGTTCACGCAAGTTGGCTACACTAGAAGGTCAAGAACTGGAATAACTATTGAACATTGTGCAACTCAAATGTTTTCAAGATTGAAGCAATATAAATGGAAAAAAAAGAAAAAAATAAAAAAATTATCATGGTAAAAAGAAAAATCATCCTTTGGTGAAACCATTTTTATGGCACCTTGGGTATGTACCATGATAAAAACTTATTTACATCTATCATGTGTAGTACCTAATATCCATTATCTACATGTACACTCTACACTTGGGGTTAGGTTTGATCCATTCATCCAACCATCATTTCCTACCCATCACCTCTCATAGTCATATATTGCATTAATCCCCCTGAACATCTTTTTTGACCTTGTTAGGGTCTTGGATAAATTATTGACTCATGCTTTGCAAATCATCTGTATTCTCTCTAATGTGCATTGTTGGCATTACAATGTGAACTCTTCTATAACATAGTTCCAGGAAGTTAAAACACATAATGTTACACAAGAACAATCCTCTAATGATATGCAAACAAGCAAATAAATTTTGAAACATCATTGCATCCAAACTTCAAGCACAAACATATCTCAAACATGGACACACAATTAGACCTTACAAACATCACCAATAAACTCACATAGGTTTCTCCCTTAGCTATGGTGAGGCTGTTGTTTAGAGTTAATCAATCAGTATATCATCCATCGAGATACATTGATTCCAATCTAACATCACTTTATTAGGATATATCAGTCCCAACCAGACATTACTATAACTATCATGACACTTAAAACCTTGGTTTTCACTTTGGTGAGAGATAAATTTGTTTGTGTCTAAATTTTTTTGTGTCTTTTTCATTTATTTGCATATTATTTGATCATATGTTGTTTTTATACATGTAGGCTTTCCACCAAGGCATTCATGGTCCATTATATCATGATGTCTTAATGATATGTTTTTTGGGGCATTTTACTATTTACAATTATGAGTCAATCCTTCATGCATATGATACAACATCATCATGGTTCCTCATATCATGGTGCATAATATCATATTCTAAAGAAACACCAAGTTGCTCAAAACATTTGGAACTCCTTCAAGATTGCTAGCATATACTTGTCATAAAAAAAATAAGAAGCGTCGGAAGCAAAAGCATGTCAATATCCACCGCATCTATTTTATTTTAAATCCATTCCATTTTGCATTTGCATCCATTCATCCCATGCACACATTTTGGGAGCCCACCCATGCCCTTCATACTTTCCTGCTCTCTTGAGGGATATCCCTAATCCATCTCTAATCCAATCCTAGCACTTGGGGAATCTTATTTTATTTTCTTTGAAATTCCATTCCTTCTTTTAGTCATAATGTCAGTTCAAAGAATGGAAATATCAAGACCTAAAATTCACCATGTCTAAAAAATGTCTACCATAACCACAATAATTAATTAATTCCATTGACAAACCCCTTTATTCAACCTTCTAATAATACTACATCACTAGTTATCTAAATTAATAAAATTAAATCCATTTCCACCCCATTATTAAAATAATATTAAATAAATCTACTTTCATCCATTAAAAATAAAGAAATAGAATTTAAATAAAGTTACCCTCCAAAATTTAAATAAATATTTCCACATCATCCATCCACAATAATTGAATAAAAATAAAATCACTTACATCTCAACAATTCATTTCACCAATAAAATCTCTATCATTCACATAAATCAAATATCATTAAATTAAAGGGCCCTTTCACATGATCCAATGCCCCAAGAGTATCTCCACCATCCATCCATCATTTAATCTCAACCATTCACATCCTCATTCAACCACCTATAAATCAAGTCATCAATCCTTCATCATATAACACACAAGGGTCAAGATATCACACACATAAGAGGATGCAATGAATCAAGGATATGGAAGGTACATACTATTGAAATCTTGAAGACTCCAAGAGCAACTACATTTACCACAAATCGAGAGCAAATCCACTCGACAAAAGAGATTCTTCATTTGGTAATTGAAGGTAAGTCTTGTTATTTGGTTTCCTTTATTACTTTATCTAAGATCATGCTTGATTTATGATAAAGAGTCTAATATTTTCTTTAGTCTCTTTGCATTTTTTTTTTCTAGATCTACCATGTACAATACCCATTATTTTCTAGGGAGATTGCCTATAGTCTTCGATCTTTTACACACATTTCTTGGGTTAACCTAGGTGAACACATCACCTTGTGACATGATAAAAACCCTTCTAAGGTATTTATAAATATTGGTAGCCCTCAAATATATTAGAAAATAATATATCATATAGAGGTCCATTATGAATTCACAGAGTAGAAGTATACATAGAGTGGGATCAAGCCTTCACATAGAGGATGAATTTGCAACCATGGATTAGACCCTAACTTATAGACTCAACCTAAGATAGAGCACAAATTCAACTTAGGATATAAGGCACCTCATTGATAGAAGGATCACATTTCCAAGCTAGAAATAGTCAAATTCTAGAATCTTTAGCAAATGACACTCATTCTTCTACCATTAAGATGAGTACCCCTATCCATTACTTTTACTTTCATAACTTAGGATTTGGTATAATAATACATTAACCCACAACTATCCCCTACTAGATCCAGGTTAATTTATTCTTATTTGTATGCATCTTATTGGTTTATCCTAAATCATCCTTATGGAAAGTCTATTTTCCTTTACATTTTGGTGAACCTAATCAATCGTACATGACCTAGTTTTCTTCTAGGATTTCTTATCCATATTAGGGTTTCTTAGATCTACATTTTTAATATTTCTACGTCTCATTTTCAAATCTAAAAGTCTTTGCATTCCTTTGCTTCATTACTCTTGCATCATTATATTTTTTTCTATTAAGATTTTTGAGATTTATTATGATATATTTTTTCACCCACTCTACTCGCCCTTGACTATCACATTACAATTTTATTTTCATAACTAATATACCATTAATATCTTTGATATTTTAATTTGAAAAATCACAAAGTAGTAGTAAAAGCAAAGGTAAGAGCAATTAGATATTTATTTTAATTTGTTTCATTTTTTATATTTATTTTTAATAATTTTTAATTTGTATGTTGCTCCTATTATTGAATTATATTTATGTTTTATGTTTTGTTTTTAACATAGTTGAATATTACTAAATTTTACAACCCCTTAACAATCACAAAGTCATTAAACAAACCCAAATATATTGTGTGTGTATATACATACATAATAATTTAATATAGACACCTTGAGACTAATATCTCTTGACTTTTTAAAATAAATATATTTAAAATATTTATATTAGTTTATAGCTATATAAATATACTAAGACATTACCCCAACTAAACATGGAACTAAATTAAAAATCAAAAATATATTTATCACCATTACAATCTAATTGTATATAATTTTAATTATTTATTTTTAATCTAACCATCATCACTAAAATGAAATTTTGCATTATAATAATTAATACATATTAAAATCAAACACTAAAAAATGGTTTATCATTATAATAATTGATATCTATTAAAATCCAACAACAACAATTAATTAGTGAATCCATACAATCACAATCATGATATTTGTATTTAATGAAAAATTTCATTAAGATGATGCATAAATATTTAAACTTTTAATTAAGTGATGTTTTAGATCTGATAGTTTATGATTATAAAGTAACTTCAAAAAGTAAATTTAATTATTTCACTTCTGTTTTGCATCTGATAGTTTATGATTATAAAAAGTAACATCAAAAAGTAAATTTAATCCTTTTTAGTTCTTAAAAGGGAATTGGAGTTTTTTCAAAACTAAATATTTCATTTTGATAAAATATTTTAAAAGAAATGGATTGTTTATTTTAATTACATAGTTATTAAATAAAATAGTGAGTAAAATTATAGAGTTAAGTTGAAATAAAATAGTAAGTAAAATTTAAGATATCTTAAATACATTATAAATATAATTTATGTATTTCATAAATAAAATAGTAACATATAAATATATAATATTTATTATACTTTTAAAAAAATCAAAATAAAAAGAGGAAAAATATAGAACAATAAAAGTAGCATTTAAATTTTGTTGTTAAGGGTGTAGTTTGGTGGTCAAGTCACTCAATTGTGGTGGCGGCCACCAGGGTTCAAACTCCCGCTAGGCCAAAAAGTTCGTAGGCATTGTGCCTTCACTAGGCTAATGTGCTTGTAGGATTTGTGCCTTTGTTGGACTGTTGTGCTCGCAACCTCTGGGCCTTCACTTGGCCAACAAGCTCACAGATTTGAACCTCTAGCATTCATGCTAGGGGATGAGGCTCCGGTAAAAAGTGTTCACCGATAAAAAAAACAACAAAATAGTATTTAAACTTTTAATTAAAATTACTAAATATAATAAAAATAGTTATTATTAATAATAGTATGTAAATAGTTATGTATTGTATAAATAAAAATATATAATAAATAATATACTTTATAAATAAAATAATAAGTAATATTTTTAAAATAACTATGTAGTTAAATATGTAGTAAACTAGTATAGATATCTTAAATACCTCTTAAAAGATGCCAAGAGATGTAGTTCAATGGAATTATCTATCGTAAATAAAAATTTCAATATAAACACTTCAAGATTGATATTCTCAACATCTTCATGATATCTATATTGACTTAAATGAAACGAACTCAAATAATATATTATCATAAAATAGACCCGATAATGGGCTAGCACAAGGAGGGTGTGTAGCAATTATGAGTAAGTATTCATTGCATTTCAAGGGATGGTATAAGGATCGTTGGAGATGGGGATTTCATTGTATCATTCCACATAGTGGTGGTAGTTACACAACATCTACATTCATATCTCATGAAGAGTAATAGTTGGCAGTGTCATTCCATAGTAGTCTCCTATAATCTTACCTCTCAAGGTCTTAATGGTGTCATCATTTAAAGGTAGCAAATGGAAACATCGTAACTAGGAGCCCTATGAGAGGGTGAATGATATGGAAGTTGATTGTAAGGGAAAGGTGACATTATAAAGTAGGTGTGACTAGCAACATGGTGATAAATGACTAAATATTGCCTATCATGAATAGGAAATTAAAAACCATAATTTCTGATTATGGTTATTAAGGATTTGGGAGCTATCTAAAGAAATGGATGATGCTTCATGTGTTGAGATTAGAGCTGCCATGACACATCTCTTGCTTGACCCTGGCCACACGAGGGGAAGAAGGAATGTTTTTGATGTGGCTCAATCCTTGAGTTGCACATCAATTTTGTCTAATGTAGGGGGCTCATACCTATTGCATAATGACGTTGAGGACGTGGAGCATTAGGCATAGGTTTACTTCGACTTCTCCCTGGATCATCTACATTCAATCAAGAGGCACCAATAATGTCTACAACTAGTTGTTGAAGAAATGGTTAAAGTACTAAACATGAACTTACCCCATTATTAAATTTGAAATTTCTGGGTGTTGTGAGGATGATGACTTGAACAATTTGGTTGAGGTCTCCTTGCTTGAGAAGGTTGAAGTTTGTAGTAAGTGTAAGAATGCTAGTGTGGGTGTGGCAAGGCCGATGTAATTTGCCTCACCACCTTATTTCATGCTCTAGACTTTTTGGTATAGATGTTGAGGCTATTGTAATTTGCCTCTTTTTGCCATATGTTTTTGTTATATAGTGGGTCGATGGTGGAATAAACTTTGTGGTTCATACTTAAGATGTTACACTTGTTTCTGGTCCTAGTCGGTCTTTCTATTTTGTTATGGATGGTGGTATGATGTATGGAACCCATTTGCTAATATGCTATGGTTTAGTTATATGGTTTGTAAATTGGATGCTTGACGGTGTTATCTTCATGGCTTGGTCGATTCCCTTCTCAAACTCTTTCGAATAGGAAAAATGAATCTTTTATAGTTTATTTTTTGATGTTCATATCTAAATGGATAAACCACTTTTTGATGGATATGGTGAACACTTCATTATTAGTAATTCGAGCTTAAAGCTCTTCTTTACAACGCTTAAATGCCTAACCTAAGTTTACTAACAATAAATAAACAAATTGTCAAAAAAATAAAATTGTGACTCATATGTTAAAGTTTTAAATTAAATTAGAAATATTAAAAGTTGAATTCAGTAAACTACCATTACTAATATTTTGACTTTTGTAACCCCAAAGCAAAACACCTTTGGATTATGACATTTAAACATAAGTTCGTGCTATAAAGAAATATATAATATCATATTGAAAAAAAATAAAAAGATCATTCAAAGGTAATGCTCGGGACCAAGTGGGTCGTAATGATTCGTAGGGCAGTGCCCAAAACATTGCATAGTATTCCCTTGCATAGTATTCCCTTGGTGTACAACGTGCCGGCTGTTTATTTGTTTTCCTTCTATTCTTGTAATTATTCCTTCCCTTGAGGACGTCTATTCTTGTAATCTTCGTTCTCATTGTCACGTATATATCTTGTTAAAAAGGAAAATCATATTACGAGGAAACCAGGCCGATGATTCATTTTGTTTCTGGCCCAATGGAAACTTACTACGTGTGTTCGGATTTGCCCAATGGTCTTACAGATGATGTTTATAAAACGTGGGGCGATGGCATTCATGTTTTCCATCCTCAAAGCAATGGAGCCCAAGGAATTTCTCCTGCTGGCAGATAAAACTACAATGACATATTTTTTAGGCGCGACAGTGATTTGTGTGGTGGGGCTCTTGTTCCTGCTCTTGAAGAAGAAGAGAAAAGCCTCTAGTTGCCCCGCCCTCCCGCCTGGAAGTCTAGGCCAGCCTTTTGTTGGAGAGACAATTCGGTTTCTTCGAGCTTTTAAGCTTAATAAGATAGATGAATTCATCAGCGAAAGGAAAGCGGCGTATGGACCAGTTTTCAAAACATGTCTTTTTGGGCAGCCCACTGTAGTTTTCACTGGCCCGGCGGGTAATCAATTCTTGTTGTTTAATGATGGCAAGCTCTTTCATGGCAATGCCCGAGGCCCTCACAGAGCCATTCTCGGCATAAATTCGTTACTTGACAGAAAAGGAGAAGAGCACAAGCGGATGCGAGCGGCTTTGATGAACTTCTTCGCTCCCGTATCGCTAAAGAAACTGGTCGGAAGAATGGATTCCGTCATACGCCGGCACCTCGACGACTACTGGGACGGCAGAGATGTTGTCCATGCCGTGCCGCTGATGAAGTTTCAGACTTTCTCCGTTACATGTAGCGTTCTGTTTAACTTGCAGGAGGAGAACGAAGTGGAAGAGCTGCGCGAACATTTTAGGGTGGCAACGGAGGGCATTTACAGCTTCCCTTTTAATTTTCCGGGAACTCGTCTGCATCGAGCTTTACGGGCAAGGTCTCATATCGACCGGATTCTCTCTTTGCTCATAGCACGACGGAAAAATGATGTTCGAGAAAGTTCGGGGTCTTCTCACCCGGATTTAATTTCGGCTCTGCTCAGAATGACCAACAAAGACAAGAAGCCGCTCAGTGACCAGGAATTGAAAGATAATATTGTGCTTCTCATCATTGCCGGCCATGAAACTACTGCTATGACGCTTGCTCTTATGTGCAAGTTGCTTGCAGCTAATCCCCACTACTTTCATCGAATAGCCCAAGGTAAAATGCTGTAACATCTTCATTTAGTAGTAGGCATGAGTTTTCTATACTCTGTGACAATAAATTTGAGAGTGCTTCTGGATTCAACTGTGTATGTTTTTGCTTCAACGTTTCAGAATTCTCCTCTTCTTGATAATGAATCATTGAGTATGATCCGAAATGTTGAAGCAAAAACATACACAGTTAAATCCAGAATCACTCTTAAATTTATCTTTTATCTAATGTCTAAATTGTTTAGGAAATATAATAATCTTGCTTGCTGTTGCAGAAAGTCAAGAGATTGCTTCCAATAAATGTGGTGGAGAGCAACTGACATGGGAGGACGTTCAGCGCATGAAGTACCTGTGGACTGTAGCTCAGGAAACACTGCGTATCATTCCACCCGTTTCAGGCATATTCCGACAGGCCGTTACGGATATCGTGTACGGAGGATATACCATTCCAAAAGGATGGGCAGTAAGTCTCCATGCGTACAACTACAATATAAGTGGTGGTTTCTCATTTTATTAAATTTTGTGATGATATTTTGACTTGGTTTTTATTTATTCATATTAAATCAGTAGTGCTACGAGACAACTTAATTTCATTAATGGTGTATTATTCAAGTCAACTAATTCATTTCTCTTGTTTTTTAACCTTCACCTTTATTGAAGAGTACTTTATAATTTGGGGGAAAAACATTAATCTATTAAGGAGAAATTTGCATGTAATTGCACTTTTCCCATGGATGTAGTCATATTGTTGAACCAAGTCAATTTATTGTGTTTGTGTGCTGTTTGATATTCTATTTATGCTCCACTGTAAACAGCCGGGCACGTTGGCGTGTCGGCTGTTTACAATTTTTTCGACTCCCCCTGCGATCCGTTCGACACATTCGACTGAATGTTTCAATCCTTCCATTTTTGTCTATGATCGATTTCTATTTATCAGTCGGTGAGATTTTCTAAACGTACCGCCTGTTTAAGCTTTACCTATTTATTCACTGCTGGTGTTGTATTTTCTTTTATCTGCCTTGTTTTATTAACACTCACTACATCTGTTCAATTTTTAGGCAATGTTTATTGATCTTATTTTGAAGACTAAGTTTATGTTGTTTCATGTTCTTTTTTCTTACAGCTCTACTGGTCAAATTATTCAACAGTATATCGTGAGGATTTCTTTCCAGAGCCACAGAAATTCAATCCCATGCGATTCGAAGGTTCCTGTAGGTTACCTCCCTACAGCTTCATGCCGTTTGGAGGAGGGCCTCGCATGTGTCCAGGAAACGAGTATGCAAAACTAGAGATACTGATAACAATGCATCATCTGGTGAAAAGATACAGATGGATTTCAGAAGATCCGAACGAGCCCATCGTTAGAAATCCTCTGTGTGTTCCTGCAAGGGGACTTCCTCTCAGGCTTTCTTCGGTAAAAACAACGTAAAGAAGCATTGTGATTTCTTGTAGAGATAGCCACATAGTTATTGTGGCTAATCTCGTGCATCGTGTAAAAGGAAACGCGGCTACATCAGCTTGAGTTTCTAGATTTAGATAAGGCGCTTACAATCTTTGACTTGATGTACTAGAGCAATGATGAAACATCGATGTTCTTTGAGTATTGAAGATTTAATTGACTTAGCTAAAATCTATTTTGGAACTTTCTTCAACTTCTATGATTCGTAGTATGCAAATGTAAGCCCATTGGTAATAATCCGGAGTGCTGCGCGCATTACGAGTCAAGAGTCCTTTTGGATAAAACCCACCTTTTATGAAGTGTACCATAATGAAGTATATTAGCATATATTTGTCTGTGATAACTGTGGGCCCGGCTCTCTCCACCATGGACAAATTGTTTCTGGTTTCTCAAAATCTAGGTAGCTCAAGTGGGTACAACGACAAAACGTTAAGACAAAAATAATGTGTTTGCGTGTGTGAACAACTACTACAATGAATTTGAAACAAGACTGAGATTTCGATTTCCATCACTGTCGTTTATATGGCAACAAAAAGTTTGGCTTCTGTCACAGTCCTTTTTATCCGGCGCCGGAACGTAATATATTTGAACATACATAAAATTTGGCTTCAATCACTGTCGATTCTCCGGCGCCGGAACGTAATACATTTGAACAAAATATAAAGTTTAGTTTCGATGCCTGTCGATTCTCCCGCGCAGGAATATAAATTATTTGAAAAAATATAATGTTTAGCTTCAATCACCGTCGATTCTCTGGCAAGGAACGTGACACATTTTAACACATATAAACTTTGGCTTCAATCACCATCAATTCTCCGGTTGGCTTTTATCGCCGTTGATTCTCCAGCGCGCCGGAACGTAACGTATTTGAACAAATATAAGGTTTAGCTTCAATCTCCATTGATTAGGTAACACATTTGAACAAATATAAGTTCGGCTTGAATCACGTAGAAATGTTTAACATATTTGAACAAATATAATGTTTAATTTCAATGATAGGCAATTAAAACGTAACACATGATTTCTATATTTACCTTCACTATTCTATTCTGTCAAATTCATATGGGGTACAATCTCCGCCTCATCCTTTATGATGTTGAGGGCCTTACACTCAACAAGACTTAATGTCTCCTGGGCTCATTCAAAACCTTTCAAGTTCATCTCTAGACCACTCTACTTAAATATCATCCACTTCAATGGTCAAACAGTCAATAGAAATTTTACACCTCATTCACAATAAAAAATAGTAAATATTTGTCTTATTTTAATTGGTTAAAATTGACCTTTGAACTTTAGTGGGAGGTCAATTTTGACCAATAAAAATAAGACAAATATTTACAACTTTTTATTGTGAATGAGGTACAAAATTACTATTGACTAATTGACCATTAAAGTAGATGATATTTAAATAGAAGTTGAACACATTTAAACAAATATGAAGTTTAGCTTCACCATTGATTCTCCGGTTGGCTTCTATGGCCGTTGATTTTTAGGCACCGGAACGTAACATATTTGAACTACTTGGAATCTCCACCACGTATTGTTTTTCATTCAAACAAAAAATATTTGAGCAAACTAAAATCCTTTTGTGTATAGTTGCACCTGTAGTTGAGCAAAATATATATTATAGTGATAGAAATGGTTCACTTTTGTTTAAGCAGTTTAAATAGAATCTTCATTTTGACTGGCATTTCCAAAATTTCATTAAAATTTGGTATCATGTGTGTTTTTAAATTTTGACATCTTTAAAATGTACTATTTTTTATAATATAATTAATAATGATGTATATAAGTTTAATTTTTAGTTCTAACTACATTTTCAAAATTTTATTAAATTTTGGTAGTATTTGTATTTTTTAATTTTAAAATCTTAAAAATTAGATATAAAATGATGAATTAAAATGTATTGTTTTTAAAATATAATTAATGTTGTGCATGACTTTAATTTTTAGTTCTAACTACATTTTCAAAATTTTATTAAATTTTGGTAGTATTTGTATTCTTTAATTTTAAAATCTTAAAAATTAGATATAAAATGATGAATTAAAATATATTGTTTTTAAAATATAATTAATGTTGTGCACGACTTTAATCTTCATTGAATTTTCATTAAATTCTAGTAAAGATTTTATTTTATTTTATTTTTAAAATCTTATTTTAATTTAAAAAATCTTAAAATTTAATGTAAAATGATAAGTTAAAATTTATTTATTTATTTTTTGATAAATCTTTATTGAATTAATATATTGTCACATTGTATTTCTTAAGTTTTAAAAAGTTATGGCATGTAAAATATTTGTATTGATGTCTAGTCAAGCGATAATGCAACTTTATTTGTTTGTTGGATGAGATATTGATACTAGTTAATTAAGGGATACTATACATATATATCATCAATTTGCAATATAATTGAGAGCACAAGTCTAATTTGATATTTCTTTCATTGAGAGCCAAGGATTAATGGGTATTCATTCTGTCAAAGTTGCATGGGGCATGATCCTGACATCATCCCTTATGATGTTAGGAGCCTTACACTCAACAAAACTTGATATTTGAAAAACTCATTCAAAACCATTCAACTTCATCAACAATCCAAAAATCTTTAATTTACAATATAATTTTAAGAATACAACATTTAAAAAAATTAGAAATATGTAATACAATTATTATATTTTATTTCAAGGTAAAAATACAAAAACTATATATACATATACCTTGAAAAAGTGGACATTCACACAACCAACCTAAAGTGTACCAATAGTGAAGCAAAATTCTACTAATGTAAAATTTTAAATGTTTATTACTCTTAAGTATCTTTACTCACCTTTAACTCTTAATGAATTAGAAGTAAATTAAAATTTGAGATAATCAATTATAATATTTTATTTAGGATATATTTGTTAAAACTTGATCGACCAATGGTCTTGTGTTCTTAAATAGAATCCACAAATAGTGAAATCTTTTTATGCGAATAAAGTTGTAGGTTTTCGCTCTATTTTATACTTTTGTTATTAAATTCTATGTATTTAAGTTTCTTGTGTATAGTTTTTAAATAAATTTCTTTGATATTAATAATAAGACAAATAATGAAGAAAAATATAATGTTTTATTATCTAACAATTAAGTTATAATTTTACTTGTTCATTTGTCTATGAAATATATGTTTAAAAATTAAAAAATTACATATGAAAGTTTAAGAATTTAAAATTTGTTTTTAATGAGACAATTATTATTTAAAAGTAAAATTGTAAGGGTGAGATTTGTATCCTTATCCTATTTTAATTTATTTTTGTTTTTATTTTAAGAGAATGTTTTAATACATATAGATATTGTCAAATTACATAAATTTATAAGTTGAGCCTGTTGCAAGTATCAATAGTAAGCGTTGTCATTGATGTCAACACCTAAGGTCAACATCTAAGGAAGTTACTTGGTTAAGTTGGAACAAGTGTTTGATTGTTATGTCTCCTAGAACAGTGTAGTGTTTTGCTCCACATTTCTTTAGCATTGTAGACCGGAGTGTGAGATTGGGATATGATTTAGAGAAGTGTCTAAAGATGTTAGATCCCAAGTTTGGTGGTCTGGAACATTGTGCAGCAAAATATCTATTAACTAGTTTGAAGACTGTGTCTGGCAATGTGTGCAGAGTGACATGGAGAAAATGTTCTGCTCTGCATTTCTTCGTAGATTAGAATTTGGCTTTGCGGTTCTGAACTTAAGCTTAGAAAGTCCATAGCTATCTTCATTCCAGATGATTTGTGATTTGGTTCTCTGGAAGATAAGTTTGTGTTGTTATACTTCAGGTGAAAGTTTTTGAGTTCAAGTAATATTTGTTGTCTTCTATTATCTCCAAGTGAGATCTATTGCGGATGGATTTGTTGGCTCTCAGGTGAATCTATGTTGTTTGTGGATGTGTCAAGATTGTGTTAAATCATTGCACAAGGTCCCCTAGTTATGATTGTGATCAAGGAAGCACGTGATTAAGAATTCTCTCAGTTTATGTTGTTTGACTGATAGTAGAAGGTAGATTGCCTTATGGATCAAAGATATGTTTTGGATCAATGTATTAAGTGGTTAAATTTTTTGTATGAACCTTTATGAACATGCTTGTGCAAGGATTTGGGTCTGCATAGCATATAATGCATTGGATTGAGTCGATAAGCTACATCTTTCAATATACATGTTTCATATTTTGGATGACAACCTGATTATGGATCAAATCATGACGCGGTTATATAAGAGTAATGAATTTTGGTTGAGGAAATAATGATGTGTGATGTGATCGATGCGAGCATGAGAATATCAGAGCAGAGATAAAAGATCAGTGATGATGAAGACTCAGGATTTGGTAATCAATTGCTAAATGACTGCACCCTGGCATACTGATAGATGCTTTTGTAGTATTCATATTTCCTAAATAATTGAACTTGTACTTGGTAGAGAGCCATCTTCATTAAGGTAGTGAGCCTGGCAGTGAGCAACCATTAGGGTTTAACATCCCTCATTGTAATCTTTCTAGGTTTAGGGTTGAGGCAGTGAGCCTGCTAGACTTAGTTGTACTTCATGACAGTGAGCCAACATGTTCTAGGCCTGTGGAGTGACCAAGCCTAAACATCACCATTTGTAAAATATTGCAATATATATTGAGAGCTAATCCTCTTTGTGGTTTTTCCCTTAACATGGTTTTCCACATAAAAATCTGGTGTCTCTTGTGTTGGATCTTGCCTCTGCATTTAAGTTTCTAATTTCATGCTTTCATGGTTTAATCATAATAACAATGGACAAGTGATTAATGTTTTAAAGTGTAGTGGAAGTTGTTGAAAGAGAAAAAGTAGAAGAATACCTTAATCTGCTGGTAGAAGACAAATCAAAAAAATGTGCTAAGCTTGAAGAGGAAATTTGGATACTGAGGTTAGACTCGGAGAAAACAAAATTTTTTGAAGAAAAGTTTAAGATCAACTCTACAAAAATTGATGAGATGATTGCTAGTCAGAAGAGTCTTGATGACAAAGAAGGCTTGGGATTTGAGAAAGGTGAATGTTCTAAAATAGAATAAGAAAGGAATGTTGAGATCAAGAAGAACAAAAAAAAATAAACTCAGAATCAAAGGAATAGACCTAGAAGAGCACCAGTCAGGCAACCAAATGCTCAAAGGTACCCATCTATCAATGGTTATTGTAATTCATTCAATAAGTTTGTTCATAAGGCTACTCAGTGTAGGAGCATAATGAATCAAAATGTTTCATCATTCTTTGGTCAATGTTTCAATTGCAAGAAAACTGGTCATAGGGCAAATGAATGTAGAAATCATATTAGAAAAGGTTACAATAATGGAAGGAATGATCAATCCTTCAAAGCTAAATGTTTAACATGCAATAAAGTTGTTCATAGAGCTATTGTATGCAGAAGTAAAATGATTTAGAATTCTATTAGGTGCTATGCATGCTATAAAATGGGACACATGGCTAATGAGTGTAGAAGTCAAGTGACAAACGACTATGGCAAGAATAGGACTATTGAATCCTTCATTGGCTACTATTATACATGCACTAAATTTGGGCATAAGACTAACCTATGCAGGTCAAGGATGAATGGAAGGAACAATGGTCAGAAAAATATTATGTGCTTCAATTGCAACAAGCCTGGACATATTGCAAGATTTTGTAGAAGTAAGAACATTAAGAAGGATAATCAAGCAGAATTGAAGAAACCAGTGGAAAAGGTTGATCCAACAAAAGTCAAGAAGGAGATGAACAAGGTTTGGATCAAGAAGGTAGTAAATGAAGTCAAACATGAGTCTGCACTAGATTCTAGAGTAGATACTTCCTCCAGGAAGTAAATTGGGAACTCTGGCTTAGGGGGAGCTGTATTGAAAATTCTAAATCCCCTAGCCAGTTAGTAAGTGTTGAGATTCAACACAAAGATATGATGTGAAGATTTATATGGTGGGTTGCTTGAAAGGAACTTTGTAGATCAAAGTATAAAAGGATTCTAGTCTGGAAGCCTAAAATGACTAAGTATGAGCAGTATACAAAGTAAGTGACAGAGATTGGGTCAATATGCCACCATAGTTGAAGATCATTATATGCAGTTCAGGTATGTTAAGAAGTCAATGATGATTGTTGGATATGAATTTTAGAGTCTCATATGGTCTGCATTGGGAGTTATGATGTGATAGATGAATTGGTCAAGTATGTACTTAAGGGACAAGCTGACAGGTCATGAATTTTGGCTAAGTATCTAACTGATTCCACTTGGGTCTGCTGTTGAAGATAATGCTCTATAGTTCTGGCATATGGTTATTGATCAGTGATTACATCTACATCCAAAAGTTTGTCTCATCTTGATAATTGGCTTGAGAATAATGAGTAACAGAAGTTTAGGATTGTTTTCAGTACATCGTAGTTTTCTTTGGAAATGTTTTTCTACAAATGAACTAAGAGGTGAATGATTATGAATTAGATGAGCTTTCAAGGCAATGATTGAGAATGAGATATAACTGAGGATCTAATGCTTAAGGCCTGATAGAGGAGGTAATTTCACATCAAATGAATTCAATATTTTCTGTAAAGAACAAGGGATAAAGAAACAATTGTTTGCTATGACTCCTCAATAGAATCAAGTTGTTGAAAGGAAGCACATGACAGTCCAAGAAGCTTCTAGATCAATGATGAAGGAAGCTAGCCTACTAGATGTATACTAGAGAAAAGATATACATACTATTGTCTACATTCAAAATAGAGTTCAAGTCAAAAGTGCTACAATAAGAGTCTGGGAAAGATCATTGAGAGTGCTAATGTGAAGGTTGATGAAGTCAAAGAAAGAATATCAGATCTGAGTACCTATGAATCAAATGAACAAGAAGACAGTCAAGTTGAAGAAGAAGAAGAAGCTCTGGAAAGAATTCCTGAGATCCCTAGGGATTGTGCAGAAGTACTACACTAAAGACCAGTACTTGGGTAATTTTTTTTTTTTAAAGAGCAAAGGTGCATTGACAAAGAAAAAGAAGTGCAGATGAACAGGTAAATCTCTATTGAACCTATAATAGTGGATGAGGCATGCAAGGATAAGTTTTTGATCAAAGCAATGGAAAAAGGAACTAATGCAGATTATGAAGAATCAAACTTGGGAACTTGTCTCAAGACTAGAGATCAAATTGAATGGGAATAGAGAAATGGTGAGGAATAAGGCAAGGTTGTGTGTAAAAAGTACTCATAAGTGGAAATAAAGACACTAAGGAAACTCTTGCTCCTGTGGCACAATTGGAGGCTATTAGGTTGTTTCTAGCCTTTGCAGCACAAAGATTTCAAAGCAGATATGAAGATTGCTTGCTTGAATGGAAGGATGAAGAAGACATCATTTCAACTAGACTGATGATAAGGGAAGCCTGTAGGAGAAAAATTGCAGACAAATGAGTGTTGACCTAAGGAAATTGATGGCTATATGTGTTGACAATGATTGATATGCATTGTTTTCATAAGTTGTCATGAAGGTTGATAAAAGATGGAATTTTATGTTCCCTAAGAAGAAGGAAAATTCATGGTTGGATGTCATACCCTGATTTGAGTAGAGTCAAGTCTAAATCTTTGAGAAGACAAGATATGCATGTGAAGGTCCTAATGTGAGCTAGAGTTGATACAGTCTGATGTGTACTCCTAAGGGGGATTATTCAAAGTAGTAAAAAGAAAAAGGTGTAGCAGTGCAGGTAGTAATCAGAGATGGTTGTTGAAGTCAAGAGATTCATGAGGTTACCTCTCAGGGGAAGTAGGTAGATGGTATGAGTTTCTGATAAAGAGCAGTAAGTGTTGTAGTGTTGCTGACAGAGGAAATAGTGCAATAGCAACAAGATCTAAAGTTGAGCTTTGATAACCTAAGAAGGAGAGAAGTAAAAGTCTTGACACCCTTTTCCATTCATGTCAAAGGGGGAGAGAAGTTCATGAGAAAAACCAAAGTTTTAGTTAGAGAAAGCATCAAGTAAGGGGGAGCAAAGAAACAAAGCAAATTTGTTTGTCTTGTTGGTTTTTCACATCATGTGTTGCCATCAATGACAAAGGGGGTGATTGTTGCAAGTATGAGCAGTAAGTGTTGTCATTGATGTCAACACCTAAGGTCAACATCTAAGGAAGTTACTTGGTTAAGTTGGAATAAGTATTTGATTGTTCTGTCTCCCAGAATAGTGCAGTATTTTGCTCCACATTTCCTCAGCATTGTAGACCAGAGTGTGAGATTGGGATATGATTTAGAGAAGTGTTTGAAGATGTTAGATCCTGAGTTTGCTAGTTTGGAACACTGTGCAGCAAAAGATCTATTTACTAGTTTGAAGATTGTGTCTGGCAATGTCTGTAGAGTGACAGGGAGAAAATGTTCTACTCCCCAGATTAGAATTTGGCTTTGCGGTTCTAGACTTAAGCTTGGAAAGTCCATACCTATCTTCATTCTAGAGGATTTATGATTTGGTGCGCTGGAAGATAAGTTTGTGTTGTTATACTTCAAGTGAAAGTTGTTGAGTTCAAGTGATATTTGTTGTCTTGTATTATCTCCAAGTGAGATCTGTTGTAGATGGATTTATTGACTCTTAGGTGAATCTATGTTGTTTGTGGATGTGTCAAGATCATGTTAAAGCATTGCACAAGGTCCTCTGGTTATGATTGTGATCGAGGAAGCATGTGATTAAGAATTCTCCTAGTTTATGTTGTTTGGCCGATAGTAGAAGGTAGATTGCCTTACGGATCAAAGATATGTTTTGGATCAATGTTTTAGGAGGTTAAATGTTTTGTATGAACCTATATGAACATGATTGTGTAAGGATTTGGTTCTGCATAGCATATAATGCATTGGATTGAGTCAACAAGCTACATCTTTCAATATACACATTTCATATTTTGGATGTTCACCTGATTATGGATCAAATCATGACGTGTATATATAAGAGAAATAAATTTTGGTTGAGGAAATAATGATGTGTGATGTGATCAATGTGACCATGAGAATAGTAGAGCAGAGATAAAAGAAGTGATGATGAAGACTCAAGATTCAGTATTTAGTTGCTAAATAACTGCACCATGGCATAATGATAGATGCTTTTGCAATATTCATATTTCTTAAATAATTTCACTTGTACTTGGTAGAGAACCATCTTCATTAAGGTAGTGAACTTGGTAGTGAGTAGCCATTAGGGTTTAACAACCCTCATTGTAATCTTTTTAGGTTTACGGTTGAGGTAGTGAGCCTGCTAGACCTAGTTGTACTTCATGGTAGTGAGCCAACATATTCTAGACTTGTGGAGTGACCAAGCCTGAACATCACCATTTGTAAAATATTGCAATATATATTGAGAGCTAATCCTCTCTGTGGTTTTTCCCTTAATAGGGTTTTCCACGTAAAAATCTGGTGTCTCTTGTGTTGAGTCTTGCCTCTATGTTTAATTTTTTGATTTCATGCTTTCATGGTTTAATCATAATAACAGTGGACAAGTGATTAATGCTTTAAAGTGCTGAAGTAGCTAAGGTTTTGTGACAACTGATTCATGCCCCCTCTCAATTGTCAGGTGCATTTCAACAGAGCCACCATACCTTAGTCTTAAATTATCCCCATATACATACATCTTTATACACATTTATTTCCACTTTGTCTCTATGTACACATTTTGCAAGTATGAGTAGTAAGTGTTGTCATTGATGTCAACACCTAAGTCTATTTGTTGATTAGTGTTTGAGGAGATTATTGTTGAAGATGTTGTTGTTGTTGCAGAGTGTGATCCTGTTGGTTATGTTTCCTTGGTGTGCAGTTACTTTGAGAAGAAGTTGAAGGTGTTTAGAATGAGTTCCTGATGATGAGTTTCCAAGTTCTTTTGCGAAAATTTATTCTCCGGAGGAAACAATGTGTTGTAGAGTAGTTCTAGCTTGTAGAATAGTGCTAATATCTTACTCCACATTTATCTGCTATTGAAAATATGCTTATGCAGTTTGGAGGTGATGTTTAGGGATGTTCAAAGTTTCTATGTTTCAAGTTTGAGGTGTTGAATCGCTCTATAGAGAAAGTTGTGTTCACCAGAGTGTGGACAATGTTTCTGATTTGTGTAGAGGTGACTGGGAGAAATTGTTTTTCTCTGCATTCCTCCATAGTTGTGTTTATTGGTTCACGGTTTTGGATTTATGTTTGTAATGCATGTATCTTTTTTTAATTCAAGTAGTTTGTGGTTTGGTGCTCCACAAGCTATCTTTCTTAAGTTGCAGATGCTATCAGTATAGTTCAAGTGTTCCAGTGTGAAGATTCTTCAAGTGAGAGTTGTTGAAGTCGTTGCGGAAGGTTCAAAGATGGTTTTTAAGTTCTTGTGGATGTTTCTAGATCATGTTCATTCTTGGTGTTTGTTCTGCAGGTTTTCTTTTTGATCTTGTTGAAGCGTGTACCTAAAGATCCTGGTGCCAACACCAATTTTGGCTGACTTGATTGTTTACACTCTTTGCGGTTGTGCTTTATGGATTGAGGAAGCGTGTTGAAGCATGTGAAGTTGTTTTTAGGTCTGAGATAAGTTGTGAGGTGTTTCACCTTCATTCCTTTGCTCTGTGAGAATGTTTAAGTCCATACCTAATTTGAATTCTGTATGTTTGTCGACCTTGGAGATTGTTTCAATGGTTGCAGATTATGTTGTTGACCTTGGTAAATGTTTCAAAGTTGATGATTGATATAAATAAGTGTAAAAGATTCATTTGTATGTGTGGGTGTGCATGGATGGTGATGTTTGTGTTGTGAATTTAAATCAGAGGCAACAAGGACTTTCATGTGGTAGAAGACCTAATGCGGTGAGCAGAAGTCATCTACAATTTTTAGAGAGGCTGCTAAGGTGATGTTTGTTGTGCTTCATTGGAATTGAACTTAGGCATGTTGTAGATGCTATCATATCAGCTCATGGCAATGAGCCTTCTCTTCTTTTCTTCTTTATTCTTTAGTGAGCAATGAGTTCACTTGGCTAGTGAGTCCACTGGCAGTGAGCCTTTCTCTCTTTTGTAAGGCAGTGAGCCTCTTTGTAATTTGGTATTGATACTACTTTATATTGTGACCTATTCCTCATTGTCATTTTTCCCTTTTAGGGTTTTCTATGTAAAAATCTGGTGTTCTCTTGTGCATGGTGTTGAGGTGATTAAGTTTTTGTTATCTATTTTTCATCTTTTATCTTCATAATAGAATAAGGGCTTAAGTGAACTAATGTGGATGTCATTATGTTTGTGAGGGTTTAAAATTTTTTATATGATTGATTCACCCCCCTCTCAATTGTCTTGTGCATTCAACAACATGTGTTTTGATACATTCACCCAAACTACACATGTATTACACTTATCTGTACATGTATGCCAATTTATCAGTTATCCACCTAGATTTAACCATTTTGCCTATGTAGGAATATTTTTATGGTTGTAGGGTCAACCTTATAGTTGTGGACTTGGATTTTCCTTTTGAAAATTTAGCTTCAAAATTTGGCCAGCTACCAGCCATTATTTTCTCACCCTAAATTGACTAAGTACATGTTTGCATGATTTGGTACTTTAATGTTGTATGTAAAGGTACTCATTTGTACACATTTTAGATCCTCAAACATTTGATCATCCTCTCTCATCCTAGAAGCATTTATGGAGAAATTAATATTGAAACAATTAGATTTGGTACATTTAAAAGGAGGAAAGAATCTATATACATCATTCTAGGGTAATTGCTTATTGTCTTCAATCTTTTACACAAATTTCCGGGGTTAAACTAGGTGAACATATCCTATTGTGATATAATGACAATCCTTCTAAGGTATTTATAAATACCACCAACCCCCTAATATATCAAAAAAGGGTAAAGAAGATAGACATCCATTAGCCGAATCATAGAGTAGAAGCATACAAAGAGCAAGATCAAGTCCACACATAAAGGATGAATCTAAAACCAAGGAATAGACCTAAACCCATGGACTTGACCTAGGACATACCACAAATTCAATGTAGGATCCAAGGAACTTCATTAGTAGATAGATAACCTTTCCAAGCCAACAATAGTGAAAGTGTAGAATCTCCAACAAACAATACTCATTATTTTCTTAGTAAGATAAGTACCCCTATCCATTATTTTAACTTTCATAGCTTACCATTTAATATTATAATACATTAGCCTAGAACTATCTCCTACTAGATCTAGGTTAATCTATGCTTATTTGTACCATCATATTGGTTTAGACTACATGAACCCTTAAGTTTACTTTACTTCACATCTTGGTGGATGCATTTGATCCTACATGACCTAGTTTTCTTCTAGGATTTCTTATCCATATTAGGGTTTATCAAAACTAAATTTTTTCTAATTTTTATATCTCTTTTTGTAGATTTAAAATTCTTTACATTCCTTTGCTTCATTTCTTTTACATTGTTACAACTTTATCTATTAGGTCATTTGAAATTTATTATGATAGATCTTTTCTCACCCACCTTACTCACCCTTGGCTATCACATTAGGGTTTCATTTTCATATTTCATATACCATTGATATATTTAATATTTTAATCCAAAACTACAATTTTTATTTTTGTTATAACTATATTTTATTTATTCCACAACTCACTCAAGAACTTAATCTTCCACCATGAAGGTGTGATCATCTAAATCCTAACATGGCTACCCAACCTAGTTGATATGTTCCATAATGTATATATTAAAAAGAACATATGGATTAAACACTTTTCATGTGGTTTGTGCCTAGATTATTTCATCTATTATGACCAATGCGTCTACATCTAGCCCCACTTCTACATCCTCTCCCATTACCACATCCACCACCCTACTCATCCTTCTAGCACCACTACCACTAGTCTACCACCATTTAGTAACTATCCCTTTTGCATTTACCCTTCTTTCAATGGATAAGCTCTTTGTTATACCCCTTCTAAGATACCTATTATAAAAATGATGTATTACACTTCTATGCCACTTTCATCTACCACCATAAGGACTATCACTACCCCACTTACTGATGACACTTCCTCATTTAACACTACACCCAATATTGTAAATACCAGGGTGACAGCACAATAGTGTGTCCCACTTTTTGGCCAAAGTGGGATGCTCAAAATTAACATTTTCAATATTTTTCAATTTGTTTCAATTGTAGGCAACAAATGGTCAAGAATTTGAGGATGATGTAAACTAATGAGTTGTGGAATTTTCTATGTAGATTCAAATTATATTTTTTAGTTTTAAAAGAGTTATTTCTATCATTTCTTACTTTTATTTTTTAATCAATTTTTATTTTTTCTATTATTTTTTATTAAGTGGCATTATTCTATAATGCATAACTTTCACTACAAATATTTTTTTTATGATTGATTAGAATTAGACCATTAACTCCACTATATAGTGCATGGATATTTTTAGTAATTTTTTATCAAATATTTTATTTATTATTAATTTTTTAATTAGTATTAATAAAAAATTCAGACCTATTTTATACTGTAATGCATTTCTCTTAACATATATATCAAAATTATATTTTTCTTTTTTATTGAAATAAGGACATCTATATGTAGCGTAGTGCATTTTTTGAGATTTTTCTAACAATGTTTGTTGTTTTTCCTAGTGTCATGAATATATGTCATTATTTTTTCATAATAGACCTATATTAATTATAAAAAAATTAAAAATATAATACTAAATAAAACATACTACACATTATATTTTTTGGAAAGGTAATACAAAGGGCTACATACTTAAAATGAAATTTCCAAATGACTTCATTTGATCCCCCAAAAATGAAGAAAAATTGGTGTTTTGTTAGCATTTTGATAGGTGCGAAGGAGACTCCATTTGTAGTTTGATTTAAGCCTACGGGGTTATATCCAAGGGGATTTGATCTAAGGGTTTAGATCTAACCCACTTCAATCAAACCCCCTTAGATGGAACACATCTTGGCTTAAATCATTAATTTTTCTAAAAAGTATGTGATTTTAGGAAAAAATTAGGATGTCTCACAAGTGGGACACACTATTGTGGGATCACCTAGCATCAAGTACCTTAAATCCTAAATGACATTGTCCCAACCTATCACTTACTTCACCTCTCTTAACACTCATACTTATGCTCACAAACACCATGGACTCCAACCATCATTTTCATCCTTTCATCCTTGACCTCAGATGCATTATTCAAAAAATAGATCAAGTAGAAAAGGCGTGGATGCAAACCCAAATGGACAGGAGAGTAATGAATCCAATTATGCTAGACATACACCATTATATTTTAATATTGTGACATATCCATTACCTATGGTTTTTGGTCATTTTAATGTTTAATGTATGATTGACAAGGTGACCACAACATTTGTAAGACCCAACCCTTTATTTTTGTGTGGATACTTTAATGATAGGCATGCAATCCTATGATATTTATGTTTTGGATTATTTGTATTATTTGATTATGTTGTTACTCTTTTCAATATATTTATATGGTTATTGTGCTTGTAGTTTTGGATGTTATGGATTGGATCTCATATCCTTACGTCTTTGAGGGCTTCCAAGAGGAAGCCTAATCTTAGGGAGGGAGAATGTAAGGCCTACCTATTTATTTAGATATTTTATTATGCTTTTATGACATATTATTTAGTGAGGTATATTCTTTCATTATTATGGTGATACTATTATGCATAGAATAGGAGACTATGGTGAATGTAGATTTGGACATTTTATTTATGTGATTAATGTGTGGTTAGGAGTGTTTGACTTATGTTATGTTTTTAATTGGATTATTTTATTTTTAAGTGAATGGGATTATGTTAGATTGGTGAACACTTTTACTTAAAAATGCAAGTAAATGATGTTGTCAAATTAAATGAATCTTAGCTATATGTGAGATGATAATTTATGGATAAGTGTATGTTTATTTAAATGTTGCTTCGACTATATGTTTCAAGACAATTTGATGTTCAAAATTGAGTTTTGTAGGGGGTGGCCAAGGCTCATATGATATGGAGATTTATTAAGAACTATTGTTGTGTTAAACCAGTGAAAACCCTAGCCTATTCTGCTTAGAGGAATAAAGGCTTAGTCAAGTTTTTGGTGTGTGTTCTATGATTTAAGATTTGTCATAGTTTATACTTATATAATTTATTTTTATTTTTAAGTGAAATGAATTAATTTTAGGCTTTTAAATTTTATCATGGTTTTGATTTTGGTGAAGTGTTTTAATTTTTAAATCAAAGGTTTATTATTCTTTTTCAATAATTTATTTATTTTAATGTTGATAAATTACCTTTATTGTTGTGATAATATTTTAGTTTTAGTTTTATTTATTTCTTTTTAATTTATTTAAGATTTTTTTTTACTATTTTATTGAAAATATTTATTGTTTTAATGAATTCTTTTTGTTTAAAAAAAAGGGAATTAAGTTTGTTTTAATAGAGTTTTGAAGGAGTTTTTTTTTTATGAAAGGGATTTGAAAAAAGGAGTTCAGAGAAATTTTGGAGGCTTCTTGAAGTTTTGTATTTTGGGAAGGCTTGCTTTTCGATTTATGTTTTCATGAAGTTACAATTTATTGCATAGTTTTTGCCTTTCCTAACTTGGAAGGAAAAGGTAGCATCTTCATCTTGAAAATAATTCTTATGATTGTATGGTTTGATTTTGTTGACACAAAGTTTGTTATTTAAAATTTGGTTGTTGTTGGGTTTATGGGAATATTTGTATTAGGGATCCCGAGAGGTAACTGATGCAGAGGTAAACGCAATAGAAGCTTACAAATGGGAAGGAGGAGTCATTAATACAACCAGCATGTTAAAATCCTATCGGCTTATCATCATCATCATATTTCAAAGAGGCATGAAATATCCTCCTGCTGACCACTGTTCACTTCCTTATCGCCTATCGGCGAGAGATGGTTCATCGGCCAAGGGAAAATGTCTTACCCTCGATGACTAATGTCACCCCGATGAATATATCGGTCGTATACTGATCAGCCAGACTTGGCTTATCGGCCGGACTCCAACACTCTATCCCGATGTCCGATATCACCCCGATATCTCTTTTCATCGGTCAGGTTGCCTATCGGCAACACTTCTTCTATCAGCCAGGCCGAAAAAGGTCTCCCCGACGCTATTACTCCTATCGATGCCGAAACACTTAACGTCAGCAGGATAAATCTGCATCGGGTGATATTCGCAATATCCTGATGATGATGACGTCACATGCACCTGATGATGATGTCAATGCACCTGATGATGATGTCAATAGGATATAAGACACTTATATCCTCCGCAACATGATAATGAATATCCGGTGATCTTTTCATATCCTGATGATGATCTTTCCGGTCCTTAGCCAAAAAATGAACTTTCACTTTTGCATACGATAGCGATATGCGGATGATGGATACACACGAAAGATGATCCTGACGATGATATATACACTGAGTATATATCCAACCTATATCATCCTGATGCACTTGAAACATACAGTCTTCATCAACTTCATAACCTGATCCGGATAGCGATATACTCACAGATGACGATGCGATTCACTCCGTCTGGAAAAGCACATGCAGATCCCTGTATATCCGTCAGCTGCATGCAAACTCACAGAACCGCACAATTTTACAAAGAAAATATGATGATCGGGCCGGATCACCTTCAGATCAAAACTTAACAGTTTATCTTCCTAAACCTAGCACATGAGGATGCTAGGTTGATTCATAGCATGCGACCAACTGATCTCTCACACAATGAAATGCATAAACAGAAAACTAAAATGCAAACTAAACTATCATACATGACCATTCCACCGATTCACAGAATCAACTGGTGGAAGGGTTGAAAGAATCCATTAACTTGTAATCAGAACGGAAATCAAAACATAAACAGCTGATAAACCAGATAATGCAATTGATGAGATCTTATTTAGATGAAACACAAATGTCCTGTTTCTACAACAATGTTTCACAATGTCTGGACTGATCTCTGGATCTCACTCAATCACCAGTACAACATAACATAACTACTACTCTCTGATCACCAGTACAACATAACACAACTACTACTCTCTTCTCTATGATATTCTCTGATCCCAAACCCTAACTGATTTGAGTTATTTATAGCAATATCCTACGAGTACTACCAACTCGATTCCCAACGGCTGGGAGCTTCCAAACGGCTGGGAGAAGACAGCTCAGACAACCTGATCACGAACTCTAACTACCTGCACACTCTCCTAGGCTGATCTAATACATATGCATTGGTCCAATGGACCTTATTACATTATGAAGTCAAACATGCTAAAAATAGACTAATGTCCTGTCATGTGGACAATGAACCTATATCCTGTCTTTTAGGGGTGCTCCTGCACCAGTAACAAACTTCTCTCTGGGGAACAATTTTTGTAGTTGGGTTGATATGAAATGAAGGGTTGTGATATCTCTGTAGTTGGGTTGATATGAAATGAAGGGTTGTGATATATCCATAGTTGGGTTGATATGAAATGAAGGGTTGTGATATCTCTGTAGTTGAGTTGTTATGAAATGAAGGGTTATAATATTTCTATAGTTGGGTTTCTATTCTTCTGAAGGGTTGTTATATCTCCATAGTTGGGTTATGAAGTTGAAGAGTTGTTTTCTATTGTTCCCCTAGAGAGGAGGTTTCTCCCTCTTTCCCCTTGATTAAGAATCCAATTTGATTCTTGTGTCTTTTGTTAGTTCAACCGAGAGTTGGAAAATTTTGTTGTGTATGTGAAATTTTTGTGTTTGTTTAAATGCTTGAAACCAAGTTTTGATAGATATCCCAAGCTCGGGGGTGGGTTGGTATTCCAACCCTAAGGTAGGGTGGAGAGTGAGTCGAGCCATCTAGTTTGGCTTGTTGTTGTGCAGGAATTGTGATTGGATCTAATTTGTGAAAGAAGATTTGTATTGAAGAGACTTGTGTTGTTCTATTTTCTTATCTATCAAGAGCTTGGAGCTCTTCCTTTTATATCTTTTTGGAAAGTTGAGGATTATGGATTATACATCCATTTGTAAATTTTTATAGTAGAAGTATCTTTTGTATATGTATAATTTTTATAATTCATGTCACATTATTTTTATTTTTTGAATTTAACAAGCTTATTAATTTTTATAAAAAATGGTAATCAATATGTTCTGTCTTCATTAACTTTTATTTTAGAAACTAGGTTTGTCTAAAACGTTTAGGACAAGTGTACCATTGAGTTTTATAAATCATATAAAAAAAACAATGATACCCAAATTCTAGTTTTTGAGATATAAAAATATTTGTGACTGGATGTATGGGCTGTTATAAATTATCTTGATGAAAACTAGTCAATTGTAACTTTAATAAATTTCATTCTAGAAACTGGGTTTCTTCGATATTTTTATTGAAGATGCAAAACCTAGATTGGTAAATCCTCACAAGAATTCATCCATACCTAGATTCTCAATTATGAGATATGTACGAATCAATAACTATCTATCTGCTATTTTGAAGGTTATGATTTTACATGTGATTATATGATTTTTTTTTAGAAAACTATACTAAACAAAATTAATATTTTATTATTTATGATATTTTAAGATCTCTATTTTACCTTTCTAACACATTTTAAAAATAGGAAAAATCATGGATATTTAGTTTGATTAAAAAGGAAAAGAAGACAAAGCATTTTATGGAAAAAAATAGAAAGAAAACAATAGAAAAGCAAAAGAAATTGAAAAGTAAATTTAGAAATAAAACTTGTTTTATTGCTTTATTTTAATGATCCATCAAATCAATTCTAATAGTTTCTATTTATTTTATTAATGTTCATTTGATTTCTAATATTGTTAGTTCAAAATTAACTAGTTTAAATTTATTTCCATTTATCTTTATTTGGAAACATATCGTTTAATAAGTTTATTTAATCTTTTAAATGAGAAATTCAATTAGTTCAGTTAATTAATGACTGGCTTTATATATATATAATTTTTATTCAACTATTTTTATTTTTTTTGGTTGGTAAGATAGATTATATTATATTGAAATATCAAACATAGAGGATTACAGTGCTTATGCCCCAAGGGCTGATTCATAATAGTATTCTACTACCCAGACTAAGACTGACTCAAAATGGCCACGCATGACCTATTACCAAAATGCAAGATAGGGCCATAACCATTGCAGAACAACCCCAAACTAGACTAAATTGGAAACCTATCCCTTGAACCTTACAACTAGACTACATATAAATATGCTGAAACACATACCAAGGTGGCCTTCATGCCTCACCCTACTCGATGAGGTAATCCCTGAATTCAAGAATCCATTTGAAACCCTCGACCACTATTATCTACATAATTTTGCTTAGAAAGTCCCATCCTTTGCGAGCTATAGCTCTATGAGAGATTAGACATTTGCTAGTTATATCTAGGATGAATGGGAAATACCTCACCACCTCCCTAGGTTGCCCAATTTTGTTTAGGTCCTACAGCCTCAGAATCCTAACACCAAGCTCTGTAGCTTCCAACACTCCATCCAACCCTACTAGCAGCTCTAGCTTAAACATTCTCTATGCAAGAATACAAATATCTTCCTTAGGCACCATCAAGTCGAGTAGAGATGCCACAAAATGTGAGGTGATATCAAAGTCTACTCTGTATCATTCTCCATTTTCCACAAATGCCTTCCCCAAGATTAGTTTGTAGGTCCCAATCAGAAAGGCATAATTTCACAAAAGAACCCTCCACAGATGTTGTTCCATGATTCTACCTGAGAACGTCATCTGCCTTACATTACTAATAAGGTAAATGGGAGATTCCATACCTTGCAGGCTAAGAAATCTCTCAGTAGATGGAAGACAAGACAAGGAGCATCTGCCATTAACATGCAATCAAAATTCCCAATGAGAAACCCACCCTAAAGAGTACTTATGCCAGCTTATTTCAACCTTCATAATTAGAAGGATACATGTGTTGATCTCATCACATTTAGCTAGCTAATCTCTCTCCTGCTTTCCTAATCCAAGGGCTCTAGAGATTAGCCAAACCACCATAAAATGATTGAGAATGTCCTTTCATCCATCCTTCTCCTTAACTGCAATAACAATTCAAACGTGTGAAACCTCTCTTCACCCTGCCTCAAAAAAATTGCTCCTCACTGGAAAATGAGTGCAAGACACTCCCTAAAAACAAGGCTTCCAACTCATCTCACCCCTGCCTAGTCAGCCACTTCACCCTAGTGTGAAGTGGCGCCCACCCTTCCACCCACTCATTCAACTATTTTTACTAAGACTATTTGAATGCAATAATTATTTGAAGATTTTGTTGTTTGCATTTATAATTTAATAATTTATTTTCAAATTAGAACAAATTATTTTATTTAGTCATTTTATTAAATCTATTCAAATTAGTAAATGAGTTTTAAATAATAAGAAATGATAGTGCAATTTAGTAAGATTTAATCCTTTTTTTGTGCCAATAAATCCCTACATTTTAGTTGGCCAAATCTTTTGTTTGGCATACTTTCTATTTCTTTGACTCTTATCCATTAATGTTTGTTAATTAATTTATAATGATAAGCTTTAAATTTCTAGTCTAAGAATCTATAAAAATTATTAATGCATTTTATCTCTGTTAGTATGGGTACTCATGCATCTTTATGGTCTTTTTTGTTATTATTGTATGCTCTTTCTTGTGCTTGTGTGGTTTTATTTTATTTGAGTATGTATTTATTATTTTATTTGTATTTTATTCTCTTGCTCACCCACCCCTTCCTGTCTATCATTTTGCGTGCCTTGTCTCATCTTCCTCTCTCATTCCTTTATAAAGCCAAGTCTGCTATCCAATCTTTTCATTGTCTTCTTCCTGATGATGGATCATTGAGCATGATCCGAAACATTGATGCAAAAACATACACAGTTTAATCCAAAAGCACTCTATCTTAATTCATGGATTGTGGAAAACTCATGCATACCGTATTTTATCTAGTTATCTTATTTAGAATTGATTAAATTATAATATTTAAAGGTTATACAAAAGATATGTTTGTTTATACTTATTCATGTAGTGGAAAATTTACATTGTTGTAGTAGGAAATTATTTTAGGATAAAAAATTAATTATTTTAAAGAACATTGTGTCTTCACTAAGTTAGAATCAGTGTTTTAAATGATCCTTTGATATTGAGGTTTAAATTTTTTTCTAGATCAATGTCTTTAAGTTAGAAAAAAAAAGTGTAGTTACGTAAGTGTGTGCCCACTTGTGTGTGTTTATACGGGTGGGCATTACAACATCCATATTGGATTATTCATAACTACATGTATCAACTTCCCTTATGAGGATAAGCTATTAAAAAAACTATTTCCATGAACCATAAAAGATTATTCTATTGTGTGATAATTTTCTTTCTCAAGGGTCTATAAACTCATATGATGTTTTGATAAAAGACATTTTTAAAGAAATTCAAAGTTAACATGTATACATACCTTATAAAAATAATTATTGATCTATTTGAGTGTGCCTAAGGATAAAATGAACACATTAGTGATTATATCATCTGATGTCAATCTTTATGCTCTAAATTAATCACCTCCTTACATGATTTTGAGTTGCAAAATATCTTTATTAAGGGGTTATCAAAACTAGTGCAAAATAATGTGTACGTGAAAACCTTTTTTTATTTCAGGAATTTGTGCATACTTGTTAAAACCGTGGAGTCTAAAATATTAGCACAAAATGCATTCAAGTATAGATCTTCAAGTCAAATTGCTTCATCATCTTGTAAATATCAAAAGTCAAACAAATTTTCCAATGATAATGAAATGAAGGAAAATATTCATAAAGTTACTAATGTTTCCACCTTTCCTTCATTTAATTTAAATGCTTCTAGGAAGTTAACTCAACTTCAAGAATCCATGAATGTTATTCTTCAAAGTCTGTACTAATTTAATTATAGTCCCTCATGTTTGTCCATTTAAAGATCCCAACAAACAACTTCATAGAACATAATGAATATGCATTTTGCAACATCCATTGAGTTAATGGTCATCATACACAGTCTTACACTAAACTAAAAAATAAGGTTAAATATCTCATTGAAAAAACATGATGAATGTTGAAGGAATCAATGATTATCGAAATGCATTTATTTCCCTCACTAATAGTCTATTACAAAACTAAAAAATACTTTTCTACATCATCTAAACAAAGCTAAATAATGTAGAAATGAAAATGATGATAAGGTGGAAAATTAGGACATATAAAATAATCATTCTTTTGTAGGACCCATTTAAGTTAATGATATATCATCTCCTCCTCCTAACCCACATCATATTTTACAAATAGGTCACACAAAATAATTACTATGGACCATTATACTGTAGGAGTTGGTATAGAATGCTCTATACCATGCAAGATTTGGTTATAGAGGTAGACACCAAAGATCTAGGAGTTGCAATGAAATCACAAGAAATACCTAACATGAAAGAATAATTCTATTCTATCAAAAGATACAAATTGCATACAATATGTACATCAACATATGAAATTACAATGAGAAGCCCTTGGTTATATAGGCCAAGGTGAAACATAGAGCAACATAAGATTATTACAAGTGTCTTAATCTTATGACTTGAGACACAAAAAGATAACTATCATAAGTGTGCCCTAAGTATGCCCTAAGTAAACTTAACTAGATAAGTGTGAATATAATTTAATGTGATTCTCTAGCTAGGTAATACACCTCATTCACACCAACACCCCCCTTAAGTACAACTTAGGGAGAATATGAAAACATGCAAAGATGCAACAATGGGTCTAGAATACAAGGCCATGTTAGGTACCCATGTATAAACAATCTCGCACAAATAGAGAAAATGAGAAAAACCTGTATGAAAAAACCCCTCTCCAAAAGAGAGAAAACACAAGATGTTCTCCAAAAGTGTGAGAAGGATAAAATCACATGTGAGGAAATGGTGCCTCCCACAAGAGAGGAGAAGAGAGACCATGTATCCTCCGCTCAATGTAGAATCTCTTGCATTGACGGTGGATGCCCTACAATGAATGTTGAAGATGATCCAATAAAACCAAACAACATTTCTACCCTTAGGAAGAAACAAATCCAAGGATGTATGCAAGATGTCTTCCTATTCCTTAAAGGAATATGAAGGAAGAAAACTCAAGATGTATGGTATCTCTGGAAGCTATTCAGGTGTCGCCATTTCTATGCTGAAAGGTGCCATAATCAAATAGGGAGTCCCAAGCCTAACTGAAGAGTGAAATTCAAGAACCTAGTGGAAATAGATGTAGAACATGATCAAAAGATGATGAAGACTCCTTCAAATTCTACTCAATAATCTCCAACCCAATGCCAAACTATGACAAATGAATAGGTGTAAAAATAATAAGAGGGTCTAAATGTGACCTCATCACATCTAAAAAAGATGATGCAACTCCATAAGAGATAACATCAAATAGAGCTTAATGTCATCAATAGTGTCCTCTGAGTCTACAAGATAAGACTCACAAAAAAATCTACAATTTCTATCAAGTACTCATCCCAAGAAACTATATTGGGAAGACAATGATTGTCTTGCCACACTAAATCACTAGAAGCCCCATATGAAGCAAAAGGAGATCATGGAGGAGATGGAATGTTAGCAAATGTCTTTAGAACCTCAATTGATGAAAGAACACCAAGATTTAGATGACCATATTGTATATCCTCAAAAGTGTCCACAGGATGGTTAAGTGTATACATCAACTAAAGGAATAGTAGGAAAAAAATGTGAGAAGGTGTACACTCAAGATTGATGATCTACCTCCGTAGCTACAACAATATCTTTTCTATAAAAATCTTGAATAATAAAAAAATCTGGTGTGACCTCAATACTCTTCCCTACTCCACCATGTGTAATATGATAGATAGAAAGGATATTGGTTGATAATGAGGGTACACAAAGCACATCATTAAATTATCCTTCATCCATGTCAATAGATCCTTTCCCATAAATAAGTATATATGTGTTGTTGGCCATCAGGGTGTGTGGTGAGAACAAGTCTCAAATAAAGAGAACATACTCTATGATGAAGCCATATGATATGAAGCTCTAGAATTAAGGACCCATCTTCCTAAGTTAGAATATACAATTGCAAAAAGTGCTTTCCCCTTTTGTTTCTCTAACTTTGAAGATAAAGAAGAAGAATATGAACCCGCTAACATAGTTGAAGGTAAATTTATTTGATTCTTCTTAAGAAGATGCTTCAAATCATCAATTTGTTTTGGATAACATTGATGTCCATCATGCCCTAATTTCTTGCAATATGCACATTTGGGCTTCTTCTTTTTAGATGACTCCCCTTTGGAATTTTTTTTTTTTATGTTCTTCTATGGAAGTGGAAGGGGATTGTTGTTGTGTGTTCTTCTTAGGCTTGTTATTTTTCTTTTCTTTGTGACTAGAATCCTTCTCATCCTTTACAATCAAGGCTTGTGATTTTGAAGACTTCAATTTTCCCATTTGAATAAGCTTATCTTGGTCCCTGGTGAGTGATATAGAAAAATACTCAAAGGAAGGCATCTTAAAATCACTCCCCAAAGCACTCTATGTAGCATAGAAAGTAGACACAAACACTAAATAATCATGTCCTAGCTTAGAGAGAACACTTAATATAAATTATGTATCCAAATTTGCAATTTTACAATCCTTCAATTGTGTTCTTAGTGACTTGGATTTGGTGATTAAGTTTTGTGTGTTGTCAAAATTGCATGGATTGAGAGTTATTAGTTAATTTTCCAACAAATATCCTTGGATTTCATCTATTTGCCCAAATAATTTTGACAATGTAGTCCACATAGCCATAGGTGTATCTAGGTGCTCAACGTGAAACAATAAATCAAAAGAGATGTACACACACAAATAGCCAATGGATTCTTCACAACTATTCAACCACTTATTATTTTTAACTTCATCTTTAGTTAGTTCACCATGAATCCCATGAACTATCCTATATAACCTCTTAACTCTTAGCAATTTGTTCATTTTACATTTTCATTTAGTATAGTTGTAAGTTGTTAGAAGTGGAACCAAAGATTGATCCATGATGAAGTAAGAAAGAATGTGATGGAGCCATATAAAAATTTTCCATGGTTTTGGTCATTTGAGATTATGTGTTAGGTCTGTGATTTAGGATTTTAGTAAAACAATGCAAATCCAAACTGAAATCCTCAAGGGTAGCCTTAGAACCCTATTGTCAGACTCCTTGTCATATAGTCACTACCTTTTCGCATGACAAAAAACTATATTTCAGATTGCCTAGTATTTTTGTATCTATATCTAATTCTAGCAAGACACGAACCATTTTTTAAAATAGATCTTGTGCTAGGCGTCAGGTACCACTAACCCTTTTTAGCAGGTAACTTCAGTACGTGCTTTTCTGTCAATTCGTTGATACTCAATATTGATTACGAAAGACGATGGAAGAATGGTAAAATAATCGCTGGCTCCTAAAGAAGTGTTGCATGTCATGAACGATGGGCCCCATCCCAAGTCAATGCAATTTCTAAATGTTTCTTCCATTTTGCCAAACTTCATTCAAAGGCCCCAACTAGCATTCATGAAAAGATAGAAGTATGAATTTACTTGCTACGTATGAAAAGGGATATTCAGCTAGAGAGGCGCACATGGTTCTAACACCATGGGTTTTTGGTCCTTCACCATTCCGCTAGGTTGTTGATTAGTGTGCCCTACTCAATAGCAGAATCACAGAAGGTCGCCACGTGGTGAAGATGGTACAGTATTTGTAAGTCACCCATTCCAAGATATAATAGAGAATGTGAAAAGGGATATTTCTATTAAATGATGAAATAAATGTTTCCAAACATGTCCTTACCATCAACTCACCAGGATTGATCATGGCCATTGGGTAGCTGTCAAAATCATAAAATCTGACAGTTGGTATTCAAATTTCCCAAAGTACAATCTTACATGATCTAGTTCATCTGAGACAAAGTAAAGATGGACATGACTTCTTCCAGTCTGGGATGAGTGTTATTAATATAAATGCATATCTCAATTCCTTTCATATCTGGAAGTTCAAAAGACGTTCAAGCACTGGAAAATTGAAGCTAAAAATTGCTGCAACACTTTGGCTATCAGGTTCGAAGTAGGCTGCATAAAACAAGCCCAGTGAGTCATCTAGTCTCCTCATCTGTATTTTACTTTTCCTTTAGGGTTTTCCCTCTGATTGAATAAATTGCATTCTGTTATAAGAATTGAGTCAACCTTTGAAAACTAGAAAAGAGAATCCCCATCCCAAGTCGTCCATCTCAATAATGGCCCCACCTAAAACCTAGGTTCCCTCTGCCACTCAGAAATGAGCCTTACATGAAGACATTATGAAACAACTCCTACGCTCTAGTTCACAAAGGGTAAGGGTGACTAGCTTGGAATGAAATGAGGGATTAGTTGATACATATGCTGATTGTAGGGATGTTGAAATCCTTATTTCTAGTTGGTCCCTTTTCTGCCACTAGTGGGGTGAGAGAAATGGCCAAGCACCATTGTCATATGTGTGTGGAAGTGACCTACGAAAGTTAGTGGTTACCAATGTGTTTGAGGATATCGAGTTGCTTTAGGCCATGGCAGCTCACTATGATGAAACCTCCAAAACAATTAAGAGCATTAACAGAGGAGTTTTAGTGGAAATTAGCAGAGAGGCCATTGCCATAGTTTTTGGATTGAACTTGGCTGCCTCAACAAAAATTGATAGAGATAGATTTAAAGCCCTATATACAAAGGATAAAAGTAGCTATAGAACCATATATTTGCCTAGATTTAGGCTGAAGGGGCTGAACGGTAAATCAGTAAAAATCCCCTTTATGAGCAAGAACCTTTCAAGTTAATTACTTTTGAGGATTATTTTGTTAATACTTACTATGTTCTCTGTCAAGTACTGGGAGAAGATAAGAGGGAGTGTATCCCTATTGATCTTACTTATATGACAACAGACATCCAGTACCCGTCTCATAATGTCCAATTTGATTTTGCTTCTTATTTGGCTCAAAATATCCATCGGGGATTGGTAGATATTAATCAAATTTAGATGGTTCTCTTTTATCTATCACCTATTTTTATATCAAGGAAGAACTAAAAAGGTGTGGCATCCCAAACTGATGATCAACCCTATTGATAACAGGGGATTTGAATTGCCTGTCCAATGTTGGACCCACATTTGTGATAGACATGATGCCCAATCCAGTTATAGGTTTTTTAAGGATTACTTTACAATTACAATTTTAAGACACTTCCAACCATCTATACCTAGGATTCCTAAGCCATTGATGAATTTTCTCAAACCTGCAATAAGAGTTCTCCCTCTGGATATCAAGCATAATTTGGGTGATTTCATCCCCCACAAAGAAGGTACAATTTTTAGGATCTATGGCACCCCTGTTGGCCCACATTATTTGCCCAAGCATGTGCCCGTAAAGTTGGGTTTCCTAGAGATCATTTGGCAATTGGTTGAGGCACAAAATTCTCACTTGAAAGGACAAAGGAAAGGATCTTTCTTTCCTTTCTTGATAGTATTTTCAGATTTCAAAATAAATAAGGATGGATTTGATAAGATGAATGAGAAGTTACTACCTTTTAGAATGGCATGAGAAAAGCCCAGGTTCTCTAATCCTGAAGGATTTAACAACAATATTAGGAGTATTAGTAGGTCTTATATTCCCCATTATGTTTTATTTTCCAAAGATGTTATTAGAAATTCTCTTTCTGATAATGAGGTGAAAATGAAAAGGGCAAAGTGGACATTCTATACAAGATATGTGGAAAAAATAAAGAATAAGAATCCATCCTTTAAGCGACTTTTCCCAAAGGTTGATGACCCTATCACCAGAATAAAAAAGATTCTATCTCAAATTGATGAAGTGATTAATATGTAGGATCTTGATCCTACTCAGGTCCCTATGGAGGAAAGACCATCATATCAGGCCCTTGTTAGAAGTCAAATAGAATACACTTTCCAAAGGAGGAACAAAAGATGAGAGTTCAAATAGCAAGCCCCTCAAGACCCTCCTCCAACTCAATTAACACTATCTCTAACATCACCTCCCCAATCTTCTTCATTCATACCAGTAAATGAAAATGAATCTCTTCCTGAGGAGCCTTCTCCAAAGAGAGAAAAGATTGAAGTAAATCCTCTGGTGGATTACACTGATGAGGAAGAAGATATGGTAATAATAGAGGAAGAGATACAAACTAAAATGTCATCCCCTAAACAAGATGTGCCAAAATAATTACTTTTGAGAAGGATTCCTGATTTTACCTTGAAAGGAAATGATATCTCAGATGACATTAGGATTGTGGCATGCAGGAATTTTATTACTTATGATGATTTTGTTAATTCTAAGGAGTTTCAAGAGTTTTTGTGGAAAAGTAGAAAAGGTGAATATGAGAAAAGGTTAGAAGAGGAATTGTCCCTTTCTCCTCAAGAAACCCATGATCAGGTATCTATAAGGTTACTCACATAGATGAAAGAGGAGGTCAAGAACATCTCTCCAGAACAGGGCAAGAAAATGATTAGAGATAGTGGGGTATTATTACTCCCTAATTGGGACATACCCTATGCTACTATTTTGGACACTGCAAGAAGATAGGATAAAGAAGTTTTTTCCACTAAAGAGGAAGTTGAAGTTGCATTGACAGGAGTTACATTTGACCCTAAGTGGGACACTTTAGCCATATGGGCCTTAGCACCCAACACCTACAAATATATGGTTGCAGAACCTGATAGAGATTTTAAAGGTGGCCTGATAGTAAAGAGGGTCTCTAAAACCCCTATAAAAGAAGCATCAGAGTTGGTGTTACAAGTTGTAGAGTTCAACAAGGCAACCACAAATGTTCTTCAACAAAAATATGATGACTTGTTAAAAGACTATACGGTTATGTTGCCAGAGTATAACAGGTTGAAACAAATGGAGATACAATAGAAGCATCAGGCTTCAACATCTTCCTCGCCACAAATAGCATTGGTAGTTAGGGATTCCAGTTCCCTTCTCCCTAGTTCGTCTTCTCCATCAAAATCTACTCTAGAAAAGGAAATTGAAGACTTAAAGAAGCAGATTGATTCATTTGAAGACATTTTCACATATTCTTTTGATAGACAAAAGGAAGATAAATCATCTATTTTTTTAGGGATTTTGGATCTATTAATGAACAAAGTGTCCAGCTAAGCTATCAGGATTCATAAGTGTTACTATGATTTGTCAATGGTCATCAAGAAAATCAAGGATGATAAGGAAAGAACAATGCCTTTATTTGATAAATGGATCCCTAGGATCATATCTTTATTAGGTATTTGCAAAGGAGCTAACCATGATCCTAATGCCCCAAAGAAGTTAAACAGGTCTATGCAGCAACAAAGGAAGTAGGAGATCTATAGGCATTCATAGACCATCTTGAGGAGGAGATGCTGAAATTAATTCAAGGGTTCGATAATGACCAAGTTGGTATAATTCCTCCAATAAAGAATGGGGATAGTGACATTAAACCGGCCCAATTATGAATCCTCCAGTTCAACAACATTGTCCCTATCATCTCTTTCTTTGTTTGTTTTAATGATAAGATAGATATCCCTATGTTTAAAACTAGTATCGATAAACTATGGGACTCTTGTTAGCTAGCCGTTGATTTCACAAGGGAGGGGTATTCAATTATGGCTAGATACAATAAAAAATATTTATCCTCTGTGGATAAATTGATCAATTTCCAGTGGCCCACAGAAGACCAATATCAAGAATGGGATAAAAAATATAACGAAGTGCCTGATATTTGAAGCATGGGTGGTGAGATCTTTTTGTTTGAAGAGTATGGACACCTGTATGTTCTGAAAGAAAGTCTTTTGTTCTCTTATGTAACTATAGTTTGTTTCATAAGGTAGTTGAAGATATAAGTAAGAGATAAAAGTTGCCCAAAGTTTGTTATATTTTCTCAAAGGCACAAATCAGAAAGGCTACGAGCCTTCCAAACAAACTCGTAACAACTTTTGTTCCCATAGCAAATATCTGGGAGGAGTCTATTATTTTTGAGAAATCTGTTGAAGCTAGAAGGTGACATCTATTTCTAGGTCTAAGTCTTGTTTTGCTCCCTTTTTCTTATAAAAGGGAATTCATGACCTAGTTACAAGGATCTTGGAGAATTTTCTGCAGTACAATACATTGTCATTACAACTAAGTTTTTCTATTGTTAGGTGTGTTTTCAAGAAGGAAAGTTTGTCTGTATTTGTAATTGTTAGCATGACTCATATTTACTCAATCTTCTGAATATATTATTAAAGGTTCATAACATATTGTCTCGTTAGTTGTGTGCTTTATTATGTTTTTGAATGAATTGATAAAATTATCAATATTATTCATCTTCATAGTCTTTCCTGTGTAAGGATATCCACTCCAAAAGGCTTCTACTCAAGGATTAGATTTAACTACTTCAAGGAGGATATTGAATGTAATAGAAGTATACAGGGATAACTAAGTATGAATGTTATGGTCTGATTTCAAGGTGTGGTGATGTAATGCATCATTTACAGTATTCCCAATAGAGTTATAATTGTGAACTTATGCTAAGTTCATTTATATGCATTTCTTTCGACTCTGTAACCCCAGATTTAGGTACCGATCTTTTGATGGTTGTTGTTCTCAAAGATTAAAATATCCTTGATCATTCCATATAAATCAAATAATAGTTTTCAATTTTAGTATTTATATTGATTAAGTTAATTTCTACATGTTCCTCTACAAAGAATAAGATTAGAGATTAAAGAATTCATTCCATCTCTTTACCTTATCATACATTCTTTCAAGAAATTACTAGGAACATATCTATGATAAGAACAGTGTTGGTAGGCTAAGCATCCCATAGGAAACCCCATCCAGTTGAAGTAGAAACACTATTTTCCTCCTCACAAAAAGAAGGCATTAGTCAAGGAGAAATAGCCTTCAATCAAATCCAATATCCCACCTAATAGGAACACCCTCCTTGGTTTCACAGAGCCTAAAGTGTAGAGGAAGAACAAAGGGGACTGAGAAAAGGCCTCCTCCCCTTAAATCTCCTATTCATTAGCCAATCTCTCAAGGCAGATCGATTACTAATAAGTGGGTGATTTTATAGGTTTACTGTGAGAATCAGGTTGGGAATTTAAAACAACCAACAGATTGGCGACTCTACTGGGGACCTTGTATGAAGTTCTAAATATTAAGTGCAGTAGATTGTTAATTGGTTTTTAGAGTTTGCATAAAATTTGTGTTCATTATTTTCCCCCAAAGGTGTGGTGACTCTGACAAGATTTTCCTTGTTATTACGATTAAGGAGAGTTGCTCTTACGAAAGACTTGTACTCATATGTTGCTTTGAAACAATTTTCTTTATATTGTTGATTAGAGTAACAAGGATAACTTCATTTGTTGAATTAACTTTTAGTCATATAGTTTTCTAACATGATCAAAAGTTTGCTAGAAATTTTCTAACCCTATATAGAGAAGATGTATGGAAGGAGATCAAAACAACAAGGGCATCCGAGAAAGCCCCTAATGCAAGAACCAGTTATTCAGAAATGGAGAACTAAGGATTCATGTGAATATGCTTCTCCCCCTATTTGTGATCTCATGGCATTTAATGAGCCCCTCTTGGGTGAGAGTGCTGATAATTTGCAAACCAAAGAAGAAAGAAAAGAGCATGCTATTATATATGCCGCTAAGAATGTTTAGGATGGCCTAATGGAACTTTAGGATAATGCTATCCTAGTTATGGTGCATGCCAATTATTTTCAGATCCCTCCTCAAAACCCATATCAAAATCCCCTTGTAATGTCTAGAATGAATCCCTCACCAAATCCTCAAAATGTATACGTGCCTCCGACACCTAATTTGTTGACCCCTCCAAGTCCTCTAGCTAACCTAGGAAATAATGGAGGTGGCCCACTTGTAAACCCTTTTGCTAGGAGACCAATGTAGTCATCCTGGTATAGGTAGATTGATTTCTCTAGCATACCAGGGTATCCAAACCCTATTGAAAACACAGTTAGGAATGCTATCTCAAGATTTGCTGGAAACAATGCAATAACTGGTGAGGATCATTTAAAGGCATTTACTAATGTGTTGGATGATTTTGATGTGGAATGTGAAGATGTAGCTATAATGTTATTCATATAGCCCTTAATAGAAGATGCAAGGGAGTGGTATAAGAGTTTGCCAAAAGCCAGTATTAAGTCTTGGGTGGGGTTCAAAATAATTTTCAAGGAGCAATATGGGGACAACAATGATCCACGATTTGCCATAACTGAATTCACAGGCATTCAAAAGGGAATAAATGAAACTGTCCATGACTTCAACGTAAGGTTCTTCAAAGTAACAAGATTCCTCCTCAATTACAACCAAATGAGGCCATGTGTCTGGTAGTGTATCAGAATACTTATGATCCCAAAATGGGGTATGAATTAAGAAACAAAGAACCACAAACTCTTAGAGATGCTTTTAAAGCGGCTTTACATATTGAAAATAATAGAAAGGCATCTGGAAATACCTCTAAGAGAAGTGATGTAAGAATTATCCCACAAGAAAAGGGACAATGCAATAGAGCCCTTGTCACTACTGAATATGATAAATTGTGGAAGGAAGTCAAGCAACTAAAGAGTTCTTTGGTAAGGAATGATAAAAGAATTTCAAATGAAAGGCCTCCTTTCAATAGACAAGAGAAGATGCCCAGGTTGTTAGACCAAACTTATAACACGAGTTGGCGAGATGGAAAACTAGTTCCTCCTAATGATAGAGGAGGTGGACCTAGGCACACCCTTGATCCTTTAAGGAAAGATGTAGACACCATGGATGAAATGCTATGGTGCTTACAGTGCCAAGCCTCCCACTCCTCTGCTTCATGTGTTGTGGCTATATCCATGAGTGATGGTACATCCCCTTATGAGGATTATGAGGAAAGGGACAGCTATGAGAACCACAGTGTAAACATGGTTTTTGAACAGGGATGCACCATAGAGGATTGGGATTCTTTTGATGATGAATATTTACAAGATAAAGCTGACATTGATGGGGTGAGACTAGTTGTACAATAGTTCATCCTAAGGGGGGATGGAGGTAATGATGATGTTCTCCAGCTGAATAATAAGGTTGCAAATGTTAGATTGAGAAAGCGCTTTGCTAAAGAGATCCGAGCTTTGACTGCTTCCAAGATTGCCCAAGTTAAAAGTGATTACAACTTGAGAAGTAAGAGGAACCAGGGAGAAAGTAGTACAAAGGGAAATGTAGGGAGCATTTTCATAAAAGAAGAGCAGCATCCTCCTAACTCTAACAAGGAGGCAGGATCTGTGAAGATACCTAAAGGAAATGAGGATAGGCCTAATCCACATCATAACCCACACCTAGAGCTAAGGTACCTACAGAAGATGAACTCACCAAGAAAATCCCTATGGATCAAGAATCTGGTAAGAAAGATTTCTCTTCTACCCTTGCATCCAGCAGTAATAATAAATGCATCAGAACAGTGCCCAAATATGTTCCCATAGACATGGCTCACATATTTGGTCAAATAAGGGTGACTATCCCTCTATTGGAAATGATGAGGATCCTTGAACATAAGATTAGAGCTAAGGATGCAATAAATGATGCAACCCCTAGTACTTCTGAAACATCACATGCCCATGTCAAACCACCTAAGGTAAAGAAGGCATAAATTAGAGAAGTCTAGAAATATGGTGCCAAAATACCTGAAGTATATCTGGGCATCACCTTATAGAAGTGCCCTTCTTAGGTCGATCCATTCTTTGTCACTCTCATGATAAAGGGGAGATTTGTGAAAAATTACATGATTAACTCAGGGGCCTCTACTAATATAATGCCTTTGGGGGTCATAGAGATCTTAGGCCTACATGTAACCAAGACATATGGCAAATGCTTCACCATGGATTCTAGGGAGGTCCCCATTATTAGAATTATCAAGGATATTGGCTTCAGACTTGCAGCCTTCCCTCATTAAGAATATCACATGAACATTACTATGGTAGGTATTCCTCCTATGTATGGGATGTTATTATCAAGAAAGTGGGCCTCTACTATAGGTGGAAGTATCTAGATGGATTCTTCATATGCTATGATTCCCATGGATGGTACAAATGTGAGGTTACACAGAGAAAATAAATCACCCCAAATAATTGATGGCATTAATGAAGAAAATGCTCAGGTGTATTTCCTAGATGTGGATGTACACAACTTCAAGATAGATAATGATAGTGACATCCCTTTGGAGCTGAAACCTGAGTTAGTCAATGATGAAGAAGGACTATGGTCCATGCATTTTGATGGGGCATGTGCCAAAGAGGGTTCTGGTGCAGGAATTGTATTTATGGCCCCTTTTGGAAAGGCTTTTTAGTCTTCTTTCAGGTTTGGCTTTGTCTGCTGGTGCAGGAGCACCAAGACATCAGAGTTTTGGTTAGATTTTCTATTAGGTTGTTTTATTTAATAAGGTCTTGGAGACCACTTTCATAAGGCTTGAAAGCCATATTTGTAATAGGACCTCATCCAAATGTCGAAAAGACACTATTATCTTGTTGCAAGTCCTAGTTAAGATAGTCATATTGCATAGGCAGTCTTAGGGAGTCATTAAATTTTAATATTTGTATAGGTTAGTCATTAAATTCTTATGTTTATAAGCCTTTTAAGGCATTTCCTAGGTTAGGAAGATGTCTACACCTTGTCATAGGTTAACTACATGTTAAAAAGCAAAGATTAGTCATAAAAAACAATCATTGTTGTCCTAAAGAAAAGGTAGTTTCTAAAAACAGTGAAAAGACAGCAGTTTCTATTCAAGAAGGCAGCCTGATGGTTAGGAAGTTTTTTTGAACAATCCAAACATTTCCATGCAATTTTTAAGGCTTTTTTTGAATCCAAGGAAGGATAGATGATGAGAGGATTCAAGAGATTTGAAAGAAATAACAAAAAAACCACTGTTTTCTGCTTTTTCATGCCTTTTCTATGTTTTATTGTTGTTTTCTGTCATACTGTACTTCTGTACAGATTCATCATGGACCCCTTGCATATGGGATAGAAAGTATGAAGTGTTAGCTTGACTTTGAGCAAGGTTTGAGATCTTGGTGATAAATTAGGTGAAAGATATCAATAGTTTTCTATAAACTAGTTTTTAGAAATTGCTATCTCCTTTTGAAAATTGCTGTTTTCTGTAGTTTTCTTTACATGTACAGCACTGTCATGGCACAAGTTTGTGATGGATGGAAAGAGTGTTGAAATAAATTTTCATTGGTTCTTGTTTGGGTCCTTGACAATGTTTTATGGGAGATAAATCACTGTGGAACTGTAACTACCTTTAAACTGTTGTTTTCTCCTTCAAAAATTCATTATCTTTCTAAGCATTCCGTACCTGTACGAATCAGACATAGACCAAGCTTATGATGGATTGTTAGAGGGTCAAGTTATCTTTGATTTAAACCTATCTTGGGCTCTTGACACCTGGGGATAACTCTGCATTGCTCTTTTGTTTAAAAAATGGTTTGAAACCCTGAGTTAGGGTTCTTTTGAGAAGCCCGATGGAGTTATGACCATTTCATGGAGTTTTGTCTGCCCTACTCAATGGAATGGAGTGTAATTTTAGTTGTTGAGAGGTCTTGTGAAGGCTTGGAAGGGCAGGAGGGTAGTTAGTGTGAGGAAGTCATGTTAAACAGCTCTGCAGAACCATGTATTTTGGATGGGGTAGAGGACAACAGCAGATAGATGATTCAGTCAGTAAAATGCCATGCATGGTGTTAATATAAAAGGTTCTTGATCTTGCAATTGATCCTATGACAGAATGGAAGGAAGAGATCTCTCTGAGATATCAATCTATTTTGCCTTGTGCTGCCCTGACAATCACCTCTGAAGACAGTCACCTCTAGGTAAGTTTGGTGAGTTGGTTTGGCATGCTACAATGAAGATGAGTTTGTCTTGATAGGGATCACCATATGGAGATTAGTGTGACTATCCTTCTCATGGAGCAGAGAGATGTTGTGACTGTCTTTTGAAGACTTTGACAAGGTTGTTGTCCTGCAGACCCTTCATAGTGGTTGTATGGAAATGTTAAATGGAATTAAGCATTAGGTGATAGGTGTGTTGGAATCCTCTCACCTTGTGTCTTGAGAATGTGTAGTTGTGACTCAGAACCCAGCCTTTTGTGAAGGTCATGAACTAAGGGGCTGCTAAGCTAGATGCTCTGCATCATTTTTGGTATCAGAGCTAGCTAGTAGGTCCTTGTGGGTGTAAAGGATCTTGTGAAGAAGATAAAGGTCTGTGTGTCATGCCCACTTTTTCCATGCGGTCACAACATGCATTACACATGTGACATGTCCACATGCGTCATGTGGTCATGATACGAACTATCAAAAATTTTCCCTTACTACTCTGAAAACCCCCTCGCACGCATAAGCGTGCTCGATGGTGCACGCTTAAGGCGAAACCAATATAGTTGATGGCGGCGTACCAAATACATGTGCGCACACCCTAGACAAGGAAACACGTGGTTCCCTGACTTAGGTTAATCTCATGAATTATATTTGAACAAAGTTGTTTTAGGTGATAGATCATTTTTCAACAAAGCAGGATCATCTGTTCATTTGCCCTCTCTTCCTTTTTTTGAAATTTAGTTTTGATTGTATTTCTATCATGTTTATTTTACCGTTTCTCTAAAATTTAATTTTGATTGTATTTCTATCTCATTTCCCTTCCCGTTGTGCAAGATCTTCTTTTTTTGTATCCTATTGTTTTTTTTCATGTTCTTTATCGAACAATAATAAAACTACATCCTTTACATTATTCCTAATTTCTTGGTAAACCAGATCACTTACACAGGATTGGTTAACTTCACTTGACTCAGTTCACTTTAACTCTCAATTTCATTAATAAGTTCCTTAACTATAAAGCAAGTATAGAATAATTCATGAAAAAAAATAGAGCAATAAGTTAATTTTATTTTTGCAAATATAAATATTGTATTTCTAAATTGCAACTCTGAGTTTAAGCATCTATTGAATTTGTATTATACAATATGCATAAATAAATCCCAGTTTCCTTGATTTAAGATTTTTATTTCAAGTCAAATGTTTTAAACTACATATGGTTGCCTTCAAATGAATAGTGAAAAGTGAATAATAAAAGTAAATAGTGAATAGTAAAAGTGAATAGTGAAAAGTGAATAGTGAATAGTAAAAAATAAATAGTGAATAGTGAATAGTAAAAGTGAATAGTGATAGTGAATAGTGAATAGTAAAAATGCATAGTAAAAGTGAAAAAGGTCCCCATTCTAGGAAGAGACCCTCAAGGTGGCAGTAATTTCAAAAGCAATACTACAACCCAAATTTCATTTATTTCATGGTGGGATATTTTTTTAACACTTTTACAAACTTAATTAAAACATCAACTAACTCATAACGTTGCAAGTAGAAGAAGAAGGAACTAGATAATTTTAATATCCTTTTAAAAATAAATTTTCTTTTCATTTTTCTTAATTCTATATGGTAAAACTTAATGAACAAGAAAATTACAACTATCAGCCTAAGAAAAGAGAGAATTTCCTCACAACTCCAAAAATAACAATTTATACTACAATAGGGAGATAATTTCCTCCTTTTGGAAAAATCGTCAAGTAAGGAGCTATTAAAAGATCATGCTCTCCTTAAGACTTAAGGAAAATAAAATATTTTCTAAGATCCAATAATCTTCTCCAAGCTTCACAATAAGCTCCAAGAATACCTACATAACACACAAAAAAAGAAACACCACACAAGCTGCTCTCCTCCCTACTGTAGACCCGCAAGTGGGTCACTCCCGAGCTAGGGAGATCATCCACATACCTAGGGTAGAAAAGACTTAAACACATCACAACATTGAACAACAACAAATCAAATAATACACACACCCTCAAGGTTTGACTCACAATACAAAGAACCAACTTAGGTGAGTTCAGGAGGGTGGGGAGTAGACAATCTCTACCTCTAGGTGCAATCCTTTCACAAATTATCACAAGGCCTCAAGCCAATATAATCACAAGGCCTCAAGCCAACAGTATAATTTTCCACAAGGCCTCAAGCCTTCCAATGAATCAAGTAACCAAGGATATCCAAACAGGCTCTCAAAGCTAATAAGCCCTCAAGGCTAAAAATAGTACCAATTTGCCCTCAAGGCATATCATGTAACCAAAACCAGGATGACACCCGAGGAGGGTCACACCTCCCCTCCCTAAACATGATGAGCATTGCCTTCCAACTGGAAGGAGCTCTCTCTACACCCCAAAACAAAACCTAAAAAATAAACAGAAAAGCTTAAAGAAGACATTGCAAAACTCTTTCAACAACCAAGATGTAAACATGCATATCAACATTAGATCACACAAAAGGATAGAATTTGTTCACCAACCTTCCAAAGCCCAATTATGGAAGAATCTGATGAAGAGCTCTTCTCTACTTCCTTCTCCAAAATCTCCTTCTTTTTCCTCCAAGATCCAACCCCCAAAAAACAATCTCTCTATGATCACAAGAAAGGGATAATGTATAGAGGATATAGGATGGCTAGAATAATTTTGGCATTATGAGGCTATGAAGAGAAGAATAGAGAAAGAGTTGGGCATTATGAGGATGCCAGAAGGAGAATTCTTAGAGGAAATTGGGCATGATGAGGATGCAAGAATGAAGTCCCCCTGCAAGAATGAAGTCCTCTCCAATAAAAATAAAGTTCACCTGCAAAAAAAAAGAAGTCTCCTGCAAAATTCCTATCTTCTAATTGCTTAGAGAAGGGTCTCATTTATAGATTTTTAGAGAAGGGAATGGAAGGTGAGGATAAAGAGTTGAGATCAAGGGCTCACATTATTTGTGAATTTTAAATTCATAGTGGATGAATTGAAAATTTATTTTTTAAAAAGATGTAATATTTAAATAACCCCACTATCCCAAGTGGAATTAATAAAATATCCCCACTATCCCAAGTGGAATTAAAAAATATCCTCACTATCCCAAGTGGAATTAATAAAATATCCCCACTATCCCAAGTGGAATTAATAAAATATCCCTACTATCCCAAGTGGAATTAATAAAATATACCCACTCATGAGGTCCCCCATTATAGCTCACATGTAGAAATAAAATACAATGAGAAAACTTAAAATAACTTAGAGTGGGTGACACAACACCCACATAAAAGGGAACCCCACCAAAAGAGGCACATGGAGACAAGCCCTCCATAATGAGGGGGATCATGGAGTGCTCCATGACTTGGAAGTGGGCATGAGTGGGGATTCCACTCATCCCATGTCCCCCAAGCTTCCAATTTTTGTCACTTAACCTCACCCCCAAGTTGAGGTGACCTTATGGCAGTTAACCCAAGGTTAACCTAGTCAAAAAGGTCTCTAAACCCAAGGGGTACAACTAGAGTTGTTTTTACACTTAGTTAAGACGCCCAGAGTCAAATAAACACATGAAAAGGGTCAAAAATAATTAAAGTTAAAACAAGATTCAAAACATCAACTTATAACACTTATCATAATAAAAGTAATTTAGATAAAAGTCCTTATTCCCTTAACCTCATGCAAAAATAACACATTACGACAGTACCACAATTTTCCAAAACAAGAGGTTGATTTCAGTTCTTCATTGAACTAGATCAGCTCACAAGGGATACAACATAGGTATGGGATGGTCTCTTGTATATGTGGTTTTGTTAGTAATATTTGCACACTCAGACTCGAAGTCAATAACTCATAAAGATATCATAGCCGAAGCAATTAAAATGCATGCATTTCTAAAGCATACCATAGTTCTTATAAACATAATAAAATCACATGATAATTTTCTATCTAACATCACCCAATTAGTTTTTCTTTAACATAAAAAGATTTTAATAGTTTGAAAATCCAGGAATAACAATCCCATAAATATAAAAATACCAACAACAGTAAGATAAATAGTCACATGTATGGAAATAAAAAAGTGTAGGCCTCACATACTCCCCCACTAAGACTATACTTCCTCCTGGAAGTCATCAAAGAGGTGAGGATAAAAGGAACTCATAAGCTTTTAAAGTATGATACTAAATGTTATAAAGGCATAATCCTATTCACAAAGCACATTGTATTGATTGAAATCAACATAAGGAATTTCATGTTCATCAATCATTATCACACATGCATAAGGAATTCACACATCGTACAACCTATTTATATAGAACATCAACTCATATGTCAATTACAGATCTAACATCTAAACACATAATTTCATTCATCCACATTACAGGGATGAACTTTACAAGGCTCACATAAAGGTTTAGGGGGATGTCATAGTCTCATCATAGAACCAAGTAACAAGGCTGATCCACACAACCAAGATACAAAAAGGTCACCAAACAGCTGAAAGAAATAATAACAATCCAAGAAAGTGCACATTACATCACTACACTCCACAAAATACACAAGGGTGAGGAAGAGTCCAACACAACCCTCACCACCTTGACCAACTGACTCAAGAGGACAATCGACCAAGAGGATTACAACCACCACAAAACACAAGCGGAAGACTTCAGTACTCATGTGACAAGGCCATCATGATGACAAAACAAGAGGATGGGTATTCCTCCAAGGTGAAGGTTAGTCATCAAACCACAACCTCACTCTCTCGCAGCTACATGTAGTAGGACAAGGGTCAAACCATGCTCAACCCACTCCATGTCGGTCTAAACAACATGCAAACCCCAGAGCTCCCAATGTTGAAACATGTGCTCTGATACCAAATGTCATGCCCACTTTTTCCATGCAGTCACAACACGCATTACACACATGTCATGTCCACATGCGTCATGTGGTCATGATACGAACTATCAAAATTTTTCCCTTACTACTCTAAAAACCCCCTTGCACACATAAGCATGCTCAGTGGTGCACACTTAAGGTGAAAGTAGTACAGTTGACAGTAGCGTACCAAATACATGTGCGCACACCCTAGACAAGGAAACGCATGGTTCCCTAACTTAGATTAATCTCATGAATTATATTTGAACAAAGTTGTTTTAGGTGATAGATCATTTTTCAACAAAGCATGATCATCTGTTCATTTGCCCTCTCTTCCTTTTTCTTGAAATTTAGTTTTGATTGTATTTCTATCATGTTCATTTTACCATTTATCTAAAATTTAATTTTGATTGTATTTCTATCTCATTTCCCTTCCCGTTGTGCAAGATCTTCTTTTTTGTATCCTATTGTTTTTCTTCATGTTCTTTATCGAACAACAATAACACTACATCCTTTACATTATTCCTAATTTCTTGGTAAACCAGATCACTTACATAGGATTGGTTAACTTCACTTGACTCAGTTCACTTTAACTCTCAATTTCATTAATAAGTTCCTTAACTATAAAGCAAGTATAGAATAATTCATGAAAAAAAATAGAGCAATGAGTTAATTTTGTTTTTGCAAATATAAACATTGTATTTCTGAATTGCAACTCTGAGTTTAAGCATCTATTGAATTTGTATTATACAATATGTATAAATAAATCCCACTTTCCTTGATTTAAGATTTCTATTTCAAGTCAAATGTTTTAAACTACATATAGTTGCCTTCAAATGAATAGTGAAAAGTGAATAATAAAAGTAAATAGTGAATAGTAAAAGTGAATAGTGAAAAGTGAATAGTGAATAGTGAAAAATGAATAGTGAATAGTGAATAGTAAAAGTGAATAGTGACAGTGAATAGTGAATAGTGAATAGTAAAAGTGCATAGTAAAAGTGAAAAAGGTCCCCATTCTAGGAAGAGACCCTTAAGGTGGCAGTAATTTTAAAAGCAATACTGCAACCCAAATTTCATTTATTTCATGGTGGGGATATTTTTTTAACACTTTTACAAATTTAATTAAAACATCAACTAACTCATAACATTGCAAGTAGAAGAAGAAGGAACTAGATAATTTTAATATCCTTTTAAAAATAAATTTTCTTTTCATTTTTCTTAATTCTATATGGTAAAACTTAATGAACAAGAAAATTACAACTATTAGCTTAAGAAAAGAGAGAATTTCCTCACAACTCCAAAAATAACAATTTATACTACAATAGGGAGATAATTTTCTCCTTTTGGAAAAATCATCAAGTAAGGAGCTATTAAAAGATCATGCTCTCCTTAAGACTTAAGAAAAATAAAATAGTTTCTAAGATCCAATAATCTTCTCCAAGCTTCACAATAAGCTCCAAGAATACCTGCATAACATACAAAGAAAGAAACACCACACAAGCTACTCTCCTCCCTACCGTAGACCCACAAGTGGGTCACCCCCGAGCTAGGGAGATCATCCACATACCTAGGGTAGAAAAGACTTAAACACATCACAACATTGAACAACAACAAATCAAATAATACACACACCCTCAAGGTTTGACTCACAATACAAAGAACCAGCTTAGGTGAGTTCAGGAGCGTGGGGAGTAGATAATCTCTACCTCTAGGTGCCATCCTTTCACAAATTATTACAAGGCCTCAAGCCAATATAATCACAAGGCCTCAAGCCAATAGTATAATCTTCCACAAAGCCTCAAGCCTTCTAATGAATCAAGTAACCAAAGATATCTAAATAGGCTATCAAAGCCAATAAGCCCTCAAGGCTAAAAACAATACCAATTTGCCCTCAAGGCATATCATGTAACCAGAACTAGGATGACACTTGAGGAGGGTCACACCTCCCCTCCCTAAACATGATGAGCATTGCCTTCCAACTGGAAGGAGCTCTCTCTACACCCCAAAACAAAACTCAAAAAATAAACAGAAAAGCTCAAAGAAGACATTGCAAGACTCTTTCAACAACCAAGATATAAACATGCATATCAACATTAGATCACACAAGAGGATAGAATTTGTTCACCAACCTTCCAAAGCCCAATTATGGAAGAATCTGATGAAGAGCTTCTCTCTACTTCCTTCTCCAAAATCTCCTTCTTTTTCCTCCAGGATCCAACCCCAAAAAAATAATCTCTCTATGATCACAAGCAAGGGATAATGTATGGAGGATATAGGCTGGCTAGAATAATTTTGGCATTATGAGGCTATGAAGAGAAGAATAGAGAAAGAATTGGGCATTATGAGGATGCCAGAAGAAGAATTCTTAGAGAAAATTGGGCATGATGAGGATGCAAGAATGAAGTCCCCCTGCAAGAATGAAGTCCTCTCTTGCAAAAATGAAGTTCACCTGTAAAAAAAGAAGTTTCCTGCAAAATTCCTATCTTCCAATTGCTTAGAGAAGGGTCTCATTTATAGATTTTCAGAGAAGGGAATGGAAGGTGAGGATCAAGCGTTGAAATCAAGGGCTCACATTATTTGTGAATTTTAAATTCATAGTGGATGAATTAAACATTTTTTTTAAAAAAGATGTAATATTTAAATAACCCCACTATCGCAAGTGGAATTAATAAAATATCCCCACTATCCCAAGTGGAATTAAAAAATATCCTCACTATCCCAAGTGGAATTAATAAAATATCCCCACTATCCCAAGTGGAATTAATAAAATATCCCCACTATCCCAAGTGGAATTAATAAAATATACCCACTCATGAGGTCCCCCATTATAGCCCACATGTAGAAATAAAATACAATGAGAAAACTTAAAATAACATAGAGTGGGTGACACAACACCCACATAAAAGGGAACCCCACCAAAAGAGGCACATGGAGACAAGCCCTCCATAATGAGGGGGATCATGGAGTGCTCCATGACTTGGAAGTGGGCATGAGTGGGGATTCCACTCATCTCATGTCCCCCAAGCTTCCAATTTTCGTCTCTTAACCTCACCCTCAAGTTGAGGTGACCCTATGGTAGTTAACCCAAGGTTAACCTAGTCAGAAAGGTCCCTAAACCCAAGGGGTACAACCTAGGGTTGTTTTTACACTTACTTAAGACTCCCAGAGTCAAATAAACACATGAAAAGGGTCAAAAATAATTAAAGTTAAAACAAGATTCAAAACATCAACTTATAACACTTATCATAATAAAAATAATTCAGATAAAAGTCTTTATTCCCTTAACCTCATGCAAAAATAACACATTACGACAATACCACAATTTTCTAAAACAAGAGGTTGATCTCGATTACTCATTGAACTAGATCGGCTCACAAGGAATACAACATAGGTATGGGATGATCTCATGTATATGTGGTTTCGTTAGTAATACCTACACACTCAAACTTGAAGTCAATAACTCATAAAGATATCAGAGCCGAAGTAATTAAAATACATGCATTTCTAAAGCATACCACAGTTCTTATAAATATAATGAAATCACATGACAATTTTCTATCTAACATCACCCAATTAGTTTTCCTTTAACATAATAAGATTTTAATAGTTTGAAAATCTAGGAATAATAGCCCCATAAATATAAAAATACCAACAACAGTAAGATAAATAGTCACATGTACGGAAATGAAAAAGTGTAGGCCTCACATTGTGAGAGTTTGTGAAGATGCCTCCCAAAAACCAGATGGCAAGAGAGAATGCTGAGTCGAGAGAAGCCTTAGAGGCAAGAGAGAAAGCGCTGAGGGACAGAAGAGAATAGGATGCTGCCAAAGACAGAGAGCTGAGGCAAGTAAGAAGGGAGAATGCAACAATCTTAGCAAGATTGGAAGCATTAGAGAAGAATCCAAGAAAGGATGAACAAAATGAGTCAGAAGAAGATGAGGATGCAGATGAGAATCCTCTTGAGGATGAGTTAGATGCTGAAGAAAAGAAGTTTGTAAGATTGCTGAAGGCAGTCCAAGGAAGTGGAACTAAGGCAAACATAGAGCTACCTGTCTATTAGGGGAAGATGGATAGTGAAGAAGTATTAGGGTGGATAGATGCCCTGGAAATTTTTTTTGAGTATGAGGAGATGAGTGATGAGAAAAAGATTAAGTTTGCAAAAACAAAACTGAGAGGAACAACACTTACCTGGTGGAGTAATGTGCAGACAGAAAGAGTGGCTAGAGGTGCATCAAAAATCACTTCTTGGGGTAGGATGAAGGATATGATAAAGGACCAATTCCTTCCATCTGATTACTCTATTCAAACAAGGAGGATGAGACAGAATCTAAAGCAGAAGGACATGGATGTTATGTCCTATACTGAGCAATTTCATAAGCTTAGTATTAGAGGTGGATTAGAAGATGAAGAAGAGAAAGTTGCAAGATACCTTAATGGGCTTAGGTATAACTTGCAGGATGAGATTGGGTTGGTAGTACCAAAATCACCTGGAGAGTGTTTTTAGTTAGCCATCAAGGCTAAAGAGAGAGTGAAGAGGAAGCAAGAAAGGCAAGGAGGTTATGGAAGAGGAAATAGAGGTAGGGGTAAACCTACTAATGAAGTTCAGAACAGCAATGAGAAGGGTAAGGAGTTGTCTACATAACAGAGAGGTGGATATAGAGGTGGAGGTAGATTTGGATTAGGAAGAGGAGTGTTCATAGGCAGATGTTACCACTGCAATGAGGTGGGACACACATCTTTCAACTATCCTAAGAAGGATGGTGTTGATAAGCGAAAGGATACAAGAGTTCACTTGGCACAAGAGGAGGAGAAGCCAGCAGAACCAGAAATGTCGTCAACCTTTCCAATGGTGGACGGAGAGATGCTCATGGTGGAAAGAGGCAAGATGCAGCAACCACCACATGTATCTATTTTCAAAACTAATTGTTTGAGCCATGGCAAGATATGCATGCTGATTGTAGATTCAGGTTCTCATGATAACTTAGTTTCTTGGGAAGTGGTGAATAAGTTGGGGTTGAAGACTTTTGATCATCCCAGTCCTTACCATGTCACTTGGGTGAGTCAAGAACAACAAGTAATGGTCACTAAGAAGGCTTATGTTGACTTCACAATTGGTCCATATCAAGACTCTGTTTTATGTGATGTTATTCCTATGACATGTGGGCATGTAATCTTGGGCAGACCACGACAGTATTTGAGAAGGACTATTCATGATGGGTATACTAATACCTATGTAGTGCACAAAGATGGTAAGAAGTTCAAATTGATTCCTTTACATTGTGAGGAGAAGAAGGAACAGGTTACAATTTGCTTTGGAGAGAAATTGAAGTTGAATGTGCAGGTTCAGGGTGATTGCACATAGCAGACACAGATGCAACACAAAAAGGTGGATGACAGTCCTAGAGAGCAGCAGGCTTGGGACTTGAGTTATGTTAAGGTAGGGGACATTGAATATCCTATAAGGAGCCAGAAGAAGGAAGGCAAACAACAAAAGGTACAGGGAGGAATGAATCAGAGCCTCTAGTTGAGAAGAGCTGAAGCATTGCAGCAGCAACGTCCTAGGCAAGGACACCAAAACAAGTTTTATGGTACTAACACTGTTTACAAGAGCCATGCAGGTTGGAGAAGGAGGAAGATAACTCTAGGAGAGTTCATGTTTCCTAGTCAAGGGAACATTTCAACATGGTTGAAGAACATTCGGAGTAGATCCCCTAACTCTTGGGACAAGAGTTTTCATCATGCTGGGGAGTATGGTGCAGGAGCACCAAGACATTAGGGTTTTGGTTAGATTTTCTAGTAGGTTGTTTTTTTTAATAAGGTCTTGGAGACCATCTTCATAAGGCTTGAAAGCCATATTTGTAATAGGACCTTGTCCAAATATTGAAAAGAAACTATTATCTTGTTGTAAGTCCTAGTTAGGACAGTCATATTGCATAGGCAGTCTTAGGGAGTCATTAAATTTTAATATCTGTATAGGTTAGTCATTAAATTTTTATGTTTATAAGCCTTTTAAGGCATGTCCTAGGTTAGGAAGATGTCTACACCTTGTCATAGGTTAACTACATGTTAAAAAACAAAGATTAGTCATCAAGAACAGTCATTGCTGTCCTAAAGAAAAGGTAGTTTCTAAAAACAGTGAAAAGACAACAGTTTCTATTCAAGAAGGCAGCCCGATGGTTAGGAATTTTTTTTGAACAATCCAAATGTTTCCATGCAATTGTTAAGGCTTGTTTTGAATCCAAGGAAGGATAGATGATGAGAGGATTCAAGAGATTTGAAAGAAATAACAGAAAAACCACTATTTTCTACTTTTTTCTGCCTTTTCTATGTTTTATTGTTGTTTTCTGCTGTACTGTACTTCTGTACAGATTCATCATGGACCACTTGCATATGGGATGGAAAGTATGAAGTGTTAGCTTGACTTTGAACAAGGTTTGAGATCCTGGTGATAAATTAGGTGAAAGATATCAATAGTTTTCTATAAACTAGTTTTTAGAAATTGCTGTCTCCTTTTAAAAATTATTGTTTTCTACAGTTTTCCATACATGTATAGCACTATCATGGCACAAGTTTGTGATGGATGGAAAGAGTGTTGAAATACCTTTTCTTTGGTTCTTGTTTGGAGCCTTGACAATGTTCTATGGGAGATAAATCACTATGGAACTGTAACTGCCTTTAAACTGTTGTTTTCTCCTACACAAATTCACTGTCTTTCTAAGAATTCTATACCTGTACGAATCAGACAGAGAGCAAGCTTATGATGGATTGTTAGAGGGTCAAGTTATCTTTAATTTAAACCTATATTGGGCTCTTAACACCTAGGGATAACTTTGCATTGCTCTTTTGTTTAAAAAATGGTTTGAAACCCTGAGTTAGGGTTCTTTTGAGAAGCTCGATGGAGTTATGACCATTTCATGGAGTTTTGTCTACCCTACTCAATGGAATGGAGTGTAATTTTAGTTGTTGAGAGGTCTTGTGAAGGATTGGAAGGGCAGAAGGGTAGTTAGTGTGAGGAAGTCATGTTAAACAGCTCTGCAGAACCGTGTGTTTTGGATGGGGTAGAGGACAGTAGCAGATAGATGATTCAGTTAGTAAAATGCCATGCATGGTGTCAATATAAAAGGTTCCTAATCTTGCAATTGATCCTATGACAGAATGGAAGGAAGAGATCTCTCTAAGTTATCAATCTATTTTGCCTTGTGCTGCTCTGACAGTCACCTCTGAAGACAATCACCTCTAGGTAAGTTTGGTGAGTTTGTTTACTTTGTCAATGAAGGTAGTAGACATGTTAGGCATGTGATAGGTTTGGCATGCTACAATGAAGATGAGTTTGTCTTGATATGGATCACCATATGGAGATTAGTGTGACTATCCTTCTCATGGAGTAGAGAGATGTTGTGACTGTCTTTTGAAGACTTTGACAAGGTTGCTATCCTGCAGACCCTGCATAGTGGTTGTATGGAAATGTTAAATGGAATTAAGCATTAGGTGATAGGTGTGTTGGAATCCTCTCACCTTATGTCTTGAGTATGTGTAGTTGTGATTTAGAACCCGGCCTTTTGTGAAGGTTATGAACTAAGGGACTGTTGACCTAGATGCTCTGCATCATCTGCACTAATAATGTTGCAGAATATGAGGCTTTGCTTGTAGGCTTGAAGATGGCCCTTAAACATGGTGTTAAGAAACTTAGAGTTCTGGGAGATTTTGAATTGGTAGTGTCACAAGTTAGATCCAAGTATGCCTCAAAAAATAAAAGGCTTAGACAATATAAAAATGTAGTATGAGACACTATTGAAGAATTTGATGCCTTTAGTATTGATTGGATAAAGAGAAGTAAGAATGTTATGGCAGATTTTTTGGCAATATTGTAGTCAAATGTAAAGATATCGCATTGGCAGGAATTTTTAAAGTCAAGATGCTAACAGTAGATGGCAAACAGACGGTGTTTGGTAATGAGATCATCCAATTAAAGACAAATAAAATTCCAAGAGGACTAGTGGCTCTGGAGAGAGTTTTTGATGGAAATGATAAACAAACCATAAGGTTTTCTTTGATGCATCCAAACAACCTTGAAGAGATCAACTTGGGAATTGAGGCCCATCCAAGGCTGTTTTTTATAGGTAAGAGCCTGAACCCAAGAATTAATGCAATTTTGATTTCTTTGCTCAAAAGGCATAAAAAGGTTTTTGCATGGTGAAAGGACAATATCAGGATCACATTTAGCTAAGATAGAAACAATTGTTGAGTGTAAATTCGATAGCAGTGATTATCCAGAGATAAATGCTTCTATTGAATCTTGTGATAATGGAGTCTCAAGATCACAATCGTGTGGGAAAGATACTTATGATGCTGAAGATAATGGTGATACTTTTTCATTGGATGGTGCCAAGACTCAAGAAAATCAATATCAGATACAAATTGATTTCTTCTTCTTCCTAGTTTAGGTAGAGAACTGTCATTTGGATGATGACAGCAAATACAGTTGCATAAAATATCACACAGAGATTTGGTCTAGCCTATCATACAAGTATAAGGTTATAGATGGTTTTCAGATGCACAATGATGAAGAATATACCAGCATCACTGAACAGTTAAATACGGATATGTCTAATCATGCAAACTTCAATAATATGTTCAAATTGGTTCCACTGCAGCGTGACCAAAAAAAATTTTTGATAGAGGAAAAAATATATATATTTTTTCTTTTAGGGCAAGAAGTGATATATGGACTCTATTGCCCAATGGAGTAGGCACTGGTCTGCTCCCCAGAGATCTAGAATCTTGTTATACTCACAAGGAGTATACATCCCAGACAGAGCCACTGTTGGGATAGGAAAATTTTAATTTTCTTATATTCTTACTCATCCATATCTGACCAAATCATAAAACATTTCACCCAAAATTAGAATTACAATTGATATATCCCATAAAAAATCCTATGACAAAACAATGTAAAGGGCCTAAATTTCTTCATATCGGTAAGACTTTATATTAGCTATATCGATCCATGAGAAACTAGTTGAAGTGGCTATCAGTGTGAAAATGAAGATTGGAGAGAATATTTTAGAGAATATCGACAAAGAAAGTGGCACCGATGGCTTTTCATCAGAGAGAAAACGCATGGTCACGCTGATCAGTGTAAGGAAAGACCATCGAAGAATACTTCAAAAACCTTCCTGACAGTGTAAGTCATACTGATGGAGGAGCTCGATGAGATTCTCACCAATCACAGAGGAAACTAATGGTCATCGATAGGAAATGAGTATCAGAATGAGAAATTAAGGAGCTTCCGACGCTCCAATGTCTCACCGATTGAAGAAAAGTGCTTCGGCATAACTTACACCGATAAGGGTGAAGAATAAGAACCATCGATGAAGAAATCCTCTGAGATAACATTCGAAGTCATTACAATTAAACTCAACAGAATTGTTTGAGAAAAGCCTACAAGTGGAGATTTGAAGAAGAAAACAGAGGAATCAAGATCCTTAAAAAATTAAGTGCATGTTGGTCAGAATGCATGTATACCAGATACAAAGGTGAACAATCAAAGGTTTTGTATATTTATTTGTATGTATACAAGATACAAATAGTGAGAAGATACAAATGCATAAAACATACAAGGGGATATACAACAGTAATATACATCATAGAACCAAAAGGGATATGAAATACAGTTTTATTGTTGTATGTTTCGAATACATACATTGTGGTGTACATACAATGCGGAACTCAAAGGAAGTTAAAGTTTAATAGAAAGGATGCATCATTCTTTAATGTATATCAAAAGATACATTTCACTTTATACACATGGTAGAGCAGAAAATGAATGAACTATGGTTCATAAAAGCAAGAAGTCTAGAAAGGAGATACAATTGAGTTTATATGTATCAAGCATTGTATATGAAGGTTGGATACAAGTAGTGTTGTAACATGGAATATAAATGAGGAATAAGGTGGGTCCCACTGCTTGCACATTGGGCTTGTATATTAACAATGTATATCTTCGATATACAAGTTGATATACAAGTTAAAGATACAAGCCGGATGTCAAAAGAAGTTCAATATAGAAAAGTCTTTGTATGTTTAAATGCTTGCATGTTTATGATATACATATTCGAGATACAAAGGAATAAGAACCATCAATGAAGCTGAATAAGTCAGAACAAAGTTTATATGCCTTACCAAACTGATGGTCACAGCAATAAAAATGTCAGTGACATATCGTGAAGATCTCTTTGATGAAAAGTGTAAAGGAAGGCTATCGGGGAGATAACCATGATCGGGTGGCTTGAAATAAGTTACTCTGATCACATATCTTACTCTGATAGAATTACACTCGTCGATGAGACTCTCCCCAATAATTATATTGGAAACACTTGATAGATCGGGGAAGAATATTAATCACACAGCGATGAAGAAAGTCATGCCGATGGTAACCATGCCCACTTCTACATTAGGTAGATCTTGAGGATGTCTGGCCAATATAGATTTATAAATGAAATATAATGTCGAGAAGACTTGTATGATCGGAACAGAAGCTTTGGGTCCTACCGACTACGTGAGTTACACTGATCATAAAAGCCAAAGAGCCTTTGGTGACAGTAATACCGATGCATTAAGTAGTGAATGAAATATGTCAGCAAGACCAAAGGGCTTCATAACCATATGATGATCTCACATCGATGGTTCAAGTCAAGCCGATGGCAATACAAACGATTATTCCTGCATTGGGTGAACTTTGTGGTACCTCAAAAACATAAGCAATATCTTGAGGGACTTCAAGAAGATTACCATTAAAATTGATTACGAAAATGAAGTCTAATTAAAATATTTAATTTGCCAATGGCAACTAATTAAATATTTTATTTTGCTGAAGACAATTGAATGAAGAGCTGTACCAAAGGATGCACCAGAATGTAAAGGGTCATAACCCTAATATTGCAAGATATATATGGAGGTGCAAATCAAGCAATCAAAGGAGAAGTAGATTAGAAAAAACATCATGATCAGAAGTAGGAGTTAGATAACTAAAGGGTGATCAGTTGCCGAAACAAAAACATTATGCTGTATATTGTAAAATATTTTGAAATTATATAATGGAGAAAAATACATAAATTGGTGATTTAATATTGGTGTCTACTATTTGTTGAGCTGAACAATTATTTGGCTGTCTCCACATTATTATTTCTCTGTTATTTGAACTTGAGTTTCCAAGTTGATATTTCAGTTTCATTGAGACACACTTGTTATTTTTGTGTAATCAAATTAATTGGTTTCTGTTACAGAATTAAAATCCTTTTGATTGATTACAGTTACTTGGGAGTAACATTTGGATTAGTAAGAAGAGCCATATAATTGACAAGATTGCCATACTGTCTCCAACTCGATGTTGTCTTGTTATTCAAAATGAGGATCTACTCCATTTGTCAATACACACTTGCTATCATTGTGTGATTCTGTTGATTGGTTCCTTCAAGCAAGAATTAAAATCCTTTCAATAAGTCACAGTAACCTGGTAGGATCAAGTGGATCAATAAGTAGAGTCTATCAGTCACATTCTTGCACGTTTATACAAGGTATAAACAAACACAAGTGCCAAACAATCAGAATTGTAACCAGTAGGTAAATCATATATCATATACACCTTGACTCCATTAGCCCAATAGATATAGGCACTGGTCATACCAATTCCACTCTAGGATTCCATAAAATCTTAATCAAACAATTTCATCTCAAATCTTAGTATTAGGAGTAGAAGTAGTTTGCAAGCTTTTATCTATTCCACACTTTATGCCATTATGAGTAGATACCTAAATTCATTTGAGTCATACATTCCTTTTATCTGCTTTAGCTTTCAAGGTTCACTCGCCTAGGTTTAGTAGAGCCTAAAGTGCAAGGAGTCATCAACCATTTAGGTTAACACCATTAGTTGGTTCAAAAATGTTGCAAGTTTGATCATAGAGCCTGGCATCCTCTTAGGGTTTGTAACCTTCATTTTTGAGACCCAACAACCCCTACCACATAGACCTTAGGGTATGGGGACTCAATCCTTATGGGGCTATTGGTATCTTGTAGGCGTGAGGCTTGACATGCCCTATGTAGGGTACATGTCAAGTTCCCAAGTACCTTAATTTTTATATTTTTCTAAGTTTTCAACCAAAAAGTTTCATAAAAATTGTGATTTGATTTTTTTTATTTTTTTATTCATAGAAAAAATAAAAAAGGTACCTACAAAGAGTATTGCTACAAGGAAATATTCTACAAGATATTCCAATCTGTATGACTGATAAGGGCCAAACTTTTTCCAAGGGCTTAGGGAAAAAGTGTCCAAATCTGACAAATTGATAGTTGATCCTTAGGTTCTTGGGCCTTTTGTCTATTATGGTAGGGTCATATTTGACCCTATATCCTCCAAAAATGTAGTTTCCTTCCAAATTTGGTAGCCACCTCTCAACTTCAAACCCTTGTAGATCTAGCCTCCAATATCTAATTTGGACAAGTCAAAAGGCTAAACTAACTTTCTTGGACACCCTAAACTCAATTGTGAGCTTAGATTTGCTCCAACATACTCTAAAATGAGCCTATAATAAAAAGCCACAAAGAAGAAACCCTCCCAATTATAGTATTTCTATCAAGTTTTTTTGATTCTCTAGGTCATCATATAATGCAAGAAAAGAGCATACTCAACTTTTCAAGAGCACCCAAGATGTGCAACCTAGATCTCTCAAAAGCATAACATAAAGTAATCCTACAAGATTTGATACCATGTAAGAGTTGGTATAGAATGCTCTATACCATGCAAGATTTGGCTATGGAGGTAGCCACCTAAGATTTAGGACCTTCAATGAAATCACAAGAGAGATGCAACATGAAAGAATAATTCTATACTATCAAAGGATGCAATATGAATACAATATGTACATCAATATATGAAATTACAATGAGAAGCCCTTGGTTATATAGGCCAAGATGAAACACAAGACAACATAAGATTATGACAAGTGTCTTAATCTTATTGATGTAATTCAAGGTGGTAACACACTTGGTTTCTACAAAGTTTCACAAACTTGGGCTCTTGTTGGTTTCTCAAACTCTCACAATGACCCTTCAATGAATTAGGTCTCCAATTTGCAACTAGGCTTCAGACCTTAACATGGGCTAGATGAGGCATCAAACAAGATTAAGTTCGCCAAACCAACACAACTAAACCACTCACAAGTCACAATGATCCCTACCTAGCAACAAATCTGCCCAAGCCTTCAAATCCTAATAGCCCTACTTAAGAGGTTTTTTAGATCTATTTTCCTCATATGGTTTCAAACCCAAGATTCAATCAATGTTTTGAATACCCATTATCAAGTTACATAACATATTTCAAACTCAACCTTGACTTCTTTAGACAATGACCCTCAAAAATGGCCTTCTTCGTTGTCTTGAGAGGGCTAATTAGGCCTAAATTACAAAAGAACATGCTTTCAAACACTTACTAAACACCTAGACTTGATGGGGTAGAATTCTTCATGTGTCCAAACCCTCAAAACCTAATTAGTTTTAGGAGAAACACTCACCTACATACCAAACCACAAAACCCTTGATTTGGGCAAAAAGGAGAAGAGTTTATTGAAAAAGATGGTTCCTGACACTTTCTCTCCAGACCACTACTTCAAACACCTTGGAATACACCTGCACATGTTCATAAAACCATCAAACAAACATTTTCATTAAGATTTTGTCAAATACCCTCTTTGGTTCCTCTTTCCCACATGGAAAACACTTCAAACACATAAGGGCATCCCCCTAAAACACTACAAACAATCTTCTCTACCTTTGAAACATTAAGCGAACCTTTATCATGTCAAGTGGGGTCATTCCACCAAGCCACAATAACTGCAGAGGGTGGAATGCCCTAATCCATCTCTTTGAACCCTCAAAACCCATGTTTCCCCATCAAGTGGGTAGTTTCAAAAAATTAGATAAAACTCCCACAAATCTTGATGAAAAAAACTCAAACCATGTGCAACATGAAGGTATTTTAGTCCTCTTTCAAATAAAAGTGGTTTTAGGCCTTGATGGATCTGTACAAGTTCTTGGTACAGTTGGAAGCAACAAACTTGTAGGAAAATAGCAAAAAAAGATAGAGTTTCTATTGATTTTAATCATTCAAAACTTTCTACATACTCTCCTCAATTTGGAAGAAGGCATTTATGCATGTTTTTCACAGTTTCAAACTGGTCACAACTGAATTTCAAACTATATGACCATTGGAAACCTCCTTATTACATGATTCCTTAAGTTGGCAAAGCAACTTCTCACTATTAGTCACATCATTAGCCTTTGTTTTTGACGATAACATAAAACATGACTCCAAACACATATTATATTTGTCATTTTGACCTTATTACATGAAAAATGATGACACAAGACCACAAACTTGTCCTAGGATGTCCTAGAATCTTATTATGACAACTTCATAAGATTGGTTATGGCTAAGGTGCTCCTGCACCATGCAACCCCCCTGAAAAAGAAATCATGTCACATGAGTGATGACTGGTTCTTGCTCCATCTAGTTCTATGATCTGTAAATCTTCTTCCTTGGTTGATACAATGAGACCTTATAACACACTCTGCATCCTTGCATTTGTTTTCACATGTATATGATTGCACCTTTGAAATCAGACCTATGGGAGGTCTCCTGACTGTCTTCTGCCCAAAACATGACAATACTTATGTCTTCATACTTTCAAAGCAACCCCTATCAATGATTCCCTGACTTACCTTCTTCTTTATGGCTACCTCAGGCTTGCATCTGCCACTAATCTTTTGTTCACACTTTCCTTTTACCCCTGTCTTCAAACTCACTATCTTATCAACATTTCTTGCCACTGTATTTGCAGATCCACCTTGCTCTTTAGCCCTGCTCTCAACCAAGGGACACAATACTATTCCCATAATGACATTTTTATGCCAATCAACTGTCAACTCACTCTTCACACTTGTTTCAACCTTCATATCTGTTGCTACAGCATCCTTGTCTTCTTTCCCAACCTTTGCAAGTCTTTTCTTTGCACACATGATTACCTTAGTCTCCTCAACCTTACCTCTATCTCCTAACTCTGCAACATCCTCCAAATGCTTGGTTTTGGCATCCATAAACTCCTTCTTACCAAATACTATGACTTTTACTACCTTGGCCTGATCTACTCCAACCTCTTTCAATGGAAGCAAAGTAAATGAATTTCCCTCATGTTCAATCTGATAAGTATTAGACCTTCCATCATACACAACATGTTTGTCAAATTGCCGTGGCCTTCCAAGAAACAAATGGCAACATTGCATTGGTAGAACATCAGAAAGTACCCTATCTCTATACCCTCCAATCTGAAATTCAACTAGAACCTGCTCATTGACTAGAAGTGACCAATCATCATTCAACCATGACACTTTATAGGGTGTTTCATGAGGAACCTTCACCAAATCTAACTTGTCTACCATTTCCTTTGACACTATATTATGAGTGGACCTGAAATCTATTACTAACTTCCATACTTTACCTTTGCTCTTGCATGTGGTCCTGAATAGACTTCTCCTTTACATTGGTTCTTTCTCCTTTGATGCCTTAAGTATGGCCTTCCTCACCATCAATGATTCCCCTGTTTCAGGAGTAGCAACTACATGTGGAGAATTCACACTTTAACCATCATCTTCTTGGACCAATTGTACTCTCTTTTCACTTCTTCTCTCACCCCCACTTGAAGTAGCACCAAATTTGTCAGGGCACTTGAAGGATGGATGACCAAACTCACCACAACTATAGAACTTTCCTAAAAACATATTAGAACCTCTTCCTTGATCTGCATATCTACCCCTAAAACTTGTTCTTCCACCTCTCCATCCACCTCTAGATTTGGCCAATTGTTCCTTACCTTTACCAGCATCTTGTTGTTCATCCTGGGACTGTCTTGGATTGTGTTGATGGTGGTTTTAGCATGCAACAACGCAGGTGTGATTATTGGTTTCACACCTCTCTTGAAAAATATCTTACCCTAGGTAAGACTACTCCAAGGATAATACAACTAGGTCTTAGCTTGCTTGGAATTTATTAGTTGGTATGTTCTAGATGTTCCTACAAGGGGTCTTACATGCAATCTGCAAATCTGCAAGGTTTGGGGTAGCAAATACACATAAACCCTATAATGATTTTCAGTTGATAAACAAGATAAGATGTTGCTGAAACTCTTAATCTAATAACTAACAGTGATTTAAAAGAAAAGGAAAAAGGTTAGAGTTTAGAAGGATCCTAAGTGACATTCATAATGCTATGGTTATCTTTAGTAGACAAACATTCCGAAACTTTGAACTAGTTTCCTGAGTTACTGTTGACCCATTTTCCTCTGTCCCTAGCTAAACAATTCACCTGGTACTTTTCCTTGAAAATATTTTGGAAATTGTTCCTATAAAGCTTAAAGTGCCAAATTCCTTAAAAAACCTTACCATTAGAAAGATCTTGAAAAAATAGGCAGGATTGCTTTTTACATCACCCTGAAATTCAACCAAATAAAGAAGTTATTGATGGTCAAAGTTTTGGTCAACATACAGTTCAAATGTACATTTGGCGGGCTTGCAAATCCCTATCAGCCTTAGAAAATATTGAGAAAAGTGAGTTTTATACATTTTTTGTATATTGAGCCAAGGAAATGCATATACAAAGGGGGAATCTTTCGTAGATTCCTAGATTATTCCTGGTTTGTATATCTGGTAGCATAAAAATATATAAGGATGGAATGTATATTTGGCTTGTATATTCTCATGTACAAGTGAAAGATACAAAGAAATATGCAATGACTGATATACAAGTGAAGATACATTTGCTACAGTGGCTTGTATATGCAATTGTATGTTTGCACATACAATCAAACTATACAAAGGTTTACATACAAGCCGGATCCGATTGCAATTTTAAAAGTGCTTCATAAAATTTTTGGGTCCGCCTTGTATAAGCTGCGATTGTATATTGTGATATACAAATAAAAGATACAAATAGATGCAGATGCAAGCCGATTTTCAAATGAATATCATTCTGGCTCATTCGGGCTTTAGGTCCATCATGTTGAAAGGTGTTTGTATGTTTCAACATACAAAGAAACAGATACGAAGACACATGCAAGCCAGATTTCAAAAAATACTTTTGATCTGCTTCATAAAAGGTTTGGAATCCATGGCTTGCATGTATGCGGTGCTTGTATATTGCGATATACAAGTTAGAATATACATGAGAAGGTGATACAAGCTAGACCTGGCAAAACAATGAAATGCAGCTAATGGTGTTTTGAGGTCTGCAGCTTGTATTTTGCATATGCAGAAGAGGAGATACAAATGGTGGGGTCCACCAAGGTAGGCACTTTGTATATATTTTTCTGCTTGTATGTTCTCTTGCACATTTCAAAGATGCAAGGCTAGATACAAGCTAACATACAAGTGGTAGGGCCCACATATACAAGGGAGCTTGTATGTATATGCAATTTTGAAATTACAAAGGATATACAGGGGCTGATAGCAAAGCGCCATGTATGTGTAAAGGAGTTGCAGAATGAATTTTTGAATGCCGATTCAGGAGCCAAGATGCAGCGATATACACAGAGTTGCAAAAGCGATATATACAGGCAGTTGACCGAAAGTTTGACCACCTGTATCTCCTCCATTTTGGCAAATTTCAACCTACTGTAAAAGGAAAAGATGCATGTTTTTGTCCCCTCTTTCTTTTGGCTAGGTTTTTAGGAGCTTTTGTCACTTTTTATTTTTAGATCTAGAGTTGCATGTTTTGGTCAAGGGGACATTTTAGTGACTATTTTTGAGCTGTGGCAGATATTTCTTGCATTTATTGCTACACAAAGATGAAGCAGCTCACATTGATGATCAGAAATATCTTTCCACCATCCTCTTCTAGATATTTTCATCTTTTCTACTATAGATCGATGAGTAAGCTGCCTGCATTAAAGATTCCAAAATATCTCATATCCGCCCAATGCCAGATTTTGACGCCATGACTGATGCAGCTGCACTGGCATTAATGTAGATATGTTTTCGATTCCAGCTCATACATCAAATTTTGTAACCACCCTAGGATAGTTTTAGAATGTTATATATATGCATTCATATGTTGTAAATAAGGTTGGAAAATTTTTGGCATTGTGGTCTTTCCGTTTCCAAACAGAGTTTCCATATACTGTAACCTTGCCTCTCTGTCAAATATATGCAAGTTATTTTTACCTCTTTACTGATTTTTCTAGTTCTATGTGAATCTGCATATGGTTTGTCTATGAATGTTGTATTCCTCTCAATCATATTGCTTCCCACCTCTACTAGAGTCATCTAACCTCTGTATGCCTACTTGCCATATTCTGATTGTATTGTGCATCCTTCAGTTCTATGGAAGTTTCTTTAAATCTATCTGGTGTATCACCCTTTTATGTTTTCAAGCTTTTATTAATTTTCATTACAAGCATTCTCTCTCCCTTTTCCCCCAAAATTCAATAGTTTCAAGTGATAGCTAGATAAGGAAGTCGGCCTTCTCCAGAGGTTTGATCTCATTTAGCAGAGTCCCACACTTAGAGATCAATCCCATGTTATTCCAGTTTGTAGAGCTTTAATAGCTTCATGCAAGGGTGCAAAACTGGGTGATAATAGTTTTTGGCACGCTTGGTGGGACTGACTAGTTTGATGAACTGCTCATCAAGATACTAAGAGATTTGGTGTTTCTCCTAGTATTACCAGCCTTTGGAGGTGATACAAACAACACTATGGCGATTCTACTAAATGAATCAGCTGGTTTTAGCAGCCCAAGTACCCAATAAAATTTCATCAAGGATCAGGATTTGGTGATTTTTCCTAGTCTATCCAGCTTCTAGAAGCATTTCAATCACCTGGTGACTCCCTTTCTGGTATGTATCTAGTTTTTCTTTGGTTGCAGGCCTTTTTGCTCTATTTCTGACATATTTATGAATATTCAGCATTTAGATGCTATAAGATGTTAAAATTTTATGGTAATCATGGCTATTCCCCTACCCTTAAGCCAATTATAGGCTATTGGCCCCCGTATCAACAATACCAGACCCCAAATGCCTCTGATTTTATGTCATACAACCCTTCCGCTGTAGAATATCAGCATCCTCATGATGCTTACCTTCCTTCTACCCCTAATGTTGCCCTTGAGAATATTGATGCTTTCAATGAGCTCATGGAGGGTTTTCTAAAGCTTGACAAAAATTTAGATAAGGCAAAAGGAGCAATAGGTACAGTCAGCCTTAGCAGTTTTATGACCTCAGCATCATAAGCGTGTATGGTCTTAAGAAGCTGTCTCTAGATCTGAATAGGGAGGCTGATGAATTTATAGAAATGTTAACATGTGACCACCAACGAGAAGCACAAGAGGAGGTTTTTCAAGAAAACCTTGCTATAAGGATGACACCTGCTTAGCCAGCTGCTGAAGAAGTCCCAAATTTTAAAATTCAAAGTTTTAGGCAGCCCTTTCAAATTCCCTTATCAGATGGACCTAGCATGGACGGTTATGATGAGATTGCTAAGTTAAAGGAGCATGTGTTTACAATTACAAATTTCAACTAGTCGCTTTCTTCTGCACATGTTCAGCCTACAGAGCAACCTAGACTCCACAAGTTTCCAGGCTTCAATGCTTATATCCCTTCACAAGTCCATGTTCCTGTGTAAACTCAAATTATCACTCCCCAGGAACAAATTTGTCTAGAACCCTCTCCCCTCCAAGAAATTCAAGAAGTTATTCAGGCTTCTTTCCTTGATGCTATTTCAATCAAAATGGGTGGGCAAGTTGTCTACCAAGATATTTGGAAAGATGAGCCAAAAGAGGAGGTGGAAGAAAATCAAACTAATGAGGAGTAGTTTGTTCCTACACTCACAGAGATAGAATTGTTTGAATATATTACACCTGTGAGTAATGTTAACCCAAATAAGGGATTGGGTCCTTTAAACTTTAATTATTTTGAAGCCTTTTCTCATGCATCTGATCAAGAAAACAAGGTTGAAATGCAAAGAGTGCATGGGGAAAGCCTTCAGCTGCAGAGAAAATTAACCAAAATTCAGAAGAGCTATAGTCAAAGGATGGAGGCATAGGGAAACAAGTTGTTAAGGTCACTTCAGATATGGATGATGCTGCCCTACTTCATGAACTACCTGATTATGTTGAAGATGAAGAATATGTGCAGCTAGTTGTGAATAGGCAGCAACAAGAGAACAACGAAAGTGGTGACCACTTGTTATGCATAGAGGCCCAGCACGGTAGTGAGTTTCCATCTCTTGAAGACTTGGAGGAAGCTCTTTTCTGGGATGAGTGCACTATGGTGGAGGCTATTGCTAAATTTTCTCAGAAAGTAGATGATGCTACCTTGTTGGATGAATTCCCCAACCACTTTGACAGGGATGAGGGAGGCAGTGAGCATGATTGTGAGTTGCTGGCATGTGAAAAAGGATAGGGATATCAGCTTCTTGATGGGGAGGTCTTCTCTTTTGAGCATGTGCATGGCTCATTTTCTAAGCCTAAGTTAGAATATCATGAACATTTTGTTCATAAGGTGGAGGCAACCATATTTGTAGTAAAATCTCAAGAGCTAAGGTATTCAAACCAGCAAGAAGAGGAAGAATGCATCCATGATGACATTATATCAGCCTTCTTGGTTTCTTTGAGGGAAGAAGGAGAAAGCCATGGGGTCCCAAGTCAGCTATTTCACACACAAGAGAAACACAAGAGAAAGGTGGAGGTCACCATCATACCAAAAGAAGAGCAAGAAGAGAAAGAATCATAACAGAGACATGAAATCAGTCATCATGATTTGCATGTCATTTCAAGGGGATGTCCAATTAGGCATCTAGCTCAGCTGGAGACATATCAAGAGGAGTCACCATTTGTCATGCTTACCTCTAAGCATGAAGTTGAGCATCAAAATGAGTGGGATCAGTCAATTTATTCGCCACAAGTTAGCAACATCAGCAATTAGTCTAGGTGGATAGGTGAGTTTATCTCCACTTTGAAGGGGGTGTTTTATCAATTTGTCATATGTACATTTCCCCCTTACCTCTTTTTAACTGCCCACATGAATGGGAAACATTGTAAAATGTTAAGAAAGGGTAGTTACTTCCAAGAACCAGTTAATGGATTTGTTTAAGGTCACGTCTAACTGGTTAGTTTAGGATTAAAGTAGGTTTCATTTCTATTTTAGTTTTCCTTTTCCATAAGTGCTTCTGCATAGGTTGCATTGTCATTAGAAGAATGCAGGCCCTTTCCCTTTTTTGTATTTTTGGAGGCAATTTCTAGTTTTCTAGCAGGTTTTAGACTTGACCCTATGCCCAATGGAGGCATAAGGCCACTGATCTCATGTTTAGTAGGCAAACCTCCCATAAAAGTTGCCAAATTGCTGACCCATTTTCATCTGTCCAGAGCTAAACAATTCACCTGGTACTTTTCCTTGAAAATCTTTTGGAAAATATTCCTATAAAGCTTAAAGTGCCAAATTTCCTAAAAAAGCTTGCCTAAAAAAATCTTACCATTAAAAAGAGCTTGAAAAAATAGGCAGGTTTGCTTTTTACATCACCCTGAAATTTGGCCAAATAAAGAAGTTATTGATGGTCAAAGTTTCGGTCAACATACAGTTCAAATGTACATTTGGCGGGCTTGCAAATCCTTATCAGCCTTAGAAAATATTGAGAAAAGTGAGTTTAATACATTTTTTGAATGTATATCGAGCCAAGGAAATGCATATACAAAGGGGGAATCTTTTGTAGATTCCTGGATTATTCCTGGTTTGTATATCCGGTTGCATAAAAATATACAAGGATGGAATGTATATTTGGCTTGTATATTCACATGTACAAGTGAAAGATACAAAGAAATATGCAATAGATGATATACAAGTGAAGATACATTTGCTACAATGGCTTGTATATGTGATTGTATGTTTGCACATACAATCAGAATATACAAAGGTTTACATACAAGCCGGATCCGATTGCAATTTTAAAAGTGCTTCATAAAATTTTTGGGTCTGCCTTGTATAAGATGCAATTGTATATTGTGATATACAAATAAAAGATACAAATAGATGTAGATGCAAGCCAAATTTCAAATGAATATCATTCTGTCTCATTTGGGCTTTAGGTCCATCATGTTTGAAAGGTGTTTGTATGTTTAGACATACAAAGGAATAGATACAAAGACACATGCAAGTAGCATTTCAAAAAAAGCTTCCGATCTACTTCATAAAAGGTTTGGAATCTGTGGCTTGTATGTATGTAGTGCTTGTATATTGTGATATACAAGTCAGTGTATACATGAGAAGGTGATACAAGTTGGACCCAGCAAAACAATGAAATACAACTAATGGTGTTTTGAGGTCCGTAGCTTGTATTTTGCATATGTAGAAGAGGAGATACAAATGGTGGGGTCCACTAAAGCAGGCACTTTGTATATATTTTTCTGCTTGTATGTTTGCTTGCACATTTTAAAGATGCAAGGCCAGATACAAGCTAACATACAAGTGGTAGGGCCCGCATATACAAGGGAGATTGTATGTATATGCAATTTTGAAAATACAAAGGATATACAGAGGCTGATATGCAAAGCGCCATGTATGTGTAAAGGAGTTGCAGAATGAATTTTTGAATGCCGATTCAGATGCCAAGATGCAGCGATATACACAGAGTTGCAAAAGTGATATATACAGGCGGTTGACCAAAACTTTGACCACCTGTATCTCCTCAATTTTGGCAAATTTTGACCTGCTATAAAAGGTAAAGATGCATGTTTTTTGTCCCTTCTTTCTTTTGGCTGGGTTTTTGGGAGCTTTTGTCACTTTTCATTTTTAGATCTGGAGTTGCATGTTTTAGTCAAGGGGACATTTCAGTGAATATTTTTGAGCAGTGGCAGATATTTCTTGCATTCATTGCTACACAAAGATGAAGCAACTCGCATTGATGATCAGAAATATCTTTCCACCATCCTCTTCTAGATATTTTCATCTTTTCTACTGCAGATCGATGAGTAAGCTATCTACATTGAAGACTCCAAAATATCTCATATTCACCTAATGCGAGATTTTGATGCCATGACTGATGCAGCTGGACTGGCATTAATGTAGATATTTTTTCGATTCTAGCTCATAGAGCAAATTTTATAATTGCCCTAGGATAGTTTTGGAATGCTATATATATGCATTCATATGTTGTAAATAAGGTTGGAAAATTTTTGGCATTGTGGTTTTTCTGTTTCCAAACAAAGTTTCCATATACTGTAACCTTGCCTCTGTCAAATATATGCAAGTTATTTTTACCTCTTTATTGATTTTTCTGGTTTTGTGTGAATCTGCATATGGTTTGTCTATGAATGTTGTATTCCTCTCAATCATATTGCTTCTCACCTCTGCTAGAGTCATCTAACCTGTGTATGCCTACTTGCCATATTCTGATTGTATTGTGCATCCTTCAGTTCTGTGCAAGTATCTTTAAATCTGTCTAGTGTATCACCCTTTTATGTTTTCAAGCTTTTATTCATTTTCATTACAAGCATTCTCTCTCTCTTTTCCCCCAAAATTTAGTAGTTTCAAGTGATAGCTAGACAAGGAATCCAACCTTCTCCAGAGGTTTGATTTCATTTAGCAAAGTCCCACACTTAGAGATCAATCCCATGTTATTCCAGTTTGTAGAGCTTTAACAGCTTCATGCAAGGGTGCAAAACTGGGTGATAACAGTTACAAAACTTTAATGGATGTTACAGTGCTATAGAAAATGGTGCTATCTTCAATCGAGGTCAGCAGATTTTCATATCACCTTCATTCATTAAATACCCAATGAGTGCCACAACTTAACTTGTGAAATGCAATTAAACTTTAGCACAAATGATCAGCCCAGATTAACTTTACATAGCTATTTACCATTAGCAAACAACTAAAAGTATGGACTTAGAATGTTCATCAAATACTTCAGCAAACCATGAATATTATGAAAGCACAACTAATCTAACTACGAGAGAGAAAGATGTGAACCATGGAAACTAAGAGATGAATCAACACAAGACACAAATTCTTAGATTAACTGTAGAAACTTGCTTTGTATTAGCTCAAATGGCATAGATTCAATAATTTGGTATCAAAATCTCTCTTACAAAATGAGAGAAAAGGATGGCCCTTTTATAGATAAGGTACCATACCAAGTTTTTCAATGGATGGTGGAGATTAACTCAACACCAACGGTCCAGATTACATGACATTTAATGAGATACATCAGTTAGTTACATTTTCATATTTGCTTTTGTCCTTTAGGAAAAAGACAAAATATAGCTTGCAAATACATTGAATCTAGACAAAATGGATACTCATTTGGTTGTACATGATAAAAAGTCAACTTTCAAGGCCTAATAAAGCCAAAATAGAGTCACATGACACTTGAAAGCTTGAGCTGATGTGGACCCACAGGATTCCAAGTGCTGATTGGATCAAAAAGGAGCATTTGACACTTTATTAGTGAAGATATATCCCATTGGATGCTTGTAGGACCGGTTCTTGATGACTGGACTATTGGGACAGTTGTATGCATATCTTGGTGATCCAATCCAAGGTCATTTGAGTGGTATCTTTGGGAAAATATCAAAAATATAATTTTTGGTATTTTCTACATCATAGTAAATTGTATTTTTAGAGGCTTTCGGAGTGGAATGGGTACCTCAAACTAGCTAATTAGTTTATCTTTCCAATGAGTCCAAGAAGTTTAAATTCTGATAAAATAGCTAGGAGTTATGACCCCCGGACTAGATCACTGGGACATTGGATTGGATCTGCAGGAACAACAATGATTTGGCATGGTCTTCTATGTCTTTTAGCTCCTGAGACTCATCTTTATCATCTTGGACATTATACTGACTTCCTTTTGCATGTGCAGCAGCAAGTTGGTTGATAGAATGTTGATTCTGCATCTCTGGATCAGTACTGCATATCTACGTCTACATCCTTCCAAGACGACTCCAGTTGGCTCCTTTGTGCTCTTAGACCTAAAATTCACAATGCAAAGCATCAATTTCATCTTAACAAGTTTTTTTTCATCAATTCGGATCAAAACATGTCCATTTACAGTCATGGATCAGTGAAAAACAACCCATTGTCAATGTTACCTTCTTATAGACAACTTCATAAATCTAGTGCTTTTTACATAATTTTATGTATTTTTTACCATTTTCAAGTACCCATTTGGCCAATATATTGATCTAGGAAGTTTTTTCAATCATTAGGATCCCTTTCCAGACTTTAATTTCATGTTTTTCTAGCTTTTTTTGTAAAAAGCAAGATTTTTGGGGTTGTTCGACCTCAGCGGGGATTTTAGGTTCATCCGACCTTAGTAAGGGTTTTGGGGTTGTCCGACCTTGCGTGGATTTTGGGTCCATCTAACCTTAGCTCAGATTTTGGGTTTGTTCGACCTTGCATGGATTTCAGGTCTGTCTAACCTTAATGATGTTTCATGAGGTCAGTCAGTGAAGGCAGTTTTCAGCGTAGGTCCGTCAGGTGCATTTTTAGCGCTTTTCTTCAAAATTATCTCGGTGGGGATTTTTAGTCTGACTGACTTAGTGGTGGCTTGGAGGGAGGCTGGTCAGAGGCTATTTTAGTACAAAAGTTGGTTGGAGGTTGTTTTAGCACTTTTTGCAGTAGGAGGTGTTTTTAGCGCCAGATTTTTAATTGGTCAGGGTGAAAGTATATTTAAAAATATATTTAAGTATCTTATACTTTAAATAGTTTTAAATATACTTTCAGGATGTTTGAGATAGGTTCTAGATCCATAGGATTTCATATGCAAATTCTAGAATTTTGTGGTTCCACCAGATTTCAGACTTAGCCATTTTTTAAGATTTTCAGGGTTTCAGACTTAGCCAAATCAGGGCTTCAGGACCATGCGACGGGATGAAAGTATGTAAACCCCTTAGTGAAATCTTGTGGAATTTGACATGATTTTGCAACTCTAAGACCTGGAAACTAGGAATTTCAACATGAAACATCCTGCAGAAGCAATTTCAAGGATAACATCCAGTGACATAGGATTTTTGAGCAAAATGCAATAATACCCAATTCTAATGCAGAAGGCAACAAATGGCTATTTTTTAAGCACAAGACCACTCAAGACACTTCCAAATCAATCATGAAACACATGAAATCACTCCAAACATGCAAAGTACTCAAATCTGGAACAAATCATTGACTCTAAGCACAAATTCACTTTGTCATCATCATAATCAAGAAAGACTGAGACTCCAAGCCAAAGCAAAAGAAGGGGTCTCCATTTGGCAAAATGGGGCATGTGTGCAAGGCACAACAAATGGCAACTCTATTGGAGAAATATTCCAGAGTATTTCTAAGATAAATGTTAGTTCGAACCTAGGATCGCTATGTTTCCCACACATTAGACGAGAAAGCATGATACCTTATCAAAGAATCAAAGACCACTAACCAGTGCATCTTCCATACCCTGAAAACTTGATTGTGTGCAATTGCATTCATTCCCATCCCTTGGCAAGTAAATTCACCCATGATCCTTTGTGCTAAGTTATGAAGTTGGGATTATTTTACCATCAAGAGAATGCTCTAATGTTGAGATGTGATGAGTCTTGATAGAAGCCAAAGATGATTCTTCCAGTAACAACTCTTCTGCAATGATATTCTTTCTTGATAATGTGTTTGATGATCTCTGATCCTAATAATCTTTAGGTAATAGTCTTCATGTGAGAGTATTCAAATGATAATATTTATATTGATACTTTGTAGTGGGTCTAGTGTTGAAAAACACCTTTTATTTTTACCCAATAGGCTAGCAATACATAGTACTGCCTGCCACCCTCATCTGGATCTGCAGAATTGGTGTTGGTGGAAAAAATGGAAACCCAAACTTTTCACTTAACACAAGATCACTCAGATTTGCTTACCTACTTCAGGATCATTTTAAGTGTGAGAGATATATGGTTAGAAAATACTTTAGGTGCACCAACTAATGACTCCTTTCCAATGAAAAGACATCATACCTCTTGATATAATAGTGGCACCGACGGCAAGACCTAAGCAGAAACCTTGGCTTCTCAAAGAAATATTCCAAATTACTTACCCAACAAAGAAGCACTTGCAAGTCTGCACAACTGCCACCACATTTGAGAAATAGAGAATCCAAGCAAAGCAAGTGCAGAAGCAAAAGAAAAGTAAATAAGCACCTATCCTAAGTAAAGAAAACTACTCTAACCAAAGAAAAACAAGCAGAAAGCCACAACCAACAACTAACAGCCAAGGAAAAGTAAAAATAGGAAGCATAACCTAAACTAGAACAATAAGAAACTACCAAACCCTAATTAAAAACAAGCAAGACTATGTACAAACACTTTGGACAACAAGTATTAACAGTCCCTCGTCACTAATTTCTCATGACATGTAGGAGTAACAAGGTGCGGGTCAGTGTCCTAAGTCTAGCAAATTCATCTTTATACTCTGAATAGTAGGGTATGGGCAAGCTAGGCTCATCTTCAAGGTGTCAATCGCATAAGATCAACAATTGGGGCAATTCACTAGGGCCATGATCAATCCAAATGCAAGTTGTCTTACCTAAATCACCATAATCAAATTGATAATTGGAACTAAGTGGAGAAAGGGAAGATACAACTTGATTTGCAGTACTGATGATCGAAGATGTGAATTCAACACCTTCTTGCATTGCACCCAATACCTTTTCATCTTCAAGGGAACTCAACCTGTGGTGGATCATGTCTTGTGCATCAGGTATGTCTAGATCACTGAATGCTGCGACAACTTCCCAAGCAAATAGGAAGTCTAGACAACCTTCCTCGAGATGTGGATCATCTAGATGAATTCTGCATGAATTGACCAAAGCAAAGTCTATCATGTGCAGTGAGTTCCCATGTAGCAACATATCCTTGCTCAGTGTTGATATCAACTCAATGATGTGGTTAAGTGATTGACATGAAAAAGCTTCCAAGCCATCACTTTGCATGATAGTTTAATTTTTATTCTCAGATTGCAAATTTTGACTTTCAATTGTCACCAGTAGGTCAGCATCAACCATGTGGAGATTTTCTTTCATGCAAGTATGAACTAGATCAGCTTGATGAATATATGATAAACTTGAATCTGTTTCATCAAAATTAGTCATATGTTCCAAAGCAACCCCCTTTGCAATGATCAGTAATCCTTGTATTTCAGTTGTTGGCTAATATGAAATTGAAAATTCATTGTTTGCAGTAGCAATAGGGTCTCCTTCTTCCTCTATAGGTAGATTCTTGATGTCAATGTTGCTTTGAACTGGTGTACTATCCTGATTTTGTTCATCTAACTTAGCTAGAGACCATTCTACAACAATTATATCAACTTGATATGGTTGATCCTGATGATTTACTGGGCTGATACAGTCAAGAACTTGATCACTTTTCTCTAAATAATTTGATTGTAGCTCAGATATGTCAACTGAAATGATTTTCTGCCTTGCTGTCCATGACTTTCCTTCATCTAGAGGACTGATTTTCACATGTTCTTGCACACATCTGATCTAATTTAACTATTGTTCCAACTCAGAATTATCAGCAGTTTGATATGAACTGTTCTTTTACATCTCTACTGTAGCGAATTCAAGTTCATAATTTGTTAGCTGGGAAGTATTTGATTGTTGTTCTAGATCTTTAATATGACTACATATCAAATCTGATTTATCATCTACCTCATCCACTTCCTTAGCAGCAGAAAATTGACCCTGTACATTGTTATGTTCTTCATCTGGTAACTGAAAATTAGATTTTTGCCATGTTTGGACAACATATTCTATGACTGAATAGTCTGGATTCAGTGGTTGAAAACCAAGCTTTATCCAGGTAGGGACCTCATCTTCATTGGTTGGGTGACCTACAGACCACATGCATTGCCCGTTCTCATCATCTCGACATGTATTTTGATTAACAACTTGAGGGACTTCAATTTATCTAATGTGTAGATTCCCTTGTTGACCGCGATCATTTATGAATGGAAGATTTGCTGTTCCTTGCAAGGTCTTTCTCTATATATGATTGTCATATCCATATCCTGCTTCAAGCTTATAAACTTAAAAAATAGGAAGCAATCCCTTTAAATGCAGATCCAGTCTTTGGAGAAAAGTCAAACAGTCAATTTTGTCATGTAGTTCTCCAGGATGTACAGTGCAAGCTTGAGGTGAACTAAAATTGAGTAGTGTCAGTGGAGGATACTTCACTCTGATCTACCTATCTAACACTTCTTTGAAAAGTGGGATATCTACTTGGAAGTTCTCTTCATGATATGACAGCTGAGATGGTCCTCTGAAGAATGAAGGGATTTCATGACTGAAACCCTTATGTGTACCCATTAGATCAAAATTTTCTGTACATTCATTTCATTTTAGCATGTGCAATGAACCAGTAAACTGAAAACCTACATAACATCTTTGTCCAACCCTCCTAGTGCCAATTCTGTTGATGGTGGTTTTAGCATGCAACAACACAAATGTGATTGCTGGTTTCACATTTCTCTTGAAAAGTATCTTACCCTAGGTAAGACTACTCCAAGGATAATACAACTAGGTCTTATCTTGCTTGGAATTTCTCAGTTGGTATGTTCTAGCTGTTCTTACAAGGGGTCTTACATGCAATCTACAAATCTTCATGTTTGGGGCAGAATTACACATAAACTCTATAATAATTTTTAGCTGATAAACAAGATAAGATGCTGCTGAAACTCTTAATCTAATAACTAATAATGATTTAAAATAAAAGGCAAAAGGTTAGAGTTTAGAAGGATCCTAAGTGACATTCATAATGCTATGGTTATCTTTAGTAGACAAACATTTCAAAACTTTGAACCGATTTCCTGAGTTACCAAACTTGAATGGATGTTACAGTGCTGCAAAAAATGGTGCTATCTTCAATAGAGGTTAACAAATTTTCATATCGCCTTCATTCATTAAATACCCAATGAGTGGTGCAACTTAACTTATGAAATGCAATTGAATTTTAGTACAAATAATCAGCCCAGATTAACTTTACACAACTATTTACCATTAGCAAACAACTAAAAGTATGGACTTAGAATGTTAATCAAATATTTCAACAAACTATGAATATTATGAAAGCACAACTAATCTAACTGCGGGAGAGCAAGATGCGAACCATGAAAACCAAAAGATGAATCAACATAAGACAAATTCTTAGATCAACTATAGAAACTTGCTTTGTATTAGCTCAAATGGCATAGAGTCAACAATTCGGTATCAAAATCTCTCTTACAAAATGAGAGAAAAGGATGGCCCTTTTACAGATAAGGTACCATACTGAGTTTTTCAATGGATGGTGGAGATAAACTCAACACCAACGGTCCATATTACATGACATTTAATGAGATACATCAGTTAGTTACATTTTCATATTTGCTTTTGTCCTTAAGGGAAAAGACAAAATACAGCTTGCAAATACATTGAATCTAGACAAAATGGATACCCATTTGGTTGTACATGACAAAAAGTCAACTTTCAAAGCCTAATAAAGCCAAAATAGAGTCACATGACACTTGAAAACTTGAGCTGATGTGGATCCACGGGATTCCAAGTGCTGACTAGATCAAAAAGGAGCATTTGACACTTTATTAGTGAAGATATATCCCATTGGATGCTTGTTGGACCGATTCTTGATGACTGGACTACTGGGACAGCTGTATGCATGTCTTGGTGATTAGATCCAAGGTCATTTGAGTGGTATTTTTGGGAAAATATCAAAAATATAATTTTTGGTATTTTCTACATCGTAGTAAATTGCATTTTCAGAGGCCTTCGGAGTGGAATGGGGGCTCAAAACCTGTCGGTAGCTTGGTGGTAAACCTAAGCAACTAGGTAGCTCAAACTAGATAATTAGTTTATCTTTCCAACGAGTCCAAGAAGTTTAAATTCTGATAAAATAGCTAGGAGTTATGACCCCTAGACTGGATCACTAGGACATTGGACTGGATCTGCAGGAACAATAATGATTTGGCATGATCTTCTATGTCTTTTAGCTCCTGAGACTCATCTTTATCATCTTAGACATTATACGGACTTCCTTTTGCATGTGCAACAGCAAGTTGGTTGATAGAATGTTGATTCTGCATCTCTGGATCAGTACTGCATATCTACGTGTACATCCTTCCAAGACGGCTTCAGTTGGCTCCTTTGTGCTCTTAGACCTACAATTCACAATGCAAAGCATCAATTTCATTTTAACAAGTCTTTTTTCATCAATTTGGATAAAACATGTCCATTTGCAGTCTTGGATAAGTCAAAAACAACCCATTGTCAATGTTGCCTTCTTATAGACAACTTCATAAATCTAGTGTTTTTTACATAATTTTATGCATTTTTTACCATTTTCAAGTACCCATTTGGCCAATATATTGATCTAGGAAGTTTTAATAGTCATTAGGATTCCTTTGTAGACTTTAAATTCATGTTTTTCTAGCTTTTTTTGCAAAAAGTGGGGTTTTTGGGGTTGTCTGACCTCAGCGGGGATTTTAGGTTCATCCGACCTTAGTGGGGATTTTGGGGTTGTCTGACCTTGCATAGATTTTGGGTCCATCTAACCTTAGCATGGATTTTGGGTTTGTCCAACCTTACGCAGATTTCAGGTCCATCCGACCTTAATGATGTTTCATGAGGTCAATCGGTGAAGGCAGTTTTCAGCACAGGTCCATCAGGTGCATTTTTAGCGCTTTTCTTCAAAGTTGTCTCGGCGGGGATTTTTGGTCCGACTGACTTAGCGGTGGCTTGGAGGGAGGTTGGTCAGAGGCCGTTTTAGTGCAAAAGTCAGTTGGAGGCTGTTTTAGCACTTTTTGTAGTAGGAGGTGTTTTTAGTACCAGATTTTGAATTGGTCAGAGTGAACGTATATTTAAAAAAATATTTAAGTATCTTATACTTTAAATATTTTTAAATATACTATTAGGGTGTTTGAGATAGGTTCCAGATCCATAGGATTTCATATGCAGATTCTAGAATTTTGTGGTTCCACCAGATTTCACACTTAGCCATTTTTTAGGATTTTCAGGGTTTCAAACTTAGCCAAATCAGGGCTTCAAGACCATGCGACGGGATGAAAGTATGTAATCCCCTTAACATGTGGAATTTAACATGATTTTGCAATTCTAAGACCTAGAAACTAGGAATTTCAACATGAAACATCCTGTAGAAGCAATTTCAAGGATAACATCCAATGACATAAGATTTTTGAGCAAAATGCAGTAACACCCAATTCTAATGTAGAAGGCAACAAATAGCTATTTTTTAAGCACAAGACCACTCAAGACACTTCCAAATCAATCATGAAACACATGAAATCACTCCAAACATGTAAAGTACTCAAATCTGGAACAAATCATGTACTCTAAGCACAAATTCGCTTTCTCATCATCATAATCAAGAAAGACTGAGACTCCAAGACAAAGCGAAAGAAGGGGTCTCCATTTGGCAAAATGAGGCATGTGTGCAAGGCATAACAGATTGGAGAATGATCCTCTTCATCTTTGATTGCTACCTCTACCTCTAACAGATTTCTCTTGCTTCTTCTTGAGTTTCTCTTCTATCTTAACAGCCAATTGAAAGCATTCTTCAACCTTTTTGGGTGTAGTCAAACTCATCTCATCTTGGATGTTGTATCTCAAGCCATTGAGATACCTTTCCACATTTCCCTCTTCATCTTCCTCATGTCTTGTCCTTATACTTAACCTATAGAACTCCTCAGTGTATGCTTGCACATCTAGGTCCTTTTGCTTGAGATTTTGAAGTTTTCTAAGCAATTAAACATTGTAGTCACTAGGAAGGAAATTACATTTGATATTTGTCTTCATTCTCTTCCAAGAAGAAATCTTGGCCTTTCCCTCTTTCTCCCTTTCATCTTGCACAAAGTTCCACCATAACAAAGGATGTCCTTTCAACTTGGTCTTAGCCTTCTTCACCTTGTGTGCTTCATCCATTTCTTCACTTTCAAAATAATTCTCCATGGCTCATATCCAGTCTAAGAGCTCTTCACCATCTAACTTACTTCCATACATAGGCAAATCCACTTTGTTATGTCCATCACTCTTCACAGCCTTTAAAAGCTTTACCATCCTCAAATCATCTGGATCTAACTCTTCCTCTTCACCTGAAGTTTCTTCCTCTTGGTCACTTTCCTCCATGGTGACTCCAACATTAGACTTCAATGCAACAATCTCCTTCCTCAAGTCTTCTAATAATTTAGCCTACTTATCAATCTTTCTAGCAACTGTGCTTCCCTTAGGAGGCATCTTGACTCCAACCAATCTCCTTCAACTTGGAACAAATATCAAATTTTCACAAAAAAAATTAGAACCTATGCTCTAATACCACTTTGATGCAATGCAAGGTGGTAACACACTTGGTTTGTACAAAGTTTCACAAACTTGGGCTCTTGTTGGTTTCTCAAACTCTCACAATGACCCTTCAATGAATTAGGTCTCCAAGGTCTCCAACTTACAACTAGGCTTCAGACCTTAACATGGGCTAGATGAGGCATCAAACAAGATTAAGTTCCCCAACCCAACATAACTAAACCACTCACAAGTCACAATGATCCCTACTTAGCAACAAATCTGCCCAAGCCTTCAAATCCTAGTAGCCCTACTTAAGAGGCTTTTTAGATCTATTTTCCTCATATGGTTTCAAACCTAAGATTCAATCAATGTTTTGAATACCCATTATCAAGTTACATAACATATTTCAAACTCAACCTTGACTTCTTTAGACAGTGAGGCTCAAAAATGGCCTTCTTCGATGTCTTGAGAGGGCCAATTAGGCCTAAATTACAAAGGAACATGCTTTTAAACACTTACTAAACCCCTAGACTTGATGAGGTAGCATTCTTCATGTGTCCAAACCCTCAAAAACCTAATTAGTTTTTGGAGAAACACTCACCTACATACCAAACCATAGAACCATTGATTTGGGCAAAAAGGAGGAGGGTTTATTGAAAAAGATAGTTCCTAACACTTTCTCCACATACCACTACTTTAGACACCTTGGAATACACCTACACATGCTCACAAAACTATCAGACAAACATTTTCATTGAGATTTTTTCAAATACCCTCTTTGGTTCCTCTTTCCCACATGGAAAACACTTAAAAACACACAAGGGCATCCCCTTAAAACCCTACAAACAATGTTATCTACCTTTGAAACATTAAGGGAACCTTTATCGTGTCAAGTGGGGTCATTCCACCAAGCCATAGTAACTACAGAAGGTGGAATGCCCTAATTCATCTCTTTAAACCCTCAAAACCCCTGTTTCCCACTCAATCGGGCAGTTTCAAAAAATTAGATAGAACTCTTACAAATCTTGATGAAAAAAACTCAAACCACGTGCAACATGAAGATATTTCAGTCCTCTTTCAAATACAAGTGGTTTCAAGCCTTGATGGATTGATACAGGTTCTTGGTATGGCTGGAAATACAAAACTTGTAGGAAAGTAGCAGAAAAAGACAAAGTTTCTATTGATTTTGATCATTCAAAACTTTCTACATACCCTCCTCGATTTGGGAGAAGGCATTATGATGTTTTTCATAGTTTCCAACTAGTTAGCACTGAATTTCAAACTATATGACCATTGGAAAACTCCTTATTACATGATTCCTTAAGTTGTAAAGCAACTTCTCACTATTATTCACATCATTAGACTCTTTTTTTTACAATAAAATAAAACATGACTCCAAACACATATGATATTTGTCATTTTGACCTTATTACATGAAAAATGTTGACACAAGACCACAAACTTTTCCTAGGATGTCCTAGAACCTTATTATGACAACTTCATAAGATTGGCTATGGCTAAGCTGCTCCTGCACCACTTATGACTTGAGACATAAAAAGATAACTATCATAAGTGTGCCCTAAGTATGCCTTAAGTAGCTTAACTAGACAAGTATGAATAGGACCTAATGTGGAACTAGTTAGGAAATATACCTCATTCAAACCAACATATACATTATAGAAAACATGTGAGAATGGAAAATTTGTGATGTTTTAATTCATCTTACAAACTAATATAACATCTACCTAAGGGATCCCTTATTATGTACAGAAACCATGTACCACAATCATATGATCATTTGGGATTTTCTTTGAAGATTAAAATGGAATTCTAATTAAAACATTATGTTATGTCATCTTCTTGTTTGGGTTTGGACCAAAAGAGGTACTTTTTCTTTTGAATGTTATCCTTCCTATGGATAGATTCTCTATATTACTTGGACAAGCATTGATATAACATTTAAAAGTTCATATTTTAGTGGTACATCAATGTGTTAAATTTATTCATGAAGAGTTATAAAGATCCAAAATGATGGAAGAAAAATAATTACAAAGTTGAGTCACTTTACTTTAGATGCATATGTTCCAAATCGAAAAGAAAATATAAACAGGTCATCCCACAATACTTGATCCCAAAATTGGGACGTCTATATTTCATCATGGATGGATAAAAAATTTTCATACCACCTTTGTTCGAATATTTGTCAAAAATTACCTTCAAACAAAGGTTCCTCTTCATTGGAAGAAAATCTTCGAACAAAGGTATTGTTTTATTGATTGAGAAAAAATAAAATAATACCTTCATTCCAAGATTTTATTCGAATGAAGGTAATAGTTTATTATTTTTATTTTAAAAGAATATATAATATGAAAAATCCTTTTGCACAAGCCTATCATTTCTACTTACAAGGCACTTTCAACCATAGTAAATTATATCTGAAGGTGTTTTTTTAATGATTGAACTTTAGTTCTATAGTGACCCAAAGGATGACCAACCTTCAACGACACCAAGGAGTTCCACCAACTTGCCACTTGTCATCCGTCAAAGGTGTCTAGGTAGCTCATCTTCTTTAGCAAGGTCACACTATTTCATTTTTTACTAGGTATTCTTCATTTACCCCTATGAAATTTTTAGTTTTTGACTTCAATGGTTTTTTACCAAAATTGTAATATGGAAATTCAATGTTTTTTATCAAAAAATTTAAACCCTTTATGTGAATGTACAAACCATAAAAAAAAATTTAAAACCCTAAAATATCATTTTGAAACCCTGTTATGTTAATTTCCAAAACCTAATTCCTAAATTTAAAACCCTAAAACACCATTTTCAACCCCATTATGTGAATTTTTAGACCCTAATACATCAGTTAGAAACCCTAAAATGTGAAAACTGAAATCCTAAACATCTATTTTGGAACCCTAAAACATTTATTTGAAACCCTAAATTTTGGAACCCTAAAACGTTTACACTATAGAGGGTTGATTCTATGGATTATCATTAGATATACATCTATTAAAATGTTTGTTAATAACCTATACAACTCTACTTTTAAATTCACTTAATTCACCTCTACTTCTCTACCCTTTTTGCTATATGAAACTAATAATATTTCAAAATACCTTGAAAGGATTGTCATGGTGTGGTAAGGTGATGTATTATCCTAGGTCGACCCTAGAAGACTTAGGTAAATGATAAGGGAAACATTTTGAAATGGTGAGAACTTAGGTTTATCTACCTTAAACCCTTATTGTTCTTCCTAAAGTTGGAGAGAGCATGCAAATTCTATTCCTACTTAAGAGATTTTTCAAATACCTTAGTCATGGTTCTAGGACTATACATAGGACAACTGTTGCTCCAATTTATGTATTTAAACCCAAGATAAATTTGTGAATCCTATATATTTCATCTTTTTGATACTACACCACATATTTTAAAAACTACATAAACTTTTGTAAATATTAATTAATCATCATATTTTCTTGTCTCAAGTTCTAGAATTTCATCACCTTTTGGTCATAGAATAATTGGGGCAACTACCACCTCCAAAATAGGGTAATGAATAGGTCCCACATGGTGTTTTGACATGCAAGACCTTTTTCTCCTTTAAAGTTCTCCCACCATGCATCCATCTCACTAGTAAGCTAAGAGGCTCCCCATTAAGCCTTCTAGGTTTCTTAATAATTTTGGAGCTCAAATTACTCAATTCTGCTATACTTGTGTATTACACATAGATGATGAGATTTTTTTATTGGAAATTTTATATTGTAGCTATGCTATAGATCTTTAAAATTATTTGGTTCATCTTACTTAATTTATACTTCATTTCCTAATTTATCTTGTTCTTTCATTGAATATTTCTCTATTGAACTAGTTCACATAAATGTGGTGTGGACTTAGAAATGGTCTATAGTGATTTATCATGCAATCCTTACATTATGTTAAATTTAATTATCATCATAAATGGGGGTATTCTAAACATAAAGGCATTGCATTCCAACGTAAAATTCAAGAATTTATATACAAAGGGAAGATACATATTGAGGTCACACATAATATAAAAGAGATGCAATCTAATTTGGGAAAAAAATCCATTTGGACCTAGATATCACTCTTATATTTCCTTAATTTATCTTTATGTACATTTAATATCCATTTTCCACACTTGGGAGCCATGTTCAATTTTTTTTAACACTTGATTATCTTAGGATTGATCTTTGATCTTTTGTTTTCACATTATCCTCTCTTGTCTACTCACTCTTGCTTGTCCATCTCTTTTTTTCATGACCCTTTACCTATTATAACTTAATCCTTGGATCTCTAGTCCTTATGATTATTTGCTTCATTTATGTTCCTACATGGTTTGATCTATCTTCTTACAATATTGTCTTAAATATTCCCAATTTGATTAATCTAGGTTCTTATATAATTGTCTTATTTTAATACATTATATTCAATCTAACTATTTTGACCATATTATATAATCCACTACATAGTATCCTTCTATCATGGTCATATTTTCTATGATTTATCATTATTATATCTAGCTACATTGTCCACATTATGTCTATGATCTCATATTTTACCAATTTAACTTGCATATCATTGATCTTACATGTCTACTTTGACCTCACATTTCTATATCATGTCATAGGATCATTGATCTCACATTGTTAATTGTTATGGAGTAAAAAGTGGACACATGCCTTTTTACCTCCTAGTTTAGCTCCTAGGTCCTCATGTTAACATGATACATGCAAAATATTCATCCCAATGAGAAATCACTCCAAACCCATGTCAAATGGGAAATAGGAGACCATTTAATGCTTAAGTCTAGACCAAATATGTACCTAGGGACTTGGGCACCCACGCCCAAGTCCTCTCTGATTGGTCAGGGTAAAATTTAAATCATGTTGATATAGGACCTTTAAATGGGTCTCTCCTTGTCAACTCTTTCAATTAATTTGTGAATGTTTAATAGGAAAGCATATACAACTAGGTGTTTGAATTCATTTTGTGATAAGTTGATGATAGCAAGGTTATGATATTGAGAAAAATAGTATTCAAGGCATTCATTGTGTTATTGTTGTAGATTTGTGTTTGTGTTGTACATGTTTATTGTAGAATTAGAATCATCCTCAACATCCTTATGAGTTGAAGAATCTTCATCCTCCTAAGGGCTTTACCTCTGAGGTGACATCATATTTGTTTGAATCATTTCATCATTTGGATTATCTTTAGCTTCTGTCCTACAAGGACACATTCTCTCTCTAACAACAATGTTGGGAAAGATTAAATGCTAACCCCTGATTTGACTAAGCTAAATCCATAAACACCACAACCTCCAAACCCATTTTCTTCTTATGTGAGGTTATAGGTGCAAGGATTGAAGAAGTGAAGGTACAAGGAAGTTGTTCAAGGGATAAAGTTTCAAGATCCAAAAACTGAGCATGGAAATACCTCCATGGAAGACTCAGGTGCCCACCCTGGCATCCTCCTACTAAATCAGACATTAGATATAGCATCAGGGCATCATCTATAGTAAATCTCTAGTTTTGAGTTTCTAGAGATTGGGACATTCAGGACTCAGGTGCCTGCCCCAGAGTCTTTCAACATTTTAGCTTCCATGGAATAGGTTATGACATCTCACTAACCATCCAGGTACTTTAAGATCCCGAGTTTCCATTGTTGTTTGTCTGTTAGAAGCTGATTATCTCATATCTAGGGTTTCACTCATTTCTAACCTAGGGTTTGATAGAAAGCTTGGTTAAATCACATATTTCCTTAACAAACATGAGCACAAAATTAGTAGCTGAGTCCTCTTCCATATTATAGTGACTTAGCTCAGTTTTGTCATTTAATTTTGTAGTGAAAGAGGGTTTGATCTAGTGTATTTACATGCTTGCATTCAATCCATTTTTTAGACTTAACATTAATATATCATCTAACATTGCTATTTGATCAAGAATTTATACATATTAATGTTACATAATGATCTTACATTACTATATCTTATGTCTTATTATCTTGAACAAATGGATGAATCATATATATTTTGTCCTAGGATCTCACACTACTACATCTTATATCTTATAATCTCATCTTTCCACATTTAGAGTACATATGCTATATTGCATTATCATAAATTGAGACTTTATTTTTAATCATTATTGTGATATCATTCCTTGATCATGCATGTCCACATTGTAAACCATCATGCTATTCCATCCCATCTATTTGTACTTACATTGGCATATATTATGATTGACTCTATTTGGCTTGAGATTATATTGTCATATCATATGTTTTTATTGTGCAAACAAATTATTATATCACTTTAATTTCCTATCTTGATATTCTACAATATACTTACACAATCACATATTTTGATCCTATAGAAGGGGAATCCTACTTTTCTTTCATGTAACAATAATCTATATTGTCATACTTGATTAGTACCTAGATCTAAATCACTTATCTTATGATAGTAAGTTTTCTATATTTTGGGACTTTTCCACTATTTCTCTCTTTATTTCTATTAATCATGTTGATGTTGTTAGGCTTGATGCCATTGTTGGCTTTCATGCGACTATTAGGCCTATATGCCAATATTTTTAGCTTTATGCAACTAATCCTACGTTATGCATTTTCATGCTCATGGATGCTACATTGGGACATTTATCATACTTTCATGGGTGTTTTAGCCATATAGAGCTACATCACCATTATTTCTATCCTACTTATCACATTGGTCCTACCCTATGTGTGGTCTTGCTCATGGATGTAACATTGGGAAGGTTGTATTGTGTTTTCATGGGTGTCTTTGGTCATTGCGAGTTGCATCACCATTACTTTTCCTATGCTGGAGGTAATTATCCTATTTTTGATCCTATCTGTAATGCATTTGTATCCTTCTCACAATGTACTCTTCTATTTATGATTGTGATATTTAAATGCTTGGATGATTATTTTTACTTACATTCCTATCATTTTTTATTGATTATCACATGATTATGATTATAATTTTCTCATGATGCATTTTATTGTCAATAGATATTTAGATTATATGCTCATCTTTATCATTAATATATTTAACAAGATATTCCTACAACCAGAAATTTACATTAATGTGAGGGGAAACAAGGAGAAGGGCTCTAAGGTAGACCAAGGGCTTTACAGGAATCCTCCATGATCTTCCTTGGAGCACCCTTTTTCTTCCTGGTGTTCTCTTCTTTGCCTGCATTGGGTCATCCCATAATAATGGGTTACACTTTTTAGCCAAACTTGACATTGAAATCAACATTTTAAACTAAATCTTCACTTTCTGACACCTATAGCCGCTAAACCATTAGGAATTTGAAGATGATGCAAACTAGTGATTTGTGAGATTTTGTTTGTAGATTCTAAATATGTTTTTTTTTAAATTGGAGTTAAATTTTAAAATGTTTTGTGTCTCCTTTGATAACTAGTTTTTAATAGTAATCAACATTTTTTTAAAGTGGTGTATTCTGTAGCACATAACTTTTTTTCTACAAAGGATAAAATTTTGATTCTTTTGAATTTAGATTGGTAACACCAATATATAGGGCATGCATTTGGTTTTATAATATTTTGTTGAATATTTTTTTTAATTAAGTTTTGAAGTCAAACCAATTATAATTTAGACATAGGCATATTCTGTAAAACATAACATTTTTCTATATGTATCAAAATTCTTTTTTTTTTGGTTGAAACAAGGACATCAATACCTAGGGCATAGATATTTTTCAAAAAAAAAAATCACTAATTTACTAATTTTCCATGTGTGTAGAACAAATAACTTGATGTTCGATGAAAAACCTACATTCACAAGAAATAAAAAATAAATATAATAAGTAACTTAAATATACTTAAAATTATACTTTTTGGGAAGCTTATAATGAGGACTACATACTTACAAAACATAAATTTTAAATGAATTCATTTGATCCCCCAAAAGGTAAATCAAAAGTGATTTTTTATCATCATTTTGATAGGTGTAGAGAAGACTCCATTATAGGTATGGTTTAAACTAGTGGGGTTCTATCCAAGGGGGTTTGAATCTAAGGGGGTTTGATCAAACCCTCTTTAATTAAAATCCTTTAAATAGAACCTTTCAAGGCTTAAATCATTATATTTTCTAAAAATATGTGATTTTAGCAAAAATCAGGATTTCCTAGAAAGTGTAACCCATTGTTGTGGTAACACCCCATTTTAGTGTGTTTTGTGTGCCAGTCTTTTGAATTTTGGTCTTGATTTAAATATCTTATCAAATAGACTTTGTGTTGTATTGTCATTGTTTTGTATTCTAGTATTTATGTTTTAAATTTGAAAACTTGGTGTTGTGGTTTCCCACCCTAGACAATGCATCTGTTGATATCTTGGAAGAGTTAATGTGCTCTATTCTCGAGTGGTATCATGGCTACTCTGGCTAGTGCAATTAATGCTCAGCTAAAAGTATTAATGGATGAAGGGAGAGATAACAAAGGGGAGGATAGAGTAGTAACAACTTATAATGAATCCTTTATCTCAAAAAATACCGCTCCTCCACTAGAAGATGGGTGTTTCAAGGTCGTCGAGAATGCCAATGGAGTCGGACCCAACCATGAATTCATTGATAGAAGAAGAGGCATGGGAGAGAGGAGAAAAAGAAATGGGTAAAAACTCTCTTTTGTTGTTTGGTATTACTTTGGTTCTGAATGAAAGTATGTTAATGAATTTTAAAAATGAAGATAATAGACTTAGAAATGTTGTGGTCTTTTCTGGTGTGCTTGAATATGGAAAAACTACCATCTAGGGTTTTCTTTGACAATTGGATTGACAACTAGATTGCCTCAGTCTATGAAAAATAAATTGGGTATACAAGTTTCCTTCTGTAGAATGTTGTAAAATGGGTTGTTTTAGATTTTTCTCAAAATCCATGCCATGCAGGAAAAAAATTTAAAGAATAATTATTGGAATATAGGCCACTCATTGTTCAAAGTGCATCTTTGGGCTTTAGATGCCTTGAAAGATTAGATCCTCTTTTGTTTGACACCCAGATGGTTTATTATTAGACGAGTTGTGGAACAATTATGGGCTTTCCTTCCCCAATTGATGAAACCCTTAGGTAAAACTCTGAAAGTGGAAAAGGAAAGAATTACATTATTGCATATGAATGCGAGGGTTATGGTTTCCATTAATTTGAGTGTGGTGATTCTGAGCTTCCTAGAGGTTAAGGGTCTAGGGAAAACTATTTCCCATGAAATTGAAGGGCTAAATACTTGTTTCCTCTCCAAAAGTAATGGACATCAGAAGAAATACTATCCTATTTTAAACAAGAAAGTTGTAAATGTGTAGAAGAGTCAAACCAATATTGTAGAAGATAAAACCTTTGAGAGAGACATCTCTCAGAAAAAGGGTGAATGAGTGTAAAGAATCTAGTGGCCTTGACAATTATAGTGTTAAAGTTTCCCTTGTTGTTCAGTCTCCCAAGAAAGGTGTTAATGAGAAACCCTATTCTAGAGCTTGTGATGGTGTTGAGAGTGATATTATGTTCTTTATTGAGAAAAGGCTGAGTGAGATGAGCCTTGAGGAGGGTGAGATTGTGGCTAGCAGTTTTGGTGATCTTGATAAGGTCATTAGTAGTATGAGTGTGGTGGATGGACCCTTGTCCCCTTTTTGTAGTTTACACACTCAAGAGTTGAAGTATTATGGTGATTTAAAGGTTGATGACCACCTAGTCATTGAGAATGGTTTTGATCTTGTGCCCTTGTCAATTAAAAATAAAATTGATGCCCCAATTAAAACCTGTAATGTTTTTTCTGAAGAGGAAGTTGTTACTCCCTTGAAAAATACTTTTGTAGATGGAGACTCTATTGCCCTTCCATCTTGGGAGTCTATTTTTAAGAATAGTCATGTGGCTATAAAGTTGCATGCTAGTGAGGAGAGTATTCTTAGTATTAACAAAGATTGTGTGAATGGATTTAAAAATTGGGGGGGGGGGCGGGGGAATTGCTCAAGAATTAGTTCTGGACAAAATTAGAGCCAACATAATTGAAAAAAAAGATCAAAATGAATGAAAATGATTTTAGACAACCAAATGGATGCAACAGACTCAGAGGAGGTTATTAGGGATTCTCCTAAATTTTTTATTGAAGGTTTAGGCATGGCCAGTCATGATAGGAATGAAGAAAATATTAAGGAACTTTTATTGGCTCTCTCTTAGAGAAAAGTAGAAGATAATAAGAAAATTAAATATATCAGGAAAAATTCTAATTCTCTCAAACAGGGTAAAAAAGCAAAGGGGAAAAACTCCCCAATTGCTTTCATAAGCTCTACAAGAAAAGGAAGCTAGACACACGAGAAATAATTTAAATATGTATTGCTTCAGTTGGAACATTAGGGGTAGGGAATCTCCAGATAGGAAATATCTAATAAGGGACTTTTGCAATAAAAACAAAAATATGGATTTTCTTTTATTGTAAGAAGTAAAATCTACTAGTTTTACCATAGAGAATAATTTAAGGTTTATTTGGAGAGATGTAGACTATTTCTTCTCCAATCATGATAAGGGTAGATGGGGAATAACTATTCTGGTTAATAAAAAAATGGTCTAAATATGTTATTCATAATGGGTGTTCCACTTGTAATAGATGTTTGTGGATTATCCTACTGTAACACCTACCTTGAACACCTTAAAGAATTACACACTTATGCTATATGAAACAGGGAATTTTTTTTTTTTATAATGATTAAGTAATGATAACATAACTAATTACGACATATTCTCTAAGGATTCAAGGCTGCATCACTTAACAAATCAACTAACATAATTTATCATACATCAGTAATTGATCCAAAACCATGCTCGATTAAATAACTTATTCATGTTCATTGCATATTATCACATAACAGAATCTGCATGATTAAATACATAACTGTAATGCTTTCATTACACATAAGTACATCATGACATCATTACATTGCCATTTTTAGACTACATTAGAATTACATACATAAAGAATGTTCTGTTGCACAAATCTAGTACAAGGTTATACACATACATCTTCATCACTGGTACAAGTACAACTGGAACAAATCCTTTCTGCATATGATCTTCACAAGAGTAACCAATGGATAAAATAGCTCTTCCACCTGACCATGTGGAACCCTAAGGTCCACCCCTTGAGCTAGGAGTTAACATGAGGTCCCAAACATTGACAGTCAGGTAGACGAAAGACAAATAGAACAAGGGACGACCAATGCCGATACAACACAGAACAATAACAATACAACACATCTTAACTTCCAGAGGTGACACAAAACAAATGAGGAGAGACCGAACAAGGGATGCTAGGTTGTAGTAGGGAGAGTGTCATCGTACGGTCCTAACATGGGTTATCCTGACACCTCTCACTAGGCGCCGGCCCCATAGGGTGACACATGCGGAATCGACCTTCCTTTCATGAGGACAAGGAAGTCAATCATGCCAACCAAGCCTTCTCTACCCATCCTTAGTCTAAACAAGCACTAAAGGCCATGGGAGAGGAATCCATTAATCTTATTAATGTGAAATCTACCCTTAACCCTCTAGTTAATTTTAGGTTATCACTTGATTAATCTACTTCCAACGGGTTATCCTGACTGCCACTTTGGGTGCCGGCCCCATGTTGAAAGCCACTCTCCTTCCTAACACCTAGTAACCCTTTAAACATCATACAAGACTTTACAACAATACACGTACATGTTCACTGCAAGGCATAAACCCTCTTGCATCATAATAGAATCATAACATCAATTGTTATCCAACACTTTTAACATTACAATACTTTATGCTTTTACAGATTTTAGGTCTCTCCATACGACAGACGGTACAATAAGATCACAAGTGGTTTGATATCTCATCTTGAGATTATTACTTTACAAGACACACAATCAACTTTGACAATACCTCATTATACTTCATACTATGTTTGATCCACATAAACACTATTACATCGTAATTACAAAAACAACAATACACAAGTTGCAAACACTCAATTGTGACAACTTAGCCTCTGGAATTCGAGTTTATCCACTCTTAATTTGACTCTTTACAACAACAGAAATACTTAACTTATACCGTTTAATATAGTTCCAAAGTCAACACTACAATTTCTTCTCTATTCAATGTAAACAACTTCTGTAATAAAATCAACATTAGATTACATTCTTTACTATTACTGTTTATTATAATCCTACTATCATGCAAGAGAATCGTAAATAATCCTATTTGAATGGAACATGAACAACTCGTATAGGTTGTCAATGAGGAGTAAAATGGAGTAAAATGGCTATTGACTGTTTTATCATTGAAATGGATAACAGCTGATTAGTCTAACAACTTCCTCAACTTGCAAATCTGATGGTATCTAATGATCACAAGAATAACGTAGGCAATAGGTTTGATGGCTAAGTTCTTACGGTATCCAAGGACGTTCTTTGAGATCCCCGCATCTTGTTCATGCTTCTAACTATTGTGCTAATCTCCCAAACATGGAAAGTGTAATTACAAGTTCAGAAATCACTTCCCTCAGGTTTAATTTCTGACAGAAGTGGATATTGCTGCATCGGCCAGCAGAGGAAGTGCCATCTCCATCAGTGAGATATCAGTTAAGACTGTGTTGGTTGTGTGGACTGTATTGCAGTCCGCTAAACTAATGTGAAGGTATGATCTGTAGGAAGGAACCTTTCAATTATGTGCTCAGCTAAGAATAGCTTTGTAGAAGAATGGTATGATAGCAGGATAAAATAGTAATGAATTTGTTGCAAGGACTTTAAACATTACCACAAGGCGATCTGTGGTATAACATTATACTCAACACAGAAACTACTTGAGATTCAACTGTTGCAGGAATTCTAATACTATACAATGATCGCTGATCTGCACAGTAGATCTCCTTGCTGCGCTAACCTCCAGAGAAAGCTCTTAATCTTTGTCAATGAGGTACTATTGAGTCTCACAGATTGAATTAGATTTATCCTCGAAACTCATTCGAAACACAGTAAAACTCATAGATCTAAAGTCACTTCATTTTAAAACCTTCTCAATCATATCAGTAACATGCATTTAAACGCCTTCTCATTTATATCAGTCACGGGGAAACATATCCGTTAAAAATACCTAAAATTTGAAAGAAAAATGAGGATTGGGTGCAGCGTTGGGTCATTGGTCACAAGCTATTGACCATCAGAATAAGACAACGTCTCATAAAATTGAATGTATGTAGGGATTATATGAATGAATGTACAGAATTTAACCTCTAATACTTGCGAACTGTGATTTGACAAGCTTATCTAAGATGCTTTTTACTTGCCGTTTCCTGTAGAATGCCACAGCCATAAGAAGCGCTTCAAATAAACTTATTACCATTCTTAATGAGTGCAGCATTTAGTTTTAAGTCGCAAGAGACAACATAGAAAAGGATTGATGCATTATATTGGGTTTTAACTGAGATTTAAACATTACAGATTATAAACACCCAAACTTTTCAGAAATGCACCAGCCAAGATAAGGCAATCTACAGATTAAACCGACTAAGTTTTACCTCTAGCAACTGCAGAAAACATAAGCTCTTAAGACATTACTGTAGCTATATACGCTGTGAATGCGGTCAGAGATTGATGTATGACGAATACACTAATCAACTTCGATCATGAATACTACAACCTCCATCATCTTCCAGGGATAATAATGTTGCTCAGCTTGTTTAAAGGCCAACGAAATCATGGTAGCCCAAACTATAAAGTGGACTGGTATAAAAAGAAACATTGTCTCAATACTGCGAATGACTGACGGAGGCCACAAAATAGAAATGTTGTAAAGACTTCCGAACTTCAATCAAGGTGAAACAAGGCAATGGCAGCGATCTCCCCTTGCAGCGTTTCATAATATAATTCGGTCCACTAAACAAAAAACAATACCAAACGCAACAAAACCAATAAATAGAACCTCAGCAAAATCGCTAACCAAGTTTCTCAAGCAAAAGAACTTCCATCACAGACATTTGACGGATAATCTGTGCGGCTCTTTGGATAACCCTAACCATTGATCAATTGCAACTGTCATATTATCAAATATTATGTCTCTAGAAATTGTTCGCTAACCCTAGATAAGAGAAACCAAATGTTATTAGCTTCTCACGCAGGCCTCAACATATAAAACAAGAGTATACGAGCCTATAATGACGGAAGTATGCAGGAAAACCACTATGTGACCTTTGGTTTTACTTTAAAACTCTCACAACGGCACCGACCAGTAATACGATTTCATTGCCGGTTAAAGTTTGTTGAAGGTAGCGACAACAAAAAAGGAAATGGAAGATATTGCAACCAAATTTGTGACAAAAAACTGGTTTCTAAAGAAATCTGGAACGGCCTTCTCAAGGCGCCAATGCCATCTGCCTACTGGGGTAAAAACCAAATCGGAGAACACTTCTCAACTAGCGAATTTAATGTATTTACCTATGATGGGGTTTTATAAGAATGATATATGATTACCCTATTCACAGCCTGTTACGGTCTCTTTTCCAGATGCAAGGTTCCGCAATACACCGAGGGCATACCACACAACACGGTGTCATTTTACATCTACAAACCCTACCAATATTATGCTGGTCTGAGAGTGCATACAGAATGATTCAGCAAATAGTGGAAGGAAGACAATTGACTTACGGAATCCTTGAGCAGAAAAGAAGAATTTAAGACCCTAAGAGAAGATGCTATTTAAACATAGAGAGGACAGTCTACAGACATGAGCTTTGATGGTACAACACAGAATACAAACTAATTTCAGATCAAACTATTTGGAATCAAATAAGCTACAACAGCATTTGTAGATTTGGAATAAAGTTCAGAGATAAGGCATTCGACGAAACCTGGCTACGCAATCAACTTGACGAGTCTGCTTCAATTGCTATAGTTCCAAGCTGCTTATTTCCTTTCACCTGTAATGCTATCCTTAATGCCTCTACCACTCTTTTATAACATAGTCTCTCTCATCTACCAAGGAGCTTGGCACGCGATCCCGTGCATCTCTCCTCTAAAAAATATATTTTATTTAATTTAAAGATCCCCAAATATTATTTATTTTACTTTATTATTATTATTTTTTTAAATGTAAACACATAAGTCTTGACAACATTTAATTTCTTTAAAGCCGACCAACTATATTGTTATTAATAAAATTGTACTATTTCAACAATCTATAATTTGTAACTATATTTTAATTTATTTTATTAATCAAGTTGTAAATCACAATTTACAACATGATTACAACTATTTATTTATTTATATATTTATTATAAATAATATTATATCGAACAATACAAAATTTCTTACAACTTTATTTAACAACAACACTTCTAATAAAATAATAATTTATTTATAACGATAATCGACAACTAACGACATTATGCTCATTTATCAACATTTATATTCTTTCGTATAATGATTCTAATTAAAGCACAACACTACCACACATACTTAGACACCTTCGAACCTAATTAGACTCTAAGGTACAGTATTACCTGACAGCAAGACATGATCGAACGACAACCAATAACCACAAGGGTAAATTGACGACCAAGGAATCACTGACTAGGGACCTCACATTAACTCCAACCAACTAATCCATTGGCGAAGGCACGCTCAGAACTGGTAATCAAGTGGAGTCGATGCCTAGTACCTGCATCCTGCAGCAACACATGGTTAACCATAACAAGATATATATATATATATATACATCACATGCAGTCCTATAGTGAATGGAAATCGCAGTGGGGTAGGGTACTCGAGAGCGAGTAATACGACACTGTTCCATTCATGTTTATGAATAACAATCAACTATTTTGAACAAGGTATCTGATTACTAGTCAACAATATAACATGATCAACTATCTTCCAAACCCATATAGTGAATAACATCGAAGCATCTAGAACATCCAGTTCATTTATCAAATTGTAAAGCATGAAATAACATAATCCAACATCAACATCTGTTATCATAACAATTAGGTTCATACTGAAATAGCAGAATAACTAGAAATCTATCATCAAACGATCTAAAATACTGTCATAATGTCCAGTACTACTAAGCAAACATCTGTCCGATCGACGACCAGTTGAGGGGCACTACACCTACAGAAAGATAATTTAAAATTTGGTATTTTATTTGTCTATGCCACAAATGAGTATAGTGATATGATGTATGTTTGGAAATGGATGACATATGATTTGCAAAAGATCCCTTGGATAGTGAGAGGAGATTTTAATATGATAGAGACTAGTGAAGACACAGTTGGTGGGAACAAGTGGGAATGGAAAGGTAATGAGTTCCTTTTTGGAGCAAGTTAAAAAAATGTTTAAACTTTTGGGTCCATTAGAAGGAAATAAAAGAGAGTAAAATCATCTTGTTTACTTGGTTAATAGCCTAAAAGGTAACAAAAGAATTTTTTCCATAATGGATAGATTTTATGTGAATGAGAATGTCTTTTATTTTCAGAGAATAAAAGGTTCCAATTGTGTGGAAGTTATCCCCTCCACTTTGTCAAATCATCATCCAATTGGTGCACAAATTATGTTGAAAGACCAACAATCTGACACTAGTGTTAAAAAAGACAATTTGTTTAAACTTAACACTGCCCTTCTTTAGGATATTGACTGTATGGAAGGAATTAAAAGTTTGAGAAATATTTCAAAGGCATTGTATTCCCAAACTAGTAGATTGCAATATTGGGATGCCTTGTTGAATAATTGTAGATCTCTGTTTCAAACTGTTGGAAAAAAATATGCTATGGAAAATAGGAAAGAGTAAGGAAGGTTCCAAGAAGAATTCCTGGAAACTGAATAGAATGTGCAATTGCATTTTAATAATGAGGATATGATTAGGAAGCTAGGAGAAATTAAGCACAAGCCTAGGAAATTTCAAACATATAAAAGTCATGGGGCAAGAGTCAGAGCTAGACTCAACTAGTTAAAGGAAGGTGATAGAGGAACAAAGTATTTTTTCAATCTACTAAAATCCAAGAATTCAAAAGAGAATGTTGGGCCAATTATTGAGGATGATGTGTGTTATAAGGATAATAGAGATATTAAAGAAATTTTTAGGTCCTTCTACAAAACTCTCTTTATAGCTGAAGATGGAACCATGGACTGTAGAGAGGCATAAAATATTTGTAAAATTATATGCCATAAGAAAACTTCTCAAGATACGGGTAAGGAATTAACTATGTAAATCTCTAAAGATGAAATAAGGAAAGCTATCCAGTCTATGGAAAATGGGAAATCACTAGGGATTGGTGGACTTCTTGTAGAATTCTATAAAACTAATTTAGAATGGGTTGTTGAAGACTTATATGAAGTTTATCAGGAAGCCATCTTAAAAGAAACTCTGAGAAAGGACATCAACATGGGTATCATTAAACTTTTGCCTTAAGAAGGGGACAAGAGTAATAAAAAGAACTGGAGACCTATTACTCTATTAAATGTGTCTTATAAAATAATTTCAAAAATGTTGGCCATGAGATTAGCATATATTTTGCCACATATTATTAATCCTACTCAAATAGGATTTATTAAAGCAAGATACATTTTAGAAAACTTGATTACTAGTTGGGAAGCCATGGATTGGGTAAAATTTTATGGATGAAATGTAGGCATATTTCTACTGGATTTTGAAAAGGCATATGATAGGATAGAGTGGTCTTTTGTGATTATGATGTTGGAAGCATTAGGTTTTCTTGATAAGTATTGTAGTATGGTAAAAATGCTTTTTAAAGATGCTTCTGTTCAAATTGATGTAAATGGGTCCTTATCTAATTCTTTTATCATGGAAAGATCTATCAGGTAGGGATGTCCTTTAGCCTCTACATTTTTTTTTATAGCTTCTAAAAAATTATACTTTCTCCTAAGGATAAACTTAATTGAATGGGATATAAAAGGTGTTGTTCTTCCTAATAATGACAATTTAAAGAATACACAATTTGTTGATGATACTGCCTTGTTTCCTATCATTGAAAAGGACAATTTAAAGAGGCTAGAACATAGATTGAAGATATTTTGTCAAGCCTCGGGTGCTAAGGTGTCATTCTCCAAGTCTATCCTGTTAAGCTAGAATGTTAACCCACCAGATTGGTTTGAGCCAAACTACTAGTGATGGGGTGATGCAAATAAGAAGGTAAGGTTTCTTGGCATTTAATTTTCTATGAATTTATCTTTAAAGTAAATGTGGGATTGAATTTATGAAAAAATTGACAAGAATTTAGGGAAGTGGAACATATAGTTTCTTTCTCTAGTAGGGAGAATGCAAGTATGTCAGAAAATATTATCTTCTTATTCTATTTATTATGCTTCTACATGGTTGTTTGCAAGCTATCAAATCAACACTATCAAGAAAAAAAAAGAGAATTCCTATAGTCTAATGGTAAAGGCAATAAAAAAAGGCATGCTATTTCTTGGAAGTGGTGTTTCCTGAGTAAAGAGTTAGGGGGGTTAGGACTTAAATACTTAAAAATTTAGGGTGTAGCCTTAGTTGCAAAATGGATTGTTAAGGCTTTGTGGGAGGAGAACCTTGGAAAATCCTAGTTAAGAACAACTTATGGAGAGCATCTCTAAAGAAATCTAAGGACTAGGAAGGTCTGAATCTTCAAGACATTATTTTAAGAGAGTTCAGTATTAACCCCTCTAGGTCTGTTGTATTTTCTTCTATTTGGAAAGCCTGGGAGGTTGTACAACCATTCATTCAAAATAGAAATACCATTAATATTGGTATTAAATGTATTCAAGGTGGTAGATCAATCTGGCAGAACCTAAGGAATAAAGATAAATTGTTGGCCCTACTCGAAGGGTGCTCAGCGAAGAAATGACATAAATTGAGTATTGATACTTTTAAAGATATCATTGTGGATAACTATTTAAAGAGTTGGAAACAGATAAAAGTTGATTTCAGTGTACCTAAAACATAGAAAAGAACATATGCTATTCTATGTAAATCCATTAGAGATGACATACCTTAGTTTGTTGTTGTGAGTAAAGTTGATTGGGATAGTAGAAAATGGATGGATGGTACGGACCTGGTGAAAATGAAACCTAAAAAGCTATATGAATTGATGACTGACTCAAAGGTGGTTTATGAGCACATTAACTCTATTTGGAATGTTAGTCTTGAGTAAAAAATGTTATCCAAAACCCTAACTATCATTTGGTAAAAATTAATGAGACTAAAAAAAATTCTTTAGGTGGTTGTTATTGCTTAAGAGACTGGCTTTCGGTTTTGATAGTAAACTATGTTCCTCTTGTAATCTAACTAAAAAATTGGATCATGTTTTCTTTGAATGTAAGTTTTCTCATGATGTATGGGGTTTTTTTTAATAGGTTAAAAGGAGTATTGTTTAATATCAATATAAACAAGATTGATATCCTTTGTGGTTTTGTTAGTAAAGAAGATAATAATGCTAATCTATTTTAGATTTTATTTTCTACTGAGATTTTGTGGTCATTATGGAAACCAAGGACTAAAGATGAATACCAAGGAAGAAAAAGGGTTCTTACATAGTCTTTTTTTAGACTCACATTTCATTTTATGTGTGAACAGGCTACTGCTACATTAAAGATACCTACTAATAGATTTATGAATATCCTAGATGAGGGGTCAACTATGGTATATAGATTTGATACCTAGACTATAGAGTTTTGGCCTCATGATCATAGGAAAGTAGATCCAATTTTTCATCGAGAATACATGAAAATGCATAACAAGTATAATAATCATTCACTGCCAAACAAAAATACAGATGAAGACTTTGGAGTAGTGGATTTTTTATTCCCAAACTTTGATATTGACAATAGTTTGTTGAGGGTCTTACCAAAGATAGGAACATTTAAGGGTTGGGACTCTTTCATTAGCAGTGACAACAGGGAATACTTGAACAGGGAAGCACCAAAGTTGGAAGATCAGCAACAAATGACTTCATTGATGGAAGTGGATAACACAAACATTGAACAAGACATGCAATATAATGATACAGACATAGACATGGCAGAAAAAGACAGTGTGATATAGGACCAAGACCGGTTAAGAAGTCATTTAAATCATGTTGTAACTAGTTTTATTGATGTTGTAGTTCTGATGTTTTAACTTTTTATCTTCCGAGATAAGATGATACATACTATATACTAGAATTTTTTATGGAGTGGCTCTCTTAGCCACTTAATGTACTCATCTTTCTTATTAGTAATATATATGCAAGTTAAAAAAAGATCTTCCCATAGCCAATTGCACCGTATGGGGCAGCAATCAATTAAATGGTAGCATGCATGATCACTAAGTTGTCATTTTTGTATTCAATCTACCTTGGGAGATAGAAGCTACTCATGGAGTATTTTATCCCTCACCTTGTTTAAATTCATGGGAAACTGTATGTGAAACAAAGGAACATGGTAGGACAATCCTCATCCTTTATGGATTTCAAGTTCATCTATTTGTTATTTTCCTTTAAGGAAGTTCTACCATGGTGGTAGCTCCCTAAAACTATAGAAAACTTAGAAAAGGATGATATTTAGACTGAAGAAGCTAAGGAGCAACAATAAAAGAGAAATTAGAAGAACCCTAGAGCACAAAAATTTGACCCACAAAAAAGAGAGGCAAAGAAACCTAAAATTCTCATCTCTACATATGGATTCATCACCCCAAGACATTCTTTCTTAATGACATTTTTTGTTCTATTTCAAAATACTAGATGTAAGTTTTAACATTTTAACATTTTATCGTTCTCTAGATATTATATAATATTAAATATAAGAGTATTTATGTATAGCATTGTTTTTTCCAGTTACTCTCAAATCACTATAAAATTGAACATACATGTAAAATTGTAAAATCATTTCCCTCATGTAGATCTATATATACAAGTGTGCATGTAATGGTAGCATAAATTAGGTGCACAAAGATAGTTTAAGGTGACTCAAGCATATCATTTTAAATTATTTAGATAACATACACTTGATTGAATCCAAGATGTGGTGCCCATGATGTGAGAAAGAAATAAATTACTCAACTCCATGCATATCTGAAATATTGTACTTCTCCATGTGCATATATGAAAGATGAATGTAGGACATGTAGTCTAATCTAGTTCTAGTAAATTAAAATTAAATCTAATTTTTAGTGTACATGATCTCTAGGATTAAATTATAGAACTATGTTACAAACATCTAGAGAACCTTAGAAATCATTGTACACACAATTTTTAAACAATTAAAATTTGAGAAGATTTGAAGGAGGTTTGTCGCAAAGTAAGTAACAAGATTTTCTAGAGATCTAGAGAACAAAGTTTTAGCATCAAATTCAACCAAGAATTCAATTTAGTTTTCACAATCTTAATTAGGCTTATCAATAAAGTGCTACACACTCATGTTTTAAGAGTATGTGATAGGTCTTTAATACTTGGATAAAAATTCTCAATTTGAGCTAAAAATACATGAGGAAATTGTTGAACACTTAGAGAAGGTCTTATTTAACTATATTGTTGAAATTTTTTACATACATGTATAAACTATATTGAACTCCTACTCTTTCCATTCTTATGCAAGAACACATTATTTAAGGGTCCATATTGAAATATCATGTTATTTGATCATATGTATAATAATGGAATACCAGGCCTTTAAAGATCCACATGATACTCACCAAAACTATAAGACATAAATTCTAATGGACCCCAATCATATTCTTGTAAGACACTATGATCTTTGACTAAGGGTTCATTTTGTGTAACACAATTGTTAGATGTATCAATTACACATGGTAATAGTCAAATGGTTTTCCTTTACATTTATCGGTGAATTTAACATTCCATTATGACCTAGGATTTTATAGTAGGGTTTGGCCTTTATTTTAATTAAACGCTTCTTATCTATCTAATTTCTCATTTTTATCTATTTCTTTTAGATTTACCCTAGGGTTTGTATTCATCCTTGTTTATCTTTTCCTATCATATCTTGATTAGGGTTTGGGCATGTAAATAGAGATATACAGGTATTTGATTCCACCTATCCAACCTTGATAATCTAAGTTGTCATGACTATTTCATTTAATGAAAAATGAAGTCCAATGTTTTTAGTGTTTTCTCTTTCTATTTCTTCAGGTTGAACTATTTTAGTGGCCTTTTATGTACTAATGGATATTTAATTTTCTAATCCATAGATTGAAAAGGATGTGATGAAAGTAGCAGGAAAAACATTTTACTAAACAATGAACATTAGACCAGATAGTGACTACATAGAATTTGAGGTCAACAGGATGTGATGAAAGCAACATGTACCCCTAAGGTGGATGGGAACTTTGGGGACACTAAACCATAAATCTATAATTTGTAGTATTACATTAATTAGACCTGATGATGCTAATTATGTTTAACATTGTACTTTCAAGGTGAGATGTTATTACTTGGCTTGAGTAATTGGAAACTAGGACTATATTAGCCACTTCAAATCCAAACACTATCACATGTGAAAATATAGTGAGATTTTGTAGGTGATTTACCTATGAAAAAAATATGCATAGATATCTCTTTGTGGTGGTTGCTAGGTTTTGAAATTTAGATGAATGTAGAACATGTAGGAATCTAATTTGTATTAAAGTTAAATCTAAAATTAGATACTATACTCAAACCCTAGATTTGAGGTAGTAGTGGAAAGAGATACAAACCCTAGAGAGAAGATAGGGAATCTAGTGAATTTAGCCTAGACAATTTAGATGAATGCAGAACATGTAGGAATCTAATTCTATTTTTAAATTAAATCTAAAACTACAAACTATATTAAAAACTATAATTTTTAATCTAATTATAGACTATTGAATTTACTATTCAGAACATGTAGGAATCTAATATTTTTGAAACATTTTTATACAAAATAAAAAATACATACGTTATTTTTTTGAAATATCTTTGTCCTTTCTTGAGATAGTTTTTGTTCCTTTTCTATGGAATATGATTGTACAACTTTATTTTGCCTTTTCCCATTTCCTCCCAACAATATGAGTCGAAAACTCCTCCACCAAATATTTTGTCTTTAAAAAACATTCAAAATTGAAAAATATGAATAAATTAGGACATATATTTTTTACTTTTATAAAATATTTGACCTCTTATTTATATATGTAGTTCACTTAATTTTTTTAGAAAAATAGTCAACTTCATAACCTTTGAACAAAGGTCTTTTGTTATGTATTTTTTAATTTTTTTTTTGTACTTAGTGACCTTTGTTAGAAGGTAGATAGTTATGATTTTTTTTAAGCAGCCGAAAGGACCTTCAAACAAAGTTGCCTTTGTGCAAAGGTCTCTTCAAACAAAGGTCCTTGGATGGCCTGTCCCACTCTAGGCCTAAAAATTTCTTCAGAATTTTTAGTTTCAAACCTTAGGTTGGACCTCCAAATGGAGTGAACTTGACAAAATAATTTATAGGATTGTAGCCCTCAAAATGATCTTTGTAACAAGTATAATTTTGAAAATATTTAATTTGATTTTTATATTTATTTTCTATTTTTATGGAACATAGGTTTTTCATCAAACATCAAGATCTCTATTCTACACATATGGAAAAAGAGTAAAATTGTGAAAAAAAATTCTAAAAAATATCTGTGTAGTAGCTATTGATGTCCTTGTTTCAACAAAAAAGGTAAATTTGGATACATATAGAAAAATTTATGCTATATGGTACAAATTTGTGTCTAAATTGTAATAAGCTCACTTCAAAAATTAATTAAAAAAATATGCATCAAAAAATTATAAAAAATATCCGTCCACTAGATATTGGTGTTATTAATATCTATTTAAAAATTTATAATTTTATCTTTTCAATAAAAAAGTTATACTATATGGTATAAACATCACTTTTTAAAGAAACTGTTAACTATAATTATAACTTATTAAAAGTTACGTAAAAAAATCACAATTTTTTTAAATTTTAAAAAATATATATTTAAAATCTGCACACAAAATCTCAAAAATCACTAGTTCACATAATCTTGAAATTCTTAACACTTTAGTTTCTATAGGTGTTAGAAAGTGAAAATTTGGTTAAAAATGTTGATTTCAATGTCCTACTTTGGCCAAAAAGTGGGACACAGTATTGTGGGATCACCCAAACATATATGAATATGGAATTCATTTAAAGAATTTTAATATATGTTTGAAGAAAACTAGGAATAAAAAAAAGAAGAAACAAAAAGAACAACACAAAGAAACTAAAGATGAAACTAGTTTAACTAAATAGAAAAAATAAGATACAATAAAATAACACATCAAAGGAGAGAAAAAGAAAGAAAGAAAATTCCAAAAAGTCTAATAAATACTTGAGTTTCATATGCAAAGGACTATGGAAACCAAAGAAATAAGTTGTGGAATACCAAATACCTATCTTTTCACTATAACCACATGTTAAGAAACAAGAATGGATAAGAAAGGAGGTGCTTACTGCTATACCTCTTGATCATGTATTACTCCTAGCATGAACAAATATCAAGAAGAAACACATGTAATTGAAAAGCCAAGTAAAGAAGAGCAAAAAGAAAAGGAATATGAAGAATGAGAAATTTCTTGATGCTCAGCATGAGCATACACCTATAGAGACAAAGGTTACACCTAATAATTTGTTCAATAATTTGAAATTATCATTATAGTGTATATTTATATATACCTATAGTTTAGATTCTACTTTGTCCTTTGAATTCCTTATTTACACATTGGCCTATTTTTTATTACACCTTGTTTGTTGTGATTTTCATACTCATTTAACCTTGATCTTTGATTTCCATGAATATTCCCCCTACTTGCTTTCCTTTCTTTTTTCAGACCCGCCTTTTCCTTTGTTTGTACCCACTCTATCCACATTCCTTCTTTCCTTTTTCCTTTCTCCTTTTCTTTCCCACTTGGGATAGTTTCTTTATTTTCTTACCTTTAACATTTTCCTTAATTTTATGACTCTTTCCAAGTTACCACTTTGTTTTCTTATCTACCCTTTTACCTTTCATTTTGGTTGCATATTTCTTGTTTACTATGTTTTGTTTATGAATCTCATGTTTATTATCATGTTTATGATATTTACCTCACTAGGATGTTTACATTTTTTAATGTATATTAATTCATTGCACTATCCATACCATTCTTTTAGAGCTTGTAGATTGGGGCTTCATTGATATATATGTTATCACTAAATAATGCACCCTTGCTAAGTTGTATAACTCAACTTACTAGTGAAACATGGGAAGTTTTTGAGGTTTGTGGGTCACCTATGATGGAAAAGAACCTCTAGAGAGGGTTGGTTCCCTTGATACTTCACCTAGAGTGAATTAAACTAACTTGATCTGCTAAGGAAAAGGGAGAAAATGTGACATAATCTAAACTCTAACCTATAGAGGAGATGCACCAAACTTGTTTAAGACCTATTCTATTGTTGACACACAATATACATAATAATGAGCTATTTTCATGCACATTCTCAGTTTTATTTCAATGCCCATGTACAAATGTTTAACAAGAAGGTTTTGATATTACAGTTTTAGAAGGAAAATGTTGTTTTTCTCACAACTAAGAATATTTTAACTCAAAACACAACTTATAACCAACATAAGACATCTATTTTCTGCATATAGGTGTTTGAATGAGGCATATACTCAAGGATTTTGCATATAAATGACGAAAACATACATCAATCATCAAATGAAACATAATAACAAAGATTTGAGAAGGCAAATATTGAACGTTTATTGAAAAAGGTGTCTTATAATGCCATATCTAGTCTGGAAATGTATAATATTGCTTACAAAATGAAACTTACAATGATCTTTTTCTAAGTTAAAATGTTGAGTGCTTCTGAAAATTATAGTAGAAAGAACTAGTTCAGCTAGCCTAGGCATCCCACACTCATGTCCACAATGAGAGAGAAGATAGGAGTAAAATTAGGAAGGAAAACTGAATGACTTGCTGAGTCAAACCTCTCTTTTCGGTGCCCAAGAAGAATACAACTCTATTTTGACTTCATGATGCTATTAGAAGGAGTTGAGGAAGGCCATGTTAACTTCTTCTAGGTTTGCATGCTGCTTCTTAGGCTCCTAGATGATTGGGAAGTGTTGAAACTATTCCTAGATACCTGGAAGATGCTCCCAGCTATCCACAAAGCCTTTAAAGCCCCTAAAACTATTTAAATTGCCTCTTAATCTCTTCAACCTCCACCTTTCAAAATAATAGGACATGTGTCCTTGTTGTTTGGATGCCATTAGAACCCTTGTGGGTGTTTGGAAAGAGTTGTGCCTCTTTAGGATTCTTCAAACTGCTCATAACTACCTCTTTATGTCTTGGAGACACCACCTAGTTCATTTATGACCCCTGTATGCTCTTTGTTAGGTTTAAAACTACTCTTGGTTCCATTGAACTATGTTTATACTCTCTTGAAGCTGACTAGAAACTTCATTTCTCATTTCTGCCCTTTGGTTGAAATACATAGTGTGTATTCCAACCTGCTGCCTTTTCGAACCTTTCTCAGGTTTGCCACTCCATCTTACATGGTTGAAGCATGTTGATAACCACTTTGAAGACAAAATGTGTTCAAGTGTCATGAGTAGGGTAGGGGTGGAAAGCCATTACTAAAGTGCTTTGTACTATGAATGGCATTAGTCATGGACTACCACATCATACCCCTAACTTAGCACTTGAAAAAATGATAACACTGTCTCACTCTACTGCACCCATCCTTGGATTGTCCCCCTGTCACCCTTGTCTTGCCATTGTCCTCTTGCATAACCTTGGTGAAGGTTGGAGGATTTTAGATCACTTTTTTGGACTGTCCTCATGACTATCTATCAGACCATACTCATGATTGTTTGCTGCTAACTGTTCCCATGATTGTCTGCCAACAAATCTTCTTACCATTCTCTATCTTCTACCATGGTCCAACTATCACATTGCATCTAGTAGTTTTCTTGATACCTTTTTTGTATTAGGTTTAAGGTAGGGTTTTGTAACACAAACCCTTGCTATGAAGACTTCATTTTTGCAAGGTTATTTTGTCTTTTCAAATTGTTAGTCTCCTTATAATTGTCATGACCATTTCTTTAGTTGTCATGGCTTTCTTGATCACATTTTCACAAACCTCTTAAAACTTCATAACATATTGATCTCTATGATCATTCCTCCTCTTGTTCATTATCTTCACAATCTAGTGATATACCTTCTTAACTTGTTTCTTTTGTTGTCAACCTCTTGTAAAACACTAAGGGTCTTATCTAATTTAGAAAATGTTGTTATAGACTTTAGGAAAACAACCTCCACATCTTTTAATGCCCATATCTAGGGCTCTCTAAGATATAGCAGACCTTGTTGAAATCATTAACAGTCTTCTAACCTCTTCATGAATCAACAATATGTTACATTGGAAACACTGTGACAATACTTTTGGAGTTCCACGGACTTAGGGAAGTATCTTCAAACACTATCTCTACTATCTCTACAACTATATCCACTGCTCCATACATTGTCTATTGCCTTTTGCCTTCATATAATTACTCTTCTTAGATAATAGGTTCATGCATTATTAGAATATGAAACACATATCTCCTTTGATGGATAGGTTCTTTCAAGAATGTGCAGGGCACTAGCATTTGGGGTATCCTCTATTTTAGAACTTAAAGCGCATATGGACTCTATGAAGCATACAAGTCTTTGTGAAGGCTTGTAGACCTCTTGTGATCACTATTACAGAGTTCAATGTCATTGTTATTCCTATTCTCTTTGATCATACACAACCCTTTCAGATTACTTCTTCATGTACCAGTTCTTCTTTGTAGAAAAACTTAGACAATGGGTATATCTAAGGGCTCCCTTACCATGTGCATACAGTTCCGATCCCTTATCAAGGTCTACCTACTTGTATATGCAACTAAACAAGACTTTGACACAATAATGATGACATATGAAGGCCTAATATGGGTATATAGAGTCATATAAAGATTTGAAAGGTTCTAAAAGATCTTGACAAACTTGTGGAGGTTTAAGGTCTCTTAAAGATTGATAAGATAGGCTTCTTTAATCTATAGACTTTAAACAACCCATGCACGAGTCCCATATCAGACATACACCTTTGAATCTTCAATCCCTTAAAACCATATCATACTTCCTATGACTATCAAGGCTAAAAGATAACAATATCTTTGAACCCTGCATCCATTGTTAAGACTTACTATTTATTCACTTTCCACTATTCACAAACCACTGTCAAGATCTTTGATGACAATCCTCTTATCAATGAAACCTCTACCTAATTCATAACAACTAAGCAAACTTTATGAAATCACTGCATTATCTCATGTTTTATCATTTGGGTCAGTCATCCATACCTTGTCAAGCTGGAGGTCTCTCTGTACCGTGACAGTCTAGGGACCCTACTACTCCATTATCTTTTAATAGATCTTCCTATCATTTACCATGATCCATTACTATTGGAGGCTATGCATCTATTCTTACAATCCTTGATCTTGTCTTGATTGTCTCTTAATGGACATTTTCATTAAGTTTCAACCTTTTCCAACATAGTACCATCTCTCACTCTGCACTCCAACCATTGATAGTGCTTCAAAACTTTAAGAACCTCCTTTAGAGGCTATTCTCTTTGTTTTCAATGTGCCATGCACATGTATGAACCAATCTCCTCCATGATAGGACCTATAACATCACTTAGAAACCCTAAAAGACTTAGAAAACTCTAAATATAGAGAGAAGACATGAGTAACCTAATCCAAGTCAACCACTACAAGCTAAACTTAACTCAACCTCACCCAAAACTTGACCCAACTCAACTCAAACTACATGAGACAAGTTAAAATCTAAGTTTTCAAATCAGAAATACATTCCCTCCACTTTGGTATGAGCCTTTTGGAAGATATAAGGTTACTTTCTACATGGAAAACTTCTCATTTGACATTTGACCCTCTAAAAAGCTACATGCAATGTAGAAAGAATCCTTTTTGGATGAGGAAAGACATTAAGTAACCTTTGTCATCATGTTTTGTATGTCATGCAATGTGGAGGAGTTATTTGGGGTGTGGAGAACCCTTTTTTTGAGAAGCCTAAGGTAAATAAGACTCTCCAAACTCTCATTTCAAGACCTTTCTAACAATGTTAGAATGGTATTCAACAAACTAAACTCTTCAAAGATCTCTCAAAGTCATTTTCATCCCTTTTTGAAAGAACAAAACATAACTCATGCTTTAAAAAAATAAGGAATTAACATAGACTCTTAAAAGATTCTTGTGAAAACTTATAAGACCCCTATACACTTCTAAGGACCCCTTTTGTGACTATTTAGCTTGACTAGGCAAAATATGTCAACATTTTTTGGTGACTTTTACGAATTACTTGCCTTTTGGTGTAGGAGCACCTAGAAAATCATGTTTACTTTTGTAATAAGGTCCATTGACCAATGCATTTTCATTTCAATTTGTATCTAGGTTCATTTTGTAAGTCCCAAGTGACTTAGGACACTTTTGTCAAATTGTAACCACATAATGCCAAAAATAGGGCAATAGGGCAGTTGGAGGTTGTTTTGACAGTTGTCTCGTAGCCATTTGGATTGGTCTCCCAACCGCTTGGAGTTGGTTTGGTATTCCTCAAGGTGAGTTGATAAATACCTAGAGGAATGAACCAAATGATCATGGTAATCAGATCGAAGAAGGGTGTGAATGTAATTGTGTATTGTGCTCGAAAGAAATAAAGCTATTCTATTCTGTCAATTCAATTTCCATTTCTTGTAACTACAAATTGTGTAACTGTAGGTCTCCATTCTTTCTACACTTTCCATTGTTGCTGTATGTCATCATGAAGCATTCTGCCGGTGCAATTTCTGTCAAAATCAACAGAATGGCTTCATTGTACCAGTATTCATTTTGCTTCTTGTTTTGTTTTGTGTCGATAGTGTAGAGGATCCAGACAGAGTGTTTCACATAGTAGGTTGACCTAGCATCTCCATGTGCTAGGGTTTGGGAGAAGGTAAAAGCCATCGGTAAGAGTTGTGGCATTGGAAGACAAGTTATGAGTTTTGCTAACAGGAAGAGTCATACCGACATGGTTATGTTTAATCGACGTGGGAGCCGTCATGGTTAAGGAGAGGAGGAGCTTAACCACCATTGGGGTATCGATAGAAAGATGGAAGACTCAGCTAATAGAGGAAGTCTCACCAATGATGGAGATGTATCGGTGGCTCTTTGTCAAGTCTTGTTGACTGTGTGTAAATTAGGGCCCATTTTGCATTTCCTGTTGTGCACTCCCCATCATATTGGTATCAGAGTAGGAAAAAGATTTGGGCGGAAAGTCAAATTGAGGATTTATAGGAGTGTTGGAGTTTGGGTGTTGTCTATGAATGTTTATGTCAGATAGAGAAAGAAAGGTAGAGGTGGAGAGGATGCCTCCCAAAAGTATGTCATAGGATGTCGTTAAGAAGTTGATCAAGGAGATGCTTGAATCCAAGTTGGGAGAGTTCAAGCAGTCCAAAAGAAAAGATAGGGAAGATTAAAGTGACAGCGATGAAGGCGATAAATAAATTGAGTGAACCAATAAAAAGATAGAGGAGATACTAGTAGACCAGAGGGCATTTGTAAATGCATTGAAGTCAATCAATAGGGACACCATAGATGGGTTACCTATGTATAGTGGAAGTATGGAAGCTGAAGAGGTGATTGATTGGATTGAGGCATTGAACAATCATTTTGAATACAAAGAAGTCCTTGATGATAAGAGGGTTAAGTTGGCAAAGGCAAGATTGAAGGGATCTGCTCTTGCATGGTAGAATTATGAGCAAGGAGAGAGAGTCAAGGAGGGGAAGAATATGATAACCTCCTAGGGAGGGATGAAGACCAAAATCAAGGCACAATTCTTACCCCTAGACTATAACGTGTAGATGTATAAGAAATTACAGAACCTCAGACAGAGAGACCTTGATGTGAATGCATACACACAAGAGTTTCATAAACTTAGTATTAGATCAAAGAGATAAGAAGAAGAGTCAAAGAAAGTGGCCAGGTATTTGAATGGCCTAAGGATGAACATCCAAGATGAGATCAACATCTTAGCACCAGAAACAGTGAATAAGTGTTTCCAAATGGCTTTAAGGGCTGAAGAGAAGATAAAGAGAAAGAGTGAGCAGAATAATAGAGGTAGAGGTGGAAGGAATTTCAGAGGCAAAGGCATTTTTAGAGGAAGAAGTCCTAACCAAAGGCCTAGTGGTGAGTCTAGCCAAGAAGAGCAAGTTGGAGACTCTAGTAGCAGAGGAGGCTACCGAGGAAGAAGGCATATGGAAGAGGTGGGACAAGTGGATTAGGTAGAGGATCCAAATTCTCCAATATGAGATGTTATAACTACAATTAGATAGGGTACCCGACATACAAGTGTCCAGAAAAGGCCTCAACTTCTCATGGTGGTGAGAAGAGAACCACTTTGATTCAAGAAGATGCAAGGAGTGTGACATCTCCTGAATTGAATCTAGCATAAAAAATGGGAGAAAATCTGATGATCAAGAGGACGCTGCTCAAGGAACCAGTACAGAATGAACCATTTCAAAGAAGGGCTTTGTTTAGAATCAAATACAAGATTCAAAGTAAGGTTTGTAAAGTTATTATTGATTTTGGTTCTACTGATAATATTATATCTTTGGAAGTAGTGAATAAGTTGAATCCAGAAAGGATACCCCATAGCAGTCCATATAAAGTCAGTTGGTTGAATAAGGGGCATCACATACTCATCAATGAACATACATGGGTAGAATTTAGTATTGGGGGCTATAGAGATAAAATTTTGTGTGACATCCTTCCAATGGATGCTTGCCATCTTTTGTTAGGCAGACCATGACAGTTTGACAAAAAGGTTCATCATGATGGAGAAAAGAATGCTTACTCATTCCAAAAGGATGGTGTGACTTATAGGATACAGTCATTGGTAGAAGAGGATCCACAGCAGGTAGGGTCTAGTGTAATCATGGTAGGAGAGAAAGAATTCATGTACACATTAAAGGAAGGTGATGAAGTAGGTTTCTCTTTGATTGTGAAGCCTAAGGGGGAAACGAAGAAAAGTGTGAGAGAAGTAGGACCTAAGGAGGTTAGAGATTTGCTTGAGAGTTACAAAGGAGTGATTGCAAAAGATATACTTGATTCCCTACCACCTATCAGAGACATTAGCCATCAGATAGATCTCATACCAGGAGCAATACTTCCTAATAAGGTAGCATATAAAATGAACCCTCAGCAGAATGAAGAGATAGAAAACCAGATTCAAGAACTCCTAAACAAAGGGCTGATAAGGAAGAGCCTTAGCCCATGTGCAGTACCTACTGTTTTAGCCCATAAGAAGGATGGAAAATGAAGACTGTGTACTGATTCTAGGGAAATAAATAGGATAACCATCAGGTATAGGTTTCCTATTCCTAGAATTGAAGACCTAATGGACTATTTGGGAGGTTCTACTTATTTCTCCAAGGTAGACTTGAAGAGTGGGTATCACTAGATAAGGATAAGAGAAGGGGATGAATGGAAGATGACTTTCAAAACCAATGAAGGGTTGTATGAGTGGCTTGCGATGTTGTTTGGTCTTTCGAATGCCCCTAGTACCTTTATGAGGCTGATGAATGAGGTGTTGCAGGAATTCATAGGGAAATTTGTGGTAGTCTACCTTGATGATATCTTAGTGTTCAATAAGAGTAAGGAAGAACACTTGGAACATTTGGAGATAGTCTTGGAAAGGCTGCAATATCAGAAGTTACTGATAAACTTGGAAAAGTGTGACTTCATGAAATAAGAATTGGTTTACCTAGGCTTTTTCATCTCTAAGGGTGATTTGAAAATGGATTCTTCCAAGGTAGAGGCTATTTTGAATTGGCCTACACCTAGGACAGCAGGAGAGGCCACATTTTATAGAAATTTTATTAAGAACTACAGTGATATTTGTGCACCTATGTTGGAGACCATCAAGGGTGGAGGAAAGATAAAATTTGTGTGGACAAAAGAGGCAAATCAGAATTTTGAAACTCTGAAACAGAAAGTTGCCAAGTATCCTATCTTAGTACTTTCTGGTTTCAATAAAGTCTTCACCATTAAATGTAATACAAATGGACCGGCCATAGGAACAATGTTGAGTCAAGAAGGCAGACAAGTAGCCTTCTTGAGTGAAAAGTTAAATGAAGCCAAGAGGAAGTACTCCTCTTATGATTTAGAGTTGTATTCTATGGTACAAGCTCTAAAAAAATGGAGGCACAACTTTCTTCCTAAGGAATTTATTGTATACACTGACAATTATGCTCTCAGGTTTTTGAATGGATGGGAAAAGCTCAACCATAGACACATGAAATGGGTGGAAAGTATTCAAGCATAAGAAAGGAATCACCAATAGGGTTGCTGATTCTTTAAGTAGTAAGGTGTTGATAGTGCAAGAAGTCCAGCTACAAAGCATGGGTGTTGAGGCACTCAAAGGGTTGTATGGAAAGGACCATGATTTTAAGAAGATTTAAAAGGTATGCAGTGAGTTTGCCAATGCTTTCCACAATGAATTTTTAGATTATACATTGCAGGATGAACTTTTGTTTAAAGAAGTCAACTATGTATTCCTAAGTGTTCAATGAGGGATAATATAGTGAAGGAGAAACATAGTGGTGGTTTAGGAGGATATTTTGGGCTCAATAAGAACTTAGATCTTGTCAAAAGGTTTAACTTTTGGCCAAGGATGCAATCTGATATCAGAAGGTTTGTTGAGAGTTGTATGATTTGTCAGAAAGCAAAGGGGGTCTCAACCAATGCAGGACTGTACCAACCTTTGCCCATACCAAATAAACCTTGGGAAAGTTTGAGTATGGATTTTGTGATGGGATTGCCCAAGATAAGGATAGGTTATGATAGTGTGTTTGTTGTGGTAGATAGATTTAGCAAGATGGCTCACTTTATTCCTTGTAAAACAACCAATGATACTAGTTACATTGCAGGTTTGTTCTTTAAAGAAATTGTCAAGATTCATGGGTTACCTTTGAGTATTGTATCTAACAAAGACAACAAATTTGTGGGACATTTATGGAGAACCTTGTGGAAAAGATTGGGTACAAATTTGTCTTTTAGTTTAGCCTATCATCCTTAGACTGATGGCCAAACTGAGATTGTGAACAGGTCATTAGGCAATCTGCTGAGATGTTTGACAAGAGAACATGGCAATAGTTGGGGTGTGGTACTCCCACAAGTAGAGTATGCCTATAATGATTCTACAAATAGAACTAAAGGTCTAAGTCCTTTTGAAGTTGTTTATGGTAGTCATCTTAGAGGAATTTTTGAATTGTGAGATGTTCAAGGGTTGGACAAAAGGAGTGGACATGATGATACATTTGCAAAGGTAATGAAAGAGATCCATCAACAAGTCAGAGATACTCTACACCAGAATAGTCAAAAGATCAAGGCTCGAGAGGATCAAAGGAGAAGGGTTGTGCAGTACCAAATAGGAGATCTAGTCATGGTTCATCTCAACAAGAACAGACTGCCCATAGGAAAACACAACAAGTTGATGATGAGAAAAATTGGACCTTGTCAGATTCTGGAGAAATATGGTCTAAATACTTACAAAATTAAACTCCCTGATGATATTGCTATTTCACCTATATTCAATGTTGCTGATCTAACATTATATAGGAGTCCTGATACAGGCGATGATATAGCAGATTCTGTCCACGACAATGCAAAGTGGGTGCAGCATTTACCACCTAAGGAACCATCGAAGATGGAATGCATCTCGGATAGTAGGAAAGCCAAGAAGATAAGAAATCAGACCTATTTTGAGCAATTAGTCAAGTGGCAAGGACTTCCAGACTCAGAGACCACATGGATGCTGGAAGAAGACATCAAAAAGTAGGGTGGTGAATTGCAACAGTTAGTCTCTAAGAGGACTTGAGACAACTTTCACTCGGGGAGTATGGTGTAGGAGCACCTAGAAAATCATGTTTTCTTTTGTAATACAGTCCATTGACCAATGCATTTTCATTTTAGTTTGTATCCAGGTTCATTTTGTAAGTCCTAAGTGACTTAGGACACTTTTGTCAAATTGTAATTGCATAATGCCAAAAATAGGACAGTAGGGCAGTTGGAGGCTATTTAGATGGTTGTCTCCCAACTGTTTGGATTGGTCTCCCAGTTGCTTGGAGTTGGTTTGGTATTCCTCAGGGTGAGTTGATAAATACCCAGAGGAATGAACCAAATGATCATGGTAATCAAATCGAAAAAGGGTGTGAATGTAATTATGTATTGTGCTCAAAAGAAATAAAGCTATTATGTTCTATCAATTCAATTTCTATTTCTTGTAACTACAAACTGTGTAACTGTAGGTCTCCATTCTTTTTGTGCTTTCCATTGTTGCCATATGTCATCGTGAAGCATTCCGCTGGTGTGATTTCTGTTGAAATCAGCAAAATGGCTTCATTGTACCAATATTCATTTTGCTTCTTGTTTTGTTTTGTGTTGATAGTGCATAGGATCCAGATGGAGTGTTTCACATAGTAGGTTAACCTAGCATCTCCATGTGCTAGGGTTCAAGAGAAGTTAAAAGCCATTGGTGAGAGTTGTGGCATCAGAAGACAAGTTAGGAGTTTTGCCAACGGAAGAGTCATACCGACACGGTTATGTTTAATCGACGTGGGAGCCATCATGGTTAAGGAGAGGAGGAACTTAACCACCATCAGGGTATCAGCAGAAAGACAAAAGACTCCACCATTAGAGGAAGTCTCACTGATGATGGAGATGTATCGGTGGCTCTTTGTCAAGTCTTTCTGACTGTGTGTAAATTAGGGCCCATTTTGTGTTTCCCATTGTGCGCTCCCCATCACCTTCTAAGCATAAAAACTAGTGGCCTTGAATTTTCATTGGGAAATAGAGTCACTGAAACCTAAGCAGAACTTAGAATGAACTTGATAACTCTATTGTTAACACCAAAAATAGGACCTAACACCCACTAAAACAAACAAAAAACTACTTAGAACATGATTAAAAAATGTGCATCAGCACTTGGGGGAATGAAAAAAACTCCTAAAACCTATGTGCAACAACACTTATTGACTCAAAACACTAGACTAATATGTACAATAATACCATTTCTCCTTAAAAACAATGATTGAGATCCATCCCATTGACTGGGATGGGCAAAACTTCACCTTTGATGTTAGACAACTAAAAGGCATTGTGTTGTTTGCAACTAGAGATTATGAATGGGCCACCCCACATGACATGAAACATGGTATGTTTCCTAGGTCTGCTCTTGAATTCATTCCACTTGAGGACAATGCTAACTTCCTTGAATTTCTTAGGTGGTGCACCTTTCTCAAAAGTCCTCTTTATCTACATTTGATGCATTTCTAGCTATTGTATTGCTTGCATCATAGTTTCTTCTAGCTGCAACAACTCAGTAAGTCTCACTTCCATGGGTTCTTACTCCATCATTTCCAACTCCTTCATAAGACTCATCACTGGTAACACAACTGAAATGGGAAGCCTTGCTTCCATCCCATACAAAAGCATCAAAGGAGAGTGTCTAGTGGATCTCTTAGGAGTAATCCTATCAACTTATAAGGCTGATTTCAATATGTTATGCCAAGTCCTCTAATTTTCCTCAATGGTCCTTTTGATGATACTAATTACGTTCTTTTTTGTGGACTCAACTTGTCCAATGCCTTGAGGATAGTATTTAGAGGAGGTACCCAAATGGATATGATGCTTAAGAGCCCAATTAGTTAGTCTCATTCCAACAAAAGATAAAGAATTATCTGAAACAATAGAATCCAGTATACCAAACATTGTAATCAAGTCCTCATAAAAATTTAGGATTGTACTCTCATCTACTTCTTTCAATGCCACGACTTCTATCCATTTCGTGAAATAGTCCATAGCTGTTAGCACCCATTTATGATCAAAACTAGATGGTGGCTTAATGAGCCCAATGAAGTCAAGGCCCCACTTAATGAAGGGTTGATCCATTGATATTGGATGCAATGACAAGGTTGCCAACGTTTGTTTACCTACAAACATGGCACATTTGACAAACTTCCTTACCCATGCATGCACATCCTTAAAAAGAGAAGACCAATAATACCCAACCCTCATGATTTTCAAAGATGTTTTCCTTGGCACAAAATGACCACTAGCTAGTCTCTCATGAAACTCATGCAAGATCTTGTTAATTTGATCAGATTCTATGCATCCAAAAAGAACACCATTATAATATTTTATAAACAAAACACCATTTAGAAGGACATAAGGAATAGATTGAATTCTTAAATACCTTATCCTAGCACTATTTAGCTCTCTTGGGCATTCACTAGTTTGTAGATAATTGACCATTTCTTGTGTCCAACTAGTGCCTATTATTGGTGTAGCAGTTTGTGACTCACCATTAGTCCAAGTAGTTTACCTTCATGAACAACAAAGATGCACTTTTGGGATTAAGGGATATATCATACTCCCTACACCTATCAAATACTTGTCTTAAATGGGAAAAGTGGTCATTAGCATCCTTTGAAAAAATAGTAATGTCATCAAGATAAACAAGTACTATTTTATTAACTAACCTTGGAAGACCATGTCCATTTCCCTTTGGAAGGTTGCACCACATTGGGCAACCCAAAAGGTATTTTCTTGTAAGCTAGTGTTCCCCACTTGGCAGTGAAGGCTATTTTAAACTGATCTTCCTCTTTTACTAGGACTTGGTTATACCCAGAATAACCATCAAGAAGAAAGAATCTAGTCCATAGAGGGCAACAAGCAATGGTCATTGAGTGAGGACATGTTTAGATCCTAAAAGTCAACACAAAGTCTGATTTCCCCACTCTTTTTCCTAATAGGAACAAGGTTGGAGACCCATGAGGTGTGCTTTATTGGAAAAAAAATACCACCTTTGATCAACTTGCTTAGTTCTTTCATGAGTGGCTCTACCTTGGGGTTTAAAGGTCTCTACTTTTTCCTTACAAGTTTTGCATTTGGTTCAAGTTCAATGGTATGTTGGGCAATTTTGGTGTCAGAGCCTTTTAAATCAGAATACTCCCAAGCAAAAATGCCATGCAATTATTGGCAAAGTGAAACAAAAGCTTCATTATCCGTTTTAGAACAAAGCTTACCAATCTTAAGAAGCTTACCTTTGAAGATTTCCACTTCTTCATAGTGATATTGCTTGACATGCATGCTTGTTTTTCCCCCTTTTAGTTGATCATCAAAACTGAAAATAGACTCCAAACTCATGAAACCTTTTGGTAACTTATTTATTCTCATCTATATGATCTAATCGCCATACTGTTGTTTTTAATTTTTCATGGTTTCTAGATAAAAACTCAACCTATTCAAGAAAAAACTAAGCACTTGTTCATCGCTATCAAAGACTTACCAATGCACATTATTATTAGGTATATATGGTCTAACCACTACTTTCACATGTTGTTGTACCTTATCCCTTTTTTTTCATTTGGGATATCAAATTGAGCCCCTATGGTAGCCAATATGTTAGCATGCTAATTTTAACTTCTTGGTATTAATATCAAGTTGAAAACATCAAACTCCTCTAAAACATTCCATACCCTGTGCTTATATGACTTCAAAAGATAATTTTTTGTTACATTCAAGCCTCTTGCATGGTTTACAACCAGTTCATTGTCACCAAAAACTTGTAGATAGCCTATTTTCCTTTTTCTTGCCCACTCTAAACCCTGTATAAGAGCTTCATATTCAGCTGTGTTGTTAGTATAGCTAAAAGAAAAATGAAAATCTAAGTAATACTTTTTAGCTTGTGGGATTACAAGCATAACACCCCCAACAACTCCATTTCTACTTCTTGAACCATCAAAAAAAAAATTCCAAACATCATTTTGTTGTTGTTCAAGTTGTCCATCCACTTTTTGTAGGTTATGAATGATAGGATCTTGTTCATGAATCACATAGACACCTAGGCCTACTTGTTGGCCATATGTGTTTTCATTGATGTCAATATAGTAGCATACATTGATGCCAACATAGCATACACCGATGTCAACACTATCATAAGAGTAAGTGACTGGTCATGGTTGGATGCCATGCTCTTAAGAAAGAGAAAGCTCATCATTGGAGATCCTAAAAGTTACATTCCTAATTAAAGTAGAGAATCAAAGTAGGGTTGAATTTGAAGCTTGATCAATATGAATTAGAAGAATCAAGTTGTTTCTGATGTTGAGGATGTATTCCTATTTTGAAGGATGTTGTATGATCATCCCTACTAATCCTAAGTTGTATATGGTGATGCAAATAAGACTTGGCCTCTAGAAGTAGGTTGAAGATAGTGTGGGTTCTGTGAAATGTTTCTAGCATGACAATGGAATGATCCACATTCCTCTAATTTTGAAGCTATGGTTTGATAGTTTAAGATTTAAGTTGAGTATGATGTAAATATGCTACATCCTAAGTTTTAGAGCATTTGCTCTTCTGCAGTGAAAGATATAAGTGACTAAGTTCTAGTTTAGGATCTGATAGTGTAATATGATGTTGAAAGATGAATGGAATGCTCTACATTCCTCCATGTTTGTAGATATGTTGATATAGTTCTGGATCTATGTTCAAAGGATGGTAAATGTGTTGTTTCCAAAGTTCCAGACCATCATTCTCTTCGTGGTGAAAGTTATGATTGATAAAGTACTGATATGTGCTTTGACAGAATGGAGTAGTGTTGAAGACCTACTGGAATGCTCTACATTCCTTTAGAAGTAAATGATTGACCTTGTAGTTGTCTAAACATGTTGTTGAATGTGCATTTCATGTTTCTTTCTTGTTTCAAGCTTCTTGGTGGTCCGTAGTTTAGTTTTTCAATTGACAACATGTTGCAGTCTGTTCTGGATAACACCATGCTATCAAAGTTAATGATTGAAGGTGTGCAGCATAATTCTTTAACGTACGATGGCAAAGAAGTGTTTAGGGATGTTGTATGAGTCATGTAGACTCATCTAGAAGAGCTTCATGGAGATCTTTCTTGTTTCCAGTACCACATAAGGTTTTCAAGTTGATATGGCCATTACTCTTCAAGTTTTCATGACATTACCTTAAATCTATCCTATTTTCAAATGAGCGGAGTGTGTGGAGGTAATTCCTTGATGTTTCAAGATGTGAAGGATGTTTTGGACCTAGTTAAACAAGTGTTGGAGTCTGCAAGGCTTGTGTCTTCTACTGGTGTAACGTGTTGTCCTGATTAGAACTATCTTCCACACGTTTCATATTTTGTATTGTATGGTTGACCTGTAAATGTATTTTTCATGTTTAATCTGGCTAATAATATATGTAATCAATGTAAAATCATGTATAGATAGTAGATCAAATTGAATGTGGAGGATATGATTGCAAGTTGATGAAAAATGTTCGCAAGCAGATAAAAGTAGAATAAAGATATTATTTATGTACAACTGTGGGAGAAAGAGCAAATGTTGTTGATGCTGTCTAGATTCCTCTTGAAGACATATTTGTGACAATAATCAAGTATAGAGTGTGCCTAACTGATCAGATCTTTAGAAGAAAGTGTGAAGAGATAGAATTCCAATCATCATGTGTGAGCTTCAAAGGTAGTTTTCAGTTAGTCGAAAGATTATCATACTATAATCATTTCTGAGCTTTTTCACAAATTAGGGAGTAGATGCTTCCTTGGGTTAAACCCCTAAAACAAAGTTATCAGGGAGTAGAAGCTTCCTTGGGAGTGACCCTAGCCAAAGTTGCATAGGGGGTAGTAGCTTCCTTGGTTTAAATCCCCTTAAAAAAGTTATTATTTGAGCTTCATATATTGTGAGTTAAGCCTCACTATGGTTTTTGGCTTATAGGGTTTTCCACGTATATTTGGTGTTATGTGTTGCTGTGTATTGTGTTAATATTTCATGTTCATGTTAATGTTGTGATGCTTAAGTTTTGATCTACTCTGGATAAGTTGAAGTTGTTAAATTTGAAGAATTGTTTAGATACTGATTCACCCACTTATCCAAAAATTTTTTTGGAATACTCTTAGTTTGGGTACTTGGCTCTTAAGAAAAAATATGATCTTCATGGTAAAAAAAAATGGCACAGTTAGCCTTGGAAATACAAGGTACATATGGTTCTATGTGGTTCTTTACTATGGGTTCAACTTTTATAGTCACCTTGGTTCCATATCTCGTTGTAAAGAGCATGTGTGATCAACTTGAAGATAGGTAACCACCTATCTTAGTAGTGAAGTCTCTTGAAGGGCATAGAGAAAAGTAAGGTGGCAAGTCAATCACATAGTTGTCTTGTGGAATGGAAAAATTAGGACATGCAAGCAAGGTGAGATTCAAGTTTATGATAACCCCTACAATATTGATAGTTGTCCCATCAAGTTGGACTAATCCCTTTGTAAATGATTGGTATTTCACACCTAACCTATCTACAATTTGTTTGGGCATAACATAATTGCTAGCTCCTAAATTAATCATACAATTATGAACATTGTTATCTCGTATGATCAAAAACACATATAAGTGTGGTGGTTTGCCTTCCATACTTGGTTTCCACTACTATTTTGAGGAGTATTAGTAAGCACAACCTTATCTTGGGTACTTGGCTGTTCATTTGACACACTTACATTTGATAGGGCAACTTGCAATAAATCCCTTTGTCCTGGGATAGACAAAGAATCCCACATAGATATGCTAACATTAGACTTCTTCATATGTTCAAGTATGTTGAAAGGTGCAACATTTACCTTTTGATGAGCCTTTGTCATAGCAATATCTCCTTTCAAGCGTGCTAGTTGGGGTTGGTTCCCAAGTTGTTCCTTGGCTTTCATATGTTGGTTCCTTTGTAGAACTTGTGCCACATTGGATGTAGATGGACCAACAACACCTTGGTTACCTCTAGGAGATTGATAGGGCTCTTTGTTTGCTGGTTATCCCATTTCAACAACCCTCTTTTTATCTCTTGTGTTGGCCCCTATAGAGAAATGGTCCTGATTAACTCGACAAAACTCCTCTCCTTGCCAATTTAGTAGTACAGTGTCACTTGGAGGGGCATCTTACTATTGTGTACGTGTTTCATAGGGTTGTTCAAATAAGTTTGTCATTGATGTCAAATGTTGTAGGTTAGATTGTTTGAGTTGATGTTGGTTCTTTGATGATAGTTCTTGCTTCATGGGTTACATAGTGTTCATGCTTCATATGGTGTTGGTATGTTACTATGTTATCAACATGGTGTTCATGTCATGCGATAGGTTATTAGGAGGATCATCATCGGATTTAATGTGATAGGTTTTTCATTGATGGTTTGGTGTTGAGAGATCACAGTTTTAGGTGTATGTTGTTGATCATCTATGCTAGCATGATATAGGTCATAGAGTTGTTCCATGTCATGACAAGAGTATGACAATTTCACAACGCATTTCATACTATTTATTTGTTTGTATGACAAAGGAACTTGTTGTTTCATGTTTCTACAACATTCAAAGAGAATTGACTCATGACAAAAAAAAAATGTCAATCATTTAGTGGTATGAAGTTTGTCATTGATGCCTATACAATGCAAAGAGTTGTAGTGATGGAGTTTCATTCGTATGGTAGATTTGAATGTGTTTGATTCAAAGGTTGATGATTTCACATTGATTTGTTGAAATAGCAAGACGTATTGATAGTTGTTGCAAAAAGATTGACTTAGTTGCTTTGTGTCAATTTGATAAAGTATAATCAGGGATATGATCATGACAATGAGCATTTGGAAGTCTTAGGGTTTGAGAAAATGTCACAAAAGACCTAAATGTAAAACCCTAAGTATAAGGCCTTTCAAACACTAGGTTTCCTAAGTCAAAGTCTCTCTTCCAAAATCAAAAGTTTTTTCTGATTACTATTTCTCTGCCATAAATTAGGGTTTGTACATTGTCTTGTCAGTTGGCATTTTTTGAAATAAGCATTTGTAAATCACTAAAGACCTAGTCTACAAGACCTAAAACCCTAACTCCTAATTGTTTCAACCCTAATGTAAAAGTTACTAAACCTTTCTTAGACGGGTGGTTGCTTTATGTTATATTTAGTAAGTGACTTGCTATCATAGGTTAGCAGATCACTTAAGTTATGAATTATGGGTTTGAGCTCATGTATTGACCAGCCCCTCTTCCTAGGGGATACCAGTTCCTTTCGTCAACAAATTATGTTTGAGCACCAAGTTTAAAAAAAATGGTGGATAGTTAATCATTTGTGCGTGTAAAAGGTTGCATCTACAACCATCATTCAAATATCTTTCAAATCTCAACGACCCTTTGCTGATGTTTAAATTTGATGGGTATCCTTTGCAAGATGCAATCTGTCACATGCAGCGATGCAAAGCAGGCTAAAAATAACTAACTCCAAAATAGATTTGAATGGTGAACATACATAATGCATGTAGAGTATCATTTACCCACCTCTCCTAAATATAGATGCACTACAATAATTGAATAGTGAGAGGGCATGGAAGTGTGTGGAATATGATTGAAAGAATGGATTTCAAGTATAAATACCTCTGTGAAATATACAGTGAAATGGGATGCATATACAATTTTTTGTAGGTGAACATTATACAGAGAAATGGGAGACATGAATAACAAAGGATAAAAGATTATATGTTGTCTTGTGTTTTATTTTATGAATGATGGTTTGAGGAATGTTGCAAATATTTTGAGGGTATTATGATTATGGTCTGAGTGAGACAGAAAGCTTTTGAAGTTTGATTTGATTAAGCACATAGAGGGAATGTTGAGTGATAGTTTATAAAAGGACTATATGCTTTCCTCTGTACAACAAAGATTTTTGTGTTGTTCTCTCTCTACACAAACTTATGTGATCTGAGAGCATTTACAAGTAAATAGGTTCTGGGTTAAATGTAATGACAGTGTGTATGTTCTAGAAGAAAGGATGTTCATGACATTGTAGTTGTCTATGTAACAGGGATATGGGAGTGGTTGTTTATGAAGATTTAATGCATGAAAAAGAGTACAATGGCTATTGTAAAGAAGAGCGTAAAGATTCAACACTTCAGTTGATATAGAGCCTATTTTAATGTTTGATTGTATTTTTTTTGCATAGCTCTTATGTAGTGATGATACAAGCATTTATGTTTGTGTAATATGCTAGAAAGATTGTGACAAGAAAAATGATACATTATGCATATTAGTTTGAATCTTGTTTGACAAGTCAATGGGTTTCTTGCAAGGAGATCTTCATACAAGTGTACAAGGAGGAGTAACATCTGAATGATTGAATAATTTTATGTTTGAGCTTTTTCATGTATACTTTCAGTCTTGCATGTAATTGGTGATATAAGGAGTTTTCTTGTAAAGAAAGAGTGTTACTTTTTTGAACATCTACACATAGAGGTGCTTGAACAAATGAGTTATAGAATTCATCTGTAACCATTGGTTGTCAATGTAAATAGAGTAGTACTCTATGTGTAGCTTCTTGTATTGAGATTGGAGTTGATGTGATTAGTGAGATCCTATGAATAGTTAGATCCTTGTCAGTGAGACATGTATGTAATTAGTGAGATTTTGGTCAGTGGGACCTAATAAAGAATTTGGTGAGGTTGTACAGTGGTTTTTTCCTAGATAGGGTTTTCCACTTTAAACATTTGTGATATCGTCTTATGATTCTGTTGCTCTCTATGTCTTTTATATGTTGATGTTAATTGTATGATGAATGAATTAATTTTATCAAGTCATTGATTCACCCCCCCTCTCAGTGCTCCATTGTATTCCAACCATTAGTATAAGAGCTACAGGTTCCTTGCAAAAGTCTAATAGACTCAGGTTGATCCTGGAGGTGGAATACTCTGGGAAAGAGTAAAATAAATAAGGGAAGGAAAAATGTCAAGCAAAAAGTTGATCAACTAGCCTCAAACAAATCATGTGATATATTTGATAGAGAAGACATCTTGGTGATTGAAGATGATTTTGTTGTTGAGAATGTTGACAAAGAAGGAGATCATATTGTGAGTGAATATGAACAAGAGTATGATGAAGATGAATGTGAAATTGATATTGAAGGTGAACTCATGTGTGCCCTCGATAAGATCAAGAAACTTAGAAAGGAGAACCAGAGATTAGAGGTGCAACTTCAAGAAGAAAAAGAATCAAAGGCTAAAGCATTTTTAGCCCTTGAAGAATCAGACAAGTTAGTTATTTGTCTAAAGAAAAAGATTGAAGAGGCAAGAAAACTAATTGTGGACCTAAAGATACAGGGTGAAAAGGTTAATACAAAAGAAGGAGAAATAAGAAATCAGTTAAAGGTCAATGAGATGGATTGTGATAGGTATGAGTTAGAAATTGTGTTTGTAAGAAAGCAACTTGAGAAGGTAAATCAGGAGTTGAATATAAGTCTTCAAAATGAGTAGAGAACTGAGTTGTTTGAGAAAATAATTTTAAGTCAAAGGTTGCTATCAAATAAATCTGGGATATGATATGAAGGAGAAATGAGTTACAAAGATGCTACACTATCCAAGAAGCTAATGAAATTGACAAGCCTGTCAAAAGGAGCAGCATATGAACAAGGAGAATCAAGCTCTACTTCCAAAAATCCTGGAGATCAGAATACTAATGAGGAAGGATACATAAGAGTTCATGATCCCAAATAATGTCTAAAAATAAGGTCATCAACAAGACAAATCAGGTACAACTATTCACACTTCCATGGTTATTGCTATTCATGTAATGATTATGGACATAAAGTAATTAATTGTAGAAGGAGTCAATTTGCATCTTATAGAAATATGAATGTAGTTTGTTATAAGTGTAACAAAGTTGGCCACATAGAAAGAAATTGTAGAGTGCATGGAAGGAATGATCATGTATGGAATAATAATAGAAGTGCTCATAGGTTGTCAGAAACTATCATTCATTTGATCTAGATTGCAAAATCATATGTTGTAAGTGCAACACCCTTAGACACAAACTACATTGTTGTAGAAAAGGTTTTGTAAGATCACCTGATTAGATGGAGGTGAATATGTTAACCAAGCGAAAGGAAGAGTGTTTGAAAGGTTTGAAAAGGAAAGAACCTATGAAAGTTTGGAGGAAGAAACTTGAACAAAAGAGAAAAAGTATGAAAGTATGAAGAAGGAAACAAAATCAAGAAAAGGATAATCCTAAACTTGTGCATATTGTACAATACACATCATCAATTGCATGAGATACAGCACAAAGTCAGGAGGAAATGTTCAATGTTCTATTATTTACCCCCAAGATGAAAATAAGGAGGTTGTAGCAGTCAAGGAGCAAGTGGAGGTATATTCGCATGCTCAACAATCAAGTGCTTCTGTCAAAAATTAGGTGTACTAGTGAGCAATATTAGTGATTGTGTTAATCCCTTTGTCATTATTTCTATGAGTGTTCCTTGGTACTCAATGAACATAAGTCCCTGAATCTTGCATGGAGGAAACTATCTTTGTATGATGATTATATTTCAAAAACATCAAGGGTAAGGAAAGTTTGAGATGGCTTTCAATAGCAATGGACTCTTCATGTGATATTTCATATGTGATATTTTATGAAGGAAGTAATAAGGCAATATGCAAGTCTTGAGTGGAGCATGATAGGTGACTTTACTTAAGTTATTTTTGAAATCAAGATCATTATCATCAAAATCTAGAGTAACACATTCATCAAACCTTATTCACAATGTCCTTCATTGAAAGAGATTTGGACAAGTGTGAATGATATGAGTGATAGTAACAAACAATGATCTACTACAGTAACAATTTTATGCATAGTTTTAGATTGACCTTTAGGGGGCAAGACATCAAGACATTCTAATAAAGGACAACAAAATAATAGAAGGATAGTGATTTCCATCTAAGTTTCAAGATCTCAGTCAAGAGTGTATCAAATGCTATTCAAATAGTAATGAAATTACTTCAGTGGTCAAAGTCTTCAATAAATTTTGGCTTATAGTTTCATGTGTTATAAGTTTTTAGTAGCAGTGAGCAGTGATCTATGTTCATCCAAGCAGTGGTTTGGTTATAAACTCATCAGTGTCTATATATTATAATACATTTAGTGCATATCTTTCATTACAAATGTCTAACTTAGATAGAGGGAGTAATGTGCCTATAATATTTATGATGCCTATGGTCTTATGAGTTATGTGATCTCATGACTTCATCAGTTGCTAGAAGAGTTGCAGTGGTGGCTTGGTGCCTCCAAAGGTAAAGGTTCTTGTCCAATCTACATTTCACAGTAGTGATGCCTTTTACAATGATGATTCTTTTACATTGATGATGCAATGTGTAGTGTTGATGAGAGTTGCATTCCTTTCTTTCATCTATCTTAAAGAGTTGAAGTTTGTTGATGACAAAATGGTTTTAGTATTCTTCATGAGAAGACATACAATTGATAGGTATAAAGTTAGTCTCTATAATCTTTGATTGCATTCATGTAGAATGTGCATCAGTGGAAGTTTTGGAATAGGGTATGGGATCCATCAAAGTATATAATGGATGAAAATGTTGTCAAATGTTGTAATTGCAAGTGTTGTGGTAGACATGTATGCAAAATGTAGAAAGGTAGACAAGACACATGAACCTCTTGACAAAATGCCTCAATGAAATGTGGTCAAATGGAACCAATGCCTTATTTGTAGTGATAGTCTAATATGCACCATGTAGAGATAAAACCAAAGATAGAGATAATGCATACAGTAGTAGGGCACAATGAGATAATACCATAGGTAGACAACAATAGAGCACTCTGATCATACAAGGTAGGAGAACTTGATATTGAAAAGATGGCAAGGTGATAGTGGATGCTTGTAACAATTAATTTTACCAGTGTATTTTCTTGTGTTTAATCATAGGGGGAGTTAACCTATGCTAATGATGATCAATACCTCAATGTTTGAACATTTGATAGGGGGAGTAAGGTAATAAGGTCAAATACATAATGTAGTACAGTATGTAGATCTGATAGTACAATGATCTTCATCACAATTTGATAATGCTTTGATTGATGTCACAATGCATCCTATAGTTCTTTTGATTCATGTTGACAATGATTTGATGTTATTAGTTCTTGTCCTCCAAGTAACTCTCTCTTAATGCCCTGAGAAGTGTGTAGATAAAGTGACTATGATAGTTCCTGTCTTTCCATGAAGGCATATCTTTTTTGTAGAGGGAGTGATTGATTTGTAATCCTTTGTCCTTGATGTCAAAGGGGGAGAGAGAGAGAGAGTGGTGAAGGTTTTGCCATTAATGACAAAGGGGGAGATTGTTGAAATAGGTTTGTCATTGATGTCAAAAGTTGTAGGTTAGATTGTTTGAGCTGATGTTAGTTCATTGATGATAGCTCATGCTTCAGGGGTTGCATAGTGTTCATACTTCATACGGTGTTGGTATGTTACTATGTTATGTTGATCATTGTTATCAGCATGTTGTTCATGTCATGTGAGAGGTTATCAAGAGGATCATCATCAGATGTCATGTGATAGGTTTGTTAGTAATGGTTTGGTGTTGAAAGATCACAGTTTTAGGTGTATGTTGTTGATCATCTATGTCAGTATGATATAGGTCATAGAGTTGTTCCATGTCATGACAAGAGTATGACAAGCTCACAATGCATTTCATAGTGTTGATTTGTTTGTATGACAAAAGAACTTGTTGTTTCATTTTGTTGCAACATTCAAAGAGAATTGATTCATGACAAAGAAAATGTCAATCATTTAGTGGTATGAAGTTTGCCATTGATGCCTATACAATGCAAAGAGTTGCAGTGATGGAGTTTCATTGGTATGGTAGAGTTGAATGTGTTTGACGAAAAGGTTGATGGTTTTACATTGATTTGTTGAAATAGCAAGAGGTATGGATATTTGTTGCAAAATGATTGATTTAGTTCCTTTGTGTCCATGTGATAAAGTATAATCAGGGATATGATCATGATAGTAAGCATTTGGAAGTCATATAGTTTGAGAAAATGTAACAAAAGACCTAAATGCAAAACCCTAAGTGTAAGGCCTTTCAAACACTAGGTTGCCTAAGTCAAAGTCTCTCTTCCAAAATCAAAAGTGTTTCCTGGTTACTATTTCTCTGCCAAAAATTATGGTTTGTATGGTGTCTTGTCAGTGGGCATTTTTTGAAATAACGGTTTGTAAATTACTAAAGAACTAGTCTACAAGACCTAAAACCCTAACTCCTAACTAGTTAAACCCTAAAGTAAAAGTTACTAAACCTTTCTTAGATGGGTGGTTGCTTTATGTTATATTTAGTAAGTGACTTGCTATCATAAGTTAGTAGATCACTTAAGTTATGAATTATGGGTCTGATCTCATGTATTGACTGACCCCTCTTCCTAGGGGATACCGGTTCCTTTGGTCAACAAATTATGTTCGAGCTCCAAGTTTAAAACAAACGGTGGATAGTTAATCCTTTATGAGCGTGAAAGGTTGCATCTACAGACATTATTCAAAGATCTTTCAAATATCACTGGCCCTTTGCTGATGTTTAAATTTGACGGGCATCCTTTGCAAAATGCAATCTATCACATGCAGCGATGCAGAGCAGGCTAAAAATAACTAAATCCAAAATAGATTTGAATGGTGAACATGCATAATGCATGTAGAGTATCATTTACACACCTCTCCTAAATATAGATGCACTATAGTAACCAAATAGTGAGAGGGCATGGAAGTGTGTGGAATATGATTGAAAGAATGGATTTAAAAAATAGATACCTCTATGAAATATACAATGAATTGGGATGCATATACAATTTTTTGCAAGTGAAGATTATACAGAGAAATGGGAGACATGAATAACAAAGGATAAAATATTATATGTTGCCTTGTGTTTTATTTTGTGAATTATGGTTTGAGGAATCTTGCAAATGTTTTGAGGGTATTATGATTATGGTTTGAGTGAGACAGAAAGATTTTGAAGTCTGATTTGATTATGCACAGAGAGGGAATGTTGAGTGATAGTTTATGAAAGGACTATATGCTTTCCTCTGTACAACAAAGACTTTTTTTGTTTTTCTCTCTCTACACAAACTTATGTGATATGAGAGTGATTACAAGTAAATGGGTTTTGGGTTAAATGTAATGATAGTGTGTATGTTCTAGAAGAAAGGATGTTCATGACATTGCAATTGTCTATGTAACAAGGATATGAGAGTGACTGTTTATGAAGATTTAATGCATGAGGAAGAGTACAATAACTATTGCAAAGAAGAGGGTAAATATTCAACACTTCAGTGTGATATAGAGCCTATATTAATGTTTGATTGTATTTTTACACAACCCTTATGCAGTGATGATACAAGCATTTATGTTTATGTAGTATGCTAGAAAGATTGTGAAAGGAAAATGATACATTATGTATATTAGTTTGAATCTTGTTTGACAAGTCAAGGGGTTGCTTGCAAGGAGATCTTCATACAAGTGTACAAGGAGGAATAATATCTGAATGATTGAATAATCATATTTTTGATCTTTTTCATGTATACTTTCAGTCTTGCATGTAATTGGTGATATAAGGAGTTTTCTTGTAAAGAAAGAGTGTTGTACTATTTTGAACATCTACACATAGAGGTGCTTGAACAAATGAGTTATAGAATTCATCTATAACCATTGGTTTCCATTGTAAACAGAGTAGTACTCTATGTTTATCTTCTTGTATTGAGATTGGACCTAATGTGATCAGTGAGATCCTGTGATCAGTTAGATCATTGTCAGTGAGACATGTATGTAATCAGTGAGATTTTGGTCATTGGGTCATAATAAAGAATTTGGTGAGGTTATATAGTGGTTTTCCACTGGATAGGGTTTTCCACTTTAAACATTTGTGTTATGGTCTCATGATTTTGTTCCTCTCTTTGTCTTTGATATGTTGATGTTAATTGCATGATGAATGAATTAGTTTTATCAGATCACTGATTCACCACCCCTCTTAGTGATCCATCATATTCCAACATGGGTGCAATTGGCTACAAGTTAGGTATATTTTGTACCATTTGGGCTTGGTTAATCACCCCATTGGAACAAGTAGACTAGTTATAGGGCTGATTGCAAGGGAAACATCATTCGTAGTCCTAAGCAAGGTTGTTTTGGATAGGTACCAACTCTCTAGATGTGCTTGCCACATTCAGGTTGTATGCTTGGAAAGGCCTTGGATTAAGAGCTTACCTTTGGCCTTGGTTATTTGCATGGTAAGGCAACTTAATTTCTTTATTTCGTTGACCCTGTGCTTGATTATGGGCTTGGTAAGTTTTATAATTTTGAAATTGTTGCTTTTGAAGGTTTACCGACTCATTACTAAATGTTTGAAGGAGAACTTTAATCTCTTGCAGCTCAAGAGATTGCATTTGGCTAAATATTTCTTGAGTAGGATCAGTTGTACAGGGACTATTTATGGCATTTTCATTAGCATAGTAGGTTGTACTTCAACAAATATGGGCATTGGAGGTCTTGGGGCAATTTTCCCAGCTTGTATGATTTTGTTTTCAGCCCTTATAGCTACTTCATATGCACTAGGGAGTGTGTTTGCACCCATGGATTGAATCATTACAAAGATGTCACTATTAAAATCCCTCAAAAAATATAGAATATCATGCTGTGCTGAGGGTCTTACTAGTGGTGGGATTCTATCCCAAGTCCTTTGGAAATGGAAGTTGAATTCTGTCAAGTGCTCATGAGGAGCTCTCTTGATAATGGTCAATTGCTCTACCAAGGACAAATAGTGTGATTTGTCTTCAAACTACTTGCAAAGAAGCTCTCCAAGCTAATCCCATGTGTTTATTGAGTTCAATCTCAACCCTCTAAACCACTGCAATGCCTTGCCCTTGAAAGAAGCTGCTAATAATTTTAGAGAAACATTTTTAGCAGTGATGTGATGCACAACACATAGATTTGCCACATCCTTGATGTCTTCAATTGTTGTGGTTTGGTCCTCTCTTGTGAAAAATGATATTCTTTTAAGAGCTAACGTTTGAGTTTCATCATGTTGTGCCAAGTTTAATGGGCTGCCTTGATCAATTGGCACAAAAATTTGATTCTTGGGTAGAGCCATAGGTTGGAATGGTGTCTCAATCCTTGGAGTATGAGGAAATACTCTTCCTAAGGGTGGTGTAGAATGGACTCTTCTTGTGAAAGTTAGGCTTCTTTGCAATGGTCTCCCCCTCCTCCTAGGTTGAGATAGCTACAAATATTCAAAAGGAGATGAACCTCCTTTAGTTTGTATCCTTCTCATACATTGCTCATGTAGTTGGTTCTTCAAAATTAGATGTTAAAGTCACTAGATATGTTCAAATGCTTCAAAAAGTATTTATATTTATGGGAAACATATTGAAACCAACAAGCATAGGTTAGTTTTGTGACTATGGAAAAGAACCTCCAGAGAGGGTTAATCCCCTTGGTATGTCACCTAGAATGACTTAAACTAACTTGATCTACTAAGGAAAAGGGAGAAAATGTGACGTAATCTAAACTCTAACCTATAGAGTTGATGCACCAAACTGTTTTGAGAACTAGTCTATTGTTGACACACAATCTACTAAATAATGAGCTATTTTCATTCACAAACTTAGTTTTGTTTCAATGCCCATGCACAAATGTTTCACAAGAAGCTTTTGATATTGAAGTTTTAGAAGGAAAATGTTACTTTTCTCACAGCTAAGACTATTTTAACTCAAAACGCATCTTATAACCTACATAAGACATCTATTTTCTGCATATAGGTGTTTGAATGAGACATATACTCAAGGCTTTTTCATATAAATCATGAAAACATACATCAATCACGGAATGACACACAATAACAAAAATTTGAGAAGTCAAATGTTGAACTTTTATTGAAAAAGGTGTCTTACAATGACATATTTTTTTTGAAAAATATATAATATTGCTTGCAAAATGAAACTGACAATGATCTTTTTTTGAAAAAACTATCTTTTTCTAAGTTACAATGCTTAGTGCTCCTAAAAATTACACTAGAAAGAACTAGTTTGGCTAGCCTAGGTTTCCCACTCTCATGCCCAACATGGGAGAGAAGATAGGAGTAAAATTAGGAAATAAAATTGAATGACTTGCGGTGACAAACCTCTCTTTTGAGTGCCGAAGAAGAATCCAACTCTGTTTTGACTTCATGATGTTGTTGGAAGGAGTTGAGGAAGGCCATGTTGAATTCTTCCAAGTTTGTATCCTTCTTGTTAGACTCCTAGATGCTTGGGAAATGTTGGAACTATTCCTAGATACCTGGAAGATACTCCCAATTGTCCACGAAGCCTTTAAAGAACCTCAAACTACCCAAATTGCCTCTTAATCTCTTCAACCTCCACCTTGAAAAATAATAGGACATGTGCCCTTGCTATTTATATGTCGATAGAACCCTTGTGGGAGTTTGGATAGAGTTGTGCCTATTGACAAGTCATCAAACTGCTCATAACTTCCTCTTTATGTCTTAGAGACACCCCCTATTTCATTTATGACCCCTGTAGTATTTTTGTTAGGTTTAAAACTACCTCTTAGTGCCATTGAACTAATTTTGTAGTCTCTTGAAGCTAACTAGAAACTTTATTTCTCATTTCTACCCTTTGGTTGAAATACATAGTTTGTATTCCAACCTACTACCTTTCTAAACCTTTCTCAAGTTTGTCACTCCATCTTACATGCTTGAAGCATGTTCATAACCACTTTGAAGACAAAATGTGTTCAAGTGTCATGAGTAGGGGTAGGGATGGCATGCCATTAGTCATGGACTGCCACCCCATACCCCTAACTTGACACTTGAAGAAATGGTAACATTGTCTCACTCTGCTACACCCATCCTTGTACTGTCCTACTATCACCCTTGTCTTGCCACTATCTTCTTGCATGTAGACATTTGTGAAGGTTGGAGGATTTTAGATCACTATATTGGATTGTCCTCATGACTATTTGGTAGACCATATTCATGACTATTTGCTGCTAACTATTCTTATGATTATCTATCAACAAATCTTCTTACCATTCTCCATCTTCTACCATGGTCCAACTGTCACATTGCATCTAGCAGTTTTCTTGATACCTTTGTTGTATTAAGTTTAAGGTAGGGTTTTGTAACACAAACCCTTACTATGAAGACTTCATTTTTGAAAGGTTGTTTTGTCTTTTGTAACCATTATTATCTCCTTATAACTGTCATGACTATTTCTTTAGTTGTCATGGATTTGCTGATCACATCTTCACAGACCTCTTAAACCTTCATAAGATCTTGATCTCTATGATCATTCCTCCTCTTGTTCATTGTTTTCACAATCTAGTGATAGACCTTCTTAACTTGTTTCCTTTGTTGTCAACCTCTTGTAAAACACTACGGGTCTTATCTGATTTAGAAAATGTTGTTACAGACTTTAGGAGAGTACCTTTCACATCATTTAATGCCCATTTTTAGGGCTCTCTAAAATATAGCAGACCTTGTTGAAACCACTAACAGTCTTCTAACCTCTTCATGAATCATCAATATGTTACATTAGAAACAATGTGACAATGCTTTTGGAGTTCCTTAGACTTTGGGAAGTATCTTCAAACACTATCTCTACTGTCTCAACTGTATCCACTACTCCATACATTGTCTATTGCCTTTTTCATTTATATCATTACTCTTCTTAGATAATAGGTTCATGCATTACTAGAAGATGAAACACATATCTCCTTTAATGGACAGGTTCTTTAAAAAATGTGCAGTGCTCTAGCATTTGGGGTATCCTCTGTTTTAGACCTTAAAAGGTCATATGGACTCTATGATGCATACATGTCTTTGTGAAGGCTTGTAGACCTCTTGTGATCACTATTACAGAGTTGAATGTCATTGTTATTCATGTTCTCTTTGATCATACACAACCCTTTTAGATTACTACTTCATGCACTAGTTCTTCTTGGTAGAAAAACTTAGACAATGGGTATATCTAAGGGCTCCCTTACATTGTGCATACATCTTTGATCCCTTATCAACATCTATCTACTTATAGATGCAACTAAACAAGACTTTGACACAATATTGATGACATATCAAGGCCTAAAATGGGTATATAGAGTCATATAAATATTTGAAAGGTTCTAAAAGATATTGACAAACTTGTGGAGGTTTAAGGTCTCTTTAAGATTGATAAGATAGGCTTCTTTAATCTATAGACCTTAAACTACCCATGCACGTGTCCCATATTAGACCTGTACCTTTGAATCTTTAATCCCTTAAAACCTTATCATACTTCCTATGACTATCAAGGCCAAAACATAACAATTTATTTAAACTTTGTATCCATTGTAAAGACTTACTATTTATTCACTTTCCACTATTCACAAACCACTATAAAGATCTTTGATGACAGTTCTCTTATCAAAGGAACCTCTCCTTGATTCATAACAACTCAACAAACTTTATGAAATCACTACATTATCTCATGTTTTATCATTTGGGTCAATCATCCATATCTTGTCAAGTTAGAGATCTCTCTACACCTTGACAGTCTTCTCATAGGGACCCTACTAGTCCATTGTCTTTTAATAGATCTTCCTATCATTTACCATGATCCATAATTGTTGGAGGCTATGCATCTATTCTTATAGTTCTTTATCTTGTCTTGACTATCACTTAATGGATCTTTTCATGAAGTTTCAACCCTTTCCAACATAGTACCAGCTCTCACTCTGCACTCCAACCATTGATAATGTCTCAAATCTTTAAGAACCTACTTTAGAGATTGTTCTCTTTGTTCTCAACATGCCATGCACATGTATGAACCAATCTCTTCCATGATAGGACCTGTAACCTCACTTAGAAACCCTAAAAGACTTAGAAAACTCTAAATATAGAGAGAAGACATGAGTAAACTAATCCAAGTCGACCACTACAAGATAAACGTAACTCGACCTCACCCAAAACTTGACCCAACTCAACTCAAACTATAGGAGTCAAGTTAAGACCCAAGTTTTCAAATCAGAAATACATTCCCTCCACTTTGGTATGAGCCTTTAGGAAGAGATAAGGTTACTTCCTACATGGAAAACTTCTCATTCGATCTTTGACTCTCTAAAAAGTTGCATACAATATAGAAAGAATTCTTTTTGGATGAGGAAAGACATTAAGTAACCTTTGTCATCATGTTTTGTATGCCATACAATGTGGATGAGTTATTTGGGGCATGGAGAACCTTTGTTTTGAGAATCCTAAGGTAGATAAGACTCTCCAAACTCTCATTTCAAGACCTTTCTAACAATGTTAGAATGGTATTCAACAAACTAAACCCTTCAAAGACCTCTCAAACTCATTTTCTTCCCTTTTTGAAAGAACAAAACATAACTCATGCTTTAAAAAAACAAGGAATTATCATAGACTCTTTAAAGACTCTTGTGAAACTTCTAGGACCCCTTTTGTGACTATTTAGCCTGACTAGGCAAAATATGTCAACAATTTTTAGCAACTTCTATGGATTGCTTGCCTTCTAACCATAAAAACTAGTCACCTTGAGTTTTCATTGGGAAATAGAGTCACTAAAACCTAAACACAACTAATAATAGACTTGATAACTCTATTGTTAACACCAAAAATAGGACCTAACACCCACTAAAAAACACAAAAAAATACTCAAAACAGAACTAAAAAATGTACATCAGCACTTGGAGGAATGAAAAAACTCCTAAAACCTATGTGCAACAACACTTATTGACTCAAAACACTAGACTAATATGTACAATAATACCGATGCTCCGTAAAAATAACGCTTGAGGTGCATCCCATTGATTGAGATAGGAAAAACTTCACCTTTGATGTTAGACGGCTGAAAGGCATTATGATGTTTGCAACCTAAGATTATGAATGGACCACCCCACATGGCATCAAACATGGTATGTTTCCAAGGTCTACTCTTGAATTCATCCCACTTGAGGACAATGTCACTTTCCTTGAAGTGCTTAGGTGCTGCACCTTTGTCAAAAGTCCTATTTATCTACATTTGATTCATTTCTAGCTGTCGTATTGCTTGCATCCTAGTTTCTTCTAGCTCCAACAACTTAGCAAGTCTCACTTCCATGGTGTTGGAAATATGTGCCTAATTATTGTTGTTAGTGATGTCAACATATCCTTGTTGTCATTGGTGTCAACTATATCCCATTCTAGAAGACTTGTATGTTGAGGATATTAAAAAAATTAAGCCCTCTGGAAGAAATAAGTGAGTTACATATTTCTCTGTCAAAGACAGTGAAGATAGTACAGTTCAGTGAAGTAGATTTCTCTGCATTCCTAGTAGGATGAAGATTAGAGTCTGTGGATTAAAGGGTTTGTAGAGGATTGTTTGGAGTTGCTGTAGTCAAGATTTGAGAGGTCTGCATGGAGAATTGGCGAAGTTATGGCCATCTATATAGAACTGGGTTTTGCAGTTGTTCAGAGGTGACAGAGTGATAAAAAATTGGTCTAGATTGATCCACATTGGAATGTTATGATATGTGGATCTAGAGGTGTGTTTGGGATGTTGGTGTGTGTCCCCAACTCATGTGGTTCACTGGAAATAATAGCAACACCCAAGGACAAATCTTCAACCATGAGCTCAATGCTTAATGCAAACCACCAACACAGTAGGCACACGATCTAGATACTGTCACAAGCACAATGAAATCAACAAGAACAACCACACCACCACAGATCACTCAAAACACGTGTACCTTCATCTAGGAACTCAAGAACACCAACTATCATGACTGACACACTAGAAAAATCATGATGCTTTGTGCATTCTTTGGATGATCTAAGAGAGGTTCTATGAAGTGTGGCATGATGTTTGAGGTAGATTTGGGTCCTAGCTATGTTTGGCCGAAAACATAGTGATTTGCATTAAGTCAGATGTTTTTAGTGCCGACCTTGATGTTTATTCCAAGGTTGATGAAGCATATAAATATGTGTGATTGAGTTATGGAAAGGCATCCTTGTGCGAAAATGATAAAATCCTAAGAAAGGAAGAAAGGAAGAAAGGAAGAACAGAGAAGAGGAAGAGTAGAAAAGGAAATGTAGTAAAGGATGAGGAGATAGTGAATAAGTGTTTTGGGGCAGAGCAGAAGTGTTGTGTGCATCAATGGAACTGACCTTGGCATGAAGAAGATGTTTTCCATTTCAATCTTTTTATGACAAACTTATAAATATTCTAGTAGACAGTGAGCCTCTTTAAGCAGTGAGCTCTGGGAAGTGTGCCCTAAAGGCAAGTGCCTTCCCCATTTTTCTATTCTTTTAACAAAGAATAAATCTTTTGGGTTAACCCCCACTGTGGTTTTTCCCTTAACTGGGTTTCCATGTAAAACTCCTAGTGTTATGTGTGTTAATTTTGTTTCTGCTCATGTGTTGTTGATTCATGCTTTACATGGTTATATCATTCATCTTTTAATAAGTGGTAAAGAAGTTTAAGTTGTAGCAAAGGATAAAATTTTTGTGACAACTGATTCACCCCACTCTTAGTTGTTGGCCCTACTTTCAACAATTCGTATCAGAGTGGGTTCTTCTAAAAGAAGCTTGACCACTTGAGGAGATCCAGGATGTTGACTTAGAAGAAGGACAATTTGAGATTTGATGGAACAAATTAGTCTATTTGGAAGAGTCACATGGAGTGCCTTTTGCAATGCATGGGTGATGCCTATTGGTTGATAACATATGATAAGTATGAGCCCCCGGAGAAAGGTCCTTCAACTCCAAATGAACTCAAAGATGCTAAAAATAACATTCAACCTAAAGAGGCTTTGTTGATTGCCCTGACTAATATAGAAATGACAAATATCTTGGATTTGAAAACTGCTCATGAAATCTAGAAGAAGTTGTAAACTCTATATGAAGGTGATGAACATTTCAAATATGCTAAGTTGCAGAGTCTGAAGGATAGAAATGAAAATCTAAAGATGAATGAAGATGAAAACACTACTTCCTACATGTAAAAGGTGAATGAACTTGTGTGCAGTATCAAGTGTACTAGTGGAATATTGCAAGAATCAAATATTGTTGGCAAAGTGCTTAGATCCTTACCTACTTCATACAAGCATAGAGTTGTTTCTATTGAGCAGATCAGGACTGTGACAACTATTACAAGAGATCAGTTTGTTAGCAAGCTCTCAGCATTTGAAATAAGTGAGTTTGGTGATTCTCTTCCTAAATCTAAATTTGCATTTAAGGCTAGTGCTTATGGAAAGTAAAGATTTGATCTAGGTAAAAGCTCTTTAAGAAGACTAACTAGATTTGAGAAGGCAAGAAAGGAACATGAAGAAGATGAATCAGAGTTTGAAGAACTTGAAGCCTTGTTTGCCAAAAGATTACCAAGAGGATCCAATAAGTATGAAGGAAAATTTCCCTTCAAATGTTTTGCTTGCAATAAGATTGGTCATTTTGCTTCAAGATGTCTGGAGAGGGTTCAAGAGCCAAACCCTAACAAACCTAGGGTTTAGAAGAAATGCTACTATGTCTAGGAAGCTGCTAAAGAAGGAGTCACTACTGATGAATCTGATAAGGGAAGTACCTCAAGAAATGAATGGGTATTCATTGCCATCAAAGAAGAAGATCTGGTGCCTCTTAAATCTGCTAGTTGTGTCAACGTGGAAAGAGCCTTGGCTATTCATGTTGAAGAAAAGGATGAATGGGTAATTGACAGTGGATGCTCTCATCATATGACAGGTGATAAGAATAAGTTTGTAAGTATGGAAAGGTATGAAGGTGGAATTCTAAAGTTTGGAGACAATTTAACTGGTAGAATCTATGGCAGATGATCCATCTCTCTTGATGGAAAGAATAACACTAATGATGTTCTATATGTAGAAGGGTTGAAGCATAATCTTCTCAGTGTTGGATTGTTGGTTGACAAGGGATATGATCTCCAATTCAAAGATGGAAAATGCAAATTTTGGAAAGCTCTGAAATTGAGATTGTATCTGGTACATAGACTAGAGGTAACATCTTTCATTTAAGTGGTACTAGTAAAAGTTGTTTGATTGCTTAGATTGATCAAAGTTGGCTATGGCATAGGAGAATGTGTCATGTAAACTTTGACAACATTGTCAAGATAAGTGCTACTCAGGCTATAAGAGATCTTCCAAAGCTTGTAAAACCTGCTAATAGCATGTGTAAGGAATGACAGTTGGGAAAATAGAGCAGAACTACATTTAAGATTAAAGAACAATATTCAAATGGATTGTTGGAATTTGTGCACACTGATTTGTGTGGTACTACCAAGGTTAGGAGTTTGCAAGGAGACAGATACTTTATGTTGTTGATTGATGATCACTCCCAGATGATGTGGGTCACTTTCTTGAGAGAGAAATTAGAGGCTCTTAACAAATCCAATGTGTTTAAGGCCAAGGTGCAGAATGAGATTGGTGTGAAGATAAAGTGTCTAAGATCTAACAGAGGTGGAGAGTTCACCTCTGGTGAGTTCAATGCATTTTGTGAAAAGCATGGAATAAGAAGATAGTTATTTGATCCTAGGAATGGAGTTATGGAAAGGAAGAACTGGACTATTCAAGAGGTTGTTAGAACCATGATGATGGAAGGATATGTTCCACATGTCTATTGGAGAGAGGCCATGAGTACTACTATCTACACTCTTAACCGGGTGCAGATCAAAGGTAATTCTGGTAAAACACCTTATGAACTGTGATTTGGTAATGCTCCTTCTATGAAATATTTTAGAGTTTTTGGTAGTAAATGTTACATCAAAAGGGATGAAGATCTAGGCAAGTTTGATGCAAGATGTGATGAAGGAATATTTTTGGGTTATTCTAATCAAAGTAAGGCATATTGGTGCTTTTAACAAGAGATTGAAAAAGATGGTTGAAAGTGCTAATGTCAAGGTTGATGAAAGCAAGGAGAGACCTTCAAGGTTTTGTGGATATGAATTAGATGATCAAAATGAAAGTCCAAATGAAGGAAAGCAAGTTTAGTTTGCTCCGGAGAATCTAGTGACTCAAGAAGTTAATGCAAATATTGAGGAACAAGTTCAAGAATCAGAAATTGAAGAATATCCCAAAACTCCCAAGTATGTAAGATTGAATCATTCTGAAAATTAGATCATAGGAGATAAAAATAAAAGTGTTTAAACTAGAAGAAGAATTGTTGAAGAACAAGAGGAGTATTGTCCAACTTCAAAGATTGAACTAAAATTAGTGAATGAAGCTTGTAATGATGAAGTTGGGTAAAAGTAATGGAAAAAGAATTAATGCAAATTGAAAAGAATCATACTTGGGATCTTGTTGATAGACCTGAAAACAAAAATGTAATTGGAACTAAATGGGTCTTCTAGAATAAATTGAATGAAGATGGTGAAGTTGTAAGAAACAAAGAAAGATTGGTGTGCAAAGGTTACTCTCAAGTAGAGGGAATTGATTTTGAAGAAACTTTTTCTCTAGTGGAAAGAATTGAAGTAGTCAGATTATTTCTTGCCTTTGATTCTTACAAAGATTTCAAAGTTTACCAGATGGATGTCAAGTCAGCATTCTTGAATGGAGAATTGGAAGAAGAGGTCTACATTGAGAAACTAGAAGGATTCTAGTTGTCTGATCAAGAAGATAAGGTCTACAGATTGAAGAAAGCATTGTATGGACTTAAACAAGCCCCAAGAGTCTGGTATGCAAGATTAGATAAGTATTTGCTAAATTTAAGCTTTAGCAAACGCACTACTAATAGTAATCTTTATTTCAAAATTGATCATGAACACATCTTGATTATTGAGGTATTTGTTGATGACATCATCTTTGGTAGAAATGAGAGTATGTGTAAAAATTTTATTGATCAAATGCAAAGTGAATTTGAGATGTCCATGCTTGGTGAAATGAACTTCATCTTAGGTCTGTAAATCATTCAGTCAGAAAAAGGCATCTTCATATCTCAGTCTAAGTATGTGAAAGAGTTGTTGAAAAAGTTTGGAATGGAAGATTAAAAACCAGTGAGTGCTCCTATGGTAACTGGATGCAAGTTGAGTAAAGATGATGATTCCCATAAGGAAGATCAGAAAAGGTATAGATCAATGATTGGAGGACTACTTTATCTAACTCATACCAGACCTAATATTATGAATGTAGTTGGCCTTGTTGCTAGATTTCAAGCTGATCCTAGAGAATCTCATGTTGTAGCAGTCAAAAGAATTTTCAGATATCTGAAGGGAACATCTGACTATGGCTTATGGTATCCTAAGGATGGTGATTTCACTCTTCATGCATATACAAATGCTGATTGGGCAGGAGATGTAGACAACAAGAAGAGTACTAGTGGAGGTACATTTTTCTTGGGAAAGAGATTGGTTTCTTGGTTGAGAAAAAAGTAGGAGGCAATATCTCTATCTACTATAGAGGCAGAGTACATAGCAGTAGCAAGTAATTGTACTCAAGTTTTGTGGATGAAGCAAATGTTGAAGGATATCAGAGTTGTGTTTGAAGAACATGTTACAATATTCTATAATAACTCAAGTGAAATAAACATTTCAAAGTCTAGTGTTGTATTCAAAGACAAAGCACATATCCATTAAGTTTCATTTTTTGAGAGAGAAGGTAAATCAGAATGAATTCAGATTGAAGTTTGTTTCATCAAAAATTTAGATTGAAGATATCTTTACTAAGCCTCTACCTAAGGATACTTTTGAGTATCTCTGAGGGAAGCTAGGGGTCATTACCCCTCCTGTTCATAACTAAGGTGCACTAATGTGCATTAGTCTAGTGGAACTCATAGTCATATCTTGTGGTCTGGATTGGTGTTAAGGGAAAGCTACTCATGGAGAGTAGTCAGTATGTTCTAAGTTTAGTTTGAGTTTTTCTAAGAAACAAAAGGGGTAAGAAATGACTGTAAATATGTGCCCTTTTCCATTGATGTCAAAGGGGGAGAGAAGTCATGTGAAAAACTTGGAAGTGAGTAGTTGCTATTGAAAGGGGAAGTAGTAAAGAAAATGGTTGTAGGTGTGATAAGAGAAAGGGGGAGAAGTTCTTATCATGATGGTTGAAACAATTTTTCACATCATATGTTTCCATCAATGACAAAGGGGTAGATTGTTGCAAATATGTGCCTAATCAGTGTTTTCATTGATGTCAACATATCCTTGTTGTCATTGGTGTCAACTGTATCCCATTCTAGAAGACTTGTATGTTGAAAATATTGAGAAAAATAGCCCCTATGGAAGACACAAGTGAGTTGCATATCTCTCTATCAAAGACAGTGAAGATAGTATAGTTCAATGAAGTAGATTGCTCTGCATTCCTAGAAGGATGAAAATCAAAGTTTGTAGATTGAAGGGTTTGTAGAGGATTGTCTGGAGTTTCTACAGTCAATATTTGAGAGGTCCACATGGAGAATTGGTGAAGATATGGCCATCTGAGTAGAACCAGGTTTCACAGTTGTTCAGAGGTGACAGAGTGATAGAAAATTGGTCTAGATTGATCCGCATTGGAATATTATGATATGTGGATCTAGAGGTGTGTTTGGGATGTTGGTGTGTGTCCCCAACTCAAGTGGTTCATGGTTTGAAGGCCCACAAGTGATCTTTCTAGTGTGACAGTCATGATAGTTGGTGTTCTTGAGTTCCCAGATGAAGGTGCAAGTGTTTCTGGTGATTTGGGGTAGTGCAGTTGTTCCTGTTGATTTTATTATGCTTGTGGTAGCCTCTCGATTCTGTGCATACTATGTTGGTGATTTACATTAAGGATTGAGCTCATGGTTGAAGATTTGTCCTTGGGTGTTGCTATTCTTTCCAGCCTTGGCCAACCGGATGCTTTGTACATGTTGCGGATGACCTAAGAGAGGTTCTATGAAGTGTGGCATGTTGTTTGAGGTAGATTTGGGTCCTAGCTATGTTTGGCCGATAGCATAGTGATTTGTATTAAGTCAGATGTTTGTAGCACCGACCTTGATAATTACTCCAAGGTTGATGAAGAATATATATATCTGTGTGTGTGTGATTGAGTTGTGGAAAGGCATCCTTGTGTGAAAATGATAAAATCCTAAGAAAGGAAGAAAGGAAGAGCATAGAAGAGGAAGAATAGAAAAAGAAAAGTAGTAAACGATGAGGAGATAGCAAATAAGAGTTTCGGGGCAAAGCAGAAGTGTTGGCACATCAATGGAACTGACCTTGACATGAAGAAGATGATGTTTTCCAGTTCAATCTTTATATGACAAAATTATAAATATTCTTGTAGGTAGTGAGCCTCTTTGAGCAGTGAGCTCTGGGTAGTGTGCCCTGAAGGCAAGTGCCTTCCCCATTTTTCTATTCTTTTAACAGAGAATAAATCTTGTGGGTTAACCCCCACTGCGGTTTTTCCCTTAACCAGGTTTCCATGTAAAAATCTTGGTGTTGTGTGTTAATTTTGTTTCTGCTCATGTGTTGTTGATTCATGCTTTACATGGTTATATCATTCATCTGTTAATAAGTGGTAAAGAACTAAGTTTGCAGCAAAGGATAAAAGTTTTGTGACAACTGATTCATCCCCCCTCTCAGTTGTCTGCCCTAATTTAAACACATGGGTCCTTCCTCCATCATTTCTAGCTCCTTCATAAGATGCAAGGCCGGTAACACAACTAAAATGGGAAGCCTTTCTTCCCTCCCATACAAAAGTATAAAAGGAGAGTGTCTAGTGGACCTTTTAGAAGTAATCCTCTCAACCCATAAGCTTGATTTCAATCTGCTATGCCAACTCCTCTGATTTTCCTTGATGGTCCTTTTGATAATCCTGATTTGGTTCTTGTTTGTGGACCCATCTTGTCTATTGCCTTAAGGACAATAGTTAGAGGAGGTAATAAAATGGATATTATGCTTAAGAGCCCAATCAGTTAGTCTCATTCCAACAAAAGCTAAAGCATTATCTAAAACAATGGAATCTAGTATACCAAACCTTGCAATCAAGTCCTCATAAAAATTTAGGACTACACTCTCATCTGCTTCTTTCAATGCCACAACTTCCATCCATTTGGTGATATAGTCCATAGATGTTAGTACCCATTTATGACTAGAAATTGATGGTGGGTTAATGACCTCAATGCAGTCAAGGCCCCACTTAATGAAGGGCTGATCCACTGATATTGGATGCAATGGTAAGGTTGTCAACTTATGTTTACCTGCAAACATGGCACATTTGACAAACTTCTTTACCCATGCATGCACATCCCTGAAAAGAGAAGGCCAATAATACCTAACCCTCATGATTTTCAAAGCTATTATCCTTGGTACAAAATGACCACCAGCCAGTCCATCATGAAACTCATGCAAGATATTATCAATCTGATCAGATTTTATGCCTCTAAAAGGAACACCATTATAATATTTTCTAAATGAAACACCATTTAGAAGGAGATAAGGAATAGATTGAAGTCTGAAATACCTTATCTTGGCACTATTTACCACTCTTGGGTATTCACTAGTTTGTAGATAATGGACCATTTCTTGTGCTTTACTGGTGCCTATTGTTGCTGCAGCAGTTTGTGACTCACCAGTAGTCATGATGACAACTTCTTCTTGAGTGCCTTTTCCTTCTTCTAGACCATCAACTAGCTGTTCACAAAGCCCCTTACCTCTAACCAACTTTGTGACCTTGATCTCCACATCATACTCCATTATCGTAGAGATCCATCCAGCTCTTTTATAACTAAAATCCTTGCTTAACAAGAATTCCTTAACACTAGGGTGAGTAGCCATTAGCTGAATCTTATTGTTAGAAACCAAGTGCCTAAACTTATTAAGATTTAGAATAACAACAAGCACATGTCTTTCAACAAAAGAATCCCTTTTTTCATAACCTTCTAGGCCTTGGCTCAAGAAGGCTATTGGCTACTCCAAACCATCATTGTTTTGTTGTGTCAACATAGTTGAGAGAGTATCAGTGTTTCCATAGGCATATAAGATGAAATCTTTTGAAAAATTAGGATTAATAAAGGTGGGTGCTTCTGCTAAGGCTTCTTTAATAGCCTCAAAACTATTCCTTGCTTCTTTTGACTAGTTAAAAGTCACATTTTTCTTCAACATGATAGTCAGAGGCTTTAAAAGATTTGCAACATTTGGTATAAACATTCTAACAAAATTTATCCTACCAAGAAAACTTCGTATTCCTTTTTTGTGACTAGGCAAAGGCAAAGCAAGGATTGCACTTACCCTTTTTGGATCAATGGTAATTCCATGTTTTGAAACCACATGTCCAAGGAGTTTACCTTCATGAACAACAAAGATGCATTTTTTGGGATTAAGAGATATACCATACTCCCTAAACTTGTCAAACACTTGTCTTAAATGGAAAAAGTGTTCATTAGCATCCTTTGAAATAATAGTAATATCATCGAGATAAACAAGTACTATTTTATTAATAAAGCCTTGGAAGGCCATGTCCATTTCCCTTTGGAAAGTTGCACCAGCATTAGGCAACCCAAAAGGCATTTTCTTGTAAGCAATTGTCCCCCACTTGGTGGTGAAGGTTGTTTTAAACTGATCTTCCTCTTTTACCAGCACTTGTTTATACCTAGAATAACTATCAAGAAGAGAGAACCTATCAAATCCTAGAACAACTTGCAAAATCTACTCCATAGAGGGCAACATGTAGTGGTCCTTGAGTTAGGCCTTGGTTAAATCTTGAAAGTCTACACAAAGTCTAATGTCCCCACTCTTTTTCCTAACAGGAACAAGGTTGGAGACCCATGAGGTGTGCTTGATTGGAAAAATAATACCACCTGTTGTGCCTTGCACACATGCCCCATTTTGCCAAATGGAGACCCCTTTTTTGCTTTGGCTTAGAGTCTCAGTCTTTCTTGATTATGATGATGAGAAAGTGAATTTGTGCTTAAAGTGGATGATTTATTCTAGATTTGAGTACTTTGCATGTTTAGAGTGATTTGATATCTTTTATGATTGATTTGGAAGTGTCTTGAGTGGTCTTGTGCTTAAAAAATGGCCATTTGTTGCCTTCTGCATTGGAATTGGGTGTTACTGCATTTTGCTCAAAAATCCTATCACTGGATATTACCCTTGAAATTGCTTCTGCATGATGTTTCATGTTGAAATTCCTAGTTTCCAAGTTTTAGAGTTATAAAATCATGTCAAATTCCACAAGATTTCACTAAGGGGTTTACATACTTTCATCCTATTGCATGGTCCTAAAGCCTTGATTTGGCTAAGTCTGAAACCCTAAAATCTTGAAAAATGGCTAAGTTTGAAATCTGGTGGAACCATAAAATTCTAGAAACTGCATATGAAATCCTCTAGATCTGGAACCTATCTCAAACATCCTGAAAGTATATTTAAAAATATTTAAAGTATAAGGAAACTCATACTTAAATATATTTTTAAAAATACTTTCACCCTAGCCAATTCAAAATCTAGTGCTAAAAATGATCCCAATTGCAAAACCATTGAAAACAACCTCTACCGACCTTAGCGCTAGAAATAGCCTCTACCGACCTTTGTGCTAAAACCCCACTTTGCAGATTTGCACTGAAATGGCCTTCCACTGACTTAAGTCACGCAAGTCGGTTAGTACTAAAACCCGCGCTAGTTGGTTACATTGAAAATCCCCACCGACAAAGCCTTTTATGTTTTGCGCTAAAAATTGACCTTACTGACTTGCGCTATAATCCACCCCCACTGACCTTATGAGAAGCTATTAGTCGGTTCGAGCCCAAACTCGAGCAAGTCGGTGGCACCCAAAAGTAGTGCAAAAGCATTTTGTGCTAAAAATGAACCTCTCCAACCTACACTAGAATTACATTACACTGACTTTTAGTCGGTAGAACCCAAAATGCTCGCTAGGTTGGTAAACCCCAAAATCGGCGCCTTTTGAGATTTTGGCCCAAAAATTGAGTTTTTCAAGGTACAACTTGGATTTTATTGATGGATTTGAATTGTATATCTATTTTTCACATCATGATGAACATTTTAGCAAATTTGTGTGGATTTTTGGAACGTTTTATGACAATTAATGCCACTGCACATGAAAAGTCTGACACCTAAAAATTATGCTTTTTACAGAAAATGCTAGAAAAACATGAAATAAAAGTCTACAAATGGATTCTAATGACCCCAAAACCTTCCCTAATCATCATATTGGCCAAATGGGTACTCAAAAATGATGAAAAATGTAGTAAATCATGTGAAAATCACTAGATTTAAGAGGTTCTTTATAAGAAAGTGACATTGACAATGAGTTGTTTTTTAATGATCCATGACTACAAATGGACATGTTTTTATCCAAATTGATGGAAAATGACTTGTTTATGATGAAATTGATGCTTGGTCTTGTTTATTGTAGGTCTAAGTGCAGAAAGGAGCCAATTGGAGCTATTTTGGAAGGATGAGCATACAGAGGTACCCTGCTGATCTAAAGATGTAGAATCGACATTCTATCAACCAAATTATTGTTGCACATGTAAAAGGAAGTTAGTATAATGTCCAAGATGATAAATATGAGTCTCAAGAGCTTAAAGACATAGAAGATCATGCCAAATCACTATTGTTCTTGTAGATCCAGTCCAATGTCTAAGTGATCCAGTCTGGGGGTCATAACTCCTAGCTATTCTATCAGAATTTAAACTTCTTGGAGTCGTTGGAAAGATGAACTGATTATCTAGTTTGAGCTACATGGTTGCTAAGGCTTCATGCCAAGCAACTAAGAAGTTTCGAGGCCCCATTCCGCTCCGAAGGCCTCTGAAAATGCAATTTACTACGATGTAGAAAATACCAAAAATTATATTTTTGATATTTTCCTAAAAATACCACTTAAATGACCATGTATTGGATCACCAAGACATGCATACAATTGTTCCTACAGTCTAGTCATCGAGAATCGGTCCAACAAGCATCTTGTTGGATATATCTTCACTAATAATGTGCCACATACTCCTGTTGGTCCATTCGACACTTGGAATCCTGTGAATCCACATCAGCTCATGTTTTCAAGCATCATGTGACTCTATTTTGGCTTTATTAGGCCTTGAAAATTGACTTTTCATTATGTATAACCAAATGGGTATCCATTTTGTCCAGATTCAATGTATTTGCAAGTTGTATTTTGTCTTTTTCCTACAAGACAAAGGTAAATCCAAAAATGTAACAAACTGATGTATCTCATTAAATGCCATTTAATCTAGACCGTCGATGACAAGTTAATCTCCACCATCCATTGAAAAACTCAGAATGGTGCTTTGTCTATAAAAGGGCCATCCTTTTCTCCCATTTCTAAGAGAGAATTTGATGCTGAATTGTTGACATTATGCCATTTGAAGTAATGCAAAGCAAGTTTCTACATGTTTTCTGAGAATTTGTGTGTTGTGTTCCTTACTTGGTTTTCATGGTTCACTTCTTGCTCTCCCATAGTTAGTTAGTTGTGCTTTTATAATGTTCATGGTTTGCTAAAGTATCTGATGAATACTCTAAGTCCATACAATTAGTTGTTTGCTAATGGTAGATAACTGTGTAAAGTTAGTTTGGGCTGATCATTTGTGCTAAAGTTCAATTGCATTTCAAAAGTTAAGTTGCACCGTTTATTGGGTATTTAACAAATGAATGTAATCTAAAAATCTGTTGACTTCCATTGAAGATAGCACTATTTTCTGTAGTACTGTAACACCCATTTCAGTTTGGTAACTCAGAAAACTAGTTAAATTCTGAGAGTATTTGTCTACTGAAGGTAGCTTGTGCATTGTGAGTGTCACTTAGGATTCCTCTAAAACCCTAACCTTTCACTTTTTTTTAAAAAATCATCATTAGATTAGGAATTCTAGCAGCATTTTACATTATTTTATTAGCTAAAAACTATAAAAGGGTTTATGTGTATTTGCTGCCCCAAACTTGAAAATCTACAGATTGCATGTAAGACCCCCTTGTAGACACAGCTAGAACATATAAACTGAGAGATTCCAAGCAAGCTAAGACCTAGTTGTATTATCCTTGGAGTAGTCTTACCTAGGGTAGGATACGTTTCAAGAGAGGTGTGAAACCAGAAATCAAACATGCATTGTTGCATGCTAAAACACACATCAACAGCACCTTCAATCAGCTTGCTTAGTTCTTTCATGAGTGGCTCTAGCTTGGGGTTTAAAGGTCTCTGCTTTTTCCTTACAGGTTTTGCATTTGGTTCAAGTTTAATGGTATGTTGGGCAATTTTTGGGTCAAAGCCTTTTAAATCAGACTACTCCCAAGCAAAAATGTCATGACATTATTGTCAAAGTGAAACAAAAGATTCTTTATCCTCTTTAGAACAAAGCTTACCAATCTTAAGAAGCTTACCTTTGAAGATTTCCACTTCTTCATAGTGATCTTGCTTGACATGCAAGTTTGTTTTCCCCCTTTTTTAGTTGATCATCAGAACTCAAAATAAACTCCAAAGTCATGAAACCTTTTGGTAACTTATTTATTCTTGGTTGTATGATCTAATCACCATACTACTGATGTAAGTTTTTATGGTTTCCAACTGAAAACTCAACCTATTCAAGCAAAAAACTAAGCACTTGTTCATCACTATCAAATACTTGCCAATGCACATTATTATTAGGTATATATGGTCTAACCACTACTTTCACATGTTGTTGTACCTTATCCTTTTTTATTTCACTTGGGATATCAAATTAAGCCCCTATGGTAGCCAACCTATCAGCATGCTAATTTCAACTTCTTGGTATAGATATCAAGTTGAAAGCATCAAAATCCTCTAAAACATTCCATACCCTATGCTTATATGACTTCAAAAGATCATTTTTTGTTACATGCAAGCCTCTTACCTGGTTTACAACCAATTCATTATCACCAAACACTTGTAGATAGCCTATTTTCCTTTTTCTTGCCCACTCCAAACCCTGTATAAGAGCTTCATATTCAACTATGTTGTTAGTATAGCTAAAAGCAAAATGAAAGGTTGAGTAATACTTTTTACCTTGTGGGGATACAAGCATAGAACCACCAAAAACTCAATTTCTACTTCTCGAACCATCAAAAAACATCTTCTAGACCTCATTTTGTTATTATTCAAGTTGTCCATCCTCTTTTTGCAGGTTAGGAATGGTAGGATCTTGTTGATGAATCACCTAGATACCTAGGCCTACTTGTTGGCCATATGTGTTGTCATTGATGTCAACATAGGATCATACATTGATGCCAACACAACATACACTGATGTCAACACTATCATAAGAGTAAGAGAATGGTCATGATTGGATGCCATGCTCCTAAGAAAGAGAAACCTCATCATTGGAGTTCCTAAAAGTTACATTCCCAATCAAAGCAGAGAATCAAATCAGAGTTGAGTTTGTAGCTTGATCAATATGAATTAGAAGAATCAAGTTGTGTGGCCGATGCTGAGGATGTGTTCCTATTTTGAAGCATCATGTATGATCATCCCTACTAATCCTAAGTTGTATATGGTGATGCAAAGAAGACTTGGCCTCTAGAAGCATGTTGAAGATGGTGTGGGTTCTATGAAGATGTTTCTAGCATGACAATGGAATGCACCGCATTCTTCTAATTTTGAAGCTATGATTTTGTGGTTCAAGAGTTAAGTTGAGTATGATGTAAATATGCTAAATCCTAAGTTTTAGAGTGTTTACTCTTCCACAGTGAAAGATATAAGTGACTGAGTTTCAGTTTAGGCTCTGACAGTGTAGTGTGATGTTGAAAGATAAATGGAATTCTCTGCATTCCTCCACATTTGTAGATATGGCTATACGGTTTTGGATCTATGTTCAAAGGATGGTAAATGTGTTGTTTCTATAGTTCTAGACCATCATTCCCTATGTAGTGAAAGTTATGATTGATAAAGTATTGGTATGTGCTCTGATAGAATGGAGTAGTGTTGAAGACCTACTGGAATGCTCCACATTCCTCTAAAAGTAAATGATTGACCTAGCAATTTTGTGAACATGTTCTTGAATATGCATTTCATGTTTTTTTCCTATTTCAAGCTTCTTGGCAGTCCATAGCTTAGTTTTTCAAACGACAGCATGTTGCAGTGTGTTCCTGATAACATTATGCTTTCAGAGTTAATGATTAAAGGTGTGTGGTGCAATCCTTTGATGTGCAAGTGTGAAGAAGTGTTTGGGGATGTTGTATGAGTCATGTGGACACAACTAGAAGAGCTTCACAAAGATCTCCCTTGTTTCTAATACTGCACAAGGTTTTCTAGTTGATATGATCATTACTCTTTAAGTTTTCATGAGCTTACGTTAAAGATGTCCTATTTTCAAATGAGTAGATTGTGTGGAAGTAATTCGTTGATGTTTGTATCTATGAAGGATGCTTTGTGAAAGGAAGCTAGGTGTGCATAAATCACTTCCTACACTAATCTAATGAGGAGAGGGCTCTACAAATTCAAATTAATCCTTACAACTACAGTAATATGTAACACATAAACAAGATATTGCAGAAATACACATGAAATAGAAAGAAGACAGAAGAAGAGAGAAAGATTTACGGTGGGGAAAACCCTTATTGGGTGAAAAATCCTAGACTCAAAAACCTGCACAATGTATTAACAAATCTGAAATATGTTTACAATACACTTGCAATGCAAGCTTCAATGGTCTTCGACACTCGTGTCTGGAGTCAAACCGATAGCATAACAATACCTGTAAAACCTATGATACCTCTACTCCTCCAAGCACCTATAATATATAAAATACAAGGCAATATTTGATGTGGAGGCAAATTGGATAGGAGAAGATAGACAAGAAAGACAAGGTTCTCTTTCACTCAAAAGCCCAAAAACAAAGGTCTTTTCACAAAAGTGGGAACAATAGTTAGGGACCGTGATTTATTCATGGAAATTTTGTCTAGGCATGTATAGGGACCCATCCCATCCATTGGCAAAGGTAGGTCAAACTCTGAAATGGTACTTCCTTCACAAACCCCCAAAATGGCTTGTAGCCCTCCAAAATGACAACGGTCCTAATAAATTTTTCTATAGGTCTTCAAATACAAATCTTAGGCAATCATTAGATACCCATTATGGCCTTTTATCACATATCCCAAACTTATCATAGGTTGTTTTGGATGGAATATCTCAACCAATAACCCCTGTCAGTGACCTAAATCCCTAATTAGGCCAAAATTACAAAGAGAGTACCTTCAAATGCAAGCCCAAAACTCAACCTAGGGTTTGAACCTTAGAATACATTAAAAAACAAAGGTTTTTGTGGTTTTTAGGCTTCTACTCTCTGCTGTTCCCAAAAATGCATCTTTGGTTCCCTCAATGTGTCTTGAAACATCACCTAACACATGGTTTTGTTAGGTTTCATCAAACAAAACTTCTTCTCCTCAGATCTCCTACAAAAAACTCAACATAAAATGCTAGAACAGACTTATTACAACCCATTCCACTAATCAAAAGTGAATCAAATTAGTGGAATGGCCAAAAATACATAATTCTTGCCAAACCCCTAAGTAAGGGTTTCTAAAAAATAGTTTTCAGAAAAATGAAAATTACTCACACTAAGAAGGGTTTCAAGAAGCCAAACTAGATTCAAATGAATTTTTACTCACCCTAGTTTCATTCCACCACCATAATCTTTCACAATCTAGTCGTACAAAAGTAGGGTACGGACTGTAGCAGCAAAAAAAATTCAGAAAATGCAGATTTTCAGCAACCCTTTTTTGGGAAAACCCTCATAACTTCCTCTAGAAAGTGTGTGGAGACCTCTAACTAGACTCAAATGAAATGTAATACATAGGTAGTTCCAAAAAGTCCAATTTCACCTTCTAATTCATCTATATGTGAAAGTTATGGATGTTATAGGAGAGAAATGCAGAAACTTTTGGAAAATAACAAAAGGACAGCAGAGAATGGCATTTTTATTGCTTGAAACTTCCCCTCTTCATACAATCAACATTGTATGTCTTTAAAAATCCTTCCCCAATCACCTTTTTATGGTTAGAAAGTAGTTTAGGTTGATGGAACTATTTCAACCATTGAATTCCCTTTTGCAACTACTTCTGTGTTTAGGACAACAATTGTCTTGTTTTAACATTGAAACTAATTACAAGTTTCCAACATAATGCATCGATGGTTTATGACTTGACAACACCCTTGAAAAATTCATTAAACTGTTCACATACCTTCCTAACAATTTTACATTCCTTTACAAGGCTTACATCATGAAATATATGACTTTCCTTATATGCCTCAACAAAGGCTTACATAAATGACTTATTGCAAACTGCCTATTACACCTTAAAACTACTCCATCATACCATGACTACAAAAGATATTTGGACCTAGTCCTTATTACATGGATGGTCTTCTAGGACCTTATTGGAATTAACAAGACAAAAATGAACATCAAACCAAATCATGAAGTTGAATGCCTCATGGAGACCACCTTGTGTTAGGTGCTCCTGCACCATACACCCCACCTAGAAAAGAACTCATGCCACATGGGTTGATCCTTTGTCTTTCTCCACCTTTATCCTTTTCTGCCTCATGTCTTCCCCATGATCTCTAGGCTGCAACTTTCTTCCATGGAATTAGAAACTCATGCTTAGTATTGTAGGCTCTACTCACACCTTGCCATGAGTGAGTGCTTGCAACCAAACTGGTGCAGGAGCACCCGCACATGATCAGGATATAGGATAATTGTCCACATGATGACAGGATAGTCTATTTTTAGTATGTTTGACTTCTTCATGTAATAAGGTCCATTGGACCGATGCTATGTATTAGTTCAGCCTAGGAGTATGTGTAGGCAGTTAGAGATCGTGATAAGGTTATCTGAGTTGTCCTCTCTCCCAGCCGCTTGGAAGCTCCCAGCCGCTGGGAAGTGAGTTGGTAGTACTCGAAGGACTTTGCTATATATACCTTCGATCTGTTAGGGTTTAGCATATATTGATATATTGATATTGATAGATGTATTGGTGTTGTGTTGAGTTGAGATTCAGGAGAGCAGTTCAGACATTGTGAAGCTGTATTCAGAACTTTTGAATTTCATTTGAATAAGATCTCATCATTTGCAGTATCTGAGTTTATCAGTTGTATCTGTTTTGATTTCTTTTCTGTTTTGCAAGTTGATGGATACTTTCAACCCTTCCACCGGTTGATCCTGCGCATCGGTGGAATGGTCCTATATTATAGCTTAGTTTACATTTGGGTTTTCTGTTTATGCATTGCATTGTTCAAGAGATCAGTTAGGAGCATGCTGTGAATCAGCCTAGTATCCTCATGTGCTAGGTATAGAAAGATAAGCTGTTAGATTTTGGTTTGAAGGTGATCCGGCCCGGTCGTCATATTGTCTTTGTGTAATAGAGCGGTTCTGAGTGTTTACATGCAGTGGACGGATATACAGGAGTCTGCATGTGTGTTTCTAGTCGGAACGAGCCGCATCGTCATCTGCGAATGCATCGCCATCAGGATCGGGTCATGAAACTGCTGAAATTTGCATGTTGCAAGTGCATCAGGATGTTTTAAGTCGGATATATACTCAGTGTATATATCGCTGTCAGGATCATCTCTCGGGGGTGCCCATCATCCGCATATCGCTAGCAGATGCGGGAGTGAAAGTTCATTTTTTTGACTTAGTGTTGAAGAGGTCATTAGGATATTGTGTGACGTCATCGTCATCAGGATATTGAGATATCACTCTATGCATGTTGATCCTGTTGTCGCTAAGTGCTTAGGTATCGGCGTAGGCTCTCGGCAGAAAGTTGTGTTAACATCATCAGGAGGTCTCGAGGGAACCGGATAAATCATATTATGATGCTGTTGCTTGTGTCGTCGGCTAGCGGAGCATCGAAGGGAAACTGCTGAAGTGGTCGTCATCAGGATATTTGGAGCAACCAGATATTTGATATCCTGCTGACGAAGGTGGTGTCGCATATCATGATGATGCCGCTAGTGTTTGGCGCCCGATGAACAGTGCAACAGGAGGATGTTTGCGCCCGTTGTGTATCATGATGATGATGATAGGCGACAGGCGGAGGAGGTGAACAGTAGTCGGCAGGAGGATAATTGTAATCGTCTGAAATATGATGATGCTGTTGGTGTTTATAGGAAATATGATGATGATGCTGAGCCGATAGGGATTTTTATCATGCTGTTTGTATATTTGGCTCCTCCTTCCTGTTAGTTAGCTCCCGTTGCGTTTCACTCTGCATCATAGTGGTATCAGAGCAAAGGTTAGGATCTTCTGGAAAAGATAAGCAGGATGTCAGACGAAGAAGGAACATCAGAGGTTCCAGCAAGGATGACCAACACTGAGTTACAGTTCTGGTGAAGAAACAGATTGCAGAAAGCAAGGCCGTGAAGGCTCAGAATCAGGAGTTGAAAGATGAGTTAGCAAAGTTGAGGAGCAGAGTAGGTTCTGGTAAAGAAGAAGATAGGGAAGAAGAAGAGATCCCTAATTGGAGCGAGGAGGTTGTTCCTGCAGACCAGAGACCACTGTTGAACGCCCTCAAGGCCATGGAGAGGAGAACCATGGATGTGAAACTGGATTTGCCAGTGTTTACAGGCAAGATGGACCCTGATTTAGTGATGGAGTGGATAGATTGTTTGAACAATTTCTTTGTAACAGAGGAGATACCATAACAACAGAGAGTGAAGATAGCACAGTCAAAGATGAAAGAAGCTGCCTTGACATGGTGGAATTTTGTTCAAGATGATAGAGTATAGGAAGGAAAACGTAGAGTTGTCACATGGAAGAAGATGATGGCATTAGTAAAAGAAGCTTATATTCCATTGGATTACAGTATCCAATTACACAAGAGGAAGCAAAACCTGAAGCAGAAGGAGCTAGATGTCAGCTCATATACAGAAGAATTCATGAAACTCTGTATGAAGACAAAGGTAAAAGAAAGTGAGGAAGAGAAGGTAGCCAGATACCTTAATGGATTGAGGTTTAATATTCAGGAAGATCTTAGTCTGCATAACCCAGATACAGTGCAGAAAAGCTTTCAGTTGGCATTGAAAGTGGAAGAAAAGTTGAAGAGAAAACAAGAACAAAACAATAGAGGAAGAGGAAGACAACAAAGAGGTGGAAGAGGTCCTTTTAGAGGCAGAGGACATGGACAGGGATATCAAGGAGAATCCAGTCATGACAATAGTAAGGGCAACAATAGTCAGAATCAGAGAGAGAATTACAGTCAGCAAGGAAACTTCAGAGGTAGAAGACCTTTCAGAGGAAGATCCCAGGGCAGAGGATCCATCAGATGTTACAACTGTAACAAAGAAGGCCATATAGCCAGCAGATGTCCAGACAAGGCCACAAGTTCAACAGGAGAAAGGAGAACAAATCTGGTCCAAGAACCTGATAATCAAAGTAGGACAAGCTCTAATGATTTCCAGAGCGTGAATGCTCCTGATAATTGTGGATATCCAGAAAGTGGAGAGTCTCTGATGATGAGAAGAACAGTGACTACCATGAAGGTACCTGACAAAGAAGCCCCTCAGAGAAAGTCTCTTTTCAGAACCATTTGCAAAGCAGGAGGTAAGGCCTGTAAAGTTTTGATTGATTCTGGTTCTACTGAAAACTTTGTGTCTGAAGAAATGGTGATAAAGCTTAAGCTTAGGAGATTGCCTCACCCATCCCCATATAAAGTCTCATGGCTTACCAAAGGTCAGCAGACAACTGTAGAAGAGCAGGCTTGGGTAGAATTTCAGATTGGTGGATATAAGGATAAGTTGTTGTTTGATATTACCAAGATGGATGCTTGCAATCTTTTGTTTGGTAGACCATGGCAGTATGATTTGAAGGCACAGCATGATGGTGTTAGAAACACCTATAAAATCACGAAAGATGGTAAGGATGTCACGTTATTCCCATTGAAGGAGAAAGAGGAGAAGTCTAAAGGAAAAGAGGTGAAGGTCATGCTGATGGAAGGCAAACAGTTCATGAAAGAAGTAGCAGCAGAAGGTGCAGTTGCATATGCCCTAATCCCATGTATGAGTGTGAATAAAGAACAGCAGCAAGCAGTCAAGAAAGAGAAAAAGCCAAGGTTGATAGACCCAGCTATCCAAGAGCTATTGGATAAGTACAAAGGTGTCATCTCAGAGGGAATGCCAAGATCCCTACCACCTGTCAGAGATATCAGTCATTGCATAGACTTAATTCCAGGGTCAACACTTCCAAACAAAGCAGTCTATAAGCTTACTCTAGAACAGAATGCAGAAGTAGCCAGACAGATTGAAGAATTGATGGATTCAGGTCTGATTGGGAAGAGTTTGAGTCCATGTGCAGTACCAGCTGTACTAGCACCAAAGAAGGAAGGCACTTGGAGGCTTTGCACAGATTCCAGAGCCATCAACAAGATCACAATCAGGTATAGGTTTCCAATCCCTAGAATAGAGGATTTACTTGATTGTTTGGGAAGTGCTAAGTACTTTACAAAAATAGATTTGAAGAGTGGATACCATCAGATCAGGATTAGACCAGGTGATGAGTGGAAGACAGCATTCAAAACAAATGAAGGGTTATATGAATGGAAGGTTATGCCTTTTGGTTTATCTAATGCACCTAGTACTTTCATGAGGTTGATGAATGAGGTTCTAAAAGAATTCATTGGTAAGTTTGTCATAGTATATTTAGATGACATTCTGATTTTCAGTAACACCAAAGAAGAACATCTCCGACATATAGATTTGGTTCTTAAGAGGTTACATGAAGAGCAGCTGATGATAAATTTAGACAAGTGCTTGTTCATGCAAAAGGAGATCACATATTTGGGTTTTGTCATTTCACAAGGAAAGCTACAGATGGATAAGGAGAAGGTGAGTGCCATATTGAATTGGCCAACTCCACAGACTATGAATGATGTTAGAAGTTTCCATGGGTTAGCAACCTTCTACAGAAAGTTTATAAGAGGGTTTAGTCATATTTGTGCACCCATGCTGGATACCATCAAAGGAGGACAGAAGTGCAGGTTTGTTTGGACTCAAGGAGCAGATGCTTCTTTTGAAACACTGAAGAGGAAGGTGGCACAGCAGCCAGTCCTTGCACTTCCAGATTTTAACAAAATCTTTCAGGTAGAATGTGATGCCAGTCACATGGCCATTGGAGCAGTACTCAGCCAAGAAGGTAGACCAATTGCATTTTTCAGTGAGAAGCTCAATGATGCTAAGAAAAGATATTCATCATATGATCTAGAAATGTATGCTTTAGTTCAGTCCCTCAAGAAATGGAGGCATTACCTGATGCCCAAGGAATTCATAGTATTCACAGATAACCAGGCTCTGAGTTTCATAAACAGCCAGGAAAAGCTGAACCACAGACATATGAAATTGGTAGAAACCTTACAGGCTTTCACTTTTACATTGAAGCATAAGAAAGGGGTCAGGAACAAAGCTGCAGATGCTTTGAGCAGGAGAGTTCTCACAGTCAATTAGATTCAGTTAGAGAGTGTTGGTATTGATTCACTCAAGACCATGTATGAGTCTGATGAAGATTTTGGAGAAATATATCAGGTATGTACTTCTTTTGGGGAGAAATACCATGCTGAGTTCTCTGAATTTCTGATCCAGGATGGATTGCTATTCAAGGGTGGACAGTTGTGTATCCCAAGGTGTTCTATGAGGTTAAATATAATCAAGGAGAAACATTGTGGAGCTATGGCAGGTCATTTTGGTCTAGATAAGACTCTTGATCTGGTCAGAAGGCATTACTTTTGGCCTAAGCTGCAGTCAGATGTCAGAAAATTTGTAGAGACATGTGTGATATGTCAGAAAGCTAAAGGCAGGTCAACCAATGCAGGTTTATATCAGCCCTTACCCATTCCTTCCAGACCATGGGAAAGCATCAGTATGGATTTTGTCTTGGGTTTACCAAGGACAAGGAGAGGATTTGACAGTGTTTTTGTTGTAGTGGATAGATTCAGTAAAATGGCACATTTCTTGCCATGCAAAACCACTGCGGATGCTTCATACATTGCAGAGTTATTCTTCAGGGAAATTGTCAGAATCCATGGATTGCCTTTGAGCATAGTTTCAGACAGGGATGTGAAGTTTATTGGTCACTTCTGGAGAACCCTTTGGAGGAAACTGGGAACCAATTTGTCTTTTTCCTCTGCATATCATCCTCAAATGGATGGACAGACTGAAGTAGTGAACCGTTCCTTGGGGAATTTGCTTAGATGCTTGACAAAACAACATGGAGAGAAGTGGGACAATATTCTATCTCAAGCTGAGTTTTCATATAATGATACTGTCAATAGGAGCACAGGGAAATCGCCTTTTCAGGTAGTTTATGGCATGCATCCCAGAGGAATTTTGGAGTTGAGAGATCTACCTACAGTAGATCCTGTTAGTGCAGAAGGAGATGCTTTTGCTGAAGCCATCAAAGAGGTTCATGATCAGGTCAAGACCCAACTCCAGCAAACTACCTTAAAGTATAAGGAATATGCTGATAAGAAGAATAAGGATGTCCAATTTGATGTTGGAGATTTGGTATGGGTTCACTTGAAGAAAGACAGGCTTCCTAAGGGAAAGTATACTAAGCTCATGCAAAAGAAAGTTGGACCATGTCAGATTTTGCTCAAGCATGGACAGAATGCTTATGAGATCCAACTCCCACCTGATCTTGGTTTGTCTCCTATCTTCAATGTATGTGATTTAACTCCATACAAGGCTAATCCAGATGTAGATCAGGATATCCTACCGGATACAGTTGCTGAAGACATTCCCCAACATGATCCTCCACAATTACAGAAGGTTTTGGACACCAGAGTGGTCAAACAGACCAGGAACAAACAATACTTGGAGTATTTAGTCTCTTGGAAGGGACAGCCGAATTCTGAAGCAGTATGGATGACTGAAGATCAGATACAGAAACATGGTGCAGACCTTGATACTCTCATCTCAAGTGGACTTGAGATTTCTTCTTCTGGGGAGTATGGTGCAGGAGCACCCGCACATGATCAGGATATAGGATAATTGTCCGCATGATGACAGGATAGTCTATTTTTAGTATGTTTGACTTCTTCATGTAATAAGGTCCATTGGACCGATGCTATGTATTAGTTCAGCCTAGGAGTATGTGTAGGCAGTTAGAGATCGTGATAAGGTTATCTGAGCTGTCCTCTCTCCCAGCCGCTTGGAAGCTCCCAGCCGCTGGGAAGTGAGTTGGTAGTACTCGAAGGACTTTGCTATATATACCTTCGATCTGTTAGGGTTTAGCATATATTGATATATTGATATTGATAGATGTATTGGTGTTGTGTTGAGTTGAGATTCAGGAGAGCAGTTCAGACATTGTGAAGCTGTATTTAGAACTTTTGAATTTCATTTGAATAAGATCTCATCATTTGCAGTATCTGAGTTTATCAGTTGTATCTGTTTTGATTTCTTTTCTGTTTTGCAAGTTGATGGATACTTTCAACCCTTCCACCGGTTGATCCTACGCATCGGTGGAATGGTCCTGTATTATAGCTTAGTTTACATTTGGGTTTTCTGTTTATGCATTTCATTGTTCAAGAGATCAGTTAGGAGCATGCTTTGAATCAGCCTAGCATCCTCATGTGCTAGGTATAGAAAGATAAGCTGTTAGATTTTGGTTTGAAGGTGATCCGGCCCGGTCGTCATATTGTCTTTGTGTAATAGAGCAGTTCTGAGTGTTTACATGCAGTGGATGGATATACAGGAGTCTGCATGTGCGTTTCCAGTCAGAACGAGCCGCATCGTCATCTACGAATGCATCGCCATCAGGATCGGGTCATGAAACTGCTGAAATTTGCATGTTGCAAGTGCATCAGGATGTTTTAAGTTAGATATATACTCAGTGTATATATCACTGTCAGGATCATCTCTTGGGGGTGCCCATCATCCGCATATCGCTAGCAGATGCGGGAGTGAAAGTTCATTTTTTTGACTTAGTGTTGAAGAGGTCATCAGGATATTGTGTGACGTCATCGTCATCAGGATATTGAGATATCACTCTATGCATGTTGATCCTGTTGTCGCTAAGTGCTTAGGTATCGGCGTAGGCTCTCGGCAGAAAGTTGTGTTAACATCATCAGGAGGTCTCGAGGGAACCGGATAAATCATATTATGATGCTGTTGCTTGTGTCGTCGGCTAGCGGAGCATCGAAGGGAAACTGCTGAAGTGGTCGTCATCAGGATATTTGGAGCAACCGGATATTTGATATCCTGCTAACAAAGGTGGTGTCGCATATCATGATGATGCCGCTAGTGTTTGGCGCCCGATGAACAGTGCAACAGGAGGATGTTTGCGCCTGTTGTGTATCATGATGATGATTATAGGCGACAGGCGGAGGAGGTGAACAGTAGTCGGCATGAGGATAATTGTAATCGTCCAAAATATGATGATGCTGTTGGTGTTTATAGGAAATATGATGATGATGCTGAGCCGATAGGGATTTTTATCATGCTGTTTGTATATTTGGCTCCTCCTTCCTGTTAGTTAGCTCCCGTTGCGTTTCACTCTGCATCACAAACCTATATTTTGTTTGCCATTCTTTCTTATTGTTATCTCTACCTAAACACCTGCATTCAAAACCTTGGTTGATACTTCTTGTACTTCTTCTATGGTAGAGTATGATTGTCTTTCAACTCCTATTGGCTCTAGACGACAAACAATGGTCCCTACTATGATAGCATCTCCTTCTTTTTAACCACCTTGTGGCTACTTGCAGACTTGCTCTTTGACCTTCTTCTAATCCATCTCAGACATCACCATCTAATCTCCATCATTCAAAACTAAAACCACCTTCAAAATTTGGTCTTTGACAACCCCACTCCTTGAGGTATCCTCAACTTTACTTGTCTCTTCTTCACTGATCTTCACAAACTCTTTCTTACCCACCACGGTGACCTTGGCTGCCTTCTTTGCTTCAGCATCCTCTTGCAATGGTGTCATCAAAAAAGCCTTCCCATCCTTCTGATGGTGTATGTGTTAGCACATCCATCATATAATGATTGCCTATCAAATTGTCATGGCCTACCTAAAAGTAGGTGACAACATTCCATGGGCAAAATGTCACATAAAACCCTATCCTTATATTCTCCAATCTGAAAAATCAACATATGCTTGTTCATCTACCAAAAGTGATTGACTATCACTTACCTAAGATGATTTGTAAGGAGTTTGATGAGGAATCCTTTCTAGGTTCAATTTATCCACCATTTCCCTAGACACCATATTATCTGTTGAACTAGAATCTATTACTACCTTGCATATTTTACCTTTGATTTTGCAATTGGTCTTGAAAAGTGCTCTCCTTTGTATCATCTCCTTGGATGTCTTCAAGAGTGTTCTCCTTAGCATCAATGCTTCTCCATTTTGAATTGGGTTTGCACTCCCAATTGGAGAGTTAACACTTTCATCTACCTCCTCTTCTTGTACATATTGAACCCTCTGTTCATTCCTCCTTTCACTACCACCAGATGTAGAACTTTGTTTTGTTGGACACTTGTATGCTGTATGACCAATCTCATTTCAATGATAATATCTCCTAGTGAAAACATTAGAACCTCTACCTCCACCTCTTGTGCCTCTAATTCCCCCTCTAAAATCAAAAGCTTGGCCCTTACCTCTGCTTGTGTCTCCTTGGTCTTCTTGGGACTGATTTTTGTATTCAATACTGTCCCTACCTCTAAAATTTCTGCCACCTCTTCCTCTACCTTGTTGCTCACCTTTCCTCTTCAACTTCTCTTCAGACCTTAATGCCACTTGAAAGCACTTCTCCATAGTTTTAGGGGTCAATAAACTAATTTCATCTTGGATATTGAACCTCAAACCATTTAGATACCTTGCCACCTTAGCTTTTTCATCCTCCATGTACCCACAATCAAGAGTATATTTGTGAAACTCCTCGGTGTAAGTAGCCACATCCAAATCTCTTTGTTTGAGATTTTGCATCCTCTTGTAGATCTGCACCTCATAGTCTGATGGAAGGAAATTGGGACTTGATCCTCTCCAACATTCTGCTCCATGAAAAGATCATACTCTTTCCATTCTTTACCCTCTCTCCTTGGGTGTAATTCCACCATGTTAGGGCATCACCTTTGAGTTTAGTTTTTGCAAACTTAACCCTCTTAGTTTTAGGAAGTTATTTGTATTCAAAGTAGTTTTTTAGAGCGTCAATCCACTCCATGAATTCATCAGCATTCATCTTCCCACTAAACATGGGAATCTCTATCCGAGCCTCCGAAGAATCCTTGCCAATTGCCTTGATGGCTTCAAGGAAATGCCTTTGATTAGCCGGTACTTCTACATCTTCTTGTTCTTGTTCTTCTTCCTCTTTCTCTTCCTCTTCATCTAAACCTTCATCTATCCTCTTCCCTATCCTCAATGCCTTCAACTCTACTTGGAGTGCTTCCTTGACTCCAGTTTTGATCTTCTCTTCCATCTCCTTGAACTTCTTGACCACTTCAGTGGTCATCCCCTTTGGAGGCATATTGTTAGCCTCTCCTTCACTCTCCTCTGCTGACATATACCAGGCCAACAATAGAACCTTTTATGGCTCTGATACCACTATGATGTGGAGGCAAGTTGGATAGGAGAAGATAGACAAGAAAGACAAGGTTCTCTTTCACTCAAAAGCCCAAAAACAAAGGTCTTTTCACAAAAGTGGGAACAACAGTTAGGAACCTTGATTTCTTCATGGAAATAGTGTCTAGGAATATATAGGGACCCATCCCATCCATTGGCAAAGGCAACTCAAGCTCTGAAATGGTACTTCCTTCAAAAACCCCCAAAATGGCTTGTAGCCCTCCAAAATGACAACAGTCCTAATAACTTTTTTGATAGGTCTTTAAATTCAAATGTTAGACAATCATTAGATACCCATTATGTCCTTCTATCACATATCCCAAACTTAGCATAGGTTGTTTTGGATGGAATATCTCAACCATTAACCCCTATCAGTGACCTAAAGCCCTAATTAGGCCAAAATTACAAAGAGAGTACCTTCAAATGCAAGCCCAAAACTCAAACTAGGGTTTGAACACTTAGAATGCATGCCAAAACAAAGGATTTTGTGGGTTTTAGGCTTCTAATCTATGCTATTCCCAAAATGCATCTTTGGTTCCTTCAATGTGTCTTGAAACATCACCAGCATATGGTTTTGTTAGGTTTCATCAAACAAAACTTCTTCTCCTCAGATATCCTACAAAAAAACTCAACATAACATGCTATAATAGACTTATTACAACCCATTCCACTAATCAAAAGTGAATCAAATCAGTGGAATGGCCAAAAATAGATAATTCTTGCCAAACCCCTAGGTAAGGGTTTCTAAAAACTAGTTTTCAGAAAAATGAAAATTACTCACACTCAGAAGGATTTCAAGAAGACAAACTAGATGTAAATGAATTTTTACTCACCCTAGTTTCATGTCACCACCATAATCTTTCACAATCTGGCCATACAAAAACAGGGTACGGACTGTAGTAGCAAAAAAAACTCAGAAAATGCAGATTTTCAGCAACCCATTTTTGGGAAAACACTCATAACTTCCTCTAGATAGTGTGTGGAGACCTATAACTAGATTAAAATAAAATTTAAGACATATAAATTTCCAAAAATTTCAACCTCACCTTCTAATTCATCCGTATGTGAAAGTTATGGATGTTATAGCAGAAAAAATGTAGAAAATTCTAGAAAATAACAAAAGGACAGCAAAGAATGGCATTTTTATTGCTTGAAACTTCTCCTCTTCATACAATCAACATTGTAGGGATTTAAAAATATTTCCCCAATCACCTTTTTATGGTTAGAAAGTAGTTTAGGTTAATGGAACTATTTCAACCATCGAATTCCCTTTTGCAACTACTTCTGTGTTTAGGACAACAATTGTCATGTTTTAACATTTAAACTAATTACAAGTTTCCAACATAATGCATTGATGGTTTATGAATTGCCAACACCCTTGAAAAAGTCATTAAACCTTTGACATACCTTCATAACAATTTGACATGCCTTTACAAGGCTTACATCATGAAAATATGACTGTCCTTATATGCCTCAACAAAGGCTTACATAAATGACTTATTGCAAACTGCCTATTACACCTTAAAACTACTCCATCATACCATGACAAAAATAGATATTTGTACATAGTCCTTATTAAATGGATGGTCTTCTAGGGCCTTATTGGAATTACCAAGACAAAAATGAACATCAAACCAAATCATGAAGTTGAATGCCTCATGGAGGCCACCTTGTGTTAGGTGCTCCTGCACCAACATTGGACGTTTCTTGGGATGGGCATCCAACATGGCTTCATAGACCAAAACAAACACCTAAGGACACTTGGTCAACATTGTAGAATGTGCCTAACATTTGTCCATAGCTTCCATCCCAAAGAGGTCACCTATTTCCAAAATGGTCTATGACAGATGCTCTTACGACACTTACGACCATCATAGAATCTGTCATAGCGGTTACAACTTACAGCTGTAAGAGAATATATCATACAAGGGCTTTAAATAACATATTATCTTACAACATGTCATAGTCCATCTTAGGGTACCCAAATATGTGTTTTAAAAAGATGCTTCATGACACATGTCTTCATCTGTCTTACAACCTTCTATTTCTGACTCTTACATGTCATAGCTTCTATCATAGGAATCTATCATAACTGTTTTGGTCAAGATTCACTTACACAACATGGAAGATGCCGACACATGGCAAAATTCTCCTACCACAAAGTGGGATGCCTATCTCCTCATGTGAGGACAAAATTAGAAGTTGTCATATTCCATGTAGGATTGACACAAAACCATGCCACATCCCATAATATGACAATATAGAATTTAGAAATATTTACAACATAACAATTAAATAATAAAAACAAACATTAATAATGCAAGGAATTACCAAGGTTGAGACACCTTAATTCCCAACATTCTCCCACTTGTTGAACACCTTGGAAGAGCCAATAGAATAACATGATTTAACTTCTATAGGCTAAGAGGCCCATAGACTTTGAACACCATTTGAACTTCTCTGTGCTCACTGACTTTGTCAATGCATCTGCAACATTCTTTGAGGTATCTACCTTCTCCAAATTTACCTTCCCATCCTCTACCATGTCTCGTATGAAGTGAAACTTAACATCAATATGCTTTGTTTTGGCATGGAAAGTTAGATTCTTTGCAAGGTAAATTGCACTCTGACTGTCACAACTGATTCTGATCTGACCTATATCAACACCAATATCTGAACACAATCTCTTAAGCCAAATGGCTTCCTTACAAGGATGAGTTGGTGCCATATACCCAGCTTCTATTATGGACAAAGCAACCATAGGTTGTCACTTACTTATCCAACTAATAGCACCACCAAATAGTGTAAACACATAAGCACTGGTCGATCTCCTGCTATCAATGTCACCTACCCAATCTGAATCCACAAATCCATGAATATCAATAGAATGCAGAGGTCTTGTAACATTACCATTATAACATATGGAATACTCAGAAGTACCCCTCAAATATCTGAACACTCACTTAATTGCATCCCAATGAACCCATCCAGGATTAGCCATAAATCGACTAAGGACTCCCACTGCTTGGGCAATGTCTAGTCTTGTGCAGACCATAGCATACATCAAATTGCCAACAAAACTAACATAAGGTACTCTGCTCATGTCCTCCACCTCACTAGGACATCTTAGACAATCCTCAATAGATAACTTTGTCCCTAAAGAAATAGGAACACACAATAATATAAAATCTACCATGTTGAACCTATCTAACATGGTCTTCACATACTTACTCTAGCTTAACCAAAGTTTTCTGTTAGCTCTCTCTCTTCTGATTTCCATTCCTAGAATGTACCTGGCCAACCCTAAATCTTTCATTTCAAACTATGTTGACAACTAGGATTTGAAATTAAAAATCATGTTCTTACCCTTCCCAATGAGCAACATATCATCAACATACAATGCAACAATGAGAATATGATCACCATCAAACTTAAAGTACACAGTGATCTATTTTCAATCTCAAAAATCTAATTGAAAACACAAAGGCATGAAAATTCAAGTACCACCTCCTAGGAGACTGATTCAAACCATAAAAAGACTTATTTAATTTGCAAACCAAATTTTCTTTACTTTTCACCATGTAATGCTCTAGCTATGACATGTAGATTTCTTCCTCAAAATCACCATGAAGGAAAGTTGTCTTCACATCCATCTGTTCTAACTCTAAGTCATAAGCTACTGTGAGAGACAATAGGAATCAAATGGATGTCAACTTTGCAATGGGAGAGAAGATCTCACCATAATCTATACCCTCCACTTGTGAATACCCCTTCACAACCAATCTAGTCTTATACTTCTCAACACTGTCATCTACAACAATTTTCTTCTTGAACACCCATTTGTATCCAATAGGTTTCCTTCCAGGAGGCAAAGGCACCAAGTCCCAAGTTTGATTCTTTTCCAAAGAAACCATTTCATCCTCCATGGGCTCCTTCCAGGAACTTGCATCTTTCATGTCCAAAGCCTCTGATATAGTTCTAGGTTCAACACTGTTAGTGAGTAAAGCATAAGCACAACTAGAATCAAGTAATGTAAAACCAAACCTTTTAGGTTTGTTTCTTATCCATGTAGACCTCCTCAAGGGCTGAGGTTGAGGTTTAGCTTCTTCATCTGAGCTTTTAGAGCTGCCAGAGCTCTCCTCATCATCAGGTCCAACATTGTCTTTTTATTTAGTCTTCTTAGGGGTATCTGGAAACTGAACAACATCCTCTTTATTTTCTTTTTCTTCTAGCTGTAAAACAGTGGAAGAAGATGTAAGCTCTCTGAAGATGACACTTCTGCTATACAACACTTTTTTAGCCATAGGATCCCAAAGCTTGTATCCTTTCACACCGACACTATAGCCAATGAAGATACATTTAACCACCTTGTTCTCCAATTTTGACCACTTTCCCCTAGGCACATGTGCATATGCCTCACAACCAAAAACATGAAGATGCCTTATTGAAGGCTTTCTACCAGACCACACCTCCATGGATGTCTTTCCAACAAGAGCTGATGTAGGAGATCTATTTACCAGATAGCAAGTAATGGCAATAGCTTCAGCCTAAAACTTTTGTTCTAGGCTAGCTCCACTAAGCATACGTCTAGCCTTCTCCATTAGTGTCCTGTTCATCCACTTTGCAACTCTATTTTGCTGTGCAGTGTATGGAGTTGTATTTTGTCTTTCAATCCCAAGTTTGGTGTAATATTTATTGAATTCTATAGAACAGAACTCACCACCATTGTCAGTTCTGAAACATTTAATCTTTTTACCAGTTTGATTTTCAGCAAAGGCCTTAAACTCCTTAAACTTACTATAGACTTTAGATTTTCTTCTGAGAAAATAAATCTATGTCCTTCTACTATAATAATCTATAAAATATACAAAATATACAAACTTTGATATCAAAGGAACATTAACAGGACCAAACACATCATAATGAATAAGGTCCAATAAACCAGAAGACTTGTGAGAACTCGAGTAAAACTGAACATGGTTTTGTTTTCCATAAATGCAATGTTCGTAAAAGTCAAAATCAATATTACAATCATCTAACTCCTCAATGAGGTTCTTATTTTTTAGGGTATGCAAACCCTTCTAACCAATGTGGCCAAATCTCCTATGTCGTAACATTGTCTTTTCAACAGGAAGTTTAACTTCCAATGCACGATTACAACCATCAGAAGTAGAAATAATAGATTTCTTCACTGCTAATTTAGATGGTGGGGATGAAGTGACTACTACCCTCTTCTTTGAGTCAGAAGAACTATTGCATTGTGTAATATATGCCTCCAGTTGAAATAGAGTACGTCTCCTAGTACCCTTAGCAAGCACCATAGCTCCTCTAGTCATCTTGCATCCTTCTTTCAAAAAGACAACTTACACACCTGCATCATTCAACATACTTATAGAAAGTAGGTTCCGTGCTAAGCCTGGGATGTGCATAACCCTAGAGATCCCCTTCAGTCATCCATCAGGGAATCGGATAGAGACTCTTCCATAACCAACAATCTTCTGATAAGAATCATCACCAAATACACCTTTCCACCATCGAACTCCTCATACTTGGTAAACCAGTCTCGATGTTAGGTCATGTGGAATGATGCACCAGAGTTAATTAACCACAGATCATCAAATGTGTGGGTTGCTAGGGTTGTAATGAAATCATCACTAGCTTCTTGTGACTTGTCAGAATCTGAATCAGGAGATTTCTTTTTCTTCTTCTTCTCCTCCTTGCATTCCTTTCAGAAATGTCCAGTTTTCCCACAGTTCTAACAAAGATCCTTAGACTTTAAAGGAGATTTGGATCTCCCACGGGATTTGGATCTACCCTTCTCATCTTTCTTTTCCTTTTTTTCCCTTTCTCCTTGGGTCTTCCATGAACTACAAGAGCCTCTTTGACTTCTACAGAAGACTTTCTCTACATCTCTTTGGAAAACAACAAAGATACTACTTATTCCATTTTGAATGTGGATGTGGTGCTTCCAATAGCCATGACAAGATGATCCCACAAGTCCGGTAAAGAACAAAGAAAGGTCATACAATGATCGTCCTCCTCCATCTTCACACCAATGGATGTCAATTGTGTAATGAGCATGTTAAAGGCATTCATATGCTCAGCAATGGATCCTCCTTCCTCCATTGGAAGAGAATACAACTTCTTTCTCAGGAAAAGTTTGTTCACCAGGGATTTAGCTTGATAAACATCTCCCAACTTCTTCCAAAGGTCTTTTGTGCTCTTCTCCTCATCTACATTAAATAGGATAGAATCAGATAAACTAAGTCTTATGAGACCCTTAGCCTTCCGATCCTTTAGATCCCAATAATCTTGTGACATTACAGTTGGTTTTACACTGGATACAATTTCCCATAGGTCTCAGTCTACGAGCATGTATTCCATCTTGAGCTTCCACAGCTTGAAATTTGTGCCATTGAATTTCTCCACCTCTATCCTTCCATATGTTCTTGCCATCTCCTTGTTGAAATAAGATTCAGAATACTCTGCACAGGCTCCCACTCAACTTAAGATCAGCTCAAAAAATTGCTACCCAACAACTAGGACCAAAGGTGATCAAGCTCTGATACCAACTGAAAGGAAGCTAGGTGTGCAGAAATCACTTCCTACACTAATCTAATGAAGAGAGGACTATGCAAATTAAAATTAATCCTTACAACTATAGCAATATGTAACACATAAACAAGATATTGCAACAATACACATGAACTAGAAAGAAGACAAGAGAAGAGAGACAAAGATTTACGATGGGGAAAACCCTTATTAGGTGAAAAACCCCACACTCAGAAACCTGCACAATATATTAACAAATCTGAAATATGTTTACAATACACTTGCAATACAAGCTTCAGTGGTCTTTGACACTTGTGTCTAGAGTCAAAATGATAGCATAACAGTACCTGTAAAACTTGTGATACCTCTAATCCTCCAAAGTATATTTTTATATAGAAAATAAAAGGCAATATTGGACCTTTCTTGGGATGGGCGTCCAACTTGTCTTCATGGACCAAAACCCATGCCTAAGGACACTTGGTCAACATTGTAGAATGTGCATGACACTTTTCCATAGCTCCCATCACAAAGAGGTCACCTATTTCCAAAATGGGCTATGATAGATGCTCTTATGACACTTACGACCGTCATAGAATCTGTCATAGTGGTTACAACTTATAGCTGTAAGAGAATCTATCATACATATGCTATAAATAGCATATTCTCTTACAACATATCAGAGTCCAACTTGGGGCACCCAAATATGTCTTTTTCAAACTTGCTTCGTGACACATGTCTTCACCTATCTTACAACCTTCTATTTTTGACTCTTACATGTCATAGATTCTGTCATAGGAATCTGTCATAACTGTTTCGGTCAAGATTCACTTACACAACATAGAAGGTGCCAACACATGGGAAAATGCTCATACCACAAAGTGGGATGCCTATCTCCTCATGTGAGGACAAAATTAGAAGTTGTCATATTCCATGTAGGATTGACGCATCACCATGCCACATCCCACAATATGACAATATGGAATTTACAAATATTTAAAACATAGGCAATTAAATAATAAATACAAACATTAATAATGCAAGGAATTACCAAGGTTGAGACACCTTAATTCCCAAAATTCTCCCACTTTTCAAACACCTTGTAAGAGCCAATAGAATAACATGATTTAACTACTATAGGCTGAGATGCCTATAGACTCTGAACACCATCTGAACTTCTCTGTGCTCACTAGCTTCTTCAATGCATCTGCAACATTCTTTGAGGTATCTACCTCCTCCAAATTTACCTTCCCATCCTCTACCATGTCTCACATGAAGTGAAATTGAACATCAATATGCTTTGTTCTAGCATGGAAAGTTGATTCTTTGCAAACAAAATTGTACTCTAACCATCACAACTGATCGTGATCTGACCTGCATCAACACCAATTTCTGAACACAATCTCTTAAGCCAAATGTCTTCCTTACAAGCATGAGTTTCTGCCATATACTTAGCTTCTTTCATGGACAAAGCAACAACAGGTTGTCTCTTACTCATCCAACTAATAGCAACACCAAATAGTGTAAACACATAAGCACTAGTGGATCTCCTGCTATCAATGTCACCTACCCAATTTGAATCCAAAAATCCATGAATATCAACAGAATACAGAGGTCCTGTAACATTACCATGATAACATATGGAATACTAGGAAGTACCCCTCAAATATTTGAACACTTGCTTAACTGCATCCCAGTGAACCCATCTAGGATTAGCCATAAATCGACTAAGGACTCCTACTACTGGGGCAATGTCTAGTCTTATGCAGACCATAGAATACGTCAAACTGCCAACAACACTAGCATAAGGTACTCTGCTCATGTCCTCCACCTCACTAGGAGATTTTGGACAATCCTCAATACATAACTTTGTCCCAAAAGAAATAGGAACACACAATGATCTACAATCTGCCATGTTGAACCTATCCAACATGGTCTTCACATACTTACTCTAGCTTAACCAAAGTTTTCTATTAGCTCTATCTCTTCTGATTTCCATTCCAAGAATGTACTTGGTTGCCCATAAATCTTTCATTTCAAACTATGCTGACAATTAACATTTGAAATTAGAACTCATATTCTTACCCTTCCCAATGAGCAACATATCATCAACATACAATGCAATAATAAGAATATGATCATCATCAAACTTAAGGTACACACAGTGATCTGATTTCGATCTCACAAATCCAATTAACAATACAAAGGCATCAAACTTCAAGTACTACCCCTAGGAGACTTCTTCAAACCATACAAAGACTTCTTTAATTTACAAACCAAATTTTCTTTACCTTTCACCATGTAATGCTCTAGCTATGACATGTAGATTTCTTCCTCCAAATCACCATGAAGGAAAGTTTTCACATCCATTTGTTCTACCTCCAAGTCATAAGCTATTGTGAGAGACAATAGGAATAAAATGGATGCCAGCTTTGCAATGGGAGAGAAGATCTCACCATAATATATTCCCTCCACTTGTGAATACCCCTTCGCAACCAATCTAGCCTTATACTTCTCAACACTGCCATTTGTACCTATTTTCTTCTTAAACACCCATTTGCATCCAATAGGTTTCCATCCAAGAGGCAAAGGAACCAAGTCCCAAGTTTGATTCTTTTCCAAAGAAGCCATTTCATCCTCCATGGTCTCCTTCCAGGAACCTACATCTTTCATGTCCAAAGCCTCTGATACAGTTCTAGGTTCATCACTGTTAGTGAGTAAAGCATAAGCACAACTAGAATTAAGCAATGTAAAACTAAAACTGGTTGCTTTCTTATCCGTGTAGACCTCCTCAAGGGCTAAGCTTGTGGTTTAACTTCTTCATATGAGCTTTCAGAGCTGCTAGAGCTCTCCTCATCATCAGGTCCAACATTGTCTCTCTATTCAGTCTCCTCAGGGGTAGCAGGAAACTCAACAACATCCTCTTTCTTTTCTTTTTCTTCTGGCTATAAAATAGTGGAAGAAGATGTAAGCTCGCTGAAGATGACACTTCTGTTATACAACACTTTTTCAGCGATAGGATCCAAAATCTTGTATCCTTTCACATTGACACCATAGCTAATAAAGATACATTTAATCAACTTGTTCTCCAATTTTGACCTCTTCTCCCTAGGCGCATGTGCATATGCCTCAACCAAAAACATGAAGATGCCTTATTGAAGGCTTTCTACCAAACCACACCTCCTTGGGTGTCTTTCCAATGAGAGCTGATGTAAGAGATCTATTTACTAGATACCAAGCAGTGGCAATAGCTTTAGCCTAAAACTTTTGTTCTAGGGCAACTCCACTAAGCATACTCCTAGCCTTCTCCATCAGTGTCCTATTCATCCTCTCTACAACTCCATTTTTCTATGGGGTGTATGGAGTTTTCTTTTCTCTTTCAATCCCAAGTTCCTTGCAATATTTATTGAATTCTATAGAACAAAACTCACCACCATTGTCAGTTCTCAAACATTTAATCTTTTACTAGTCTGATTTTCAGCAAATGCCTTAAACTCCTTAAACTTGCTATAGTCTTCAGATTTGCTTCGGAGAAAATAAATCCATGTCCTTCTACTGTAATCTTCTATAAAAGATACAAAATATACAGACTTTGATAATGAAGGAACATTAACAAGACCAAACATATCAAAATGAATAAGGTCCAATAAACTAGAAGACTTGTGAGAATACGAGTAAAACTGAACATGGTTTTGTTTTCCATAAGTGCAATGTTCACAAAAGTCAAACTCAAGATTACAATTTTCTAACCCCTCAATGAGGTTCTTATTTTTTAGCATACGTAGACCCTTCTCACAAATGTGGCCAAATCTCTTATGCCATAACATTGTTTTTTCAGTAGGAAGTTTAACTTCCAATGCATGATTACAACCATCAAAAGTAGAAACAATAGATTTCTTCATTGCTCATTTAGATGGTGGGGATGAAGTGACTGCTACTCTCTTCTTTGAGTTAGAATAACTATTTCATTGTGTAATGCATGCCTCTAGCTAAAATAGAGTACCTCTCCTAGAACCCTTAGCAAGCACCATAGCTCCTCTAGTCATCTTGCATCCTTCTTTCAAAAAGACAACCTGTACACCTACATCATTCAACATACTTACAGAAAGTAGGTTCCGTGCTAAGCCTAGGATGTGCATAACCCTAGAGATCCTCTTCACTCATCCATAAGGGAATCAGATACAGACTCTTCCACAAACAATAATCTTTAGATGAGAGTCATCACCCAAATACACCTTTCCGCCATTGAACTCCTCATACTTGGTAAATCAGTCTTGATGCGAGGTCATGTGGAATGATGCACCAGAGTCAATCAGCCACACATCATCACATGCATGGGTTTCTAGGGCTTCAATTAAAGCATCACCATCTTCTTGTGACTTGTCAGAATATGAATTAGGAGCTTTCTTCTTCTTCTTCTTCTTCTTCTTCTCCTCTTGCATTCCTTTCAAAAATGCCTAGTTTTCCTACATTTCCAACAAAGAGCCTTGGACTTTCTAGAAGATTTGGATCTCCCGCAGGATTTGGATCTACCCTTCTCATGTTTCTTGTCCTTCTTTTTCCCTTTCTCCTTGGGTCTTCCACAAACTACAAGAGCCTCTTTGGCTGCCTTAGAAGACTTTCTCCGCATCTCTTCATATTACAGTGAAGATACCACTTCTTCCATTTTGAATGTGGATGTGGTGCTTCCAATAACCATTACAAGATGATCCCATGAGTTCGGAAAAGAAAAAAGCAAGGTCATACAATGATCCTCCTCCTCCATCTTCATACCAATGGATGTCAATTATGCAACGACCATGTTAAAGGCATTGATATGCTCAGTACTAGATCCTCCTTCCTCTATTCAAAGAGAATACAACTTCTTTCTCAGGAAAAGTTTGTTCACCAGGGATTTAGCCTGATAAACATCTCCCAACTTCTTCCAAAGGTCTTTTGTGCTCTTCTCCTCATGGACATTCAATAGGACAGAATCAGCTAAATTGATTCTTATGAGAACTTTAGCCTTCTGATCCTTGAGATCCCAATCGTCTTGTGACATTGCAGTTAGTTTTACACTGGATACAGTTTCCCATAGGTCTCGGTCTACAAGCATGTCTTCCATCTTGAGCTTCCATAGCTTGAAATTTGTGCCATTGAACTTCTCCACCTCTATCCTTTTGGATGTTCTTGCCATCTCCTTGCTGCAATAAGATTCAAAATACTCTATACAGGCTCCCACTCAACTTAAGATCAGCTCAAAAAACCTCTACCCAACAACTAGGACCAAAGGTGATCAAGCTCTAATAACAACTAAAAGGAAGCTAGGTGTGCAGAAATCACTTCCTAAACTAATCTAATGAGGAGAGGGCTATACAAATTCAAATTAATCCTTAGAACTCCAGAAATATGTATCACATAAACAAGATTTTGCAGCAATACACATGGACCAGAAAGAAGACAAAAGAAGAAAGATAAAGATTTACGGTGGGGAAAACCCTTATCAGGTGAAAAACCCCACACTCAGAAACTTGCACAATGTATTAACAAATCTGAAATATGTTTATAATACACTTACAATGCAAGCTTCAATGATCTTTGACACGCATGTCTAGAGTCAAACTAGCAACATAATAGTACCTGTAAAACTTGTGATAACTCTACTCCTCCAAGCACCTGTTTATATAGAAAATAAAAGGCAATATTGGACCTTTCTTGGGATGGGCATCCAACTTGGCTTCATGGACCAAAACTGACATCTAAGGACACTTGATCAACATTATAGAATGTGCCTAACACTTGTTCATATCTCCCATCCCAAAGAGGTCACTTATTTCCCAAATGGGCTATGACAGATGCTCTTATGACACTTACGACCATCATAGAATCTGTGATAGTGGTTACAACTTACAGCTGTAAGAGAATCTATCATACACAGGATATAAATAGCATATTCTCTTACAACATATCATAGTTCACCTTGGGGCACCCAAATATGCCCTTTTTTAAAGATGTTTCATGACACATGTCTTCACCTATCTTACAACCTTCTATTTCTGACTCTTACATGTCATAGATTCTGTCATAGGAATCTATCATAATTGTTTCTTGCAAGATTCACTTACACAACATGGAAGATGCTGACACATGGAAAAATGCTCCTACCACAATGTGGGACACCTATCTCCTCATGTGAGGACAAAATTATAAGTTGTCATATTCCATGTAGGATTGACACATCACCATGCCACATCCCACAATATGACAATATGGAATTTACAAATATTGACAACATAGAGAATTAAATAATAAATACCAACATTAATAATGCAAGGAATTGCCAAGGTTGAGACACCTTAATTCCCAATACTTTGGACCTAGTTAAGCAAGTGTTGGGGTGTGCAAGGCTTGTGTTTTCTGTTGGTGTAACGTGTTGTCCTAATTAAACCTATCTTCCACACGTTTCATATTGTGTATTGTATGGCCGACATGTAAATGCAGTTTTCATGTTTAATCTAGCTAATAAGCTATGTAATCAATGTAAGATCATGTATAAATAGTAGATCAAATTGAATGTGGAGGATATGATTACAACTTGATGAAAAGGGTTCAAAAGAAGATAAAAGTATAATAAAGATATTATTGATGTGCGACTGTGAGAGAAAGAGTAGATGTTGTTGACGTTGTTTGGAATTCTCTTGAAGACATATTTGTGATAGTAATCAAGTATAGAGTGTGCCTAATTGATCAGATCTTCAGAAGAAAGTGTGAAGAAATAGAAGTGCAATCATCATTTGTGAGCTTCAAAGGCATTTTTTAGATAGTTGAAAGATTGTCATACTGTATTCATTTTCTAGTTTGTTCTTAGATTAGGGAGTAGTTTCTTCCTTGGGTTAAAGCCCCTAATACAAGTTATTAGGGAGTAGAAGCTTCCTCGGGGTGAACCTAAACCAAAGTTACTTAGGGAGTAGTAGGTTCCTTAGATTAAAGGTGCTAAAAAAAGTTATTGTTTGAGCTTCATATATTGTGAGTTAAGCCTCATCATGGTTTCTCCCTTCTAGAATATTCCACATATATCTAGTGGTATGTGTTGCTATGCATAGTGTTAATCTTTCATGTTCATGTTAATGTTATGATGCTTAAGTTTTGATCTACTCTAGATAAGTTGAAGTTGTTAAATTTGAAGAATTGTTTAGATATTGATTCACCCCCCCCTCAGTATCCTAGTGTGTCTAACACTACTACTTAGAATTTTTTTCTTGGGTCAACCTCAATGTTTTCAGCTACCCACTCATCCAAAAGAATATCTAGAATACTCTCAGTTTGGGTACTTGGCTCTTAAGCAACAATATGATCTTCATGGTAAACAATGGCACAATTAGCATTGGCAATACAAGGTACATATGGTTCTATGTGGTTCTTTACTATGGGTTCAAATTTGATAGTCCCATTGGTTCCATATCTTGTTCTAAAGAGCATGTGTGACCAATCTAAAGATAGGTAGACACCTATATTAATAGTGAAGTCTGTTGAAGGGCATAGAGCAAAGTTAGGTTTCATGTCAATCACATAGATGTCTTGTGGAATGGAAAAATTAGGACATGTGGGCAAGGTGAGATTCAAGTTTTTGATAACCCCTACAATATTGATAGTTGTCCCATCAAGTTGGACTACTCCCTTGGTAAATGATTGGTATTTCACACCTAGCATATCTGCATTTTTTTTGGGCATAACAGAACTACTAGCTCCTGAATCAATCATGTAGTTATGAACATGGTTATCTCCTATGATCAAAGACACATAGAAGGGTGGTGGTTTGACTTCCTTACTTGGATTTCACTAATATTTTGAGGAGTATTAGTAAGCACAACCTTATCTTGGGTACTTGGCTATTCATTTGACACACTTACATTTGGTAGGGTAGTTTACAATAAATCTCTTTATCCTAGGATGGAAAAAGAATCCCACATAGACATTCTAACGTTAGACTTCATATGTTCAAGTATGTTGAAAGAAGCAACATTTACCTTTTGACAAGCCTTTGTAATAGTAGTATCTCCTTGCAAGTGTGCCGGTTGGGGCTGGTTCCCAAGATGTTCCTTGGTTGTCATATGTTGGTTCCTTTGTAGGACGTGTGCCATATTGGATGTAGATGGAAGAACACCTTGGTTACCTCTAGGACCTTGATAGGGCTCTTTATTTGCTAGCTGTCCCATTTGAACAACCCTCTTTTTACCTCTTGTGTTGGATGCTATAAAGGAATGGTCTTGATTAACTCCACAAAACTCCTCTCCTTGGAAATTTAGTAGTCCAGTGTCACTTGGAGGGGCATCTTGTTGCTATGTAGGTGTTTCAAAGGGTGCATTTGTCTGCAAGTTAGGTATATTTTACACCATTAAGGCTTGGTTAATCACCCCATTGGAACAAGTGGACTGGTTATGGGGCTGATTGCTAGGGAAACACAACTCATAGTCCTAAGCAAGGTTGTTTTGGATAGGTACCAACCCTCTAGATGTGCTTACCACATTCGGGTTGTATGCTTGGAAAGGCCTTAGATTAAGAGCATGCCTTTGGCCTTGTTATTTTCATGGTAAGGCAACCTATTTGCTTTATTTGGTTGACCATGTGCTTGATTAGGGGCTTGGTAATGTTTGTAATTTTGAAATTGTTGCTTTTGACGATTTACCAACTCATTACCAAATGTTTGAAGGAGACCTTTAATCTTTTGCAACTTAAGAGATTAGATTGGGATAGTTGTTTCTTGAGTAGGATCAGCTGGTAAAGGGATTATTTGTGGCATTTTCATAGGCATAGTAGGTTGTAGTTCAGAAAAGGTGGGCATTGGAGGTCTTGTGGCAATTTTCCTAGCTTGTATGAGTTTGTTTTCAGCCGTTATAGCTACTTCATATGCACTAGGGAGTGCATTTTCACCCATAGATTGAATCACTACATAGATATCACTATTAAAATCCTTCAAAAAATATAGAAAAGCATGTTGTCCTGAGGGTCTTACTAGTGGTGGGATTATTTCCCAAGTCCTTTGGAAATGGAAGTTGAAGTCTGTCAAGTGCTCATGAGGAGCTCTCTTTATAGTGGTCAACTTCTCTACCGAAGACAAATAGTCTGACTTGTCTTCAAACTACTTGCAAAGAGGATCTCCAAGCTAATCCCATGTGTCTATTGAGTTCAACCTCAACTGTCTAAACCACTACAATGCCTTTCCCTTGAAAGAAGCTTCTAACAATTTGAGATCAACATTTTTAGCACTTATGTGATGCACAACACATAGATTTGCCACATCCTTGATGTGTTCAATTGTTGTGGTTTGGTCCTCTCATGTGAAAAATGGTATGCTTTTGAGAGATACCATTTGAATGTCATCATGTTGTTCCAAGTTCAATGGGCTACTATGATCAAATGCAACAAAAACATGATTCCTAGGTAGAGCCATAGGTTGCAAAGGTCTCAAAATCCTTGGAGTATGAGCAAATACCCTCCTTGAGGGTGGTGTAGCATGGACTCTTCTTGTGAAAGTTTGGCTCCTTTGCAATGGTCTCCCCCTCCTCCTAGGTGGAGAGAGCTGTAAATATTCAAAAGGAGATGAACCTCCTCTAGTTTATATCCTTCTCATACATTGTTCATACACTTGATTCATCAAAATCAGATGTTAGAGTCACCAGATATGCTCAAATGCTTCAAAAAGCATTTATATTTTTGGCAAAAATATCAAAACTATCAAGCATAGGTCAGTTTTGTGACTATTTATAGTTCAAATAGTCCCATTAGGCACACCAAAAACTTTTATCACTGAATAATGAGCCCTTGCTAAGTTGTATAACTTATCTTACTAGTGAAACATGGGAACATTTCTAGGTTTGTGGGTCACCTATGATGGAAAAGAACCTCCAGAGAGGGTTGGCTCCCTTGGTACTTCACCTAGAATGACTTAAACTAACTTGATATGCTAAGAAAAGGGGAGAAAATGTGACATAATCTAAACTCTAACCTATAGAGTTGATGTACCAAACTTGTTTGAGAACTATTATGTTGTTGAAACACAATCTACTCAATAATGAGCTTTTTTCATGCACAAACTTAGTTCTGTTTCAATGCCCATGCACAAATGTTTCACAAAAAGGTTTTGATATTGTAGTTTTAGAAGGAAAATGTTACTTTTCTCACAACTAAGACTATTTTAACTCAAAACACATCTTATAACCTACATAAGACATCTATTTTCTGCATATATGTGTTTGAATGAGACAATATATACTCAAGGATTTTTCATATAAATCATGAAAACATACATCAATCATCAAATGACACACAATAAAAAAGATTTGAGAAGGCATATATTGAAGTTTTATTTAAAAAGGTGTCTTACAATGCCATATTTGGTATGAAAATGTATAATATTTCTTACAAAATGAAACTTACAATGGTCTTTTTTTGAAAAAACTATCTTTTTCTGAGTTACAATACTAAGTGCTTCTAAAAATTACACTAGAAAGAACTAGTCTAGCTAGCCTAGGTGTCCCACTCTCATGCCCAACATGGGAGAGAAGATAGGAGTAAAATTAGGAAAGAAAATTGAATGACTTGCTAAGTCAAACCTCTCTTTTGAGTACCCAAGAAGAATCCAATGTTGTTTTGACTTCATGATGTTGTTGGAAGGAGTTGAGGAAGGCCATGTTGACTTCTTCCAAGTTTGCATCCTTCTTGTTAGACTCATAGATGCTTGCGAAATGTTGGAACTATTCCTAGATACCTGGAAGATGCTCCTAGTTGTCCACAAAGCCTTTAAAGCCCCTCAAACTACCCAAATTGCCTCTTAATCTCTTCAACCTTTACCTTGCAAAACAATAGGATGCATACCATTTCTATTTGGATGTTGTTATAAACATTGGGGCCATTTGGAAAGAGTTGTGCCTCTTTAGTAGTCTTCAAACTGCTCATAATTGTCTCTTTATGTCTTAGAGACACCCCCTATTTCATTTATGACCCCTATAGTGTCTTTGTTAGGTTTAAAAGTACCTCTTAATGCCACTGAACTATGTTTGTAGTCTCTTGAAGCTAACTGGAAACTTCATTTCTCATTTCTGCCCTTTGGTTGAAATACATAGTGTGTATTCCAACCTACTGCCTTTCTGAACCTTTCTCAAGTTCTCCACTCCATCTTACATTGTTGAAGCATGTTGATATGTTGGCAAGAGACACATTGTAGCTTCATTAGTGTTGTCATTGATGGCAACAAATTTCATCCCACCCATCCACAGGACACGGTGTGTCTATACTAGAAGTTAGATTGTAGAGTAACTTGGTGCGGTGACCAAGAACAGAGTATGCAACAGGTTTGACAATCAGGTCTGGATCTCTCAGAGGAAGTATCTATGTAAAGTGTGGACTTGGGGAAGTCAATAGGAGTACCTTGACTATTAGATTCTAGGGATTGAGCCTTCGGTGATGAAAGAATGAAGAGATATAAGAACCTAAGTATTGTGTTCCTGTTTGGCGAGTAAACAGAGGAAGAACTGATCGACAGAGCATCAGACCTTGATCCGGATGAGATATTGATGGTGATCAAGATTACTAAGGTATCATTCATAATTGGCCAACATAATTGATGACTTCTATGAGCATTTCTTTGATACACATCACTTGATAAGCAAGGATTCAGCTGACAGACCAAGAGTTTGGGAAAATAATAATTATTCTGGATGCTGACTAGAAAGTGGATGAAATCTTCAGTGTTGATATATATACCAAATTGTTTTCGGTATGAGTGGTGTGTGTGTGTTGTAATGTATGAATAAAAGTAGAAGAGTAGTGTGGAAGCAGTAAGGCAGGTTTGATATGTGATAGGATAGCAGCACCAAGAAGAGGAAGAATGAAGTGCAGCAGATTAGTGTTTTGAACCTAACCGAAACTAAACCTCAGCATATGTGGATGCTTCTCATTAGTTCAAGTATCTAGTTTCCTTGTATAAACTATTGTAGGCAGTGAGCCTCTTGTGAGCAGTGTCCTCGAGCAGTGAGCCCTAATTGGCAAGTGCCATTTTGTACTATCTTATTTTTCTAATAGAGAATACAATCTTGGGTTAATCACGCTGTGGTTTTTCCCCTAACAGGGTTTTCCACGTCAAAATCATTGTGTCATGTGTATTGATGTTATTTCCATTTCATGGTTGTGTTTTCTTATTTGATTTGATGCTGCATTAATTGTTAAGGAAGTTCAGAAAGCTGAAATAATTAAGATAAATGATTCACCCCCCCTCTCAGTTATCAACAATTGGTATCAGAGCCAAGTTCCTCCAAACAAATCCTAACAACTTGAGGAAGATCTGGGAACTCAAATGGATGTGTATGGTATGAGGGAACAACTTCAGTCTTACCTGGATGATCTTGAGCAATCTAACTCTGAAGTCAATCAATTGAAGGAAAGACTCAAACAGGCTGATGATTTCATAAATGAACTAAAAGGGAAACTAAGTATCTCTATGAAAAAGAGAAAAGATCTACTTCAACAATTGGCAATTCAAAGTGAAGACAATGGTACAAATGAAGATCTGAAGGAGAAAACCAAATTATGTGAAAAGTTATCAAAAGAGGTCATTATGGTAAGACATGAAATGGAATCAAAAGTTATGAAATTCACCCAAGAAATTGAAGAGAAAAGAAAAATTGAAGATCATTTAAGACAATCTCTCAAAGAGAAATCAGAAGACTACCACAATATGGATAGAATAATTAGGCATCTTGAATCTGATCTTGAAGAAGCTAGGGATAATGAAGAACAACTTGAGAATCAGATTGACACTCTTAAAAAGGATCTTCAAACAACAAATGAATACAAAGAAAAATTCAAGATAAGCTCTACCCAACTTGAAGTTCTTCTTCAAAGCCAAAAGAGGGTAGATGATAAGCAAGGCTTGGGTTATGAGAAAGGTGAAAGCTCCAGATCCAGTCAGAAGAACTCCAGATCAGAAAATCCAAGAAACAAGCCTAGAAGACCTCAGTAAGGCAACCAAATGCTCAAAGATATTCATCCTTTAATGGATACTGCCACAACTGCAATAATTTTGGTCATAAAGCAAATCAGTGTAGAAGAAGAATGAACCAGTCTGATTCATCCTTCTCCAGATAGTGTTTTAATTGCAAAAGGTATGGTCACAAATCTCATGAGTGTAGAAATATGTAAATAAACAATTCATTCAATAGAAGATGCTTTGCATGAAATAGAATGGGACATATGGCTAATCAACATAGATCAAGAGGATATTAGTTAAATATGCAAGTAAAAGTTGTCTTCTTCAATTGCAATAGATCTGATCATATTGCCAATTTCTGCATAAGTAAGAATCAGAACAATAAGGGTCCGATACATCATAATCAAAACCAAGATAAAGGAAAAGGAAAAATGAATGTGATGAAATTCAAAGGGAGATGAACAAGATTTGGGTAAAGAGGAGTATATAAAATGTTGAGGATGGATCTGCACTAGAATTTGGTGCTGATATTCCTTCCGGAAACTAAATAGATGAGCTCTAGCTCAGGGGGAGTAACAAAAGAAAAACATTTTCCCCCAGCTAATCATTAGGTGCCCAAAATTTGCACATGAAAGGTTGTGGATTAAAGGATTCTCAGAGAAACATCTAAAGAAGGTTTAGTAAAGATATGAAAGATTTGTAAGAAGGTTTGAAGAGTCTAATCTTCCAAGATAGATCCAGTTTGACTGTCATCCGGTAAAAGCGGGATTCTCACAGTTAGATCTGGCTTGATTCAAAATTAAGGAATCTTGATCTACGGAGAGATTAAATGATTGAGGAAAGAAAGATAGATTGTCAATAATCACCAAGTATAATTTGAAGCATATCTCAGTGATCTAGAAAAAGATCTTTCTCAGAACAAAGAGAACAAGGCAAACATAATGACTTGAGTTGTGCATTTATTGCAATATGAAATTAGGGTTTTCCTAGAAATAAAAGGGTTCATTCATTTGTCATTTGCACATTTGCATTCAAGAAGAAGAGAAAAGGAGCTTTGCAACAAATTGTTTCAAATTCTCAAAGATCAACTGTTGAAGTTGATTCATCCAGCAAATTAATCTGGCTCATTCAGCGAACCCTAGAAGCATAAAAGGTATTTTTCATTGTTGAATATCTCTCTGTAAATCTTTTGAAGATAGCTACTCCAAATGTTGTAAAGATTTCTGATAGGCCTCAACCCAAATTTAAGAAACATCCTTACAAATCTCTAGAAGTGGATCCCTTAGGAGCTTTTTCTAGCATTCTGCATGGGGTTTTGCATGTTGAAGATGTTAGGGCATATATTCATGTGAACATTGAAAATTTTGGCGAATCCAAGCTATTAGATATCTATCACAATCAGTTAATAGATGACTCTTTTGATCTCAAACCTTAGTCTAAGGCTATCTAAGACAAACATTTTGCACAGTGCATTCATTTCCCCTATTTTCCAGAAGATGAATGGGTCCAGTATGTTCTAAGTAGAATACATGATAACTTTATATGGTTGAACAAGCCGTTTAAGATCACTAAGGATTCCATTAGAGAAGTAACTAGATTACACTCAACCGGTGGGATGCCTACTTTCAAATCTATCAAAAACCAAATTGTAAGTGAGGCTACTAGATCAAAATTTGATAAAAGAGCAATGACAATTGAGGATATCATAGACCCGGATATCAAGTTTGTGTCAATGATAATTGGATATAAGATATATCATTCCAACAGGGAGAATTTAGTAGCCAGAACTGCTATATATACTACCTATGAAATGTTAAGGAAGAATGCTGACTATGACCTCTGTAAGCTCCTTCTGAACCAACTTTTGGAAAATCTATAGAAGATAAAGAAGAACAAGAACTCCTTCAAATACAGTGGATTGATACTCTGTTTGTTCTTCTATTATATGAATGAGCTACCTAGATCTAGTGGCTGGATATGGAAAAATGATAGACTGGTTGCCATACAAATTAGGGATTACTTGCATGGGCTTGGTGATGCCAAGGCACAAAACATAGCACTATGGGGTTACTTCAAAAACTTCCAAAACATGATGCAAGCTAGAGAAAGAATTCCCCGTTCCCTAGTTGAAAAATATAAAGATACAGTATGCTTTATGGTAGAAACTGATCAGTGCCTAATGGAGGTAGTGGAACCAAGAACAATGTGGATCATGCCAATGGGGTATGAAGTTGATGAGAAAATTGTAGAGCTGCATGTTCAACACATGTTAAGTCAGCCCCCGAGGATCCTAAGGTAGAAAGGTTTGGCACCTTTGAAGAATTAAGTGTAAAAATCCATGTGGAGCTCAGACAACTGGAGATGAAGAAAAAAGTGAGAAAAGAGGTAGAAGAATTTGCCAAGAGGCATGTAATCTCAAAAGAGGCACTTGATGCCAATAGAGAGAAAATGGAAAGGGTGGAGAAAGAAAAGCAAGAAACTGGAAAAGAAAATGCTCCGGTGTAAGCCCCCTCCTGGACCAGATCAACCAAAATCTCTACACCTACCACTTCCAAGGGTCAAAAGGCTTCAAAAATGGAAGCTCAGACATTTAGAAAAGGAGAGAAGAGAACCAAGAAAAAGGCAACAAGGTCTTACACAAGCCAAAAGGATGAAGAAGAGACAGAATCAGATGAGGAATTAAAGAAAATGAAGAAGAAAAGGAAAACATCCGATGAACCCTCTACTGAAGAAGTAATAGAAGAATTTGTTGAGAAGCCTACTCTGTGCATTGATGACATCATAAAATCAATTACTGTGGATGGGAACCTTCAAACAATGGTTGAATTCTATGATGATTACAATGAAGCTGACCAAAAGATCTTGCAAGAAGCCATAGTCAGGTATCTGAATATATACAAGGCTTTTATTGAAATCATATCTGTTATTCCCAAAAGCCTAGAAAAGGAATTAGAAATAAGAAAGAATAATGCTATTGCAAAGGATGTTGAGATCTAAGAATAGATAGCTATTCAGCTATATCCTTCAATCACTCCTAAGTAGAAGAATATGATCTTCAAAGATTATAAGGATGAGTTTCAGAGAAAAGCTAGAATGAATCAACTTATGCTTAGAGAAACTGATGAAGTAGCAAAAGAGACAGAAGAGATCCTCCGGAATGCATACAAAAGATTCAACATTCCTATTATAGAGGACTTAGGCGATGATCCCTCAGCTACAGATGTTGAAGAAGAATCTACTGAGATAGTGGTAGAAGAGGTAAAGGAGATAGATGAAGAAAACAGTAAGGACTTAGATTCCTCTACTTTAGAAGAGGAGGTCCATGATCAAGCAAACATCTCTCCTCTAGTTTCCCCTACAGACTCCAGATCCAAAGAAAAATAAAGAGTACAAGAGAAGATCAGTCAAGAAGCAGAGGAGAAGGAAAAAGTAGATGATAGTAGTAAGGCTACAGAAGGAGAGAAAACTCCAACAGAGAAGGCCATAGATGATAGTGGTAAGGGTGCAGAAGGGGAGAAAACTCTATCTCTGGCAAGAGACATAGCAGAGGCAGTCAAAGAATTCTTAACCAAAGAGATGATGGAATTTGATGAACCGGAACTTCTTCAAGGACCGTTCAATTTTGACTCCCTCTCCCCAATTCAAACCATGGAGCTAGCATCCTTTACTTCAACAAAGGCAAAAGAAAAGCTTCTAAAGTCTCACATGGAAGACTGCAAGCTTATAGAAATTGCATTCGGTGTATTGCAGAAAATCTTGCCATCTTTTCAGAAGGATCCCTCAGCCTCTTCATCCGCTAATCTCAAATCTCTAGTTAATAGTGTTAGCACACATTTTGACTCCTTAGAGAAGTCAGCAGAAGATAAAGTCTAGAAGGAGTTTGTGGAAAAGAGATTCTCTAAAGTACAAGGACTAATAACCAATGATATGAGAAATATGGATATAGGGATAAAGATCTTAGAAAATGCTCTTAAAGATGGCTAGGAAATGTATAAATTTGTTCTATCATGGTCCAAAGTAACAGTGAAGATTGAGAAGAAAGTGAAAGAGCAAGAGGATAAACTAACAAGACTATCTCAGAATTTTGATCCTCTTACCACTTCCAAAACAAATCAAGAATATCAGACTATTGCAATCTTGAATGAAATTAAGAAGCTTGAGAAGGAGAAGAAAAGTAGAATAAGTAGGTTGAGTGAACTTAGAGGGATAATCATCCCTAAGTTAGAGGCCATGCATGAAGCCTTAAATGATGCTCAAACCACAGCCTAGACAAGTGATCCAACAAATTTGAAGAGGGTAGAAGCTTTTGCATTCCTGTTGAGTGGTCACATCTCAATTTTGGATAGGATGAAGCTGGGCTAGGTAACAAAAGTTGTACAATTGAAGAATACTTTTGCAGATATACTAAAGTATATGTAAAGTATAACTGGATAATATACTTATGCAATAGATTAAGTTTTGAAAATTTTGGCATGCAGACCCCACCCTTTGCCATTGATGTCAAAGGGGGAGTGAGGAGCAGTGAAAAATGAGGAATCCAGCTAAGGGGGAGCTCTAAAAAATATACATAAGAATAGAGCATTAGCCAAGGGGGAGTATAGAATGACACATTGTAGCTTTATGAGTTTTGTCATTGATGGCAACAAAGTTCATCAAACCCATCTATAGGACATGGTGTGTCTATACCAAAAGTCAAATTGTAGAGTAACTTGGTCCGGTGACCAAGAACAGAGTATGCAACAGGTTTGACAATCAAGTCTGGATCTCTCAGAGGAAGTATCTATGTAAAGTATGGACTTGGGGAAGTCAAGAGGAGTACCTTGACTTAGGGATTGAGCCTCCAGTGATAAAAGAATGAAGAGATATAAGCACCTAAGTATTGGGTTCTTGTTTGGTAGAGTAAACAGAGGAAGAACTGATCAGCAGAGCATCAGACCTTGATCCGAATGAGATATTGATGGTGATCAAGCTTACTAAGGTATCATTCATGATTGGCCGACATGATTGATGACTTCTATGAGTATCTCTTGTTGATAACTGAGAGGGGGGGGGGTGAATCAGTTATCCTAATTGTTTTCCTTATTAAACTTTCCTTTTAATTGAAGCAGCATAAAATCAAACACAAAACATAAACCATGAAGTAAGAAACACATGACACAGTATTTTTGACGTGGAAACCCTGTTAAGGGAGAAAACCATGGGGTGATTAACCCAAGAATTATTCTCTGTTAGAAGAATAGGAAATTACAAAAATGGCACTTGCCAATTAGGGCTCACTGCCCGAGCACACTGCTCACAAGAGGCTCACTGCCTACAAGAAGACACACTGTCTTACAAAGTGATTAGAATCACAGTCTTGAACTGATTGGAGGCATCTGCATATGCTGGAGTTCAGTTCCGGTTAGGTTCAGTATACTGATCTGCTGCACTTCATCTTTCCTCTGTTCTTTAGTCTGCTGTCCTTTCACATACCGGATCTTTCTTGTTACTTCTGCTCTACTCTGGACTTGTTCACATATCCACACACACATTCGCACACTTTACCACTAAATCCATCCTCTATATATATCCGCACAAGTAATTTCATCATCTTTCTAGTCGGCATCCGGAACAGTCTAGTTTCTTACAAACTTAGTTCTGTCGGCTGAATCCTTGCTCACCAAGCAATGCGGATCAAGCATATACTTGTAGATATCATCAATTATGTCGGCCAAACATGATTCATGCCTCCGCAACCTTTATCATCATCTGTAACACATCCGGAAGGTAGTTTGATACTCAGTCAGTCAGTTCTTCCTCTGTTTTCACTGTCTCTCAGGAATCCGGTACTCAACTATTCATATCTTTTTCCTTGTCCATCTCCGGAGGCTAAATCCTTGGAATATACTACTCAAGATAGTCCTCTTGACTTCCCCAGATCCGCACTGTGCCAAGACACTTCCTCTGAGAGATCCGGACCAATCTGTCGGACCTTGCCACATGCTCTGTTCTTGTTCACCGGACCACAACAATCTTCAATCTGACTTCCGGTAGAGATATATCATGACTTGCGGATATGTGGAATGACCTTTGTTGCCATCAATGACAACAACCATGAATCCATATAGTGTCTCTTGCCAACAATCTCCCCCTTTGGCATTGATGGCAACACTTAGTGAAAAATGACTAAGTGTTTACACTATGCTCCCCCTTTGCTGATGCTCTGTCTTCTCTGTCTTTATATACAATTTCCGGAACTCCCCCTGAGTTGGATTCCTCATTTTTCACTGCTCCTCACTCCCCCTTTGACATCAATGGCAAAGGGTAGGGTCCGCACACCAAAATTTTCAAAAATTTTCTATATATAGCCGCATATTTACATACTCACATATACTGCAGAATGTCTGCAAAGGATGTCTGCAGTTGAACCATTTCAGTAGCCCAACTAAGCTTCATTCTGTCCAGGATTGAAATGTGACCACTCAACAAAAATGCAAAAGCTTCTGCCCGCCTGAGATCTGTCGGATCTTTTGTATGGGCGGTGGTCTGGGCATCACTGATGGCCTCATGCATCGTTTCCAACTTAGGGACTATAATCCTTCTAAGTTCTCCCATCCGGTTGGTAATGTTCTTCCTCTCCTTCTCAAGATTCTTTATTTCATTCAAGACTGCAATAGTCTGACATTCTTGATTTATTATAGAGGAAGAGAGAGGATCAAAACTTTGAGATAAGCTTTGAAGCTTGTCCTGTTCTTCTTTTATTTTCTTGTCAATTGCTGTTGTTGCCTTTGACCAAGATATACAAAATTTGTAGATGTCACCGCCATCCTTAAGAGCATTTTCTAAGCTCTTTATTCCAATGCTTACAATCTTCCTATCCTTAGAGATTAATTCTAATATTTCAGAAAATCTCTTATCCAAAAATTCCTTCCGGACCTTGTCTTCAGCTGATTTTTCTAGAGAATTAAAATGTGTATCAATACTGCTGACTAAGGTTTTTAGATTACCGGAAGTGGAGGCAGTCGGATCTATTTGGATTGATGGCATGATCTTTACAAGTACTCCGGAAGCAGCCTCTATCAACTCACAGTCTTCCATATGAGACTTCAGGAGCTTTTCATTTGCCTTGGCATTTGCAAATGAAGCTATCTTCATTGTTTGTACCGGAGAGAGAGAGTCAAAATCAAATGGACCTTTTAGAAGCTCCGGTTCATCAATCTCTAGAGTTTCTTTGCTCAAAAATTGTTGAACAGTTTGTGCAGTGTCTCTTGCCGGAGACAGATGTTTCTTTTCTTCTGCAGTCTTAGAACTGTCAACCTCTTTGTCTGTCACCACTGCTTCCTTCTCCTGCAATTGCTCTTCTTCTTTGGATCCGGAGACTGTAGGGGAAACCGGAGGAGAGATGCTTGCTTGTTCATGGGTCACTTCTTCTGGAGCAGAGGGTCCCAAGTCCTCACTTGTCTGTTCAGGGCTCACTTCTTCCGGAACAGAAGATTCCAAGTCAGCAGCTGTTTCTGCACCTAAGTCCTCTACAACAGGAAGATTGAACCTTTTGAAGGCCTTCCGGAGGATCTCTTCTGTCTCTTGTGCCACTTTGTCAGTCTCACCAAGCATGAGCTGATTCATCCTGGCTTTACTTCTGAACTCATCTTTGCAGTCCTTGAAGATCATGTTCATTGTCTTGGGATCAATTTGAGGATATAGCTGAATAGCTATCTGCTCCCGGATCTCAAGATCTTTAGCATGAGCATTATTTTTCCTCACTTCCATTTCCTTTTCTAGGCTTTTAGGAATAAGAGATATTATTTCAATGAAAGCCTTATTATATATGTTGAGATATTTCACTGTGGCCTCCTGCAGAGTCTTTTGGTCTGCCTCACTGAAGTCATCATAGGATTCAGTCATTGGTTGAAGGTTTCCATCCACCGTGACCGACTTGATTATGCTCTCTAGTGACAGAGTGGGCTTTTCAACAGTTACCTCTGCCATTTCATCCTTGTCTTGGCCTGTGGAGGGCTTACCGGATCCTTTCTTCTTCTGTTTCTTTACTTCTCTAACTTCCTTATCTGATTCTGTTTCCTCTTCATCCTTTTGGCTTTCATAAGCCCTTGATGCTTTTGTCTTGGATCTTTTACCGGATGCCTGGACTTCCGGTTTTGAGCTTTTGGTTGTGGAAGGTGCAGATCTCTTTGATGATCTGGTCCGGGTGGGGGTTTCAACCGGAACACTTTCTGTGCTTTTCTCTTCTTCCTCAGCCTTTCTCCTCTTTTCCCGGCTGGCATCAAGTGCCTCTTTTGAGATGCCTAGGCCTTGAGCAATGTGCTCTACTTCTTTTCTTACTTTTCTCTTAATCTCAGGTTCCCTGAGTTCTACATGTAATTTCACGCTCAGCTCCTCAAAGGTTCCAAACCTTTCTGCCTTAGGATCTTTGGGCTGACTTAGCATGTGTTGAACATGCAGCTCTACTATCTGTTCATCAACTTCATACCCCATGGGCATGATCCAGACAGTCCTTGGCTCCACTGCCTCCATTAGGCACTGATCAGTGTCAACCATAAAACATACTGAGTCCTTGTATTTCTCAATGAGAGACTGGGGAATTCTCTCTCTTGCTTGCATCATGCTCTGAAAGTTTTTGAAGTATCCCCATAGAGCTGTATTTCTTGCTTTTGCATCCCCAAGTCCATGCAAATAGTCTCTTATCTGGACTGCAACAGGTTTGTCATTCTGCCATATCCATCCACTTGTTCCGGGTAGCTCATTCATGAAGTAAAAGAATAGACATACAATGAGAGTACCATACTTAAAGGAGTTCTTCTTGTCTTTCTTGATTTTCTGTACATTTTCCATCAATTGGCTTAGTAGTAGTTCACAAAGATCATAATCTGCATTCTTTCTTAGCATTTCATATGCTGTGTATATTGCAGTTCCGGATACAGAATTCTCCCTGCTGGAGTGATAGATCTTGTATCCTATTATCATTGATGCATATTTGATATCCGGATCCGAAATATCTTCAATGGTCATTGCCCTCTTATCATATTTTGATCCGGTGGCCTCAGTTACAACGTTGTTCTTGACAGATTTGAGGATAGGTACCCCCCCGGAAGAGTATAGACCAGTTACTGCTCTAATTGCTTCTTTTGTGATCTTACAGGGTCTATCTAGCCAAAGGAAGTTGTCATGCATCCTGCTCAGTACATACCGGACCCATTCATCTTCTTCAAAGCTAGGGAAATGAATGAATTGCTCAAATTGTTTCTTCTGGATACCCTTATACTCTGGTTTGAGCTCAAAAGCATTGTCTATCAGTTGCTTGTGATAGAGGTCTCTTAATTTGAATTCCCCAAATTCCTCAATGTTTGCGTGTATGTAAACCCTAATATCTTCAGTATGTAAGACTCCGTGGGGAACACTAGAGAAGGCTCCTAGTGGATCTACCTCCAATGATTTGTAGGGATGTTTCTTGAATGAGGGGCGAGGTCTATCAGAGATCTTAACTATGTTTGGAGTAGCCATTCTTCAAGGATTTGCAGTGAGGCAATGAAAAACGAAGAATACCTTAAGCGCCTTCGGTTTGCACGGAGTGGTTGGATTGATTTCTTTATGCAATAGCTTCGGCAGGAGATCCTTGGTGTGCTTGATGAACCTTGTTGCAGAGCTCCACTATTCGCTTCTTCTCAAGTGTAGAATGAGCAGATAACTTTTGAGAAATCCCTTATATTGCTCCGCAAACCCTAATATCTGTCTGCAATAAATGCTTCACCTGCATTATTCCGGTTTACCATGTCTGGACAGCTTGGAGTATCCCGGATTAGTCCTGATCACTGAATATCATCCGGATCTTTAAATCATGAATAAATCTAGGTAACATATTACAAGAACATCCCAAATACTCTGTCCAATCCGCAAGACAAGATCGTGCACTTCCGGATCTCTCCGGACCTTTTGTAATCCTTTATCATACCGGAGCACCTCCCTGAACAGGTCTAACTTAATCGAACACAGATTCTTCATAACTCCATGCGGACCTCTAAAAACTTGACTGAAGCATCTCAGGAGTTATATCTACAAACCCTTTAATCCGCATCTTGTGCCACATCCGGCACAACTTGTTTGGCTGGGGGAACAGAATCTTCTTTGAGTCTCCCCCTGAGCCTGAGCTCACCTTTTAATTTCCGGAAGAAATATCAGCACCAGAATCTGGTGCGGATCCAACCTCTACATTCTCTGAGTTTTTCTTCACCCAAATCTTGCTCATCTGATTCCTAACTTCATCCGCATTCATCTTTTGTTTATCCTTGTCTTGATTCTGATTATACACCGGACCTCTTTTGTCCTGATTCTTGTTTCTGCAGACTTTAGCATTATGACCGGACCTATTGCAGATTTGGCAAATAACATTTCTTTGCATATTTAACTGATATCCCCTTGATCTGCATTGATTAGCCATATGACCTACTCTATTGCATGTAAAGCATCTACCTTTGAATGATTTGTTTACTTGCATAATTCTGCATTCATGGGATTTGTGTCCATACCTTTTGCAGTTGAAGCATTGTCCGGAGAAGGATGAATTAATCTGATTCATTCTCATTCTGCATTGATTAGCTTTGTGACCAAAATGGTTGCAGCTGTGGCAGTATCCATTGAAGGATGGATATTTTTGAGCATTTGGCTGTCTTACCGGAGGTCTTCTAGGCCTGCTCCTTGGATTTTCTGATCCAAGATTCTTCTGACCGGATCCGGAGCTTTCTCCTTTCTCATATCCCAAGCCATACTTGTCATCTGTCCTCTTTTGACTTCCAAGAAGAACTTCAAGTTGAGCAGAACTTATCTTGAATTTCTCTTTATATTCATTTGCTGTTTGAAGGTCTCTTTTGAGAGAGGCAATTTGATCCTCAAGTTTTCCTTCATTATCTTTGGAATCTTCAAGATCAGATTCAAGGTGTCTGATAATCCTGTCCATCTGGTGGCATTCTTCTGATTTTTCCTTAAGAGATTGTTTTAGATTGTCTTCAGCCTTTCTTTTTTCTTCAATCTCTTGAGTGAACTTTATAGTTCCTGATTCCATTTCATGTCTTAACATGATGACTTCTTTTGATAACTTTTCACATAACTTGGTTTGCTCAGTCAATTCTTCATTTGTATTGCTTTCTTCACTTTGTCTTGCCAACTGTTGGAGCAGCTCCTTTCTCTTTTTCATAGAGAGACTTAATTTGTCTTTTAATTCCCTCATGAATTCATCAGCCTGTTTGAGTCTTTCTCTTAATTCACTGACTTCAGAATTTGACTGTTCAAGATCCTCAAGGGCAGTCTTGAGTTGCTCCTTTAAACCATATGCATCCATTTGAAATCCCAGATCTTCCTCAAGCTGTTAGGCTCTATTAGGAGGAACTTGGCTCTGATACCAATTGTTGATAACTGAGAGGGGGGGGGGGTGAATCAGTTATCCTAATTGTTTTCCTTATTAAACTTTCCTTTTAATTGAAGCAGCATAAAATCAAACACAAAACATAAACCATGAAGTAAGAAACACATGACACAGTATTTTTGACGTGGAAACCCTGTTAAGGGAGAAAACCACGGGGTGATTAACCCAAGAATTATTCTCTGTTAGAAGAATAGGAAATTACAAAAATGGCACTTGCCAATTAGGGCTCACTGCCCGAGCACACTGCTCACAAGAGGCTCACTGCCTACAAGAAGACACACTGTCTTACAAAGTGATTAGAATCACAGTCTTGAACTGATTGGAGGCATCTGCATATGCTGGAGTTCAGTTCCGGTTAGGTTCAGTATACTGATCTGCTGCACTTCATCTTTCCTCTGTTCTTTAGTCTGCTGTCCTTTCACATACCGGATCTTTCTTGTTACTTCTGCTCTACTCTGGACTTGTTCGCATATCCACACACACATTCGCACACTTTACCACTAAATCCATCCTCTATATATATCCGCACAAGTAATTTCATCATCTTTCTAGTCGGCATCCGGAACAGTCTAGTTTCTTACAAACTTAGTTCTGTCGGCTGAATCCTTGCTCACCAAGCAATGCGGATCAAGCATATACTTGTAGATATCATCAATTATGTCGGCCAAACATGATTCATGCCTCCGCAACCTTTATCATCATCTGTAACACATCCGGAAGGTAGTTTGATACTCAGTCAGTCAGTTCTTCCTCTGTTTTCACTGTCTCTCAGGAATCCGGTACTCAACTATTCATATCTTTTTCCTTGTCCATCTCCGGAGGCTAAATCCTTGGAATATACTACTCAAGATAGTCCTCTTGACTTCCCCAGATCCGCACTGTGCCAAGACACTTCCTCTGAGAGATCCGGACCAATCTGTCGGACCTTGCCACATGCTCTGTTCTTGTTCACCGGACCACAACAATCTTCAATCTGACTTCCGGTAGAGATATATCATGACTTGCGGATATGTGGAATGACCTTTGTTGCCATCAATGACAACAACCATGAATCCATATAGTGTCTCTTGCCAACATCTCTTTGATACATATCACTTGATAAGCAAGGATTTAGCTGACAGACCATGAATTTGGGAAAATAATAAGTATTTTGGATACCAACTAGAAAGTGGATGAAATCTTTGATGTAGATATATATACCAGATTGTTTTCAGTATGAGTGGTGTGTGTGTGTGTTGATATGTATGAATAAAAGTAGAAGAGTAGTGTGGAAGCAGTAAGCCAGGTCTGATATGTGACAGGATAGCAACACCAAGAAGAGGAAGAATGAAGTACAGCAGATCAGTGTTTTGAACCTAACCGGAACTGAACCTTAGCATATGTGGATGCTTCTCATCAGTTCAAGTATCTAGTTTCCTTATATAAACTATTGTAGGCAGTGAGCCTCTTGTGAGCAGTGTGCTCAGGTAGTGAGCCCTAATTGGCAAGTACTATTTTGTACTACCTTATTCTTCTAACAGAGAATACAATCTTAGGTTAATCACCCCGTGGTTTTTCCCCTAACAAGGTTTTCCACATCAAAATCATTGTGTCATGTGTATTGATGTTATTTCCATTTCATGGTTATGTTTTCTTATTTGATTTGATGCTATATTAATTGTTAAGGAAGTTCAGAAAGATGAAATAATTAAGATAACTGATTCACCCCCCCTCTATGTTATCAACATGATGTTTTATATTAAAAGAGGGACAACGACGTTGAATGGCTAGATCCTCTTTTCACTGCAAACATTCAAGGACATTTAACCAAGTTGAATCAAAATTTTTGCAAGAGGATTCACATACAAGTTGGGTGTCACTTGGAACACTGTGGAAATTCATAAATTGTTAATTAATGTATTAATTTAATGCTCAATTATGCTAAAAACTCTAATTATGCAAAATAGTAAGTAAATTGATAAATTATGACAAATGCTTACAGACTAGAATAGTAGACAAAGATTAGTTACTGACCATTTTTCAAAGTTCGTGAGGTAGAATAATTAGGGACACTACGATAAGCACCCAAGTCCAAGGTATAGTTTTCTTCAAGGAATTTAGGACTCCTTCTGGCACTAATAATCATTGTTCTATCTATTTCTATCATGAAAGATGTAGAAGACACTACCCTAGGTTCCCTAGTCCAAGGAAGACTATTTTTCAAGATGTCAAGGCTTCTTTAGATGTTGATTGTCATTGTCACAAAGATTCATATGTCTGCAACCTCAGAGGGCATTGCCCTAGGTGCCCTTATCCTGAAACTACTCCAAACTGCTTCTTTCTACTAGATTCAAAATCCTTATCTTTTGCATCCTTCCTTTGCAACTCCACTCCATGAAATATGATACCTGTAACCTACAATCACAAGGAGTGTGGTTGGGGGTTGTGGTGTTTAGGAGCTTGCCTTAGTCAAGCCCCGGAAGGACATTCAAGTCTTCCAAACACCGTTGTCAGATAAAGAGTGTGTATCCCTATGGGATAGAGCCAAAAATAAATTGATAAATGGTTTAAACAAAAATAGATATCACCTTAGAGGTGTATCTCTAACATAGATGAAGATCCTTCAACACATGAGAAGATGAAGCTAAATCTACAATCACAAACATAATAACAATGCTCTCCTCTACAACAATGAATATCTTGAATGCTCTCAAATCATAAGTTCATCAATGTGCATAATCATCTTCTAGTTTTCAAATGAATCCCTAAACATGCTTATATATGCAACAACAAACATTCCTACTACAAATTTCATAATTCAAACTTAAGATGTCGACATGGGACCTAACTAATGGTCACATAACTAACATTCAAATTTGGCACTTGCCTAAAATAGGGTAGGATAAGGGTACAAGTGCCCATGTCCCAAGTCCCCTTTTTAGGTTAGGTCCAAAGCACACAATGTCCCTCAAGCCCCATGTTTAATGGGTTTCAGGCCATTTTCTTCCGGGAGTAAAAATGAACATGCAAGATGCAAAACAAGGGACCTAGGAGCTAAACTTAGGAGGTAAAAGTCCTAGGGGGAAATTTTATGACATAACATTTAGCCCCCACTTTAATGTATCCATGAATGCAAGGCTCATACATGCATGAAAGTACGGTCAAGACACAACAAACATGCCAGGCACGTGAAGCTAATGCATACACAAAGATTGAGGAACTATTTCTAGCCCCTAGTCTCGGGTAGACATTTAGAGAAAACACACTACAGACATGCCAAACACATTGAAGATAGTAACAGGAAAAAAAAACATAGAGAAGAAAACAACAATCATGCAAGACATAGAGAATACAACATTGAAGACACACAAAACACAATGAATATAGTGAATGCGGTGATTTTTTTTTTCTTGTTTATAAATATGAATGCAAATGCAAGTACATGGAAATTAAATAGACAACCCAAAATGTAGGAGGAACATTTTGCCACACGTCTTGAAACTACATGTGGCAATAGACACATAATACAAATCTCAGAGTGTAGGAGGGACATTTCACCATGCTCTTGAAGACTACACTTGAGAACAAACACACCATAAAAATCCCAAAGCATAGGAGGGACTCATCACCACACGTCTTGAGACTATGCTTGGGAAAAAACACACCATACAAAAATTGAGTGTAGGAGGGGCATTTTACCACACATTTTAAAACCACAACATGAGGGAAGACACATGGAAGATACATGGAAGACATGAGCATCATATAGTATGCCAAAGACATACTATATGTCTTAAACATGACAATCAAGCGATGGAAGGATCCTATTGCTAGGTTCACCACCATCTCAGGCACATTATAGGAACACCTGACAGTTGGACTTATGCCACAACAACCACCAATGATATGCTTAAGGGAGGATACAACAACACTGCCTACTTGGAGGACTTTTGAAATAAAAAGGATGTGCACTAGCTCAAGAGATACAACATCCCCACCTCCATAGAGGGATTTCAAAATGCAACCCCACCCATGTCACGAAGATGCCTTATAGTGAAAAGGAAGCATGTGCCAAAAGTATACAACCCCACCTGCATCACGGAGATGCCTTATAGTGAAAAGGACGTATATGCAATAAATCAATGTATACAAACATGCTTCGTTAGTATCAAAATCATTAGACAACTTACCTTTGTATGCCCCCACCTTAAGGTGGTTGATATCATGTACTGATATCAAGCACGTTAAGGTAGGAAGACAACACACAAGGGAACAAGAACTTTTGTGAAGCCCATGACCCCAAAGGTGACATGTACTTTATGATCGCCAAATATTCCCACAAACACAATTTCCTGTGAGAAGAGAGGTTAGAAATCTTTCTATATGATAATAACCACATCACATGATAAAAAAATGCATGAAAAAAATCACATCAAGAGACAATGTTATACTATGGATTCAGAAACCGAGTATAACCATGGGGCTATACCACAGAGATCACATAACTGAGTGTAAGCAAGGCGAGACCCAAGATAAACAAAGTGCACATAGTAGCAATATTGCTATGGTTTGTTAGCAAATGTTAGACATCATCAAAATATCACCAGAGTGATTCTACTAGCCAAGTGTCAAATAATATATATATATATATCAACCCCATCGTCATGTATAGACTAGGTCCATTTTTGCTTACTCACTAAAGGGACACTTGGTTCATATCAGTATTATGTTTGTTTTTCATCATCTACCAGCTAGATAGAACCACTAGAAGAAGGTAAACAATAAATCAAGAGAGGAGAACAAGTGCCTTAGGGTCGTCATGTAGGAAGGTGCCCCGAGGTCACCAACTGCAACGTTACACCCCTAAGACACAACACACAATAATAAAAATAGAGGAGAGGAGCAAGATAGAAGAATGATGATACAAATGTAAGAAGGGCCACAATAGAGGTGGTCTCCCAGTATCCTTGACCTTAAAAGAGTATCAAGGGTCATCCAAGGAGAACTAAACAACACATAACACATCACAAGGGAAACCCAACACAGATGTAATTTAGGGCTAGAAATACTTACCTAAGGGCATAGCCAACCTAGTGGTTGTCCTAGATCTTGATTTTTATTTTGATAGTTAAATCTTTATCTCTTATTGTTTCTTCTTGCTGAATGGTGTTCTCTACATTCTTCTCAGGGTTGGCTCTTATGATATTCAAGGATTGTGGAGCAGAAGCTTCACAAATTCCCATTTCAGTCATGTGAGGTTGTGAAGGAATAAAAAAATGCCCATTTTAGTCCATATGTGTTTGCTAACATTTTCCAAATTTTGAGTGGTGTCCAATTTATGTGAATGTTTAAGTAAGGGTATGTGATCTATTTCCTTTTTTAGGATGTAGTTGAGAAGTGTTTGGACATCAGTTGGTAAATTTTCAGTGTTGACAGGTTGAAGTAAATGTTCACAAATGGAATCTACATCATCTAATGCTTCATCCTGGCTAGGGAGAGCAGGAAGATGGTAGAGTAGTGTTAAGGAACATTTCAATGATATCATCTTCTTGTGCCAAAATATCCTCACTAAGTGGGGTTATGTTGGTACAAGTCTTTTTATTAGATGAATCACCCAGGGCTATATAAGTCTCATAGGTCTTAGAAAGAATGTCCATTATGTCGTCATGAAATGAAGGGAGAGAGGGCAAGAGTTTTTCATCACTACTTTCCTTGTAATTATTTGTAGAAATGAAATTATTTAGATTTTCCAAGATTCATAGGAAAATACCCACGATAGTGAAAAAGCTTTCAAAATATGCTATGGAACGAAGGATATCAAAAGTAGTGCTTGTACTCATGTCAATACCATAGATGTATGCTATTTGATGCAAGACTTGAGGGTATTTATTAGTAAATTTGCAGAAATTATCAACATTTACAATGTATTCAAATAAATCTTCCAAAGATGAGTGATGGGAAGAATCCATGATATATGCAAGAAAATAAATGCGAAACTATGTGTATTTATGACCTAAAATGCTTGATTTTTCACTTTTTCAATGCAAGCACCAAAGAGAAGAAGTGTTTTGAAGAAATTAAAGAGGGGTAGTGAATAATAATCTTAATATCAATCCAATAATGTAGCAATATCCTTCACAACACACATTTAATGCAAATCTAAATAGATGTTAAGGTAAAATCTAATGAAAATGCAAGGTTTTTAAACCCTAGACATGATTTTTTGCAAAAGGAACATTATGATGAAGAACTACAAGTAGAAATCAGTCCTAAATGAGTGTTTAAAAGAGTAGTAAAATCTAAAACAAGATTTTAACTACATGCCCTAGCTAATGCAAAGACTAGGTTTTTATGAAAATGCAAATTTCAAGCAATTTTTGACAAATTAAGCATGAAAATGCAATGCAAATGATTATAATAAGATGAATTTCTGCAATTTATATCAGATCTAATTAAAATATTAGAAATTAAATTAAATTAAATTAAATTAATGCAAATTATGCCAAAATGCAAGCCTAAGATGCCAAATTTTTCAAATTTTTCAAATTTTCTAATTTTTTTGTAAATTTTCTAACGAAATAAGATGAAAATTAAATGAATAAATGTAAATTTGAAGTACAAAAATTAGAAAGGTGCAAAATTCAAATAAACATGGACCCACTAAAATGTTTTATAGGAAAAGAGGGACAACGAGGTTGATTGGCTAGATCCTCCTTTCACTACAAACATTAAAGGACATTTAACTGAGTTGAATCATAACTTTTGCAAGAGGATAAACCTATAGGTTGGGTGTCACTTGGAATGATGTGGAAATTCAAAAATTATCAATTAATGTATTAATTTAATGCTCAAGTATGCTAGAAACCCTAATTATGCAAAATAGTAAGTAAACTGGTAAATTACGACAAATGCTCGTAGACAAAGAGTGTAGACAAAGACTAGTTACTGACCATTTTTCAAAGTTTGTGATGCAGAATAATTAGGGACACTACCCTAGATTCCCAAGTCTAAGGTATAATTTTCTTCATAGAATTCAAGACTCCTTCTGGCACTGATAATCATTGTTCTGTATGTTTCTATCATAGAAGATGCAGAGGACAATGCCCTGGGTGCCCTAGTCTAAGGTAGGCTATTCATCAGGATGTCAAGGCTTCTTTAGATGTTGATTATCATTGTCATTGTTGGTTTCTGAATCAGCAAAGGGTTTGCTAGCTCCAATGCATAGGCAAATTCAGCCAACAAATACAGGAGGTTGTGTGAGCTGCCTCCCCTTCACTTCTGGTTTTGCAGCACCAAGGGGGGTATCCCTATAGCTATAGATGTAACATTGACTAGCCTAATGACAAAAAGATTTAGCTTGATGACAACATGCATAATACTCTCATGTGTGGACCAAGATGTGCATGATACATCATAAGGTTGGCAACATTCTTGGACATATTTATTCGGTTGTGGATGAGAGTATGCAGGGATCCTAATCCTACTCCTACAAACTAACAGGATGGATGTTATGAAAAGATAGATTTTATGTTTTGGATGCAAGACAAGGGGTTTTGGGTCATAACTACTAACCCAGGAGCAGATCGGTGCCTATCTCAGGGCAAGGAGTCAACTAGACATATACAAGAGAATGGATTGCATTTTGGATTCAAGTTTCAAGGGGTTAGATTGACACTTGCCTTACAAACATCACCCAAGAATAGGTATTTAGTTGCCTCTACTTACATATATCCTAGCTGACATACTACCTTCTCCATACTTCACCTAAAACAAATTAATCCACTCCTTGAATGGAAGTTAGAGATGAAGCATGTGATATAGAAATCCATACCCTAGAACCTGAGAAACCCTTAGCAGCTAGATTCAAAAGAAGGAAAAACATGCAACACATGGAGACAAGCAGCTAAACACATGTATAAGAGCAATTTTCATATAAAACAACAATGAAACTAAAGATAATTGCAATGCACATTCATAATGCAACTCATAAACTCCAAAATGAGAGAAAACAACAAGGAAATGCCCTATTTTTTACTATTCACACCAGAATGTCCAGGTCTTCAACAACCCTAAAATGAGTCACATAGCCTACTATTTACAACAAGGAAGGTGCACTCATCATTAATCACATGGCAATTCAAAATTGACTAGATACAACGCATCATGAGAAATGGCGCTCACCACATTGAATGCAACAGGTGGGAGAGGAGGCAGGGAGTGGTTGGACTCAAGCCCTACACCACTACCTGGGGATTTGCATCTTCAATCAAGTACTTGATCCATCCACACCTTCACCCATACCCTGTAGCATCCTCCATTAATGGCAAACCAACCCATAGCCTTGGGAATGCAATAGACTACGTGCTTTGAAATTTTCCCACCAAGAATCATGACATGGCCCTTTCAAATCATGTGGGAACTAATTATCCCACATTCATCCCACAACAACCTCCTCAATACTTTATAAGCAAGGTCATGAGCACATATGATGTCACACAATTTGACCTTGTGCGACCAACAAACCATCCGCCAAGACCCCATCATCATGACCCGCACCATCGACGAACCTCTTGCGTGATATCCTGATATGTAATATCACCTCGATATTTCATATCACCTCGATGACTGCATCACCCAATAAGAAACATCATCTAATATTTCAAATCACCCTGATAAGAAATATCACTAGACCGCATCACCTGATATAAAATATCGCCCCTCGGGAAATATCACCCTGATGTGAAGAAACATCCTGATATTCAATATCATCCTGATGACCACCCTCATCAGCGCAACTTGATGCATCAGAGAAAGACCCTCCTCATCATATTCATACCCTCATCATATTTACTGATAATAACCATCATGCTGAAGATCACATGATGTACCCCACCGATCCAGATGACGTCATCTTCATGTTGGCATCAGGGTGATATTCAGCAGCAAGGGTGATATTCGTAAGATCACCTGATATTTAGAATATGACCCCCCCCATGAAATATCAGGGTGATGGATAAGTAGATATCACCCCCCACAAGAATATCAGGTCAAACTATAGCTTTGTTACAACATCGGGGTGATCTTTGAATATGACTGATATTTGAAACATCATGCCCCAGGTGAAAGATCAGGTCATAATTGAAATATGACCCCTTGCAAGAATATCAGGGTGACAGAAACCCTGACTTAGAAAATTTTTGGATTTTTTGGGAGGGTTGCTACAAAATTAATTGCTTGAAACCTAAATGTTTATGCAGGTACCAACAATCACAAAGATTCCCATGTCTACAACCTTAGAGGACATTGCCCTAGGTGCTCGTATCCCGAAAGTGCTCCAAACTACTTCTTTCTGCCAGATCTAGAATCCTTATCTTCTGCAACCTTCCTCTACAACTCCACTCTATGAAATCTAAAACCTGTAACCTATAATCACAAGGAGTGTGGTTGGGGGTTGTGGTGTTTAGGAGCTTGCCTCCATCAAGCCCCAGGAGGACATTTAAGTCTTTTGAACACTATTGTCAGATAAAGAGTGCATATCCCTATGGGATAAAGGCAAAAATAAATTGATAAATGATTCAAAGACAAGTAGATATCACCTCAGAGGTGTAACTCTCATGTAGATGAAGATCCTTCAACACACGAGAAGATGAAGCTAAATATGTAATCACAAAACACAATAAGAATGCTTTACTCTATAATAATGAATATCTTGAATGCTCTCAAATCATAAGTGCACCAAAGTTCATAATCATCTTTTAGTTTTCAAATGAATCCCTAAACATGCTTATATATGCAACAACAAACATTCCCACTACAAGTTTCGTAATTCAAACTTAAGATGTCGGCATGGGAGCTAACTAACGGTCACATAAATGACATTCAGATTTGGGACTTACCTAAAATAGGGCAGGACAAGGGCATGAGTGCCCATGTCCCAAGTCCCCTTTTTAGGTTAGGTCTAAAGCACACAATATCCCTCAAGCCCCATGTGACATGGGTTTCAAGCCATTTTCTACTAGGAGTAAAAATGAACATGCAAAATGCAAAACAAGGAACCCGAGAGCTAAACATTAGGAGGTAAAAGTCCCATGGGGAAATTTTATGATATAACAATAGATAACCACTTTGAAGACAAAATGTGTTCAAGTGTCATGAGTAGTGGTAGGGCTGGTAGGCCATTACTAAAGTGCCATGTACTATGAATGGAATTAGTCATGGACTGCCACCCCATACCCCTAACTTGACACTTGAACAAATGATAACATTGTCTCACTCTACTGCACCGATCCTTGGACTATCCTATTGTCACCCTTGTCTTGCCACTGTCTTCTTGCATGTAGACCTTTGTGAAGGTTGGAGGCTTTTAGATTAGTATATTGGACTATCATCATGACTATCTATCAAACCATATTCATGATTGTTTGTTACTAATGGTTCTCATGACTGTCTATCAACAAATCTTATTACCATTCTCCATCTTCTACCATGGTCAAACTATCACATTGCATCTAGCAGTTTTCTTGATACCTTTGTTGTATTAGGTTTAAGGTAGGGTTTTGTAACACAAACCCTTGCTATGAAGACTTCATTTTTTCACAGTTGTTTTGTCTTTTGTAACTCTTATTGTCTCCTTATAACTGTCATGATTATTTCTTTAGCTTTCATGGCTTTCTTGATCACATTTTCATAGACCTCTTAAACCTTCATAACATATTGATCTCTATGATCATTCCTCCTCTTGTTCACTATCTTCACAATCTGGTGATAGACCTTAACTTGTTTCCTTTGATGTCAACCTCTTGTAAAACACTAAGGGTCTTATCTGATTTAGAAACTATTGTTACATACTTTAGGACAACAACCTTCACATCATTTAATGCCCATATTTAGGTCTCTCTAAACTATAGCAGACCTTGTTATAACCCTTAACAGTCTTTTAACCTCTTCATGAATCAACAATATGTTACATTGGAAATAGTGTGACAATGCTTTTGGAGTTCCATGGACTTTGGGAAGTGTCTTCAAACACTATCTCTATTGTCTCTACAACTGTATCCACTGCTCCATACATTGTCTATTATCCACTGCTCCATACATTGTCTATTGCCTTTTGCCTTCATATCATTACTTTTCTTAGATAATAGGTTCATGCATTATTAGAAGATGAAACACATATCTCCTTTAATGGATAGGTTCTTTCAAGAATATGTTGGGCTCTAGCATTTGGGGGTATCCTCTATTTTAGACCTTAAAATCTCATATGGACTCTATGAACCATACATGTATTTGTGAAGGCTTGTAGACCTCTTATGGTCACTGTTATAGAGTTTAATGTCATTGTTATTCTTGTTCTCTTTGATCATACATAACCCTTTTAGATTACTGCTTCATGCACCAATTCTTCTTGGTAGAAAAACTCAGACAATGGGTATATCTAAGGGCTCCCTTACATTGTCCATACATCTTTGATCCCTTATCAAGGTCTATCTACTTGTAGATGCAACTAAACAAGAGTTTGATACAATATTGATGACATATCAAGGCCTAAAATGGGTATATAGAGTCATATAAATATTTGAAAGGTTCTAAAAGATCTTGACAATCTTGTGGAGGTTTATGGTCTCTTTAAGATTGATAAGATATGATTCTTTAATCTATAGACCTTAAACTACCCATGCACATGTCCCATATAAGACCTACACCATTGAATCTTCAATCCCTTAAAACCATATCATACTTCTTATGACTATCAAGGCCAAAACATAACAATTTCTTTGAACTCTGTATCCATTGTTAAGACTTACTATTTATTCACTTTCCACTATTCACAAACCACTATAAAGATCTTTGATGACAATCCTCTTATCAAAGAAACCTCTGCCTGATTCATAACAACTCAACAAACTTTATGAAATCACTGCATTATCTCATGTTTTATCATTTGGGTCAGTCGTCCATACCTTGTCAAGATGGAGGTCTCTCTACACCTTGATAGTCTTCTCATAGGGACCCTACTACTCCATTGTCTTTTAATAGATCTTTCTATCATTTACAATGATCCATAACTGTTAGAGGCTATGCATCTATTCTTACAATGCTTGATTTTGTCTTGACTATCTTTTAATGGATCTTTTCATGAAGTTTCAACCATTTCCAACACAATACTAGGTCTCACTCCACACTCTAACTATTGATAATGCTTCAAATCTTTAAGAACCTCCTTTGGAGATTGTTCTCTTTATTCTTAATGTCCCATGCACATGTATGAACCAATCTCCTCCAGGGTAAGACCTATAAAATCACTTAGAAACCCTAAAAGACTTAGAAAACCCTAAATATAGAGAGAATACATGAGTAACCTAATTGAAGTTGACCACTACAAGCTGAACCTAACTCAACCTCACCCAAAACTTGACCTAGCTCAACTCAAAATACATGAAGCAAGTTAAAACCTGATTTTTCAAATCAGAAATACATTCCTTCCACTTTGGTATGAGCCTTTTGGAAGATATAAGGTTACTTCCAATGTGGAAAACTTCTCATTAGACCTTTGAGTCTCTAAGAATTTGTATGCAATGTAGAAAGAATCCTTTTTGGATGAGGAAAGACATTAAGAAACCTTTGTCATCTTGTTTTGTATGCCATACAATGTGGAAGAGTTATTTGGGGCATGGAGAACCTTTGTTTTGAGAAGCCTAAGGTAAATAAGACTCTCCAAACTCTCATTTCAAGACCTTTGTAACAATGTTAGAAATGTATTCAACAAACTAAACCCTTCAAAGACCTCTTGAACTCATTTTCATCCCTTTTTGAAATAATAAAACATAACACAAGCTTTAAAATAACAAGGAATGAACATAGACTCTTGTGAAAACTTCTAAGACTCCTATACACTTTTAAGGACCCCTTTTGTGACTATTTAGCCTGATTAGGCAAAATATGTCAACATTTTTTAGTGACTTACGTGGATTGCTTTCCTTCTAAGTATAAAAACTAGTAGCCTTAAGTTTTCATTGGGAAATAGAGTCACTGAAACCTAAACACAACTCAGAACAAATTTAATAACTCTATTGTTAACACCAAAAATAGGACCTAACACCCACTAAAACACACAAAAAACTACTCAAAACTTGGAGGAATGAAAAGACTCCTAAAACCTATGTGCAAAAACACATATTGACTCAAAACACTAGACTAATATGTACAATAATACATTTGCTTCTTAAAAACAATGCTTGAGGTGCATCCCATTGACTGGGATAGGTAAAACTTCACCTTCAATGTTGGACAGTTGAAAGGGATTGTACTATTTGCAACCTGAGAATATGAATATATGGACCATGCCACATGGCATCAAACATGGTATGTTTCCTAGGTCTACTCTCGAATTCATCCCACTTGAGGACAATGCCGCCTTACTTGAAGATCTTAGGTGTTTCACCTTTGTCAAAAGTCTTGTTTATTTATATTTGATGCATTTCCAACTGTTGTATTGCTTACATCCTAGTTTCTTCTAGATCCAATAGATCAGCAAGTCTCACTTCCATGGGTCCTTCCTCCATCATTGCCAACTCCTTCATAAGACTCAAGGCTAGTAACACAACTAAAATGGGAAGCCCTACTTCCCTCCCATACACAAGCATACAAGGAGAGTGTCCAGTGGACCGCTCAGGAGTAATCCTATCAACCCATAAGGATGATTTCAATCTTCTATGCCAATTCCTCTAATTTTACTCAATGGTCCTTTTGATGATCCTGATTAGGTTCTTGTTTGTGGACTCATTTTGTCCATTTCATTGATAATAGTAGTTAGAAGAGGTACTTAAATGGATATGATGCTTAAGAGCCTAATCAATTAGTCTCATTCCAACAAAAGCTAAAGAATTATCTGAAATAATGGAATCTAGTATACCAAACCTTGCAATGAAGTCCTCATAAAAAATTAGGACTATACTCTCATCTGCTTCTTTCAATACCACAACTTCCATCCATTTGGTGAAATAGTCCATAGTTGTTGGCACCCATTTATGATCAGAACTAGATGGTGGGTTAATGACCCCAATGAAGTCAAGGCCCTAGTTAATGAAGGGCTGATCCACTAATATTGGATGCAATGGCAAGGTTTCCAACCTCTATTTACCTAAAAATATGGCACATTTGACACTCTTCCTTGTTGGCAAGAGACACTGCTAAGATTCATAAGTGCTGTCATTGGTGGCAAGGAAGTACATCCCACACATCCACAGTGCATAAATTACCCATACCGGAAGATAGATTGAAGATAGGTTGATCTGGTAGTCAAGAATAGAGCATATGATAGGGTCCAACAGATTGGGTCCGGAACTCTTTGAGGGTGAAACCCAACATGTTGTGGATTTGGGTGAGTAATAAGGAGTATTTGAACTATTGCATTCTAGAGATTTAGCCTCTGGTGACAAAGCATGTGAAAGCTATGAGCATCTGAGTATTAGACTTTAGTTAGATAGTGCAGATAGAGGAAGAACTAGCCAATAGGGTATCAGACCTCAATCCAGATGTACAGAAGGTGTTGATCAAGTATCTTGAGGTGTTATATGATTTTGGCCAACTTAGGTAATGATTTCTATGCCTAAGTTTTTGGTGCGCATCATCTGTCAAGTATGAATTCAGCCAACAGAATAGTATTTTGCAAATATCTTAAGTGTTCTTGTTGCTGACTAGAAAGTTGTTTGAAATCCTTGATGCGGATATATATACTCGATGGATTCAAGCTTGTGAAGTGGTGTAAGAGACAATGATAGGGATGAAGAGTGAAGAAAAGCAGAGAGAAGTGCAAAGGCAGTAATCCAAGCTTAGAATGTGACAGAAGAGTGATATTGAGCAGAGGAAGAATAAAATGTGCTAGATCAGTATACTGAGCCTAACTGAAATTGAATTCTTACATATGTGAATGTTGTTCATTAGTTCAAACACATTGTTATCATCTATAAGTCTCTAGTAGGCAGTAAGCCTCTTATGAGCAGTGTGCTCAGGTAGTGAGCCCTAACTGGCAAGTTCCATTTTGTACTTCTTTATTCTTTTAACAAAGAATACAATCTTTGGTTAATCACCTTGTGGTTTTTCCCTTAACAGGGTTTTGACATAAAAATCCTTGTGTTATGTGTGTTGATTTCATTTCAGTTCTTATGGTTTCTTATTCTTCCATGCTTTGATATATCACTAAATGTTGAGTTAAGAAAAGGAAGTAAAAGTAAGATAGTTTTGAGATAATTGGTTCACCCCCTCTCAGTTATCTACCTTGTTCCCAACAAATGGTATTAGAGCCAAGTTCCTTAGAATGAGCCTAACATCTTGAGGAGGATTTGGGAATATCAATGGATACATATGGTATGAAATAAAAACTATAGTCTGCTTTAGAAGACCTTGATCAATCCCAATCTAAAGTCAATAATTTGAGGGAGCAACTTAAGGAGGCTGATGATTTCATCAATGAGCTGAAAGAAAAACTTAGTAATTCCATGAAAAAGAGAAAGGATCTACAAGTTCAGAAGTTAGTAGATTAGAATGAAGCTAATAATATTGATGAAGACCTAAATGAGAAAACAAAGCTATGTGAAAAGTTGTCAAAAGAAGTTGTCATGCTAAGACATGAAATGGAATCATTGGTTATGAAATTTACTCAAGAAATTGAAGAAAAGAGAAAGACTGAAGATAACTTAAAACAATCCCTCAAGGAGAAAATAGAAGATTGCTACAAAATGGATAGAATAATTAGACATCTTGAGTCTAATCTTGGAGAATATAGATACAATGAAGAACAACTTGAGAGACAGATTGACACTCTTAAACAAGATCTTGAAACTGCAAATGAATACAAAGAGAAATTCAATATAAGTTCAGTCAAACTTGAAGTACTACTTGAAGGTCAAAAGAGGGTAGATGATAAACATGGTTTAGGATATGAGAAAGGTGAAAGCTCTGGATCTGGCCAAAAGAATTTTGGGTCAAAAAACAAAGAAACAGGCCTAGAAGACCTCTGTTAAGACAACCTAATGCTCAAAGATATCCATCCTTCAATGGACGTTGTTTCAACTGCAACAAATTTGGTCATAAAGCAACTCAATGCAGGAGAAGAATGAATCAAAATAATCCATCCTTCTCTGGTCAATGTTTTAATTGCAAAAGGTATGGTCACAAATCTCATGAATGCAAAAATATGCAATTAAATAATTCTTTCAATGGTAAATGTTTTACATGCAATAGAATGGGGCATTAGGCTAATCAGTGTAGATCAAGAGGATATCAATCAAATAAGAAAGGAAATGTTGTGTGTTACAATTGCAATAAGTCTAGTCATATAGCTAGATTCTATAAGAGTAGAAATCATGATGGAAAAGGTCTGGTAAAACAAGATAAAAACTAAGACAAAGGCAAAGGTAAAGTGAATGCGGATGAGATTCAGAAGGAGATGAGCAAGATTTGGGTAAAGAAGAGTGTGATGAATATTGGTGATGGGTCCACACTAGAATCTGGTACTAATAATCCTTCTAGAAACTAAAAAGGGTGAGCTCTGGCTCAGGGGGAGCTGCAAAGAAGATCAAATTCCCCCAGCTAGTTAGTAAGTGCCTAAATTTGACACATTGAGTAAGAATCAGAGGTTGTGGATTAAAGAGATTTTGGAGGTTCATCAAAATTTATTCAGTTAAAGATTGAGAAATCTACATATTGATTTGAAGAAATTATGAGTAGATCAGGTTTCGACATCTATTCGGTAAAAATAGAATTACATAAACAGATTCGGTATGATCTGAAAATGCAATTTTATGGTCTACGGATTTAAAGGCATGTTTTGAAAGGCTAAATTTGTGTTGTCAACTCACTTAGATGATTATTTGAAAATCTACAAAATGATTAATGGGAAATTCACTCAAAACAAGGGTAACCAGATGACATAAAGTGTGCATTTATTGCAATGGGGAATTAGGTTTTTGTGCAAAAATAAAAGGCTTTTCATTCATCATTTACAAAAATTTTCACTCATGAAGAAGAAAAAAGAACTCTAAGAAGAGATCCTGTAGATTACTCAAGTTAAATCTGAAGATCAAAATCAAGCAAAAATTTGCTCTGATAGTTGCATCAAACCCTAAGGTGAAAAAGATATTTCTTCTCTACAAATATCTCCAAATTTCGTTGCTAGAATGGCTACTCCTATGGTTGTGAATGTCACTAAGAGGCCAAGACCAAAATTCAAGAAACACCCTCACAAATCTATAGAAGTTTATCCCTTGGGTATGTTTTCCAGTATCCCGTACAGTGTTCTGCAAGTAGAAGACAGTAGAGTTTACATTCATGCAAACATTGAAGACCTTGGAGACTTAGAATTGATGGAAATATACTGTAAATAGTTAAGAAATGAGAATTTTGATCTCAAACCAAAATTTAAGGCCCTAAAAGACAAGCACTTTGCACATTGCATACATTTCCCATCATTTCCAGAGGATGAATGGGTCTGGTATGTGTTAAGTAGGATGTATGAAAACTTTATGTGGTTAATGAGTACATTTAAGATAACCAAAGATGCCATCAGGGCTGTAACTAGATTACACTCAACTGGTGGGTTGCCTGCACTCAAATCTATGAAAAATCAAACTGTAACAGATGCCACCAGATCAAAATCTGACAAGAGTGCAATGAGTATAGATGATATTATTGACCCAGATGTCAAGTTTGCATCAATTGTAATTAGTTACAAGATTTACCACTCAAGTAGGGAAAATTTTAGATCCCGTACTGTAATCTATACTGCATATCAAATGGTGAAAGAAAATGTAGATTATGATTTGTGTGGGCTTCTATTGAATCAATTAATGGAGAATCTATAGAAGATTAAGCAAGATAAGAAAAATTCCTTCAAGTATGGCAATCTGGTGTTGTGTCTGTTCTTCTATTACATGAATGAGTTACCAGGATCAAAAGGTCTGACCTGGGCAAATGATAGACCTATTACAATTTAAAGTAGAGACTATTTGTATGGACTTGGTGATGTACAAGCCCAATAGAGCTCTGGGGTTACTTCAAGAATTTCTAGAGCATGATGCATGCAAGAGAAAGAATACCAAAATCAATAGTTGAGAAATACAAAGACATAGTTTGCTTCATGGTTGACACAGATCAATGTCTAATGGAAGTAGTCGAGCCAAGAACTATATGGGTAATGCCCATGGGCTATGAAGTTGATGAAAACATATTCAAGGTACATGTTCAACACTTGCTAAGCCAACCCAAGGACACTCAAGCAAAGAGGTTAGGCACCTTTGATGAGATGAACATAAAAATACATGTTGAATTGAGGAAGCCTGAGTCAAAAAGAAAAGTGAGAAGGGAAGTTGAAGAACTTGCTAAGAAGTTTAGCTTAACAAAGGAGGTAGTAGATACAAATAGACAAAAAATAGAGAAAATTGAAAGGGAAAGGGAAGAAGCAAAGAAATAAAGTGTCCTAGTGGAAGTCTCTACTTGAACAAGATCTACCAGGAGCTCTACCCTTACCTCTCCTAAAATCTCAAAGACTACTAAACCAGTAACCAAATCATTTGTTATAGGAGAAAAGAGAAAGAAGTCTAAGGCCACAAGAACATATGTGAGCCTTAAGGATGATGAAGAGACATAATTAGATGTAGAGGTCAGAGATTTGAAGAAAGCCAAGAACAAACCATTTAAGAATGATAGGACTGATGAGGAGCAAAAGACAAAAGAGTTTGTTGAGAGACCCACTCTCTCAATTGAAGACATCATTAAACCAGTCACTATGGATGGAAACCTACAGCCGGTGTTATAATTCTATGATGAATGCAATGATGCAGACAAGAGAATTCTTGAGGAAGCAATGGTAAGGTACTTGAACATTTATAACAAAGCTTTCATTGAAATAATTTCCTTGATTCATAAGAGCTTAGAAGAAGTTTTCGAGTTAAGAAAAGAAAGTGCAAAAGTAAAAGACTTGGAGATCTGGGAACAGATAGTGATACAATTATGTCCAACTATCATTAAAAAAAAATGGACATGGTCTTCAAGGATGCCAAAAAAGAATTCCAGAGCAAGTTCAGAATGAATAAACTCATGCTTGGAGAAATTGACCATAGCTGATGAGACAAAAGAAATTCTCCAGAGTGCTTTGGAAAGGTTCAATCTTCCCATTGTAGAGGACACAAATGAAGAGCCTTCTGACATGGATGTTCAGGATTAAAGAAAAATTGTGAAGAGCCTTCTGACATGGATGTCAAAGGATTAAAGAAAACTGATGAAGAACAATCTGAGGCCTTACACTCCTCTGCTTTGGAAGAGGAAGTGCAAAAAGAAGAAACAAATACTATTGGTGACAATAAGCAAATCAGTCTGGATGCCCCCAAAGGAAAGGAAGATGAGAATACAAGAGACATTGTAGAAGTGGTGCAAAGTTTCTTGGAGAAGGAATTTGTGGAGTTAGATGAACCAGAGTTAGTACAAGGACCACTAAATCTAGACTCTCTCTGGTTCAGATAATGAAGATAGCATCGTTTGCTCAGGCCAAGCCAAAGAAAAACTCTTGAAATCTCATATGGAGGATTGTGAACTGTTGAGTATTGCATCCAGAATGCTGGAGAAGATTATGCCCTCATACCAGAAGGATCCATCTACCTCTCCATCCAGTAACTTGAAGAACTTAGTTAATTCTGTCAATACACATTTTGAGTCTTTAGAAAAATCAGCAGAAACTAAGGTTTGGAATGAGTTCTTGGGAAAAAGATTTAGTGAGGTACAAGGGTAAATTGTTAATGATAGAAAAACGTTAGACATTGGCATAAAGGGAATTGAAAATTCTCTTAAGGATGGTGGAGACATATATAAATTTTGTTTATCCTGGCCCAAAGTTGTAGAGGACATTGAGAAGAAAATAAAAGAACAAGGAAAATTGACAAATCTATCTCAAAATTTTGATCCTATCTCTATCTCTCTGGTAAGTCAAGAATGCCAAGCAGTTGTTATAATAAATGAAATAAAGAAACTGGTTAAGGAGAAGAAGAATATAATAGATAGAATGGGTGAACGTAGAGGGATAATCATCCCTAAGTTAGAGGTAATGCATGATGCCTTAGCAGATGCTCTAAGTACAGCCCGCACCAGTGATCCAATAGATTTGAAGAGAGTAGAAGCATATGCATTTTTGTTGAGTGGACACATCTCCATTTTGGATAGGATGAAGAGAAGTTGGGCCACAGAGCTTGTACAATTGAAGACTACATTTGTAGATATACTTAAGTATATGTAAGTTTATCTTATGGATTGTATGTACATATGCGGCCTTATATAAATTTTTTTCCACATTTTGGTTTGCAGATCCCACCCTTTCCCATTGATGTCAAAGGGGGAGTGAAGAGAAGTGAAAAATGAGGAATCTAGCATTAAGGGAGCATCAGGAAGTAGTGTGGAGAGATGGAGCACAAGCAAATGGGGAGTTTTAGCAATAGTCATTTTTAACTAAGTGTTGCCATCAATGCCAAAGTAGGAGATTATTGGCAAGAGACACTGCTAGGATTCATAAGTGTTGTCATTGATGGCAACAAAGTACATCCCACACATCCGTAGTGCATATATTATTCATACCAGAAGACAGATTGAAGATAGGTTGATCTGATAGTCAAGAATAGAGCATATGATAGGGTCTGACAGATTGGGTCTGGAACTCTCTAAGGATGAAACCTAGCATGTTGTGGATTTGGGTGAGTAATAAGGAGTATCTAAACTATTGCATTCTAGAGATTTAGCCTCCGGTGACAAAGCATGTGAAAGATATGAGCATCTGAGTATTAGACTTCAGTTAGATAGTGCAGACAGAGGAAGAACTAGCCAACAGGGTATCAGACCTCAATCTAGATGTGCAGAAGGTGTTGACCAAGTATCTTGAGGTGTTATATGATTTTGTCCAAATAGCTAATGATTTCTATGCCTATTTGTTTGGTGCACATCATCTATCAAGTATGAATTCAGCTGACAGAATAGTATTTACAAATATCTTAAGTGTTCTTGTTGCCAACTAGAAAATTGTTTGAAATCCTTGATGCAAATATATATACATGATGGATTCAAGGTTGTGAAGTGGTGTAAGTGATAGTCATAGGGATGAAGTGCAAAGAAAAGTAGAGAGAAGTGCGAAGGTAGTAATCCAAGCTCAGAATGTGACAGAAGAGTGATATTGAATAGAGGAAGAATGAAATGTGCTAGATTAGTATACTGAGCCTAATCGGAACTAAATTCTTGCATATGTGGATGATGTTCATCAGTTCAAACACATTGTTATCATCTGTAAGTCTCTAGTAGGTAGTGAGTCTCTTGTGAGCAGTGTGCTCAGGTAGTGAGCCCTAACTGGCAAGTGCCATTTTATACTTCTTTATTCATTTAACAAAGAATTAAATCTTGGGTTAATCACCCTGACAAGGTGTCGCTATACCTCATCATTTAATCTATTTTTAGATGTCAAAAACTAGGGCTGTATCCACTGCTGTCTACAACTAGGGATTCTACATGTACCAATTCATAGCTAATCCTAATAGTCTCTACAATTTGGAAGGAAATTAATCTATCTGCTTTGCTAGATAAATTTAAGGAATGCTAAAACTATTTTAAACAAGAAATGTACTCAAAGCATTTTTTTAAAATAGAACATGCATCTATCTATTAAAAATAGTGAATACTTTCATGAAAAGCTAAAACAATAAAATAGTGTACTAGCCTCCTGCCTTAGTGGTAAGAGTGGGCCCTTGCTCCGTACCCTTGGAGCTGAAGGCTATAGAAGGAAATCAGCACAAAGAAAGATGATCACAACTTAGATTCAATCCAATTCATCCACTCTGTATTCATGAAAATATTGCTAGCATAGAATTGAGATCTTTGAGAGTCAGAATAATTCAATCATTGTTTATTTCTTCTACTGTTTCTAAGAGTATATATAAAAATGAGTGATGATATATCATTGAACTTATCTACCAGTCTTTCTATGAGATGACACCATCTCTTTATTGTTCTTAACTATCTAACTATGAAAAAAATAACCATGCAATAAAGGTAGACTTGAGTGGAACAGAAGTCCACTTAGAAGTCTAAGTTTAAGTCTTAATACACTTGGGCATCAAAGCCCTGAAAATAAGGATATTAGATTAGTTCAATTCGTAACTCATGCAAAATCTTTGAAAAGATAAAACTTCAATAGTTTAACTAATAGTTGACCCTTCACCACTCAGGTGATGATTTGAGTGAAATGAGGGGTATTAAGATCACTGCTAAGTGTGTCTGGTCAGTAGCTCTACTGGAAATACGCCCTACTCTTAGGAGGCACTAGAGATAGTTGTTCCTTTCTGCAACTCCGGAGATATGTTTGTAGCTTCTTGTTCAGCTCCAGAGATACTCCAAACTCTCATAGAGCTCTAGAGAGGCATTCCTCATATCTTCAAAACTTCAAGTGTCATGGTTCTTTGGTATTATCTCCAGAGATCATTGAAGACGATCTCTAGAGATGCACAAAATCGTTGTTCCTAGCATCTACACCTGTTGATTCAAAAAGAGAGAGAAGTTCTACATTTTTCCATCAATTCCACGCACATTAGCACTCAATCAGAAATTCTAATCTTAAGTAATCCATCTTAATTAATCATAAAATAGAATGATCTTGCTAACTTATTTGGGTGTAGACACTAGGAAAGATGAACTCAAAAAGGGGAAAAAGAGAGGGAAAAGGATGTATTTCATGAGTGCAATTTGGCACTCATCATCCCCCCATACCTAAGGTTTGATAGGTCCTCTTGCATCTAACACTCTGGATTTATTTTGGCGAAGCAGTCTGTCAGTCAGTCTATAATCCTGGAGATAGGTTGGCCAAGTGGATCTATTGGTGTTACCATTTCCTCTATATTCATCAACCTGCTTCGACCAGTTTTTCAACTTTTCATCTTCTATCTATTCTGCCTAGACAGGGAGTGGTTCAATTATTAGAGGGGGCCTGAACTATCCACCTATCCATTCCTTCAGTATCCATCAGTTTGGATATCAACTTTACCTTTCTCATGAATAATCTCAGGTTTGCAGGGGTGACCACCTCTCTAAGTTTCTGTTCCGGGGTCAAAATATTCCATCTCCTCTTTGCTACAACAAGTACTAAATTTGCTAAATTGACCATAAAAAGACCAAATTCAATGGAGCATTCCTACAAAGGTTTCAGATATGATAGCAACATTCTAGTTGCATTGTAAGGATCATAGATAAGGACCCTGAATTGGGTCCGAAGAGCAAAAGGATTGGGACATTCTTTTCTGATGAAGAGATCCATTTTTAAATCCTTCTGAACATGATCTTCCATCCTTTCATGCTAGATCTAGTGGTTTCTCAATAGGGACATGAATTCCTTAAGCTGGTATTCTCCCACAAAGTGATTAAGAATGAAGATTATATCATTAATATGGAACCCATGTAGGTATAATTCACATAGGAAGTTTTTGTCCTCATCATTACTTCTGGTGTAAGCTGCCATGAATCCTTTTGTTGTTTTGGTATCCTCAGTTAGGTTATATAGGACTAAGGAGAGTTTCCTTTGTAGTACCCTTTCCTGTAAGAACATTGAACAACTAGCACTTGGAGGCTAGTAGGATAGAATTCTTAAGGAAATGGATGCCATTTTAATGATTTTGCCTTCCAAAGTTGTTATTCTTTCTATTCTGGTAGTGACTGCCCTTTGTAACTGCAACATCAGCATGGAGGCCTCAAATTCTCTACACCTTTTCTCCCAATGAAACAGGGCTTTGGGAATGTCAATGGGGATTGGACCCACATAGGCATCTGTTTGGATTTCCTGCTCATTGGTGGCCCTTGGCCCATACAATTCTTGAATATATTCTTCTTGGTCATCCAGTCTGTTATTGGCCCAAGTTAACTATTTATCCTAGATTTGTACCTTCTTAATCAGTGCCACCATTATTGTGAGGCCTATTGGTCATGATGTTAGTCACAAACAAACATGGAATAAAAGTACACATTAAACTTTATTCATCTTGAAAGATACAGTGAATTCAGAGAATTCATGATCCCAAGTCTCCGGTGATTAGGTCTTAATCGACTGACATTACTCAGTAGTTAATGTGAATTGTTGTTTCCATTTTGGGGCCTTATGTGAAATTGCGCCATCATCATGACATTCTTGTAGAAATTCTTTACAGAGAAGTCAAATTATGTAGTTATTTGATGAAAAGATGTAGGAATACCTCAATCTTTGCATGATATTTTCAATTGTGTATACTTTTTTATTCAAATATGCTAAATATTTGCAATTACCTATGAGATGTCTGCATATTTGCATTATTTGCTTAAGATTATCAATTATTTGCAATTGTGATAGTGAGATGTTCTGAAATTGAAAGAAATTAAAAGGGATACTTCTAATTATGTTGAACCTTTAGCTTTTGATCCACATACATGCTTGATACTGTCATGAGGAGAAGAAATCAAACCATATGTTCACCAGGACATTCCACAGCTAGACACAGTTGATGCAAACTTCAGAGGATAATGAATGAAAACAATACATGCAACATGATGAGCACTCCAAGGAATGCAGCTAATCAAAGCACATATCCAGAATTCAAACACAGATTACTCAGGATTTACGAAGATTTGTAATCAAATACTCTTCTCTTTCATTAAGTATGCAAAAGACATGTACATATACAGCAGCTTTGAAATAAGCCCTGAATATTTCAGCAAACAAATTTCAATTAAGTTTCGAATGAAAATAACCAGGCATTCCACCACCTTTTATAGAATAAGGTGAGGAATTCGTTACAAAAGATCTACGGATCTGATATGTCAATACAAATCAACGGTCATCATTTCATGACCCCTTAACTTTACAAAATAGTACAAGTTGCTAGCTGGCAACTATCTATATTACCTATGCAAAATATCCCCCTTCATGATGTATCTTCATCATGTTCTTCAGCTGATTCATGTGGATCATCATCATCTGCATCACTTTCTGAACCTTCGCTATCCTGATGATGATGCTGCTGCATATGGGGTTGCATGCTGCTCTGGATCTGTTCGTATGACTGCACAACCTGATCTATTCCTTCGCCATCTTGAGTCTTTTCCTTGATAATGGCGTGCTTGTGTGCCTCATATTTATCCTTGCTGTTATCCAGCTTATTTTCTCTGTCCTGCAATGTCTCATTGTAGGTCTCCATCTTGACCTTGATCCTCATCACCTTATTTATAATCTCCTCTGTCAATTGGATGAGTGGACCATCATCTTCCATCTGGAAGTTACTGTGCAGAGCCTTAAGGGCAGAATCTTCATCTTGATTCTCTATCTTCCCTTCCACTTTGCCATCTAATGTTTCTAACATGTCTGCCTCAATGCCCATTAAATCACGTTGCCTCATGCTGATCTCCCTCAGCTTATTATTGCATCTCTTGAGGACTCCGCATTCAAACTATACATCCTTGTACCAGATATCCACTAACAATGCAGTATTATTATTCAATACCTACTTACTGATAAGTAGTTGTGGATTTATCTTCCTTATTTCTTCCAACAGGCTGAGGACTTTCTCCAGTTTATAAGACCTTTTCCCGGTCTACATCTGCAATTTGTCCACCCTGGTTTTGGAGTCACTTAATATGCTCCATCTTTTCAAAGAACCCTTCATTATTCCAATAGCATCATCCAATGTGGATGACATCCATTTCCTTATTACGGAAGCCTCATGTTTCATGAGGTCCAGTTTATTTATCTCCTCTTGAGAAATGGCAGTCAATGGGACTGCAGCTTCACTTGTAGTATCCTCAGGATTGGTCAAGCCTTTAATGTATGCATGCAACTGAGCAATGTGCTCTTTATGTTGCTTATTCTTCTCTTTCTCTCTTTTCACTTTCTGAATTAGAGAGTCTATGATGTCTTTTCCCTCCCGACCTTCCTGCTCTTCGCTGGCAAAACCCAAATCAACTGTGCTTATCTGGAATTCATCCACAGTGATTTTACCTTTCTCCTTCTCTACCACAGGTACAGCAATTTGTGCGGTCCTTCTCCCTGTCACTAGATCTCTTTTGATGGCCGATGTCATTCTGGCCTTTCTCTTGGGCTTCATTATATCCGCGGAGAACAGGGTGGAGACGTCGAACTCTTGGATTTCAAGTTCCTCCTCAACATTTACCTCCTTTTCTAACCATGGAGGCACCTGATCATGCTTTTCAGCATCATGGTGCTGTTCACCCTTATCTCCCGTTTCCACTAACAAGCGTTGTGGAGATGGTGATTTTTCCTTTTCTCCCTCTTGATACTCGCCTTGCTGCTGATCCTGTGGTGCCTCCTCCTATTGAGGAACTTCCTTTTCTGGGGGAACATCTTCTTTGTGTGGGGAACCCTGCGGTGTACCTGTATGCGGATCATGATGATCATGATCTTTCTCCATCATTTCTTCACCTGCTCCCAGTTCTTCCCCTTGTGGAGGTTGATCATCCTCTTTTTGTTTCTCTATTTCTGGTGGCATGTCCACCGTATCTGATATCATAGGATCTGCCCGAGGTGATGGCGTCTGTTCTACAGCTGTTACTTGTTCTGTGCCTGCACTATCCACCTATTGTGCCTTAGCAGCCGGATCCTCTATTTCTTCCTTCTTCTCATCAGCCTTTATTTCTTGGACCTCCACTATAGCAGGTCCTGCTGATGTATCTTGTGGGCTTTGCTGGCCTGATTCAAGAGCATGGCCTTCTGCTTCTGCCATCTCTATCTCCTCTGTTAGGTGGCCTTTATCAGGTGATCCTGCTGGCTTCTTAGGACTTGCATCCTGTTTCTCTGCCAAGTCTACCACTACAGGACTTGTCACCTCAGCGATCAGTGTGTCCAGCCCTATGTCCTGAGCTACCTGCTCCGGGCTCTTTTCTTGTTCCTCTTCTGCTGGTTTCATCTCCTCAAGCACTAATTGTACAGATGGAGGCTTGTGAGGAGTCACACTGATGCCAACAGCCAGTGTTTCCATTTCCTGTGTAGCTACATCCTGCACCACCTCATTATCAGACAAGTTGATTGTCTCGTCTAGCGAGACATGCCTTTCTGCTTGTGTCTGAGATGCCTCCTTTTGTTGTTCTTCTGCCAGTTCAGTTTTGAACTTGACAATGGTAGGAAGTGGAACATTATGCTGAAGTTCCTTCTGCACTTCACTACCTGCCCCTTGTACCAGTGCAGGAGGTTGACTTATCTCACCTCTCATGGAGGTTCTTAATTTCTTAGGTGTGGTGGGCACCAACACCTGCGGAGCTCTCCTCTTTCTTCTTATTATTAGTGGAGCTTCCTCCTCTTCTTCAGGCTCCTCCTCCATGAGGATAGCTTTGCCTGGTTGTTTGGATGACTGACCCACTTCTTGGGTCTCTGTGATTCCAGCCTCTGCTGTCTTGGTTTTCCTGGGCTTTGGAGGAGAATCTGATTCTGATCCTGATTTGGCTGCCTCCTCTGCTGTGAATACTGCCCTGTCAATTATGACCCCTTTGGGTCCTTTTTCCACCTTCTTGCCCTTTGGGGCCTTTTTGCTAGGCTGCTATGGTGGAGGGGTCCTCTCTCCCTTAGTCTTCCTCTTCTCCAGTAGGAAGTCATCATATTCATCTGCAGTGATGTCTTGCCCCTTCTTCTTGCTATCCACTGTGATGGCAACACCCTTCTTCTTCAATGCCTCTACCTGTGCATCTACCCAAGCTTGGGTCAAGTGTAGGGTTCTGGCAAAGAATGGGTCCAAGGACATATCCTCCTGCATGGTGAGGTCAGGTGCAGATATGGTATCATTATAAATCTTCTTCTGCTCATATTCATCTGCCAGTATCCTGTCGTCATCATTCTTCAGCTGCTGAGGGAGGGATATGCAGTCAAATGTTCTGATCTGGTTCAGAGTCAACCTCTGATACCTCCTCCTCCTAGCCTCTGCCTCATCTTCGCAGTCAGCCCAAAAATCTTCTAGGTGCCTCTGGTGAATAGGCTTTCCTAGGATCTTCTGCATTCGGCCGTAAGGATCATATGGTCTCGTTACTGGGAAGGGCAGCAAATTCATCTTATTCAGGGTGACCATCACCTTCTTTATATTGTCGGAGTCAGGGTACATGTAGTTGCCGATGCTGACTGGGAACAAAATGGGTGGCAGCTTCTTGGCATCCTTATACATCTGTATCATGGTGGAGCCCTGCCTGATAAATTCCATTAATACTACTGCATCAGTAGGATATCTCGGCAGCATCAGGGGATGTCCTTCAAAACCTTCTATCCTGATGTAGGAAAAGGTGGCAAATTGGATGTACCATGCTCCATGCCTGTATACTGCCTCTTGAGCCTCCATGTTCAGTCTTTTAGTTCTATCATCTTCTATGGTCCTTACCAGATGCATAGAAAATGCATCATTGACCAGTTTGTAGTCCTTGATATAGTTGGTTCTTTGCAGCTAGGGATGATGATCCCAGATATATGCTGCATTTGTGCCCGTCAATTTTCCATCTGTCACCAGGGCATCAAAAGTGCCTCTATAAGCACAAGAATAAACAATATAAGAGGTCATGTAGAATGTACAATCTGAACCTCCCAGGTTCATTAGTCGCTCATGCAGAGCATCGCTTATTATTTGGCCCCACAGAGGCTTGATGTCTGCATACAGGCATATCATTATTATGCCATACATCCAATCTCTAAAATCACCAGTATCAGGCTGGCTAGTCACCCTATTTAGTAGGGCAATCACGTACTGATATTCCTCATTGAAGTCAAACTTGAACATATGCACGGGGAGCTTGGCCGCTGCATTGTATGTGCTGTTCTCGGCCCGCCAAGCATACATATTCTTTCTGGCTACCTTCTTGTTGGCCTCGTATTCTCTTTCAGACTTCTTCAAGTCTACACTCTTTACCTTACTGCCCATCAGCAGTCCAAATGTCTGGGAGAGACCTTTGATGGATAGGTCTGCATACACTCTCCCATGCTTCACCACCTGCCTCGTCTGAGGGTTATAATTCTGAGCGCATTCAATGACTAGCTCCGGAGACTCCATGGAGTATGGGAAGCCAGCAGCGTTCCACATACCTGATACAAACACTGCGTCCAATACTAGACTCTTATCTTGTCCATCATTCAGCTTGGCTGACCAAGCCTCGAGGTTGGTAATCCCCTGATGGGTATCTGTTATCGCCCCATATTTGAACAGGACCCCTCTCTGGGAAGAGAACATAGGCCTGCTGAATTCCTCCTGATTCTTGACTGAGCGTTTTTCAGCCATGGGTACCTGCAATTAACAACATTTCTTCTCACAACAGGGATATGCATGCATACATATTGCAAATATCATGCCTATTGCATCAATTTCACATTACTTACTTACATGGATACATAACTAGAACTTACAACATCATTTAGCAACAACATGATGAGGGTTTCAGTTCACTTACCTGGTTATGCAGATTTTCCTTTATACCAATATATCGTCAAGATGCTCTTAATTCAACTGCTGATCACTTCCTTCCTTCTATCTGTGAGCTCGAATTGTGCAACGGTAGCTGTTATGCGGATATGGAGGCTGGTGCTCTGTAAAACAATTTTAACGCAGGTAAACGTAACAATGGCGGTTGAATTACCTTTTAACCTCGCAGTTAGGGTAAATTTAGGGCACTCTGACAAGTTAGATTGCAATCTTTGATCATTCGTGCGAAAACTCAGGATCTTGTCAGGTATTTCATCGGGTTCCAGGGTCGGCAGGAATCACCTACCATATCTGCGTGCATTTAATGATAATGGCGGCAAAGGGAGTGGGGGATATCCATATGGCGGGATATCATGAGGGCAGGATGATATTTCACAAATATCGGGTTGAGTTTCGATATCATCCTCCCTAACATTGAAATTATTATCGCTACAAAATTCGGGTGACAGTGCACCCTTTGTTTACATTTTAGCACATCAGGAGGATATTTCGGTTTATCGGGTGATGTTCCAAAACAAAATGATGATGATGAAACAAGCTTGCTCATCCTCCCTTCTGAATATTAGGATGACGTCATCATGATATTCGTTCTTTGTATCGGAAGTGCTTCATGACGTCATCGTCATATTGGGCGAACATGATCATGTTTACAAAATATCCTGTCGAAATGTAAATATGATGATGATGTCATCAAGATGTTTGTTAAGGGTGATATTTTGCGTCAAGATGATATTAATGAATATCAGGTTACCTTTCAAAACATGATGTTCACGGTATAAAAGACCGCTTGACGGGAAAGACTTACTACCATTTAAAGTTGACGTCAGGATATTTGAGCTGCAGGATATATCAGGGGATGTTTCAAATATGATGATGATGTTCAAAACATGACTGGGATTATAAAATATGACCCCCCCTCTTGCGAATATCGGGTTTGACCAAGACTTTGACTGTTCATAACTCTCACATCCTGGTGAATACCAGGGTGACGTAAAAGGCAAACCTGCATGAAATTTAATGTTCTTCTAGAATATGAGGTCACAGATACGAAATACGAATTTTGACAAACTGACCTCATATTCTTGGCTTACCTCATCCTGACTCAACATGATGATGCACTTGACTGATTTTTACCAAACCGCCAGAAAGCAAGAAACACAAACCAACCCAAAAGAAGTTGGGTCCCTATTTTGCCAAGTCAAAATGGGGCGTGTTGTGTAACCACACAACAACTTGCCACCAAAGAAAATGAACAAATTCCAATGATTCAAGTGATGTGATCACATTTATCTATAGTGTTCTAATTCTGTCTAAGTCTAAGCATCATGGTCCTTTGAATGATAAAATTTCATTATGGTGATAATGCTAACAAAGGATCAAGTGTGTGCATATGATTAATTATCCTCATCTTGAAAGTAAGTTGAACACGTAAGTAACTGGTGTTAAACTACATAGTTGGAGATCATCCCTCATAGCCAACCTGGATAGAGCCTTGCTGCCAGCAGGCGTCTATAGCCCCGGCAAGGTTATCTATACAATCTCCCTAAGTAGAGCCCCACTACCAGCAGGCGTCCATAGCCCCAGTAGAGTTACTTAGATGGCCTAATTTTATTTCTTTTCTGATTTTCATTTAAAATTTATATCTGATATCATCATGTCAGCTCATTTGTATAAGGTATAGTCACTTGCAGCTTTAGGTTGGAGATTGCATTGGTAGCAAGGGAGTCCCTTTAGATTTTTCACTTAACACCTATACTAGTGTGTTCAACAAACCCAAGGCTGTTAGGTGTTTCATTGTGATGGATTCGCTTTGACCAAGAAAAAGCACCCTGATGAAAAGACATCACAAACCTGATCATGAACACTTCTTAGAATGAATCATAACCTATGTTTAAATGTGATCTCATCATCTGAATCTCAACAACTTAATTATTTTCTAGGGTGATGAAGTGCATCATCCTGACTTACCAGAACAAAGGTCCCAACCAACAAAACAAAACAAGCACAACAAACAAACTATACAAACAACTATACAAATATACATTATGATACATATGACTATCACGAAGTCATTCAGGCCTGGAAATAATGTTTGAGGAATTGTCCATTGACTGGCAATGGGACATCCTCGCTTGTCAGGTTCTTAAGCCTATAAGTGCTGTCTCCTAAGATCTCAGAAATCTGAAAGGGACCTATCCATAATCTATCAAACTTACCATGATCACCTTTCTTTTCATGGGCTTTATCCCACATCAGGACTAAGTCAGATATCCTGAAAGCTTTAATTCTGGCTCTCTTGTCAAACCAGCGTTTGACAACAGCCTGATGTTTTGCAAATTGGTCAATCGCTTGACTCTGTTTTTCTTCCAGGTGCATCAACTGAAGCAACCTGACTTCCTGCTTATTATCTATGCCTAGATATTCTTGGGCAAACTGTAGAGTAGGAATTTTCAAATTTACAGGGAGGATTGGATCTACCCCATATACTAGTTGGAAGGGTGAGTTTCCTAATGCAATTTTCATTCTAGTTCTGTCTACCCATAAGGCATATTTCAGAAATGAGTTCCATTCCCTGGGATTTTTCTCTATCAGTTTTCTTATGATACTCAGTAAATTCTTGTTGGTGGATTCTGCTAATCCATTTCCCTGGGGATAGTAGTAGGATGAAAACTTAAGTATGATCCTATGATCAAAAGCCCAACTTGACAATTTGGTGGAAATGAAGGCAGAACCATTATCACTTACCAATGCATAAGGAATTCCATACCTGGTGACAATGTTGCTTTCCAGAAACTTGATGACATCATCTGCAGTGCAAGTTTTGCTGCTGATAGCCTCAGTCCGTCTGGTACAATAGTCAGTAATTGTTAAGACATACCTATGACCTGAGGAAGATGGAGGATTGATTGGTCCTATGAAGTCCATGCCCCACTGTGCAAATGGGTGCTCTTCCACCACTGGCTACAACGGTTGTGCAGCATATTTCTCTCTGTTGGCAGCAACCTAACAGACATGACAACATTTAACATGATCAGCCGTGTCTTTAAAAATTGTAGGCCAGTAATATCCTGCTCTGAGGATTGCATGTGTTGTGGCCAATGCTGATCCGTGTGCCGTTCCAAACTTGTCATGTAACTCTGTCAAAACTTTATTTGCTTCAAGCTTCTCTAAGCATCTCAGGTATATTCCTTCATAATTCTTCTTAAATAAGGTTCCTCCCTTCATCATATACTTCTGGGATCTTATCTTCAAGGCTCTTCTCTGTGAAGCTTGCATTCTTGAAGGACATCTTCCAGTGATCAGGAGGTTCCTGATATCTGAATACCATTCTCTCTTATCTTTCTCATTGATCACATACTGCTGACTGATGATGTTTGGATCCATTTCAGATATCATCTGGCTCAAAGCTTGTCCTCTCACCAGCTTCATTGGTGTGATCTCCATGTCATATTCTTGTAATACAGTAATCCATTTGGCTCTTTTTTCACCAGGTTCACTCTGCGTCAACAGCATCTTCACTGCTGCATCTGGTACCACAGCAATCACTTTGCTTCTCAGTATATAATGTCTGAATTTCTTTACTGCTCTGACTAATGCAAGTGCCTGTCTCTCAACATCTACATATCTCAATTCAGCATCCCTGAAAGGACAACTCATGAAAGCAATTGGTTTCTCTTCTTTCTCTTCATTTCTTTGAGTTAACACTACTGCAGAAGTATGTTCTGAGGCAAATGAGTAGATGTAGAAATCTCTTGTATAATCTGGACTAATGAGGACAGGAGCATCTGAAATGGCCTTCTTTATATCTTCAAAAGCAGCCTTGGCTTCTGGTGTCCACTCAATTTGTGCATCCTTTTTCAACATGGCATTTAGTGGTCTGACAATCTCAGCAAAGCCGGTGATGAACTTCCTCACAAAATTTATCTTACCAAAGTAAGACTTAAGTTCCTTTTTGCTTCCTGGAAGTTGTAACTTCATAATAGACTCCACCCTGTCAGGATCAATGATAATTCCATCTTCTGTGATTAGGTGGCCTAGTAACTTTCTTGTTGTGACTCCGAATATGCACTTCTTAGGATTCAAAGATATTCCATATTCTTCACATTTCTCCAGTACACTTCTGAGATCAGCAACATGATTTCCCCTTTCCTTGGAGAAAACCGTCAGGTCATCCATGTAGATGACTATACACTTTCCTATTAAGCCTCTGAAGGCTATGTCCATTGCTCGCTGAAATGTAGCTCCAGCATTTATGAGTTCAAATGGCATACGTCTATATGCAAATATACCCCACTTTGTGGTGAAGGTAGTTTTCAATCTATCAATTTTATCAACCATCACCTGGTTGTATCCTAAAAAGCCGTCCAGGAAGGACATCATTTTGGCTCCATTTACAATCTGTAGAACTTCATCCAAGGAGGGCAAAGGATAATTGTCCTTTTCTAATGCTCTGTTTAGGTTCCTGAAATCTACACATAACTTGATGTCTCCATTCTTCTTTCTAACTGGCACAAGATTAGCCACCCAAGTGGAGTGCCTTACAGGAAATATTATCCGGGCATTTAACAATTTCTTGACCTCCTCAAGGATGATTGGCTCAAGCAGAGCATTGACTGGCCTCTGCTTCTGTCTGAAAGGTTTTGCATCTGGCTTGAGAGGTATAGTATGAGTTATGACAGAAGTGTCATATGTCTTTAGCTCATCATAAGTCCATGCAATCACATTTATGTAATCCTTAAGGGCCTGAGTTATTCCTTCTAACTCTTCTAGTGTACAAACCTTACCCAATAAGACATTTCTCTTGTCATCAGCTTGTCCAATATTCACTTGTGAATATTGACCTCCATCTGCCTTAGGCAGATCTTTATGTTTAAGCATATTATCTAGATCAAAAGCTCTTTCTAATTCAATCATACCTTTGGGAATTCTGTTGCTAGGCAACTCTAATATCTCATCTTCTTCCCAAACATGATCTTCCATACCATTCTCATCTATGATCTAAGCTTCGAATATGTCTCTGTTTGATATGAAGTCCAGGATGTGCTGATCATCATCAAACACCTGGAGATTAGTCACATTGTCAAGTACTGAAGCCACTGACACCAATTCTACTGAAAATCTCTTTAGACCAGATATAGACAGCGGTTCCAACGTACTGGCGGCCTGGGTGAGTGCATCTGCCCTCTGGTTCTGTTCTCTTAGTATGTGAATGATATTAAAGGCATCAAAGTCTTCAATCAGGTCCCACACACGATGTCTGTAATTTGATAGTTTTCTATAGTTACAGGAGTAAATTCCTCTTACTTGCCTCACAACTAGCTCTGAATCCCCAAAGACATGCAGGATCCTTACTTTTTTCTTATGAGCAAACAACATTCCATGAATCAGAGCTTCATACTCTGTGACATTGTTGGTATAGGGGAACTGTAGTCTGTAAGCTGCTAAATAGGATTTTCCTAATGTATCAATGAGATCTATTCCTACCCCAGCACCTTGCTTAGATTTGGATCCATCAAACCTCAGGATCCAAGGTTTATGTTCAGTAGGACACTTATCCTCAGTAGGATATCTATTTGGTCCTCCTTTCTTCTTTGCAGCTTTGGCTGCTACTCCGCCTGATATCCACTTTAACATAGGGACGTCATCATCCTCAAGTTTCTTCTTTCCTTTTTTTTGTGAGCCTGATGGTTTTTTTGTTTTCTCTTCCATAGCAACAGGAGGATGATGTTCAAGATTTACAGCTGCATGCTTCTTCAAAATGTGTAAACATAGTGAGCAAGTTGTTTCTGAGTGAGGCGCCTCATGCAGCCTACACCAACCTTTAATTAAAACCTCCTGGGGAGATTTATGCTGTTGTGTCATCTTCTCTATTTCTTTTACTAGAAATTCTTCGAACTTCGTCAGGTCACTACCTTTGTCTTCATCAGACAACTCATAATTTGGTTCCATGAAGAAATCGCTACCAGGGGTGATCTTTTCTTTTTCTGTATCATTTATCTGGTCGGAAACCAGGATCTCTTATGCTTTTAGGACACGATCTTCATCATGATCTGTTAACTCTCCTGTTCCTGTAGAAGACGGATAAGAATTAGTATCGTCATCATCATCAGATGTAGTACTCACCTCGGAATATGATGGCGATGCTTCACTGTATGTCTGCTCCAATATCATCATGTCTAAGCATGTTTCACAAGTCTTTTCTGAGTGTGCTTTGCTGTGTAATCTGCACCATCCATCAATCAAAATGTCATTAGCAGGTATATTCAATAATTGGCAATGTTTTACCTGAGTAGATAAATGTATCTCAAAATCTCTGAAGTGATCTATTTTGTTCTCATTATCTGGATCTTTGTCAAATTCCATACTTGAGATGTCCTCATGATAATCATCATCATGATGATGATGAACATCAAGCATCAGGATCTCCTCTATTTTAACAGTCTGCGGCCTGATGCAATAAACTCCAGGCTCTACGTTTACGTACATGATCTCATTCGTTTTGTTGTATTCCATGATCATATGTTTCATCCTAGGTTTAGCATCAATCCGGATCTGATTAGGTATACCTTTCCATGGCAACCACATGTGACTGAAATCTGTGGACATATATCCGTTAAGCATTTTAGACCAGTCTCTGCTAAGCAACATCCCATAAGTATCAGGTATGTCAACTACCTGAATGTCAATGTAATACTGGATCCTAGGATCAGATGCTAGCTGCATGTGAATGTGAGTTAGTTCTCCTACTACACTTACTTCTGTTTTGTCCAGCTGAGTGACCTTCTTTAAGGATTTAGCAGGATGCAGTCCTAATACGTTGCATATTGACAAAGGCATAACATTCGTTGAGGCTCCGGAATCCACCAGACAGTTGTGCAAGTTCTTGCTAAACACTCTTATGGTGAGGAGAAACGGAGGTGATTCAGTTTTATCTCTATACAAGGTCATGTGGGAGGTTTCAGCGGCTTGGACTGTAGCTGACACTTTAGGCTTGATAATATTATCCTTAGCAGCATGATCTTTGCCATTGGATTGACTTGAAAGATGGCTATCCTCTTTAGGAGTAGGATCATCTAGTGACTTCATGAATGCCCTTTTGATGGCAGGAGTTTTCAGTAACTCTGATAAGGATAGGCTGATCTTGATTTTCTTCATTTCATCAGCCAAATAGCTGACTAACTTGTCAGACTCTTGAGGTGCATTTATGACCTTTGTTACTATGTTTTGAGGTGACAAGTACTGAGCATTCACCTTAGGGAACCCAGGGTTATTGTTAGCCTTAGGATCAGGAGTGTGTTGAAGTTATTTGGAGGCAAAGATGATGTCAATGGACCAGTAGGTCTGTTGGCACTACTTCTCAAGTTATAATTGTGCTTACCAGGATATTGCTGTTGGTATGCATGTACTTCCTCATGCTCTCTTGCAGGTTCATTTTCATCCTCAAAAGGAAAAACATAATTTGTTTCAAAGGTTAAAGCAGATTCCTCACAGGTCTGATCATAACTCGGATGAGGCTGATTAGTGTACGTTTCTAGCACAAAAGCTGAGTCATATCCACAAGGAACTATCTCATTTCCTTCTGCCTGAGGTGGATTTCCAGAAGTGTTGGATACTTCAGTCTAAAAGATGCTGGCAGCAATCCTAAACTATGGACAATCTAATTCAGCATGTGCATTGGTATTGTGGATCCTACACCAATTGGTAAAGGCTGCCTCAGCAAGATTGACTCTAGTAGTCTATTTGGCTTCACCCGGAGGCTGATTATCCAGGGGTGATGGTAATGAACCGTTATTTGGCCTGGAGTTCCATATTCTAGGCTGTCTAGGAGGATTATTGTTAGTTCCATCATTATTGTTGAAGTTATTGTTGTTATATCCTCTGTCAGGGTAGTTTGGTCTGTCATTGGAATAATTCCTATTCTGACCTGACTGTGCATAAAACCCTTGATTTCTCAAATGTGTTACTTCGGTGGTGAGTTTTCTCAACTGAGCAGAAATTTCTTTGATTTCTTCCTTTTCCTCTTGAGCTTTGGCAACTACATTTTCAATCTGAGGCTTGAAAAAAGAAGATCCATGGTTATTGTTGGATAAATCGATACACTGAGGTGTCTGAGCATGTGCAAGATATTGTGGTAGTTGGCTATTTCCATTAGGAGGAGGCATAATGCTCAATGGAGGTACTTGCAAAGGTGCAGGCATGACTGCTGGAGGTATCACTGCTCCATTTGGATATTGTGCAGAATACTGAGGTGAATACGGTGCAGGATACTGTGCAGGGTATTGTGACTGCATGCCTGGCAAAGTAGGGAATACTATATTCGGAGTAGGAGCAGGTATCAACTGCTGATTTACCTTGATAGCTTCTTGAAAAGCTCCTGTCAATGTAGTGATCTCTGGATGTGTTCTCCTGATGAACATGGAAGTTAATGGATCCAGGGCTGAATAATAGATACTCCTAGCAGCAGCATCAGTTACTACATATGGGGCAACTAGCTTGGACAACATTTTCTGGAACCTAGCATTAAAATTAGCAATAGGCTCATTCTCAAATCTTTTGATTGTAGCAAACATGTGATAATTCATAGATGGATCAATAGGGACCTTGAACCTGTCAAGAAAAGCTTTCTCTAAGACAGCCCATGAACCAACAGAGGCTTGACCCAGACTGATGAACCAATTATAAGCCTCTTCCCCTAAGGAAAAAGGAAACAACCTGCACACCACGTCCTGATGTTCTATTCTAGCTCTGCAGCAAGCTTCTTTAAATGTCCTGATATGATCATCAGCATCTTGATAGGGATGGTATTTTGGGCAAAGTTTGTCTGGATTCTTTGGTAACTCATGATATGCATTAAAGGTCAAAGGTGACTCTGCTGCAAAGAACGACATTGCAGCCTGAGGGGGCTAAATTGGTGGTGCAGCTGGCTGAGTTTGAACTAAAGGCACACCCTGGGGTTGAACAGGAGGTGTCACAGATATACCAGAAGGTATTTGCAAACCAACAGGAATTACAGGAGGAGGTCCTGGTGAGGCTCTAGACGCACTAGACCCTGGAGTATGATGAATGTCTACAGTCCTAGGTCTGAAACCTCTAACAGGCAATTCTTCAAAAATTTCACTAGGTCTAGACCTGGTATTTATCCTGTGAGCCAGGATTTCTTGAATCGGAGGCAAATTGGCTGAAACTTTGCAAATATTGGCTGGATTCCACCAGATGAGGTGATATTTGCGGTCAGGTGGCAAATCAAACTGGATATTTATGAAATATTTGCGAAGATACTGTAAATATGACAGGATATTGGGGTATCATGACCCATAGCACGAGATCTAAAGTGCCTCCGGCCTAAATTCTTCAAAATTTTGAACAAATTTGCGTATCTTTGGCCAATATTTGTGAATTCACAACGATCTACTGTAAAGCTTGCAATATTTACGTGAGATCTAGAAATCTTTACATAGAATGAACATGTACAAACTTATCACAGTAAATATTTACGTAATTTACTGAAATTCACAGGCGATCCGAGGTTACCTTACACCATGCGTCATCAGACCTAAAAATAATGATGATGAGGGTGGTTTTCTGGACTCGGCCCTCCTTCTAGCGCTAATTTATGTTGGTCATGATGTTAGTCACAAACAAACATGGAATAAAAGTACACATTAAACTTTATTCATCTTGAAAGATACAGTGAATTCAGAGAATTCATGATCCCAAGTCTCTGGTGATTAGGTCTTAATCGACTGACATTACTCAGTAGTTAATGTGAATTGTTGTTTCCATTTTGGGGCCTTACGTGAAATTACGCCATCATCATGACATTCTTGTAGAAATTCTTTACAGAGAAGTCAAATTATGTAGTTATTTGATGAAAAGATGTAGGAATACCTCGATCTTTGCATGATATTTTCAATTGTGTATGCTTTTTTATTCAAATATGCTAAATATTTGCAATTACCTACGAGATGTCTGCATATTTGCATTATTTGCTTAAGATTATCAATTATTTGCAATTGTGATAGTGAGATGTTCTGAAATTGAAAGAAATTAAAAGGGATACTTCTAATTATGTTGAACCTTTAGCTTTTGATCCACATACATGCTTGATACTGTCATGAGGAGAAGAAATCAAACCATATGTTCACCAGGACATTCCACAGCTAGACACAGTTGATGCAAACTTCAGAGGATAATGAATGAAAACAATACATGCAACATGATGAGCACTCCAAGGGACGCAGCTAATCAAAGCACATATCCAGAATTCAAACACAGATTACTCAGGATTTACGAAGATTTGTAATCAAATACTCTTCTCTTTCATTAAGTATGCAAAAGACATGTACATATACAGCAGCTTTGAAATAAGCCCTGAATATTTCAGCAAACAAATTTCAATTAAGTTTCGAATGAAAATAACCAGGCATTCCACCACCTTTTATAGAATAAGGTGAGGAATTCGTTACAAAAGATCTACGGATTTGATATGTCAATACAAATCAATGGTCATCATTTCATGACCCGTCAACTTTACAAAATAGCACAAGTTGCCAGCTGGCAACTATCTATATTACCTATGCAAAATATCCCCCTTCATGATGTATCTTCATCATGTTCTTCAGCTGATTCATGCAGATCATCATCATGTGCATCACTTTCTGAACCTTTGCTATCCTGATGATGATGCTGCTGCATATGGGGTTGCATGCTACTTTGGATCTGTTCGTATGACTGCACAACCTGATCTATTCCTCCGCCATCTTGAGTCTTTGCCTTGATAATGGTGTGCTTGTGTGCCTCATATTTATCCTTGCTGTTATCCAGCTTATTTTCTCTGTCCTGCAATGCCTCATTGTAGGTCTCCATCTTGACCTTGATCCTCATCACCTTATTTATAATCTCCTCTGTCAATTGGATGAGTGGACCATCATCTTCCATGTGGAAGTTACTGCACAGAGCCTTAAGGGCAGAATCTTCATCTTGATTCTCTATCTTCCCTTCCACTTTGCCCTCTAATGTTTCTAACATGTCTGCCTCAATGCCCATTAAATCACGTAGCCTCATGCTGATCTCCCTCAGCTTATTATTGCATCTCTTGAGGACTCCGCATTCAAACTGTACATCCTTGTACCAGATATCCACTAACAATGCAGTATTATTATTCAATACCTGCTTACTGATAAGCAGTTGTGGATTTATCTTCCTTATTTCTTCCAACAGGCTGAGGACTTTCTCCATTTTATAAGACCTTTTCCCGGTCTGCATCTGCAATTTGTCCACCCTGGTTTTGGAGTCACTTAATATGCTCCATCTTTTCAAAGAACCCTTCATTATTCCAATAGCATCATCCAATGTGGATGACATCCATTTCCTTATTACGGAAGCCTCATGTTTCATGAGGTCCAGTTTATTTATCTCCTCTTGAGAAATGGTAGTCAATGGGACTGCAGCTTCACTTGTAGTATCCTCAGGATTGGTCAAGCCTTTAATGTATGCATGCAACTGAGCAATGTGCTCTTTATGTTGCTTATTCTTCTCTTTCTCTCTTTTCACTTTCTGAATTAGAGAGTCTATGATGTCTTTCCCCTCTTGACCTTCTTGCTCTTCATTGGCAAAACCCAAATCAACTGTGCTTATCTGGAATTCATCCACAGTGATTTTGCCTTTCTCCTTTTCTACCGTAGGTACAACAATTTGTGCGGTCCTTCTCCCTGTCGCCGGATCTCTTTTGATGGCCGATGTCATTCTGGCCTTTCTCTTGGGCTTCATTATATCCATGGAGAATAGGGTGGAGATGTCGAACTCTTGGATTTCAAGTTCCTCCTCAACATTTACCTCCTTTTCTAACCATGGAGGCACCTGATCATGCTTTTCGGCATCATGGTGCTGTTCACCCTTATCTCCCATTTCCACTAACAAGTGTTGTGGAGATGGTGATTTTTCCTTTTCTCCCTCTTGATACTCACCTTGCTGCTGATCCTGTGGTGCCTCCTCCTGTTGAGGAACTTCCTTTTCTGGGGGAACATCTTCTTTGTGTGGGGAACCCTGCGGTGTACCTGTATGTGGATCATGATGATCATGATCTTTCTCCATCATTTCTTCACCTGCTCCTAGTTCTTCCCCTTGTGGAGGTTGATCATCCTCTTTTTGTTTCTCTATTTCTGGTGGCATGTCCACCGTATCTGATATCATAGGATCTGCCCGAGGTGATGGCGTCTGTTCTGTAGCTGTTACTTGTTCTGTGCCTGCACTATCCACCTCTTGTGCCTTAGCAGCTGGATCCTCTATTTCTTCCTTCTTCTCATCAGCCTTTATTTCTTAGACCTCCACTATAGCAGGTCCTGCTGATGTATCTTGTGGGCTTTGCTGGCCTGATTCAAGAGCATGGCCTTCTACTTCTGCCATCTCTATCTCCTCTGTTAGGTGGCCTTTATCAGGTGATCCTGCTGGCTTCTCAGGACTTGCATCCTATTTCTCAACCAAGTCTACCACTACAGGACTTGTCACCTCAGCGATCAGTGTGTCCAGCCCTATGTCTTGAGCTACCTGCTCCGGGCTCTTTTCTTGTTCCACTTCTGCTTGTTTCATCTCCTCAAGCACTGATTGTACAGATGGAGGCTTGTGAGGAGTCACACTGATGCCAGCAGCCAGTGTTTCCATTTCTTGTGCAACTACATCCTGCACCACCTCATCATCAGACAAGTTGATTGTCTCGTCTAGCGAGACATGCCTTTCCGCTTGTGTCTGAGATGCCTCCTTTTGTTGTTCTTCTGCCAGTTCAGTTTTGAACTTGACAATGGTAGGAAGTGGAACGTTATGCTGAAGTTCCTTCTGCACTTCACTACCTGCCCCTTGTACCAGTGCAGGAGGTTGACTTATCTCACCTCTCATGGAGGTTCTTAATTTCTTAGGTGTGGTGGGCACCAACACCTGCAGAGCTCTCCTCTTTCTTCTTATTATTAGTGGAACTTCCTCCTCTTCTTTAGGCTCCTCCTCCATGAGGATAGCTTTGCCTGGTTGTTTGGATGACTGACCCACTTCTTGGGTCTCTGTGATTCCAGCCTCTGCTGTCTTGGTTTTCCTGGGCTTTGGAGGAGAATCTGATTCTGATCCTGATTTGGCTGCCTCCTCCGCTGTGAATACTGCCCTGTCAATTATGACCCCTTTGGGTCCTTTTTCCACCTTCTTGCCCTTTGGGGCCTTTTTGCTAGGCTGCTGTGGTGGAGGGGTCCTCTCTCCCTTAGTCTTCCTCTTCTCCAGCAGGAAGTCATCATATTCATCTGCAGTGATGTCCTGCCCCTTCTTCTTGCTATCCACCGTGATGGCAACACCCTTCTTCTTCAATGCCTCTACCTGTGCATCTACCCAAGCTTGGGTCAAGTGTAGGGTTCTAGCAAAGAATGGGTCCAAGGACATATCCTCCTGCATGGTGAGGTCAGGTGTAGATATGGTATCATTATAAATCTTCTTTTGCTCATATTCATCTGCCATTATCCTGCCGTCATCATTCTTCAGCTGCTGAGGGAGGGATATGCAGTCAAATGTTCTGATCTAGTTCAGAGTCAACCTCTGATACCTCCTCCTCCTGGCCTCTGCCTCATCTTCGCAGTCAGCCCAAAAATCTTCTAGGTGCCTCTGGTGAATAGGCTTTCCTAGGATCTTCTGCATTCGGCCGTACGGATCATATGGTCTCGTTACTGGGAAGGGCAGCAAATTCATCTTATTCAGGGTGACCATCACCTTCTTTATATTGTCGGAGTCAGGGCACATGTAGTTGCCGATGCTGACTGGGAACAAAATGGGTGGCAGCTTCTTGGCATCCTTATACATCTGTATCATGGTGGAGCCCTGCCTGATAAATTCCATTAATACTACTGCATCAGTAGGATATCTCGGCAGCATCAGGGGATGTCCTTCAAAACCTTCTATCCTGATGTAGGAAAAGGTGGCAAATTGGATGTACCATGCCCCATGCCTGTATACTGCCTCTTGAGCCTCCATACTCAGTCTTTTAGTTCTGTCATCTTCTATGGTCCTTACCAGATGCATAGAAAATGCATCATTGACTAGTTTGTAGTCCTTGATATAGTTGGTTCTTTGCAGTTGGGGATGATGATCCCAGATATATGCTACATTTGTGCCCGTCAGTTTTCCATCTGTCACCAGGGCATCAAAAGTGCCTCTATAAGCACAAGAATAAACAATATAAGAGTCATGTAGAATGTACAATCTGAACCTCCCATGTTCATCAGCTGCTCATGCAGAGCATCGCTTATTATTTGGCCCCACAGAGGCTTGATGTCTGCATATAGGCACATCATTATTATGTCGTACATCCAATCTCTAAAATCACCAGTATTAGGCTGGCCAGTCACCCTGTTCAGTAGGGCAATCACGTACTAATATTCCTCATTGAAGTCAAACTTGAACATATGCACAGGGAGCTTGGCCGCTGCATTGTATGTGCTGTTCTCGGCCCGCCAAGCATACATATTCTTTCTGGCTACCTTCTTGTTGGCCTCATATTCTCTTTTAGACTTCTTCAAGTCTACACTCTTTACCTTACTGCCCATCGGCAGTCCAAATGTCTGGGAGAGACCTTTGATGGATAGGTCTGCATACACTCTCCCATGCTTCACCACCTGCCTCGTCTGAGGGTTATAATTCTGGGCGCATTCAATGACCAGCTCCGAAGACTCCATGGAGTATGGGAAGCCAGCAGCGTTCCACATACCTAATACAAACACTACGTCCAATACCGAACTCTTATCTTGTCCATCATTCAGCTTGGCTGACCAAGCCTCCAGGTTGGTAATCCCCTGATGGGTATCTATTATCGCCCCATATTTGAACAGGACCCCTCTCTGGGAAGAGAACATAGGCCTGCTGAATTCCTCCTGATTCTTGACTGAGCATTTTTCAGCCATGGGTACCTGCAATTAACAACATTTCTTCTCACAACAGGGATATGCATGCATACATATTGCAAATATCATGCCTATTGCATCAATTTCACATTACTTACTTACATGGATACATAACCAAAACTTACAACATCATTTAGCAACAACATGATGAGGGTTTCAGTTCACTTACCTGGTTATGCAGATTTTCCTTTATACCAGTATATCGTCAAGATGCTCTTAATTCAACTGCTGATCACTTCCTTCCTTCTATCTGTGAGCTCGAATTGCGCAAGGGTAGCTGTTATGCGGATATGGAGGCTGGTGCTCTGTAAAACAATTTTAACGCAGGTAAACGTAACAATGGCAGTTGAATTACCTTTTAACCTCGCAGTTAGGGTAAATTTAGGGCACTCTGATAAGTTAGATTGCAATCTTTGATCATTCGTGCGAAAACTCAGGATCTCGTCAGGTATTTCATCGGGTTCCGGGGTCGGCAGGAATCACCTACCATATCTGCGCGCATTTAATGATAATGGCGGCAAAGGGAGTGGGGGATATCCATATGGCGGGATATCATGAGGGCAGGATGATATTTCACAAATATCGGGTTGAGTTTCGATATCATTCTCCCTAACATTGAAATTATTATCGCTACAAAATTCGGGTGACAATGCACCCTTTGTTTACATTTTAGCACATCAGGAGGATATTTTGGTTTATCGGGTGATGTTCCAAAACAAAATGATGATGATGAACCAAGCTTGCTCATCCTCCCTTCTGAATATCAGGATGACGTCATCATGATATTTGTTCTTTGTATCGGAAGTGCTTCATGACGTCATCGTCATATTGGGCGAACATGATCATGTTTACAAAATATCCTGTCAAAATGTAAATATGATGATGATGTCATCAGGATGTTTGTTTCTTCGTTTATCGTATTTAGATGATGTCATCAGGATGTTTGTTAAGGGTGATATTTCGCGTCAAGATGATATTAACAAATATCGGGTTACTTTTCAAAACATGATGTTCGCGGTATAAAAGACTGCTTGACGGGAAACACTTACTACCATTTAAAGTTGACGTCAGGATATTTGAGCCACAGGATATATCGGGGGATGTTTCAAATATGATGATGATGTTCAAAACATGACTGGGATTATAAAATATGACCCCCCCTCTTGCGAATATCAGGTTTGACCAAGACTTTGACTGTTCATAACTCTCACATCCTGGTGAATACCAGGGTGACGTAAAAGGCAAACCTGCATGAAATTTAATGTTCTTCCAGAATATGAGGTCACAGATATGAAATATGAATTTTGACAAACTAACCTCATATTCTTGGCTTACCTCATCCTGACTCAACATGATGATGCACTTGACTGATTTTTACCAAACCGCCAGAAAGCAAGAAACACAAACCAACCCAAAAGAAGTTGGGTTCCTGTTTTGCCAAGTCAAAATGGGGCGTGTTGTGTAACCACACAACAAGGCCATTATCTCTAGCCATGGTGAGCTCAGAAACCTTCTGTGCTACTTCTTCCTCTTTTTCTTCCACCAATTTGGCTGCCTCACATTTCTGTGCCTCCAACTCTGCCTCTTTCTCCTGGATGATTTTATCCTTGCTTTGGAGGTTTGTTTGGATATTTGCAATGGTTTGTTTCAACTCCATCTCCACCTCTACTCTGACCTTCTTGAGGTCAGAAATAATCAAATTCTTTCCCCAGAGCAATCTTTTTAAATTTTCAATTTCTTCCATCAATTGATGTTTTGTTGAGATTTCTACATCCTCTTGGTTAGAGGGATGAGATAGAGTTTCTGCTTTTGCTTCTATGGTTGTTGCCTGATCATCAAGGTTGTCCATGGCCATGTACCTTGCTCTTCCTAATGTATCCATTTGCCCTGTTCCTCCTTCTTCAATCTTCCTATCTTGAGGATCCTCTATTGCTGCTGGCATTGATGAAGGCCCAGCTTTATCCTCACATGTTCTGAATTCTAGGAGTGCCTCAGCGAGTAGGGAAGTATCCTTCTCAGCTTGTGAGAGCTATCTCTTCCTTTTGCTCCTTCAGAGCAAAGGTGGGGTAGGTGCCTCTGGAGCAGGTCTCTCTTCCTCAGAATCTGAGGAAATAGTAAAAGTTTGTATGTTTCCTGTCTCTAGAGCACATGGTGATGTTGAAACTGGACTTGACTCCATATGAATAGATGGTGCAGGAGAAATTTCACTTTGCTTTCTTTCTTGGCTAGAGGGATCTCATCTAAATCATGGGATGGTTCTTTAGCCCACCACTTTTCCTCAATTCCCTGTCCTGACCTTCCCTCTGCTAATTCCTTAGGCCAAGATTCCTCAGGTAGAGTCATCTTTCTCCTGACTGACCATGTAGGAGAAGGTTCTGCAATTTGTTTGCCTTTCCTCCTTTTGTCATGAACAGTGGCTGTAGATGAAGTGGCCTCTTGCGAGGGTGACTTCCCTTTGTGAACAGTTGTGGAGGAGGCTAAAGGCTCAATTTCCTCATCTTGGTGAGAAGGAGAACTCTTATCTTCTGGTTGTGTTATCTTTGGTTCTCTAACCTGGGGGCTTTGCTCAAGAAAGTTTTGCAATAGTTCTTCTCCATTAGCCTGAGATAGGAAGTGGTGTTTGACTACCAGAAAGATGAGGCCATGATGTTTTATGGGTCCCTTATTCTGCTGATATTTCTCTGTAGTTGGCCTGATGGTAGAATACAAGAAATTGGGGATATTTATGCTATACTTAGGGTGTCTATTTCCATGTCTGAGAAAAATCAGCATTTTCATGATTGGCCCTAGAACTATAGAGAATTGGCCATCACAAGTAAAGTATTTCATCAACTAGGTGGCAACAAATGCCCAAGGGTTTGGGAGTGTGGACCTCAAAATTCCTTTGACTTCATTTTTATTCAAATGTAATTGAATAGCAGGTTCACCATGAATAGAAAAATTTGTAATCAAATCAGTGTATAAGGTTTTCAAGTGGTAGAACCTCTCACCTTGTTCAGGAAGTCCAGAAATATGGCTGATAATTGCTAAGGAGAAATTGATTTGGACTCCTCTCACAGTCGTCTGGTTGTCTCTTAAATTTATGAGGAATTCATCCATAATATCCTCCTAAAACCCTTCAAATTTGTCTAGGAAATCTAACCATCTAGCAGCCCTTAAAATGGTTGCTACAACTGCATCCCTTAGAAGACCCATAGTATTTTCTAGCTTAAACTTCTTCTTGACTCACATTGCTGAATGGATTTCACCTTTTGTTCTTATTCTTTTACCTCCCCAATCTGCAGTCTATTTTTTCTTAGTGGGCTTCGGAGTATTGTTCAAATTGCTCTGTATACTCCAAAGAACTATCCAATTTGTTCCATAGCTCTAGAAATCTATTTAATTTACCCTATGCTTTAGTCTATTCTAGAAGTTTGAGTGAGGAATGTTATGTTTTTTCAGTTTAGGCTTATGCAGATGGGCTAGAGGACCAAGGCAGTCATAAATGTAGTAGACTAACAGGGCACTCTGGAGATAAGGTGGCATTAAGGCATAAATGGCAACATGCTTGAATGTGAAGAAGGAAATGATGGTGGAAGGATGTGTCATTGTGGCAGTACCTAAAATAGAAAGACAAGACAGTTACTAATAATGATTAATTAAAGATAGATTTACCTGGATCAGTTTTAATGATGAGGCGATGTACATGGGAGAGATGCTGCGTCATTTTGGAAACTACACGTGTCGTGGCAATTGAGTAGTGGCCTAAGATGATGTCCACTTCCCATTTGTACGTGACATGCAATCATTGCACCAAGTGGTTCAAAAATCCACGCCCTTTGGTGATGTCAGTGCTGGCTTGTGGATACTCCTACAAATGATTATTATTCTAATATAATTATTCTTTGTGATAAAGTAGAGGATGAGTCATGATGACCTCATCATATGATTTGTCTACTTTACCATCTGGAGAGGTGGGCCCCTCCCTTTTTATGGAGATTGATGGTGTTATTGACAGAGCACCAGAGGTACTCCTAATTGGAAAGCGTCGGAGGTGCTCCAGTTTGAGAAGCGCCGAAGATGCATTGGGCCAACTTCTAGCAATTGATCATATCCAAAGCTTAATTATTTCAACTGTCCTGAAGAAGGGAACTACCATTTTACTAGTTTTCAACTCCCTTGGTCGAGAAAGACAGCCATTTGCTGGTTTTCCATCTTTCTCCATTTTTTTTTCATTGTTGTTTTTTTAGAAGGCAGCCAATTGCTGGTTTTCAACCTTCATTTTTTTTTCAATTAATTAATCCAACACTGTGACAGAGGAGGTATCCCCTATATCAAAACACAGATTATTCAGAAACTCTTCTTTAGCAGATGGTCTTTTGTATAGATTGATTCAGTGACCATTGACTAGAAATGTGTCTGTGCTCCCATCAATAGGTTGTAATAATACAGTTCCATTTTCAAACACATCCTTTATTTGATAAGGATCCAGCTAGTGAGTCTGTAATTTCCCCTTGAATTCTTTGAATTTAGAATCATAAAGAAGAACCCAATCACCTTGTTGAAATGTCCTCCTCTTGATGTGTTGGTCATGCCATTGCTTCCTCTAGTATTGAACCAGTTCAGTTTGCTAAATGGCTTCTGTCTGAATCTCATCCAACTCGTTGAGTTGAAGAATTCTGTTCTGTTGAATTATAGACAATGGCAGACCACCATCCAATACAGTTTTAAGTGTCTGGAGTTCAAATTCTATATATAGTATAGGATTTTTCCCATAAACCAATTCATATGGTGAGAACTTTGTTGTGGACTTCCAAGTGGTATTTTAAGCCCAAACTGCTTTAGGTAGTCTACTAGCCCAATCTTTTCTGTTCATTACCACTATCCTTGTCAAAATATTCTCAAGTTCCCTATTAGTCACTTCTACCTACCCATTTTCTTGAGGATGGTAAGGTGAAGATTTCCTATGCTTGACTTGGTATAAATCTGTGAATTCCTTGATTACCTGTGAAGTAAACTGAGGTCCTCTATCTAAAACTATTGATCTTGAGGCTCCAAATCTTAAGAAAATTTTATTGTAGAGGAAATTAGCAACTTTTTCTTCTCTTGCAAATTGTAATGCTTGAACCTCAACCCACTTAGTAACATAGTCTGTGCACACTAGAATATACTCCTTGCCTGATGATGGTGGTGAAATTGGTCCCACAAAGTCTAGACCCCATTGCTCAAATGATTCCATCATGACTTGAGGATGTAGCAGCATTTCCTGGGTAAAGGTTGGCTACCCCATCCTTTGGCACTGGTAATAGTGCTGCACATACTTCTTTGTATCTTTATGAAGAGAAGGCCAGTAGTAACCAGCTCCAAGAATCTTGTGGACTATCTAGTGGAAAGAGTAATGGCCACTAGATGGTTCATCATGACATGCTCTCAACACATCAAAAGTCTCATCAACCTTTAAACACCTACGTAGAATAAAATTAGGACTACATTCAAATAGTAAACCATTCAACCATTTGTAAGATAAACTTTCTTTAACTAAATGTTTTCTTTGTTTTGAAGTGAAATGGGATGGATACAAGCCTGTAGCTAAAGATTAGCTATGTTAGCAAACTAAGGTGTAGTAGAGGATATGGCAAAAAGATGTTCATTTGGGAACTTGTCCTCCACTAGTTGGTCTTCTCCTCCTGTATGCAATCTTGATAGAAAATCAGAAACCAAATTAAACTTTCTTGGATTATCAACTATGGTAATGTCAAATTCCTGCAATAGCAATAACCACATGTTGATCCTTGCACCTACTACTAGTTTATTCATTAGGTACTTGATGGCTACATGATCAATGTGTACAAATATCTTATATCCAGTGATATAATGCTTGAATTTGTTTATAGCAAAGATGGCTGCTAAGAATTCTTTTTCAGTTGTTGTGTAATTTCTTTCTGCAAAGGTAAGGTTTTTACTGATGTAATAAATGGCATGCATACTTTCTCCTTCCTCCTTTTATCCTAAAACTGCCCCAATGGATTCATTTGAGGCATCAGTCTGCATGTGAAATGGTAAAGTCCAATTAGGTCCTCTTACGATTGGTGTGATAGTAAGCTTTTACTTTAAGGTTTCAAATGCTGATTGACATTCTTCTATCCATAGAAATTCTATGTCTTTACTAAGCAACTGTGTGATTACTTCTAACGTCAGTTTGATTTTTGGGTGAAGGCAACTGTGTGATTACTTCTATTTTTTCTGATCCACTTTGATCCCTTTATCTAAGATATGGTGTCCCAAAACAATTCCTTCCTCCACCATCATAAAACACTTTTCATGGCTAAGAGACAATTGATTTTTTTCATAGAATTTTAGTACTTTTTCAAGGTTTGTGAGAGCTTCCTCAAAGTTACCTCCATGCATTCATTATCCAATTCAGTAAAAATAGCTAGAACTAGTCTCTAAAATGTAGCCAGGGCATTACATAGCCCAAAGGGAAGAACTTTGTAAGAAAAAGTTCTCCAAGAGCATGTGAAGGTGGTTTTGTCTTGGTCTTCAGGTGCTACTTGAATTTGATTATACCCATTGAATCCATCTAGAAAAGAAAAATACTTTCTCCCAGCAAGGTTGTCCAAAACTTGGTCAATAAATGGTAAGGGAAAGTAGTCCTTTTTTGTGGCCTTGTTGAGTTCTCTATAATCAATACACACCCTCTATTTTCCATTCTTTTTAGGCACAATGACAAGGGGTGAGACCCATTGACTGTCTGAGATTGGATATATGAACCCTGCCTAGAGTAATTTTTCTATTTCAGTTTTGATAATGTCCTTTAAAGCAGGATTCAATCTTTTTTGTGGTTGCTTGACAGGTTTAATATCCTTAGTGTATATATGATGGGTACAGATCTCAGGAGGTATGCCTTTCATATCTTGGTATTCCCAGGCAAAAGAGGCTAAGTGGGAGACCAAAAGTTAGATAAGTTTTTCTTCCTGATTTGCTATTAACTGAGTATTTATATTAAGTGTTTTCCTTGGTAGAATCATGACCTGTTTTGTGATTTGATCCATAGATATGGTTAATCCATACATTGGAGTCATGGTATTAAGAGGACAAGAATGTGGAAGTAACATGTGAAAGGTGGCTAAGTCCCTGCAAAAGGTTTCCCCACAAGGAATAATGTTAGCAAGGGTACAATGAGAAGAAATAAGAAGTTCTCTCTAAGGATCTTGGGCAAGTTCCATCACATCTTTATTGATTAGGATGTGAGTGAAGTCTTCCGTTGTATCATAGTATACTTCTTCTTCTAATTCTCCCAGATGTTCCTTAATGGTTACCATAGCTAATGAGGCACTGTTGTCATTGTTCTCTAGCTCATCCACCCATACTCTTCTTGTGTAATGCACTGATGGTTTAGCTAGAGGATACAGAGATATTTTCTTTAGATCTATCCCATTAGAAATGACCATATCTCCAGTTCGATAATCAATAGATGTTGCTGTAGTAGCCAGCCATGGTCTTCCTAAAATCAGTAGATAAGCATTTCTCTAGTTTCTAGGTTCTAGTATTAAGAAGTCCATTGGGAATTCCCATGAATCTATCACAATAGGTACATTGGTGATTACTCCTTTTGGAACAACTACTGACTGGTCAGCAACTTGAAGAATTGTAGTTTTGGATTAGATACCTGATAGAGCCAACTTGTCCATTGTATGAACTATCATCACATTAATTACTGCTCCTAAATCAACCAGAACATTTGAAATTTCTACCCCTGAGATGGAAACAGTTATGACAGGATTTCCAGGGTCTCCATTTTTTGGGAGGAGAAATTATCCCATCAATAGATCCACTACTTTTCCTTCCACCTGTATTGTAGAGGGATAGTTTTTCTTTCTGCCCCGCGTTTTGATGCAATACTGTTAATGAACTGATTTAGTTCTGGTACATCTCTGATTACTTGGAGGAGAGGAATTTCAATGTTTAGCTACTTGATTTCTTGTAAAAGTTCTAATTCTAGGTTGGTTTGGATTTGTTTCTGTAGAATCTTTCTCTGGGGAGCATTTTGTTTAAGCCATTCTGGGTATTGTCAGAATTGTGTTCAAGACTGTTCTCTGGAGCCGGTCTCTTGGGAGTAACTCTAGAGTTGTCTATGGCTGATTTTTCTACCAATTTTTCGTTAGTAATCTCCTCTGAGGGTTGATTGGATGTGTTTTTAGGTTCCTCATAATTAGTTACTTCAACTATAGTTGGAGGAGATGGTCTTGGGAATGCTTTCCTAGAACGCAGCTGGAGATTATTCAAATATATAGCATTAATTCTAGCCAAATTTTCTTGCTCTGTCATGTAGACAGCTGCTCCCTGTTTATTCCATAGGTTTGGTATAGGTTGAGCTAGTTAAAGTGGTTAACTAACTGGTTCATTTTGTGTTTGACCTTGTGTGTTGGAGGGTCCAGTTAGTATAGCTTACTGTTGAGGTTGGAAACATCTAGGTTGTCCCTGGTATTGTTGATTATATCCCTGTTGAGAACCCCATTAAGGTTGCATGTTTCGTGATCCAAAATGTGGTGGCCATTGTTGATTTCCTCAAGGCTGATTTTGCCAATTTTGGTTTTGCCAGTTTTGGTTTTGCCAATGTTGACTTGGCCAATCCTGCTATCCCCAAGGAGGATTATTTTGAAGGCCATGCCAAGTTGGATTCCACTGATTATTTCCCTAATTAGAAGGACCCCTATAAGAAGGCTGGTTTGGATACTGATTATAAGGGAAATTTCTAGTTTGTTTTTGTCCCACATAGTTCAACTCCTCTTCTATTACAACATTCTTTTTACTTAATCTTTTCAAGGCTGGAAGTTGACTACACTAACTAGTGGGATGTTCCCTATCACAGATCTGACAAATCTCTGATTTGTCCAAGGGGCATTCTCTTAATAGGTGTTTGTTCCTACACCTAGGACAATAGATGGAGAGTAGTTTAGTTGCTCTGTTTTGATTAGTTGTTCTTGTTTTTGCTTGAATTCCATCCAATGTGGTATTTAGTTGGACCAGAATGTCTATTTTTAGATTTGTAATTTCCTCCATCAACCGTCCTATTTCATTCTTCCCTTTAAAAGTTTTGGATGACCTCACTCCATTTTGGGTTCTGGAATAGTTCCTACAGAGTTCCTTTATATCAGGTATTTCCATTTTGTTAATGTTCCCTTTTCCCATTAGGTCTAGTGCCTATTTTGATTCTTTATCCAATCCTTTTATAAATAGGGTTCTAGCCAAGGAGTGATCCACTGGATTGCCATACCTTCTCAAGGCAAAATTAAACCTATCCACATAGTCTTCTAAGGATTCTTCCTCCCCCTACCTAATTTTAAACAATTCTTCATTTTTATTACTGGATCTGCAATAATCTTGATATTTTTCCAAAAACTCTGTTTCCATTTGATCCCAAGAACAGATAGAATTCTAGGGTAAACCCATAAACCATCTCATCATAGAATCTTTCAGGGTTGAAGGGAACAGTTTGAGTTTCTGGTTATCTGATCCATAATCATAAGTTTAGCAAACTACTTTGGATTCAAATAAGAACTGATCTAGATTCTTAGAAGAAAGTCCTCTAAAATTTGGCAGGTGTGTTAGTGTAATATTCTTCATAGGAGCATTGCCTCAAGCAGCCAAAACAATAGGATAAGAGAAGGTTCTTGGAGCTTGATTTTCCTCTTCCCCATGATTATCATTTTCCATGTTTAGTATTGGTTCTTCTTCCTGAGGCTCTAGGAAATTAGGTTCTACTAAAAGATCTACCTGAAACTTTTGTTGTAATTCCTAGATATAATTGGCAAGTGGAATGTCTGGAGGATCTAAGGGATTGTTGTTTTGAGATGCAGGTTAGAAATTAGGATCTAGGTTTCCTTCCTCAACAAGATTTTGTACCACCCCACTACTTTCCCCTATGGTGTGTTGTTGGGGTGTCTGCTTAATATATCTTCCTTTTAGATCTCTAGCTCTAACCATACAAATCTATCCTATAAACTATTTTAACTCAGTTTCCCTAATTAACACAAGATTATCCCCAGCAACGACACCAAATATGACAAGGTGTCACTGTACCTCATCATTTAATTTGTTTTCAGATGTCAAAAACTAGGGCCGTGTCCACGGCTGTCTGCAACTAGGGAATCTATAGTTGCCAGTTCATAGTTAATCCTAACAATCTCTACAATTTAGAAGGAAATTAATCTATCTGCTTTGCTAGATAAATTTAAGGAATGCTGAAACTGATTTAAAAAGGAAATGTACTCAGCATTTTTTTAAAAATAGAACATGCATCTATCTATTAAAAATAGTGAATACTTTCATGAAAAGCTAAAACAATAAAATAGTGTACTAGCCTCCTGCCTTAGTGGTGAGAGTGGGCCCTTGCTCCGTACCCTTGGGGCTGAAGGCTACAAAAGGAAATCAGCACAAACAAAGATGATCACAACTTAGATTCAATCCAATTCATCCACTCTGTATTCATGAAAATATTGGTAGCACAGAACTGAGATCTTTGAGAGTTAGAATAATTCAATCATTGTCTATTTCTTCTACTATTTCTAAGAGTATATATAAAAATGAGTGATGATATATCACTAAACTTATGTACCAGTCTTTTTATGAGATTGTTCTTAACTTTCTAACTATGAAAAAAATAACCATGCGATAAAGGTAGACTTGAGTGGAATAGAAGTCCACTCAGAGGTCTAAGTTTAAGTCTTAATGCACTTGGGCATCAAAGCCCTGAAAATAAGGATATTGGATTAGTTCAATTTGTAACTCATGCAAAATCTTTGAAAAGATAAAACTTCAGCAGTTTAACTAATAGTTGACCCTTCACCACTCAGGTGATGATTTGAGTGAAGTGAGGGGTATTAAGATTGCTATTGATTGTGTCTGGTTGGTAGCTCTACTGGAAACATGCCCTGCTCTTAGGAGGCACTGGAGATAGCTGTTCCTGTCTGTAGCTCCAGAGATATGTTTGTAGCTTCTTGTTTAGCTCTGGAGAGGCATTCCTCATATCTTCTAAACTTTAGGTGTCATGGTTCTTTGGTATTGTCTCTAGAGATCATTGAAGATGATCTCCAAAGATGCACAAAATCATTGTTCCTGACATCTACACCTGTTGAATCAAAAAGAGAGAGAATTTCTACATTTTTCCATCAATTCCACGCACATTAGCACTCAATTAGAAATTCTAATCTTAAGTAATACATCTTAATTAATCATAAAATAGAACGATCTTGCTAACTTATTTGGGTGTAGACACTAGGAAAGATGAACTCAGAAAGGGGAAAAAGAGAGGCAAAAGATGTATTTCATGAGTGCAATTTGGCACTCATCACACCCTGTGGTTTTTCCCTTAATAGGGTTTCCACGTAAAAATCCTTGTGTTATGTGTGTTGATTTCATTTCAGTCTTATGCTTTCTTATTCTTCCATGCTTTGATATATCACTAAATGTTAAGTTAAGAAAAGGAAGTAAAAGTAAGAAAGTTTTGAGATAACTGATTCACCCCCCCTCTTAGTTATCTACCTTGTTCCCAACATTCCTTACCCATGCATGCACATCCTTGGAAGGATAAGACCAATAATACCCAACCCTCATGATTTTCAAAGCTATTGTCCTTGGCGTAAAATGACCACTAGTTAGTCCATCATGAAACTCATACAAGATCTTGTCAATCAAATTAGATTCTATGCATCTTAAAAGAACACTATTATAATATTTTCTAAACAAAACACTATTTAGAAGGATATAAGGAATAGATTGAAGTATGAAATACCTTATCTTGGCACTATTTAGCTCTCTTGGGAATTCACCAGTTTATAGATAATGGACCATTTCTTATGTCCAACTAGGGCCTATTGTTGGTGCAACAATTTGTGACTCACCATTAGTCATGAGGATAAATCTCTTCTTGAGTTTCTTTGTCTTTTTATAGACCATCAACTAGCTATTCACAAATCACCTTACCTCTAACCAACTTTGTGACCTTGATCTTCACATCATACTCCATTATCTTAGAGATCTACCTAGCTCTTTATCACTTAAATCCTTGCTTAACAAGAATTTTTTAACACTAGGGTGAGCAACCATAGCTGAATCTTATCGTTAGAAACCAAGTGTGTAAACCTCTTAAGATTTCAAATAACAACAAGCACATATCTTTCAACAAAAGAATACCTTTGTTCATAACCTTATAGGCCTTGACTAAAGAAGGCTATTAGCTAATCCAAACCATCATTATTCTGTTGTGTCAACATAGCTAAGAGAGTATTAGTGTTTCCATACGCATATAAGATGAAATCTTTTGAAAAAATTAGGATTAATAAGGGAGGGTGCTTCTACTAAGGCTTCCTTAATAGCCTCAAAATTGTCCCTTGCTTCTTTTGATTAGCTAAAAGTCACATTTTTCTTCAACATGACAGTGAAAGGCTTTAAAAGACTTAAAACATTTAGTAGAGCCTTCTAACAAAATTTATCCTACCAAGAAAACTTTGCATTCCTTTTTTGTGACTAGGCAAAGGCAAAGCAAGGATTGCACTTACTCTTTTTGGATCAATGGTAACTCCATGTTTTGAAACCACATGTCCAAGGAGTTTACCTTCATGAACGACAAAGATGCATTTTTTGGGATTAAGGGATATACCATACTCCCTACACCTACGAAACACTTGTCTTAAATGGAAAAAGTGTTCATTATCATCCTTTGAAAAAATAGTACTGTTATCAAGATAAACAAGTACTATTTTATTAATTAAACCTTGAAAGGCCATGTCCATTTTCCTTTGGAAAGTTGTACCAGCATTGGGCAACCCAAAAGTCATTTTCTTGTAAGCCATTGTCCCCCACTTGGTGGTGAAGGTTGTTTTAAATTGATCTTCCTCTTTTACTAGCACTTGGTAATACCCAGAATAACCATCAAGAAGAGAGAACCTCTCAGAACCTACAACTTGCAAAACTTGCTCCATAGAGGACAACGGGTAATGGTCATTGAGTGAGGCCCTGGTTAAATCCTAAAAGTCAACACTAAGTCTAATTTCCCAACTCTTTTTCCTAATAGGAACAAGGTTGGAGACCCATGAGGTATTCTTGATTGGAAAAATAATACCACCTTCAATCAACTTTCTTAGTTCTACTTTCATGAGTGGCTCTAGCTTGGGGTTTAAAGGTCTCTTCTTTTGCCTTACAAGTTTTGCATTTGGTTCAAGTTCAATGGTATGTTGGGCAATTTTGGGGTCAAAGGATTTTAAATTAGAATACTCCCAAGTAAAAATGTCATGAAATCATTGGCAAAGTGAAACAAAAGCTTCTTTATCCTCTTTAGAACAAAGCTTACCAATCTTCAGAAGCTTACCTTTGAAGATTTCTACTTCTTCATAGTGATCTTTCTTGACATGCATGTTGGTTTTCCCCCCTTTTTAGTTTATTATCATAACTAAAAATAGACTCCAAAGTCACTAAACCTTTTGGTAACTTATTTATTCTCAGTTGTATGATCTAATCACCATACTGCTATTGTAATTTTTTATGGTTTCCAGCTAAAAACTCAACCTATTCAAGCAAAATAGTAAGCACTTGTTCATCACTATCAAAGACTTGCCAATGCACATTATTATTAGGTATATATGGTCTAACCACTACTTTCACATGCTACTATAGCTTATCCATTTTTATTTCATTAAGTATATCAAATTGAGCCCCTATGGTAGCTAACCTATTAGCATGCTAATTTTGACTTCTTGGTATAGATATCAAGTTGAAAGAATCAAACTCCTCTAAAACATTCCATACCCTATGCTTAAATGACTTCAAAATAGCATTTTTTGTTACATGTAATCCTCTTACCTAGTTTACAACCAGTTCATTTTTGCCAAACACTTGTAGATAGCCTATATAAGAGCTTCATATTCAGCTATGTTGTTAGTATAGCTAAAAGGAAAATGAAAAGCTGAGTGATACTTTTCACCTTGTGGGGATACAAGCATAGCACTCCTAATAGCTCCATTTCTACTTCTTGAACCATCAAAAAACATCTTCCAAACCTTATTTTTCTATTGTTCAAGTTGTTCTTTCTCTTTTTGCAAGTTAGGAATGATAGGATCTTGTTCATGAATCACATAGACACCTAGGCCTACTTGTTGGCCATATGTGTTGTCATTGATGTTAAGATAGCATCATACATTGATTCCAACATAACATACACTGATGTCAACACTATCATAAGAGTAAGAGACTAGTCATGGTTGGATGTCATGCTCCTAAGAACTTGAGAAAGCTCATCATTGGAGATCCTAAAAGTTACATTCCTAATCAAAGTAGAGAATCAAAGAAGAGTTGAGTTTGAAGCCTAATCAATATGAATTAGAAGAATCAAGTTGTGTTGCTGATGTTGAGGATGTGTTCCTATTTTGAATCATTTTGTATGATCATCCCTACTGATCCTGAGTTCTTTATGGTGATGCAAAGAACACTTGGCCTCCGGAAGTAGATTGAAGACAGTGTGGGTTTTGTGAAGATGTTTCTAGCATGACAATGAAATACTCTGCATTCCACTAATTTTGAAGCTATAGTTTTGTTGTTCAAGAGTTAAGTTGAGTATGATGTAAATATTCTAAATCCTAATTTTCAAAGTGTTTGATCTTATGCAACGAAAGATATAAGTGACTGAGTTCTAATTCAGGTTCTAACAGTGTAATGTGATGTTGAAAGATGAATGGAATGCTCCGCATTCCTCTGTGTTTGCATATATTGCAATGTGTTTTTAGATCTATGTTCATAGGATGGTAAATGTGTTGTTTCTAAAGTTTCAGACCATCATTCCCTCTGCAGTGAAAGTTATGATTGATAAAGTACTGGTATGTACTCTAACAGAATGGAATAGTGTTGAAGACCTACTGGAGTGCTCCATATTCCTCCAGAAGTAAATGAGTGACCTTGCAATTTTGTGAACATGTTCTTGAATGTGCATTTCATGTTTCTTTCACATTTGAAGCTTCTTGGTGGTCTACAACTTAGTTTTTCAATTGACAGCATGTTGCAGTGGGTTCTGGATAACAATGTGCTCTTAGAGTTAATGATTGAAGGTGTGTGGCATAATTCTTTGATGTACGGTGGTAAAGAAGTGTTTAGGGATGTTCTATGAGTCATGTGGACTCATGTGGAAGAGCTTCACAAAGATTGTTTCCAATACCACACAAGGTTTTCTAGTTGATATGGTTGTTACTAATGCAGGAGCATCCCTCTCCATCCCAATTTTGGTTTGAATTTCATTTCAGTTTGGTTAGTTTTGAGATTTTTTGTAGTGTTTTGGTGGGTTGAGTGTTGGATGTGTTATGATGTAGCTCTTGTCACTTTAGTGATAGTAAGTTAATAATATGTTATAGTTAATATCAGGTCAAGAGGAAAGATGTATGGCTAATAGTTAGGCGGTTGAGGAAAGATAGAAGGTGAACAGTCTGACATAGATGGAGTCGAGCCATTGAAAGAAGAAAAGGGGTTTCAAAAGAATCAGTTATAGTTTTAGAAAATATGAAAGGTCTAAAGAAGTTGATGGTTTATTGATAGATGGGTAAGGAAAACAAGGACACCCAGTAGTGGTTACAAATAGTCAGAGAGTTGTTGGAATGAAAAGAGGCATCATCTCTATGATTAAAGGGAAAGAATGGGAGGTCGATGAGAGTGGCCAGAAAGGAATAAGGTAGGCTATTGTGTAACACCAAGTAGGTAGTAGCTAGGAAGGATACAAAAAGAAGCAGTAGTCAAGGAAAAGAGTGGAGGCTGATGAAGAAGAGGCCGATAAGGAAGAAATCAGGGTCGTGGCCAAAAAGAATAGTGAAGGCCGAAGGGAAAAATTCTAGTAAGGCCAAAGGCCAAACAATTGAGGCTTGAATAGAAGGAGTTAAATGTTATTTGGAGGCTGACTGAGTATGTTTGAGAAGAACAAGGCCAAGTGAGAGGTCTAATGGTAGCATAGGTGCAGATAATGAGACCTCGAATAGAAGAATGAAGCAAGGACAAATAATGGATCATAGTGTGTCAACAATGAAATAGCATGTGTGGGTAGAAATCATTGGCAACCAGTTGAAGAGTGAGGAAAGTCCCATATGAGGGGAGATGCGGTTTAAGAATGTGGGGAAAGAACATATGCCTAGGGGAAGGTCAAAACAAAGGGAGGCCAAGTAGGATTTGTCAATGGAAGATTTAGCAAAGAGTACTGAAGGGCAAGCATAAGGCGACAGAAAGTTGTTTGGACAACACGAATTCCAAGCCTGTATGAAGAGGATAAAATAATATCTATGTAATCTTTCTTATTGATGAATAAATAACTATTGAGTGAATATTTGAAGACACATTTGCCTAAGTATTTTATGAATGATCATATGCTATAGATTATTATCTGTTCAACTAAATCCTATTATAATGAAGAGATATTGCTTTAAGTTGTCAAGCTCCTGTCACTGTTTTAACAATAGGTTATATGGAAGTTTGGAGGAATGCTAAGTAGAAGAGTCTCAACCCCATCAGGTGGTATCAAAGCACAGAAGGTTCTGAGTGCTAAGTAGATTTCTGAAGTGAGGCAACTTAGCTAGGACCTACAAATAGTAGAGGAAGAAAAAAAAGGTGGGTGTTGTAGTTTTGTGACAGATTCACAAGTTGTGGTGAACAAGAAGGAAAACATGAAGAAGCAAAATACCAATTTTGAAAGAGAGTTGGTACTATTGAAAAGAGACTTAAAGGAGTATATGATTGCAAGGTAGAAATGGCTAGAAGAAAGTAGCCAAGAATATTTTTGGGTATGGCCAATGACGAGAAAAGTGAAGTGGCCTGTAACGAGGATTGTTGAGAAAAGGAAAACATATAACATAGAAGCCTTAAGAGGAAGAGTTAAGAGGATGAGAGGATTCCAAAAATATTGGGATAGCAAGGAGTTGCCTCTAGAGCAATGTGGACCAAATGAGGTCAAAGAAATTCTCATGGTGGAGGACCTAAAGGAAAGGAGAGAAGAGAAAGTGCAGAAAAAAGCACTTAAAGGAAGATGTAACAAAGAGAGGAGAGTGTCCATGAAGAAGACACTAATGAAGACATTGTGGTCTCTTATTTTGTTTATTAATATTGTGTTTATAGATGTGTATATAGGTGTGAAAAATGCAATAGGGAAGGTCAAGAATGCAACCTTGAAGATGAAGAAAGAGGAGGCAAGCATAACCCCCAAAGAGAGAATTGAAGATGAACAAAGTTTGATTGCAGTAGTGTGTCTAAATGAGGTTGCAATAGAAGTACATTGCAAAGTGCCTGAGAATGAAGTAAAGGATGATGCTGAAGTCCTACAATTTGATGAAGGTTATGAGGAAGAAACCCCAAAGTTTCAAGATGTCTTGGAAGATGTTGTAGAAGTAGGGCAAGAAGCCTATGTAGAAGAAGAGATGGAAATCGAAGAAGCCTATGCAGAGAGCAAATCAGGGCAGCAGGTAAAGGAAAGTTGCAATACTATTTTTGGTTATGTAAATGAATATTATAATGTTAGTTTTGATCACATGAATAGAAGTGTGAATATAGTTGGACAAGTTTATAATGAGAACAAGGCAATAGTGAATCATTGGTATATAGTCCCATATTGGCAAAAGAAAAAGATGGTTGAAGGGCCGCAGTTAAAATATAAAGAAGTAGATGCTTTTGATTGTGTTTATAATAATAGGCAAGTGCAAAGGAAGAGGGGTATGTAGATGAACAAGTGAAAATCAAATTTGAAGATAAGGTGGCCAGCAAGGAGGCGTAGGGAAGATGACTTGAGGCCGAAAACAAAGCAAAGGATGAGAAGCACAAGTGCAACAATGAAAGGACAATAGACCAATAATAAAGTATGGATGGTTAAAGCTAGGACAACAACCAATGGAGTTGGTGCAGTAGAAGATGGTGAGAAGAAAACCTTGCAAGAGAATGGAAGACATAAAGAAATTATTGGAATCATGAATGAAGAGATTGTGTTGTAGTAGGGCATCCAAAGCCAACAAGTTGAAAGCCATGAAGAGGACATGCCTATAGAAGTTGAAGAAAGAGGAAAGGATGAGGCTAAAATGGTTACAAGAGTAGCTGGGAGGAAGCTAGAGGAGGATGCATGCAAGATGAAAGGTAAACGAGTTGAGTTGATTAATGATGTTTTTGAAACTTTGGATGATTTTGTTGAAAGAAAAGATAGAGAAAATTTAAACAAGATGACAGATTGTGATGATGCTAGTTATGAGGCTTTGAATGAAATTTATAAAGAAGGTAGCCAGATTGATGAGTTGAATAGTGATTAGGAAATGAATGAGCATGAAGAGAAAGTGTGGAGGCTTATGGATGAGAAAGAAATAAGGAGAAGTAAATACCAAAAGAAGAAAGGAGGTAAACAAAGGTAGATTAAAAGGTGCAGCATGAAGCATGCCAGAGAAGAGGAAAAGTTGGCTGAAAGAGATGAACATGAAAAGTGGACAGCCATGGTAATTGTTACAAAATATGAAGGTGCAGATTTGGACAAGAGAGCAGCTATAGATGAAGAGGATGATACTAGAGCAGCAATAATTCCAGAGGAGGAAGACCAACAAAAGAAGGATGAAGATGATACAACGATAGAGTTAGAAGGAGGAGCAACAACTAAAGACATTGTAGATGATTTGTGGAAACAATTTGTAGAAATAAAGAAAGAATGGAATAAAAAGATTGAAGGTTTGAGAATAAGTGGGATAGAAAAGGAGATTGAAGATAATGTTCCAAAAATTGTTGTAGAGATGAAGACTGAAGATGAAGGTGAAAATGATTTGTTGTTGCAGAAGATGGCCATAGAGGAAAAGTGGCTGGGAAAAATGTTAGATGAGCAAGTTGAGTATGAAGATGAGATGTGTGATGTTGAAAGCATGGAAATGTTTACATTTGTTTATGGTGTGGATGTAAGGATGATTGGAAAGGGGAAGTGAGTAGTAATTGATGAAGATATTCTCATGAGGGTACCCCACAATGTTGCACATCAATGTTGGAAGGAAGCAACATATGGGCTAGAGAGATTGTGGAAGAAGTGGAAGAAGATATTAGTTAAGTTTTTTAAACACCACATGTGCAGGAGCACATGATCGTTTTGTCCCCTAGGAGTCTGATGTAGGGGTATCACTCTCCATCCCAATTTTGGTTTGAATTTCATTTCAATTTGGTTAGTTTTGAGACTTTCTATAGTCTTTTGGTGGGTTGAGTGTTGGATGTGTTATGATGTAGCTCCTGTCACTTTAGTGACAATAAGTTAATAATATGTTATAGTTAATCTCGAGTCAAGAGGAAAGATGTATGACTAACGGTCAAGTGGTTGAGGAAAGATAGAAGGTGAATAGTCTAACATAGATGCAGTCGAGCCATTGAAAGAAGACAAGGGGTTTCAAAAGAATCAGTTACAATTTTAGAAAAGATGAAGGGTCTGGAGAAGTCAGTGGTTGATTAATAGATGGGGAAGGAAAACAAAGACACCCAGTGACAGTTATGAATAGTTAGAGAGTCATTAAAATGAAAAGAGGTATCATCTCTACAATTAAAGGGAAAGAGCGAGACGTCGATGAGAGCAGCCAGAAAGGAATAAAGGCAGGCCATTGTGTAACATGGTGCAGGGCACCTAGGTTGTTTTCAAGTCAAATTTTTGAATTTTTATTTGTTTGGTCTCATTAATGAGAGACTAAGGGGATTTCGGTTTTACAATAACATAATAAAGCCCACTAGAGGCATGATCATGTAGTGGAGGTTCAAAAATTGTCTTTTTTTATGTAATGAGTCTTAAGTCCTATAATATAATGGACTGTCTTTTTTGGGTGCAAAATTAATGGACAGGCTTTAATGCTTGCTTTTTAGGATTTTCCCATGATGGAGACTAGGAAAAAATTACGGTAAATACATTGGAACACATATTGTTATGCACTAATATGTTGAAGAGAAGATTGGAAGGATTTTTTTGAAGAGAGATATAGAGTTTTACCAGTCTTTTTCCTATAGTTTACTTTTTTTTTTGCATTTTATGTATCTTGTACTCACCTGTACAGTACGACCATGGTGGCAAACTACTAAAGTATACAAGTAGAGTGAGTTCCCTTTCATTTGCAACAAATTTGAGGAATTTTTATTGCTTTTAAGAGTTTTTATCTGCATTTTTCTAAAAGTGGGTTAAAAAAAAACCTAGTTTTAAGGGTTTTAGAGAAAATGATGGTTTTCTCAGCCACTCCATCTGCACCATGACCAAACAGGGAATGGAGTGGAGTAATTTGGCTTTTTTGTCTTTTTTTTTTCAGTGCAAGGGTAGGGGATTGGCATAAGTGGTCTGTTGGAGTAGTAAGGCCTAATATCTCAATGTATTAGGCAACTATATCATTGGTATGCTATTGATTTGAAGAGAACTTGACTTGAATTGACCCATGAACCTTGTAGACTATTTATCTAGACCATTTTCAACATGTTTGAAGTCTTGGAGTAGATCTTCCAAGCCTAGGACAAGCTGCACTCATTCCTGCTATGTTGCAGAGGCCTAATTAGGCCTAATTCCAACTAGAATAGTCATAGTTTGAGATATATGTTGCAAATCAACCCCTATTGCATGTTGAGTATGTTGTGTATTCCCCTATTGGGTATCTAAAATCTATTTTTGTTCATGGGTCCTGCTAGTATTCCACCAATTATGCATGAAAAACTTCATTCTTAGGGCTATAACCAATTTCATCCCATTACAAGGAGGTGTTTAGAAGGACATGGTGATAGGAGTTTTGGTGAACTTTAATGGTTTTTAATCTATCAAAAAAGAGTAGGTTAGGTTGAGTTAGGGGTACAACAAGTGGGGTACTCATTTAACCCTCATTTAGCATGCTAAGTGAAGAAGAAACTTGTCAAATTGGGATAGTCAACCTAGTGATTCATAAAATTCATTTTGAGTATCATTGATGTACCTCCCCTGCTCTACATCAAGTGGTATCAAAGCCTAGGTTCTAATTATGTTTGGGAAAAAGTTGATATTTTTTGCAGGTTGAAGGAAATTTGGTTGGAGTCAAGATGACTCCTAAAGGTAGTATAATTGCAAGGAAGATTGATCAACAGGCTAAAGAGCTAGAAGCCTTGAAGAAGGAGATTACTGCATTGAAGTCTAAATCTGGCACCATGAGTGAAAGTGAGTCTAAAGAAGAAGAAGAAACTTCTAGTGGAGAAGAAGAGTTGGATCTAGAGGATGTGAGGATGGTAAAGTTTTTGAAAGCTGTGAAAGGTGATGGACATAGGAAAATGGACTTGCCAATGTATGAAGGCAAACTAGATGGTGAAGAGCTCTTGGATTGGATAGGAGCCATAGAGAATTACTTTGAAAGTGAAGAGATAGGTGAAAATCACAAGATGAGGAAGGTTAAGACTAAACTAAAAGGGCATGCTTTGCTGTGGTGGAACTTTGTGCAAGAGGAAAGTCATAAACAAGGGAAGAACAAGATCACTTCTTGGGAGAGAATGAAGGCAAAACTAAAAGGTAAGTTCCTTCCTGGTGATTATAATGTTCAATTGCTTAAAATATTACAAAATATTAGGCAAAATGACTTAGATGTGCAAGCATAAACTAAGGAGTTTTATAGGTTAAGTATAAGAACAAAGCATGAGGAGGATGAGGAAGAAAGAGTAGCTAGATATGTCAATGGCCTAAGATATAACATTCAAAATGAAATCCATTTCTTGGCACCAAAAATAGTGGAACAATGTTTTCAAGTGGCTATAGGGGTAGAAGAAAAGGTGAAAAGGAGACAAGATAAGGCAACAAGAGGAAGAGGTAGTACTTCTAGAGGCAGAGGAACTTTTTCTACTCTAAAATAGTTTAGTGAAGAAGATACTGGTAAAAGTAAAGAACAAGAGGCTAAGTCTAGAGGTGGATGGAGAGGTGGAAGAACAAGCTTTAGGGGTAGAAATATAGATTAGGGAAGAGGTTCAAATATGTTTTCAAGGTGTTACAACTGTGGTGAGTTTGGTCATCCAGCCTACAAGTGCCCTGACAAGATTGGTGCTACTTCAAGTGAATGTGAAAGAAGAGGTGTGAAGAGAGTCCAATTTGTCCAAGAAGATGAAGTAGAAAGTGTCAATTCTTCAATCCTTGTTGCTGCACTAGAGGTGGGTGAAACTTTGATGATGAGAAGACAACTCTTGAGGACCTCTAAGGAGAAAGACCCAATGCAAAGAAGAAGTCTATTCAAGACCACATGCAAGAGAAAAGGTAAAGTATGCAAGGTAGTAATAGATTCAGGCTCCACTGATAATATAGTGTCAAAGGAAATGGTAGACAAGTTGAAATTGGTGAAAATTACTCATAAAACACCCTATAAGGTGTCATGGTTGAATGATGATTAGTCACTTCTAGTCAATGAGTAGACTTGGGTTGAGTTTCAGATTGGAGGGTACAAGGATAAGGTACTTTGTGATGTTCTACCAATGTAATATTTCCATTTATTTCTTGGAAGGCCATGGAAATTTGACAAACATGCTATGTATGATGGATGGGCTAATACCTACCAGATTGAACATGAAGGAAATTCATTTACTTTTCTTCCATTGCAAGAGGTTGTAGCAGACTAGTCCAAAGCAACAAAAGTCATAGTATTTGGTAAGAAGGAGTTTGCAGATACCAAGACCAAGCATTTGGAGGATGCTGAAGTGTTAGGAGACAAAGATAAGATTAAGGAGGCTCAGGTGATCATGTGTGAGAAGAAAGAAGTTGTAGAGGTTGTGAAAGGAAATAAAGAGATAGGTGCTACAGTCAATTCAAAGCTTGCAAATGGTGGGACAACAGGTAAGAAGATTGCTTCAAGTTTGTTGACAGTGAATTGGAATAACAATGTCTTGATTGGTACAATAGTGTGCCCTTTGGTTGAGACAAAGACTAAAGAATAAGTGGTACTTTCTAGTACAGTGGGTATAATAGGTTACAAGACACAAAAATCTAATCAAATAGTAAATCAGAAGACAATCGTAAAAGGACAAGGTGGACAAGAAATTAGTGGCAAATGTGAGCATGAAGTTTCCATAAAGAAGAAGGCAAGAACCTATGGTAGGGGATGGTTTGAAGGCATGAAAATAATAACATTGTCATGTTTTGGGCATAGGACAGCTAGGAAACCTCCTGCAGGTCTGATTACAAGTGCAAAAATGCAAAGTATGTTATAAGATTTCATTTTTTGGACCTAGGAAGAAGATTTGTAGACTAGAGAGCCTATGGAGAGAAAGTTGAAGCAATAACAATTCATAACTAATGTGACATGAGTTCTTTTTAGTAGGGCTATGTGGTGTAGGGCACGTAGGTTGTTTTCAAGTCAAATTTTTGAATTTTTGTTTGTTTGGTCTCATTAATGAGAGACTAAGCAGATTTTGGTTTTACAATAATGTAATAAATCCCACTAGGGGCATGACCATGTAGTGGAGGTTCAACAATAGTATTTTTTTATGTAATGAGTCTTAAGCCCTATAATGTAGTGGACTGTCTATTTTGGGTGCAAAATTAATGGACAAGCTTTAATGCCTACTTTTTAGGCTTTTCCTAGAATGGAGACTAGGAAAAATCATGATAAATACATTGGAACACATATTGTTATGTACTCGTGTGTCAAAGAGAAGATTGGAAGGATTTTTTTGAAGAGAGATACAGAGTTTTACTAGTCTTTTCTTGCAGTTTACTTTTTTTTGGCATTTTTTGTATCCTGTACTCACCCATACAATATGACCATGGTACAAAACCACTCAAGTCTATAAGTAGAGTGAGTTACCTTTCATTTGCAACAAATTTAAGGAGTTTTCATTGCTTTTAAGTGTTTTTATCTGCATTTTTCTGAAAGTGGGTTAAAAAAACCTAGTTTTAAGGGTTTTAGAGAAAACGATGGTTTTCTTAGCCACTCCATCTGCACCATGATCAAATAGGGGATGGAGTCAAGTAATTTGTCTTATTTTTTGTCTATTTTTGTTAGTGCAGGGGTAGGGGATTTGCATAAGTGGTTTGTTGGAGCAGTGAGGCTTAATATCTCAATGTATTAAGCAACTGTATCATTGGTATGCTATTGATTTGAAGAGAGCTTGACTTGGACTGACCCATGAACCTTGTAGATTGTTTATCTAGACCATTTTTAACATGTTTGAAGTCTTGGAGTAGATCTTGCAAGCCTAGGACAAGCTGTACTCATTCCTGCTATGTTGTAGAGGCCTAATTAGGCCTAATTCCAACTAGAATAGTCATAATTTGAGATATATGTTGCAAATCAATGCCTGTTGCATGTTGACTATGTTGTGTATTCCCCTATTGGGTATCCAAAATCTATTTTTGTTCATGGGTCCTGCTAGTATTCCACTAGTTATGCATGAAAAACTTCATTCTTAGGGCTACAGGCAATTTCATCCCATTACAAGGAGGCATTTAGAAGGACATGGTGATAGGAGTTTTGGTTACCTCTAAAGGTTTTTAACCTATCAAATAGAGTAGGTCAGGATGAGTTAGGGGTCCAACAAATGGGTTACTCATTTAACCCTCATTTGTACATGTTCCATCCTATGGAAAGCATGCTAAGTGAAGAAGAAACTTGTCAAATTGGGATAGTCAACCTAGTGAGTCCTAAAAATCATTTTGAGTATCATTGTTGTACCTCCCCTTCTCTACATCATAATGCCAAGTAGGCAATGACCAGGAAGAATACAGAAAGAAGTAGTAGTGGAGGCCAAAGAAGAAGAGGCCGGTAAGGAAGAAATCAGGGTTGTGGCCAAAAACAATAGTGAAGGCCGAAGGGAAGAAATCTAGTAAGGCTGAAGGCCAAACAATCGAGGCCCAAGTAGGAGTTAAATGTCAGTTGGAGGCTAACTAAGTATTGTTGGTGGTGATGTTACTCATTCACAAACATAGAATAAAAGTTACACAACAACCTTTACTCATCTTGAAAGATACGATGAATTCAGAGAATTCATGATCCCAAGTCTCCGTTGATTAGGTCTTAATCTACTGACGTTACTCAGTGGTTGATGTGTGTTGCTGTTTTCCATTCAGGGGCCTTACGTATTTCTGCAAAGTTCATCATTATTCCTCCAAATATCCTGCTCTGTATGTCTGCTCTGCATAAATCTCCAACAATTCTACCTCTGCACTTATGGATTCACTCAAATAATGTGCCTACAGGCTGATATTTGCATGATTTCTACCATTATTTGCAATTCTTTGCATGATATTTTCAATACTACATGCATTTAACTCAAATATGCTAATGATTTTCAGTTACCTATGGGATTTCAGCATATTTCTCTGTTCTGCTTGTTATTTATCATGATTTGCAGTTATGGTGATGAATTTATGAAATTAAAAAAAGGAAAAGGGTTAAAGAATGAGATTCCCAAAACTACTTGACTTAGATCACTGATCCACATACAAGCTCCCATACATGCAATGAAAAGAAGGAAACTAAAATCATACTTCACCAGGACATTCCACAAATCCGCATGATCCAGTGCAAATCTTCAAAGGAAAAGTTGATAACAACATGTAATGAAATGAAAGCGCTTCCAGTTGAACACAGCATTCACCAGTACATATCCAGAAATCAACATGAAGATTACGTAAAATTTACAATCAGGATGTAATCTGAAACTTCATATCCATTCAGTATGCTCAAGAACAGGTACATTTACAGTGATCTGAAGAAAGAACCTTGACATTTCAACAATTCTATCCTCATTAGTCTCAGTAATCAGATCTCCTAATTGACTCTACAGTAATCGGCCTTAATGCGCCAGATGCGTCTGTGTATATCTCTATCTTTCTCTCCACACTATGTATATTATGATCTGGCCCTTATATAGAGCAAATGCCAGAAAACAGTTACAATGATCCAAGGATCAGGATCCTCTCGTAATAATCAACGGTCCAAATGAAAAGGACATGCTTCGCCAGTTGGCAAATGTACAGCTGGCACAGAATATTCCAGCATCTTTGATTTGATTCGGTCTCCAGCTGGCAAACAACATATTTGACAATATCCTCCTCACTTCTGGTTCATGTTGCCTTCATGTGCAACTTTGTAATTATCAGCTTCAGCTCTAACAGCATCATGACTTCCTGCAAGTAAACAGACAAACATTAAGTTCATCATCATGTGGATAAACAACAGGAAGCAAAACATTTTATTAAACGGGCTTCCAAAATGTGCAGCGACAGGTAATCGGGCTTCAAATTTCTATCGCTCTGTTTTCCCGCTCATTTCCTATATATCGGGTTCAAATAGTGCATATGTATGTATCAGCGTGACTACACACGGTCGGAATGACAATTTTACATTAGGCCGATGGTTAAACTTTCACCTGCATGATATTTTGGAAATATGATGCTCCCCCTTCCGAATGTCCAGATGATGCAACCGTTATGTTTCGCTTCTGTATATTGGGGAAAAGAAAGACATCATCATCATGTCGAAGGAAAATAGGAGGATATGAAATATGATCCTGCTGCTGAGGAAAGGAATATGATGGTGACGTCATCGTCATATTCGGGCTTCATTAAAATGCAAAAGATGACGTCACTGTCATGCCTAGTTAAGATCAGGGGATAAATGTAATATCGGGTCACCTAAGGAAGATGATCAGGTGGTGAATGTAATATGACCCCCTTTGCAGCCAAGGTAACCCTCTCGAAAGATCAGGATGATGATGATCATCAGGATATTCAGGGCTTTTGATATACTTAGAACATGACGGCATCGTCATATTCGCGAACCGGATCATGTTTTGGAAAATATCCTGCCGAAGGGAAATGTGATGATGATGTCATCCTAATATTTGCTTCTTCATTTATCAGATTGGGATGACGTCATCAGGATATTTGCAAAAAGTCATATTTCTCGGCAGGAGGACATTACGAAATATCGGGTAGACAAACAAGATCATGATGATCTTGACAGCATGACAGGATAAAAATATGATGACCCTCCTCATCAAATATCATGATGGCATAACCATCATATTCCGTCTTCAGAGCATGAGGATGAGTTGAGGTCATCATCAGGTTAGTGCTAGGGTGATGTTTGAAAGTATGATCATGCTAAGGAATGGAATATCACCCTCCCTTAAAAGATCAGGATGATGACCCGCCGATAGGACTTTGGCGTGCGCATGCAAATATGCAGATGGTGGACTTTCTAAGCAGGGGGATATTATAATATCAGCATGATATTATAATATCTGGTTACACTCAAAACATGATGCTCACGATGTGCCCAAGGTCATTTGACGGGTAAAGCACACTATCACCTAAGATTGACGTCCGGATATTTCGACTGCATGATTTTTATCAGGTGATAGATCAAAATCATTATGACCTTGACAACATGACTAAGGATAAAAATATGATGATCCTCTGCGATTATCAGGTTTGACCAAAACTTTGACTGCTCATAACTCCCTCATATGGACGAATTTTCAGGTGATGTAAAAGGCAAACCTGCATGGAATTTTAAGCTCTTTCTAAATATGAGGTCATAGAAACAAAATATGAACTTCGACAAACTGACCTCATGATGATGAGCTACCTCATCGAATATCATGATGATGATGCACCTGACTCATTTTTACCAAACCGCCAGAAAGCAGACAACACAAGCCAAGCCAAAAGTTGGGTCCCTGTTTTGCCAAGTTAAAATGGGGCGTGTTGTGTAACCACACAACAACTTGCCACCAAAGAAAACAACAAAATTCAAATGATTCAAGTGATATGATCATATTCATCTATAGTATTCTAATTCTTTCTAAGTAAAATCATCATGATCTTTGAATGATAAAGTTTCATCAAGGTAACAGTGCTAACAAAGGATCATGTGTGTGCATATGATTAATTATCCTCATCTTGAAAGCAAGTTGAAAGTATAAGTAACTGGTGTTAAACTACATAGTTGGAGATCATCCCTCATAGCCAACCGGATAGAGCCTTGCTGCCAGCAGGCGTCCATAGCCCCGGCAAGGTTATCTATACAATCTCCCTAAGTAGAGCCCCACTACCAGCAGGCATCTATAGCCCTGGTAGAGTTACTTAGATGGCCTAAGTTTATTGTTTATATATTTTTTTATTTATATATATATATATCTGATATCATCATGTCAGCTCATTTGTACAAGGTATGGTCACTTGCAGCTTTAGGTTGGAGATTGTATTGGTAGCAAGGGAGTCCCTTTAGATTTTTCACTTAACACCTACACTCATATCTTCAACAAGCCCAAGGATGTTAGGTGTTTCATTGTGTTTGATTCACTTTGGACAAGAAAAGGCACCTGATGAAAAGATATTATAAAACCTGATCATGAATATTTATCAGAATGAATTACAATCTATATCTAAATCTGATCTCATCACTTGAATCCTAACAATTTAGTTATTTTCTTAGGTGATGAAGTGCATCATCTTGACTTACCAAAACAAAAACTCAACCAAAACAACACAAAACAGAAGAAACACTATACAAACAGCTAACCTACAAAAAGGAAACAACAGAAACAAAACAAGAAAGCAAAACAAGCAGACTGTACAAACAACTAACCTACAAAATTATATACAAACCACTACTAGGCAAACAAGAACCAGAAAACGACCCAAATACACTTGTATTTGCATACTTCTTTTGGTTGTGTAGGAGCATTAGGGTATTAGTTATGGTTCTCAACCTAGCAAATTTATCTTTATATTCTGAAAAATATTCTGATATTCTGAATTCACTGTATTCAACAGAATGACTCTTGATGATCAGCAACTGAGGAAGCTCATCATGTTCATGATTAATCCATATGCATGTCTTATCTCCTGAATTTCCATAATCAAAATAGTAATCAACATCATTCACTGTGGAAAGGAGGAATACAACCTGGTGTATTTCTGATTTTGTTGTTGGACATGCTTCTTCATTGGCAGTTGATCTTCCATTTGTCATTATATTTTCACTGCTTAGCTCAGTGCCTGGTCTCACTTCAAATTGAAGGATGTATGACTCTTGATGTATTAATTCTTCATCTTTATCCAACTTTATCCCTTCATTCTGGATGTTCAGTTTATCCTCCAGTTCAGGAAACTTCTCAATATTTTCTTCAATTTCCTGCACATCAGCATCTAAATAAGTATCTTTATTATCATAACCTGATATACAGAAATTTATCATTTCTAAATCATTTGACTGTAAAGGAGAAACAACTTTCACTTGATAAGGACACTCCCCTGTTTCATTCTCAAAATATTTCTGGAGTGACGTCTGATCATGCACAACAACTCCAAAGTCTTCTAGATCTTCATCTTTCAGGAATTGTTCATTAAACAATTCACATCTTCTATCTAGTAAAGGATCTGGTTCCATTAACCTGCAACATTCTTGTATTTGATCATTCAATTCAAAGCAGTTAGGTGATAAATCAGCATTTATTTTCTTTTCTATGACTCCCTGAGTTACTATCATAGGAACTTCATCATCAGCAGTGAATTTAAATTGCTCTACTATCTGTTTACACCTCTCTTTACCATAGAATGACTCCAGGAAAGATGTTTCATCTTCTTTATCAAAAGTATTAGGATCAGAATCACAAATATTATCCTGATGAGTGATTTCTTCTCTAAAATTTTCACAAGATTCATACTTGCATACTGACTGGTCCTTACTTGTATTAGGAAGTAGAGAACTCCTATCAATCTCACCATAAAATGAATCAAGGAAAGATGTTTCCTCTTCATTACCTTTTATAACCGATTTGGCTATTGTATTTTCTAGAGTCTTTTTCAACATGATCAGGCAGGTGTAGCAATCCCTTTCTGAATGCTCTTCATCATGTAATCTGCACCAGCTTTCAATCAGAACATCATCAGTGGATAAACCTAATAATTGACTACACTGTATATTTCTAGACAAATATAATTCAAAATCTTCAAAACGATCCACTTCAGTGTCTGGACAATTAATAACTTCTGGTGCTGCATCTGCTTGTTGCTCCAGAATTTCTTCATTTTCCTGCCAGACTTCTTCATTTTCCTGGCAAATTTTGGCCCTGAACACATCCAGGAAGAATATTAGTCCTTTCAAGTATAAATCCAACCTTGTAAGGAAAGTTAAACAACTTATTTCGCTGTGTTCCACAGTCTGGTGTATCCTGCAATAGGTGGATAAACCAAAGTTAAACAAACTGTGAGGTTAAAGCTGCCTACTCAAAGTTTCCTGAAATAAAGGAATGTTAATTTGACAATTGCCTTCATATGCATCCATCAAAATGAGACTCTATTTTTCAATTTTTTAGTATTTTGAAATTTTAATGAGATCTATCATATCTCAGACTAAAACTTGAAAGTCCAGAAAATCAAACAAATATTTGAGGCTTTGGGCTAGATCTTGGCAAGGGTGCAACCAAAACATCTCAGATAAGAGATATTTGCAGACATTTAACTGAAATGCTAAAATATTTATGTAATATTTGCAGAAATCCAGAAATGTGACAGGATATTGGGATATCCTGACCCGTAACACAAGATCTCGAGTGCCTAAGGCTTAAAAGTCTCAAAGTTTGAACAAATTTATGTACCTTTAGCTGATATTAGTGAATTCAGAAAGATCTACTGTAAAGCTTGCAATATTTATGTGAGATCTGGAAATTTTTACATAGAATGTGCATATACAATCTTTTCACAGTAAATATTTACGTAATTTACTAAAATTCACAGATGATCTGAGGATACCTTACTCTATGCGTCATCAGACCTGAAAATACTGATGATGAGCATGATCTTCCGGGCTGCCCCTCCTTCTAGCGCCAATTTATGTTGCGTTAGAAGTGAGGGGCATGTAGATATGTTTGCAAGATTTAAAGCGGGCTAATAAACAGAGGCAGGGGATATCACATCAATTGAACAGGATTTCTTTGCTGAGAAACAACTCACGCCCTCCTTCTAGTGCCAATTTATGTTTGTGGTGATGTTGATCATATACAAACATATCACTGGCCCTCCTTCTAGCGCCAATTTATGTTGGTGGTGATGTTACTCATTCACAAACATAGAATAAAAGTTACACAATAACCTTTACTCATCTTGAAAGATACGATGAATTCAGAGAATTCATGATCCCAAGTCTCCGTTGATTAGGTCTTAATCTACTGACGTTACTCAGTGGTTGATGTGTGTTGCTGTTTTCCATTCAGGGGCCTTACGTATTTCTGCAAAGTTCATCATTATTCCTCCAAATATCCTGCTCTGTATGTCTGCTCTGCATAAATCTCCAACAATTCTACCTCTGCACTTATGGATTCACTCAAATAATGTGCCTACAGGCTGATATTTGCATGATTTCTACCATTATTTGCAATTCTTTGCATGATATTTTCAATACTACATGCATTTAACTCAAATATGCTAATGATTTTCAGTTACCTATGGGATTTCAGCATATTTCTCTGTTCTGCTTGTTATTTATCATGATTTGCAGTTATGGTGATGAATTTATGAAATTAAAAAAAGGAAAAGGATTAAAGAATGAGATTCCCAAAACTACTTGACTTAGATCACTGATCCACATACAAGCTCCCATACATGCAATGAAAAGAAGGAAACTAAAATCATACTTCACCAGGACATTCCACAAATCCGCATGATCCAGTGCAAATCTTCAAAGGAAAAGTTGATAACAACATGTAATGAAATGAAAGCGCTTCCAGTTGAACACAGCATTCACCAGTACATATCCAGAAATCAACATGAAGATTACGTAAAATTTACAATCAGGATGTAATCTGAAACTTCATATCCATTCAGTATGCTCAAGAACAGGTACATTTACAGTGATCTGAAGAAAGAACCTTGACATTTCAACAATTCTATCCTCATTAGTCTCAGTAATCTGATCTCCTAATTGACTCTACAGTAATCGGCCTTAATGCGCCAGATGCGTCTGTGTATATCTCTATCTTTCTCTCCACACTATGTATATTATGATCTGGCCCTTATATAGAGCAAATGCCAGAAAACAGTTACAATGATCCAAGGATCAGGATCCTCTCATAATAATCAACGGTCCAGATGAAAAGCACATGCTTCGCCAGTTGGCAAATGTACAGCTGGCATAGAATATTCCAGCATCTTTGATTTGATTCGGTCTCTAGCTGGCAAACAGCATATTTGACAATATCCTCCTCACTTTTGGTTCATGTTGCCTTCATGTGCAACTTTGTAATTATCAGCTTCAGCTCTAACAGCATCATGACTTCCTGCAAGTAAACAGACAAACATTAAGTTCATCATCATGTGGATAAACAACAGGAAGCAAAACGTTTTATTAAACGGGCTTCCAAAATGTGCAGCTACAGGTAATCGGGCTTCAAATTTCTATCGCTCTGTTTTCCCGCTCATTTCCTGTATATCGGGTTCAAATAGTGCATATGTATGTATCAGCGTGACTACACACGATCGGAATGACAATTTTACATTAGGCCGATGGTTAAACTTTCGCCTGCATGATATTTTGGAAATATGATGCTCCCTCTTCTGAATGTCCAGATGATGCAACCATTATGTTTCACTTCTGTATATTGGGGAAAAGAAAGACATCATCATCATGTTGAAGGAAAATAGGAGGATATGAAATATGATCCTGCTGCTGAGGAAAGGAATATGATGGTGACGTCATCGTCATATCCGGGCTTCATTAAAATGCAAAAGATGACGTCACCATCATGCTTAGTTAAGATCAGGGGATAAATGTAATATCAGGTCACCTAAGGAAGATGATTAGGTGGTGAATGTAATATGACCCCCTTTGCAGCCAAGGTAACCCTCTCGAAAGATCAGGATGATGATGATCATCAGGATATCCGGGGCTTTTGATATACTTAGAACATGACGGCATCATCATATTCGCCAACTGGATCATGTTTTGGAAAATATCCTGCCGAAGGAAAATGTGATGATGATGTCATTCTAATATTTGCTTCTTCGTTTATCAGATTGGGATGACGTCATCAGGATATTTGCAAAAAGTCATATTTCTCGGCAGGAGGACATTACGAAATATCGGGTAGACAAACAAGATCATGATGATCTTGACAGCATGACAGGATAAAAATATGATGACCCTCCTCATCGAATATCATGATGGCATAACCATCATATTCCATCTTCGGAGCATGAGGATGAGTTGAGGTCATCATCAGGTTAGTGCTAGGGTGATGTTTTAAAATATGATCATGCTAAGGAATGGAATATCACCCTCCCTTAAAAGATCAGGATGATGACCCGCCGATAGGACTTTGGCGTGCGCATGCAAATATGCAGATGGTGGACTTTCTAAGCAGGGGGATATTATAATATCAGCATGATATTATAATATCCGGTTACACTCAAAACATGATGCTCACGATGCGCCCAAGGTCATTTGACGGGTAAAGCACACTATCACCTAAGATTGACGTCCGGATATTTAGACTGCATGATTTTTATCGGGTGATAGATCAAAATCATGATGACCTTGACAACATGACTAAGGATAAAAATATGATGATCCTCTGCGATTATCAGGTTTGACCAAAACTTTGACTGCTCATAACTCCCTCATATGGACGAATTTTCAGGTGATGTAAAAGGCAAACCTGCATGGAATTTCAAGCTCTTTCTAAATATGAGGTCATAGAAACAAAATATGAACTTCGACAAACTGACCTCATGATGATGACCTACCTCATCGAATATCATGATGATGATGCACCTGACTCATTTTTACCAAACCGCCAGAAAGTAGACAACACAAGCCAAGCCAAAAGTTGGGTCCCTGTTTTGCCAAGTTAAAATAGGGCGTGTTGTGTAACCACACAACAAGTATGTTCAAGAAAAACAAGGCTAAGTGAGAGGTCCAATGGTAGTAGAGGCACAAATAATGAGACCTTGAATAGAAGAATGAAGCAAGGATGAATAATGGATCGTAGTGTCTCAGCAATGACATAGCATGTGTGGGTAGAAATCATTGGCAACCAGTTGAAGAGCGAGGAGAGTCCCATACAAGGAGAGATGCGGTTTAAGAATGTGGGGAAATAACATATGTAGAGGAGGGTTAAAATGAAGGGAGCCCAAGTAAGATTTGTCAATGGAAGATTTGGCAAAGGGTACTGAAGAGCAAGCCTAAGGCAACAGAAAGTTCTTTTGACAACATGAATTCCAGGCCTATATGAAGAGGATAAAATAATATCTATGTAATCTTTCTTATTGATGAATAAATAATTGTCGTGTGAATACTTGAATACTCATTTGCCTAAGCATGTTATGAATGATCATATGCTGCAGCTTATTATCTATTCAACTAAATCATGTTATAACAAAGAGATATTGCTTTAAGTTGTCAAGCTCTTGTTGTTGTTTTGACAGTAAGTTATATGGAAGTTTGGAGGAATGCTAGGTAGAAGAGTCTCAACCCCATTAGTTACTCTTCAAGTTTCCATGACCTTACCTTAAAGTTGTCTTATTTTTAAATGAGCAGAGTATGTCAAGGTAATTCCTTGATGTTTGAAGTTGTGAAGGATGTTTTGGACCCGATTAAGCATGTTTTGGGGTCTGCAAGGCTTGTGTCTTCTACTAGTGTAACATGTTGTCCTAATTAGACCTATCTTCCACATGTTTCATATTGTGTATTATATGGCTGACCTATAAATGCATTTTTCATGTTTAATCTACTTGACAAGCTATGTAATCAATGTAATATCATGTATAAATAGGAGATCAAATTAAATGCGAAGGATATGATTGTAAGTTGATGAAAAGGGTTCGCAAGAAGATAAAAGTAGAATAAAGATATTATTGATGTGCGAATGTGGGAGAAAGAGCAGATGTCGTTGATGCTATCCAAATTCCTCTTCAAGACATATTTGTGACAGTAATCAAACATAGAGTGTGCTTGACTAATTAGATCTTCAGAAGAAAGTGTGAAGAGATAGAAGTACAATCATCATGTGTGAGCTTCAAAGGTAGTTTTCAGACAGTTGAAAGATTGTCATACTGTAATCATTTCTGAGTTTGTTCTTAGATTAGGGAGTAGTTTCTTCCTTGGGTTAAAGCCCCTAAAACAAAGTTATTAGGGAGTAGAAGCTTCCTTGGGAGTGACCCTAAACCAAAGTTACTTAGAGAGTAGCATTTTTCTTGAGTTAAAGCCTCTAAAAAAGTTATTATTTGAGCTTCATATATTGTGAGTTAAGCCTCACTATGGTTTTCCCCTTCTAGGGTTTTCCACATATATCTAGTTTTATGTGTTGATGTGCATTGTGTTAATCTTTCATGTTCATGTTAATGTTGTGATGCTTAAGTTGAAGTTGAAGTTATTAAATTTGAAGAATTGTTTAGATATTGATTCACCCTGCCTCTTAGTATCCTGGTGTGTCTAACACTACTACTTCCAAATTTTTTCTTGGGTCAACCTCAATGTTTTTATCTACCCACTCATCCAAAATAATATCTAGAATACTCTCGATTTGGGTACTTGGCTCTTAAGCAATAATATGATCTTTATGGTAAAAAATGACACAACTAGCCTTGGCAATACAAGGTACATATGGTTCTATGTGGTTCTTTACTATGGGTTCAAAATTGATAGTCACCTTGGTTCCATATCTTGTTCTAAAGAGCATGTGTGACCAATCTGAAGATAGGTAGCCACCTATCTTAGCAGTGAAGTCTCTTGAAGGGCATAGAGCAAAGTAAGGTGGCAAGTCAATCACATAGATGTCTTGAGGAATGAAAAAATTAGGACATGGAGGCAAGGTGAGATTCATGTTTTTTGTAACCACTACAATATTGATAGTTGTCCCATCAAGTTGGACTACTCCCTTTGTAAATGATTGGTATTTTAGACCTAGCCTATTTGTAATTTGTTTGGGCATAATAGAATTGCTAGCTCCTAAATCAATCATGTAGTTATGAACATGGTTATCTCCTATAATCAAAGACACATAGAAGGGGGATGGTTTGAATTCCTTAATTGGCTTCCACTGCTATTTTGAGGAGTATTAATAAGCACAACCTTATCTTGGGTACTTGGCTGTTCATTTGACACACTTACATTTAATAGGGCATCTTGCAATAAATGTCTTTATCTTGGGATAGACAAAGAATCCCACATAGACATGCTAATGTTAGACTTCTTCATACGTTCAAGTATGTTGAAAGGAGAAACATTTATGTTTTGATGAGCCTTTGTAATAGCAATATCTCCTTGCAAGTGTGCTAGTTAGGACTAATTCCCAAGCTGGTCCTTGGTTGTCATATGTTCGTTCCTTTGTAGAACTTGTGCCACATTGGATGTAGATGGACTAGCAACATCTTGGTTACCTCTAGGAGCCTTATAGGGCTCTTTGTTTGCAGGATGTACCATTTCAAAAATGCTCTTTTTGCCTCTTGTGTCGGCTGCTATAAATGAATGCTCCTGATTAACTCCACAAAATTCCTCTTCTTGCCAATTTAGTAGTGCAGTGTCACTTGGAGGGGCATCTTGCTGCTTTGTAGGTGTTTCATAGGCTGCATTTAACTATAAGTTAGGTACATTTTGCACCATTAAGGCTTGGTTAATCACCCCATTGGAACTAGTGGATTAGTTATGGGGCTGATTGCAAGGGAAACACCATTCGTAGTCCTAAGCAAAGTTCTTTGGACAGGTACCAACTCTCTAGATGTGCTTGCCACATTTAGGTTGTATACTTGGAAAGGCCTTGGATTAAAAGCTTGCCTTTGGCCTTGGTTATTTGCATGGTAAGCCAACCTATTTTCTTTATTTGGTTGACCATGTGCTTGATTATGGGCTTGGTAAGGTCTATAATTTTAAAATTGTTGCTTTTGAAGGTTTACCAACCCATTACCAAATGTTTGAAGGAGGCCTTTAATCTCTTCTAACTTAAGTGATTGGACTGGGATAGCTATTTCTTGAGTAGAAGTGGCTGGTAAAGGGGATATTTGTGACATTTTGATAGGCATAGTAGGTTATACTTTAGCAAAGATGGGCATTGTAGGTCTTGGGGCAATTTTTGCATCTTGTATGGATTTGTTTTTAGCCCTTATAGCTACTTCATATGCACTAGGGAGTGTGTTTGCACCCATGGATTGAATCATTATAGAGATGTCACTACTAAAATCCCTCAAAAAATATAGAAACACATGTTGTGTTGAGGGTCTTACCAATGGTGCAATTCTATCCTAAGTCCTTTGGAAATGGAAGCTGAAGTTTATTAAGTGCTCATGAGGATCTCTCTCGATAGTGGTCAACTGCTCTACCAAAGACAAATAGTTTGATTTGTCTTCAAACTACTTGCAAAGAAGCTCTCTAGGCTAATCCAATTTGTCTATTGAGTTCACCCTCAACCATCTAAACCACTGTAATGCCTTGCCCTTAAAAGAAGATGCTAACAATTTGAGAGAAATATTTTCAGTAGTGATGTGATGCACAACACGAATTTGCCACATCCTTTATGTGTTCAATTGTTGTGGTTTGGTCATCTCTTGTGAAAAATAGTATGCTTTTGAGAGCTACCATTTAAATGTCATCATGTTGTGCCAAGTTCAATGGGTTGCCCTGATCAAATGGCATAAAAACTTGATTCCTAGGTAGAGCCGTAGGTTGCAAAGTGTCTAAATCCTTGGAGTTTGAGAAAATACCCTCCCTAAGAGTGGTGTATCATGGACTCTTCTTCTTAAATTTGGGCTCCTTTGCAATGGTGTCCCCCTCCTCCTAGGTGGAGATAGCTACAAATATTCAGAAGGAGCTGAACCTCCTCTAGTTTGTATCCTTCTCATCCATTGTTCATGCATTTGATTCTTCAAAATCAGATGTTAGATTCACTAGATATGTTTAAATTCTTCGAAAAGATTTTATATTTCTAGTAAACATATCAAAGCTAACAAGCATAGGTTAATTTTGTGACTATTTATAGTTCAAACAGTCCCATCGAGCATGCCAAAAATTGTTATCATTGAATAATGCACCCATGCTAAGTTGTATAACTCATCTTACTAGTGAAACATGGGAGCCTTTCTAGGTTTGTGGGTCACCTATGACGGAAAAGAACCTCTAGAGAGGGTTGGTTCCCTTGGTACTTCACCTAGAATGACTTAAACTAACTTGATCTGCTAAGGAAAAGGGAGAAAATGTGACATAATCTAAACTCTAACCTATAGAGTTGATGCACCAAACTTGTTTGAGAACTATTCTATTGTTGACACACAATCTACTCAATAATGAGCTATTTTCATGCACAAACTTAGTTTTTTTTCAATGCCCATGTACAAATGTTTCATAAGAAGGTTTTGATATTACAATTTTAGAAGGAAAATTTTACTTTTCTCACAATTAAGACTATTTTAACTTAAAACACATCTTATAACATACATAAGACATTTATTTTCTATATATAGGTGTTTGAATGAGACATATACTCAAGGAGTTTTCCTATAAATCATGAAAACATTCATCAATCACCAAATGACACACAATAACTAAGATTTGAGAAGGCAAATATTGAACTTTTATCAAAAAAGGTGTCTTACAATACCATATTTGGTCTAAAAATGTATAATATTGCTTACAAAATGAAACTTACAATGATCTTTTTTTGAGAAAACTATCTTTTTTGAGTTACAATGCTGAGTGCTTCTAAAAATTACACTAGAAAGAACTAGTTTAGCTAGCCTAGGTGTCCCACTCTCATGCCCAACATGGGAGAGACGATAAGAGTAAAATTAGGAAAGAAAATTGAATGACTTGCTGAGTGAAACCTCTCTTCTGAGTGCCCAAGAAGAATCCAACTATATTTTGACTTCATGATGTTGTTGGAAGGAGTTGAGGAAGGCCATGTTGACTTCTTCCAAGTTTGTGTGCTTCTTGTTAGACTCCTAGATGTTGGGAAATGTTGGAACTGTTCCTAGATACCTAGAAGATGCTCCCAATTGTTGACAAATCCTTTAAATCCCCTCAAATTGCCCAAATTGCCACTTAATCTCTTCAACCTCCAACTTGCAAAATAATAGGACATGTTCCCTCACTATTTGGATGTCGGTAGAACTCTTTTGGACATTTAGAAAGAGTTGTGCCTCTTTAGGAGTCTTTAAACTGCTCTTAAGTACCTCTTTATGTCTTGGAGACACCCCCTATTTTATTTATGACCCATATAGTTTCTTTGTTAGGTTTAAAACTACCTCTACGTGCCATTGAACTAAGTTTGTAGTCTCTCAAAGCTAATTAGAAACTTTAGTTCTCATTTCTACCCTTTGGTTGAAATACACAATGTGTATTCCAACTAACTGCCTTTATGAACCTTTCTCAAGTTTGTCACTCCATATTACATGGTTGAAGAATGTTGATAACCACTTTGAAGAGAAAATGTGTTCAAGTGTCACGAGTAGGGGCAGGGGTGATAGGCCATTACTAAAGTGCCATGTACTGTGAATGGCATTAGTCATGGATTGCCACCCCATACCCCTAACTTGGCACTTGAACAAATGATAACACTGTCTCACTCTACTGCACCCATTCTTGGATTGTCCTCCTGTCACCCTTGTCTTGCCACTGTCTTCTTGCATGTAGACCTTTGTGAAGGTTGGAGGATTATAGATCATTGTATTGCACTATCCTCATGACTATCCATTAGACCATATTCATCACTATTTGCTGCTAACTGTTCTCATGACTGTCTGTCAACAAATCTTCTTACCATTCTCCATCTTTTACCAAGGTCCAACTGTCACATTACGTCTAGTAGTTTTCTTGATATGTTTGTTGTATTAGGTTTTGTTATGGAGTAAAATGTGTTCACTTGTCTTTTTACCTGCTTGTTTAGTTCCTAGGTCCCATTTATTACATTATACATTCTAAATGTTCATCCTAATGCAAAATTGCTTGACACCAAGAAAAATCAGGAATAAGGGCCCCTTCACTTATCTTATCCCAGATCCAAAAGGAGCTAAAAGACTTGGGTGCCACTGCCCAAGTCCCTCCTAGTTGGTTAGGGTAAAATTAAGTTTATGTCATCCTGAGACCTTTCAAAAGGTCTCTCCTTGTCAACACTTTTGGTTTAATTTGATGATTGTTAGTGGGAAAACATATATAAGTGTGTTTTTGAAATCATTATGAACTTAGATAGAGATATCCAACTTGAAATATTAAAGGAAAGCAAGCAAGAACATTCATTGTGATTCTAGAGTAGATTTGTGAGTTGTTAATGTGTGTTGTTGCAGGTTTTGAAGTTATCATCTATCTCTCCTTAGGAGTTGAAGGATTTTTATCTTCTTAAGGGTTTCATCATAGAGGTGATATCATTGTTGTTTATCATCATTTGATTCGTCATATAATTATTATGTTTAGCCTCTACCCTGCAAGGGCACACACTCTCTATCAAACAATGGTGTTGGGAAGCTTGAATGCTATCCTAAGATTTGACTGAGGTAAGTACCGAAACACCATAACTCCCCAACCCCTCTATTGTTATCTTGTGTGCAGGTTACAAGAGTGAGATTTAGATAATGTTAAGATATAGGAAGACTGAGTCAAGATCAGGGTTTCAGGATCTGATAATAGTCATAGAATATTCCTCTATCAAAGACTTGGGTGGTGGTACCCTAGTATTTCTACCCTTTCTGACTTCAGATCTGGCATTAGGTAAGCATCTCCAACATCTTTCTAGTTTACAGTTTCAATAGAATCTATCAATCAAGACTTGGGCAGTCCCGAATTAGTCCTCTAACATCTCTACTTTTGGGAGCAAGTTCTATCATCTTCTAGGTCATCCTTGTGCAATTGGTTTTTGGATTTCTGTTGTACTTATTATGTTATAAACTGATCTTTGTAAAACTAGGGTTTCATGCATTGTTAACCTAGGGTTTGATAAAAAGGATGAATTAAATCTGATCCATCTATAACAAACCTAAGTACAAGATCTATAGATAAGTCCACCTCCATTTGGTAGTGATTTGACTTGGTCTTGTCCTTGAATTTTATATGGGAAAAGGTTTGATCTAGTGTGCATCCTAGTTGTCATCATTCACCTTTTTCATACACAACATTTTGGTGAACCCATAGCTTTGAGTATTTGCATCTTGTTGATTGTTCAAATCAGATCTTGCATTGATTTAATACACATTTAACATTATTCATTTGAAAATTTTGTATCATTTCACATCATAGATTTGACAATTAATACATTAGTAATTACACATTGTGTATTTCAACATAAGAAGTTTGACATCTCTTTCACATTTTGCAAGAAATCTTAAAGAGGTCTATATGAACTTTTTGTGTAGCACTTTAACTTTGGGATCACTTGGTTTGTAGTGACACTAGTATGTTTTTGATAGTTGAAAAAGCTTCAAAAACCTAGTTTCCTCAGACCAGTGTCTTGGTGTATAAAAGTCTCTCATATTTGTGGTATTTAATAAATGAATAGATCTAACTGTACATTATTTTTCCAAGACATTTCATGATGGAATCTTTATGTTATTCCTTTTTGAAATCTTTGCATGTGTATATCCTATATTTTGAAAATTTCTCTAAATTTACTAATGTACATCCTCATGTTTTAGAACACATGGCATCCATGAATGATATTGATGTTTCTAAATGTTCAATAGATGAACTCGAACTCCATTTTTATATGCATGATTTTTATAGCTTCACAATACTCATAGGTGTATATCCTTTGATATTAAAATATTTATCCAAATTTATCTCCATGAATACTCATGAGAAGGATGATTGTGATAGTTCTTCTTCTTCTATTACTACTATAAATCATGATAATGCCTTGGATCTACTATCTAAAACATACAATTATGACGATGATTCCATGAGTCATCCTATTGATATTCCTCCTTTAGTTGAATGTTCAAGCACCTTGGATAGCACTAAAGAAGTGAAGCCCCTAGATCTTCCTCCTTTGGCTGAGTGTTCAAGTACTTTGGACATCACTAAGGATGTGAAAACCATGAATATGTCTCCTTTCATTGCATGTTCAAACCCCTTAGACATCACTAAAGATACAATCATAAACAATGCTCTTAACAACACTTTACCTTCCCTTAATTCTAATGCTCTCCCTTCAAAAGACGAAGCATTGTTGGATGAAGAAAGGTCTCTCACATTAAATCATTTGGGGATGGATGTTGAGCTTAATCAAAGTAAAAAAAATGTTAATTCAATCATCATTAATAGACTTATTCAACCTACTAAGGGGATAATGAATAAGTGTACTAATATTCCTAAAATCATTATGCATAAGGCACCTAATGTTCCTCCTCACTTCAAACTAGTGATTACAGTTCAAGGTGCTCCAACACCACCTCAACTCCCATATTACATTCTCAATTATGCAAAATAAATTAATCAAGGAAATCAAGTGTATCAAAATGTGTTGCAACAACCAATGTAGTTGCTCTCACATACAATACACAAAATAATAAACAAAGTAAACAATAGTCAAACATTCTGATCACTTTACCAACTTCTCAACCTATGCTTCCTCAACCACCTCATCTTACTCATAATGATGGTCGAGATTATGATCTTGTTGAGAAGTTTCATGCTACTCCCATTAAGATCTCTCTCTAGGAACTCCTAAAAACATCACCTACATACCATGGAATGCTCCAAGAAGCTTTATAAAAGGTGATTGTACCACCTGCTGTTAATCCAAATGATGTAGCAACTTTGTTAGATTGTATGCATGCAATAAAAATGGATATTCTATTTCAACAAAACAAATTACCATCAATTGAAGTTCAAAACCAAAATGATCCTCTTGTAATCTCTGTCATAATAAATAAAAAGTTGATAAAGTGAACTATGATTGACAATGGATTAACTCTTAATGTTTGTAGCATTGATGTGCTACACAAAATCAAGGTTGACACATCTTTAATCAAACTGGATAAACTTAACATTCATGGCTTTGATAACATTGGTAGACAATCACTAGGTACCATAACTTTACCCATAAAGGCTGACCTATGACATTATCTACCCTTATCCATGTCATGCCCAGTACACTTTCATATAACATCAATCTCGGTAGACCATGTATTCATGCCATTGGGGTAGTTCCATCTACCCTTCATTGATCAATAAAGTTTATTTATGCAAATAAACTTCAAACCATTGAAGCTAACCTAGACTAAGAAAGTTGTTTACAAATTGAGGCACAAAAACAAGTTGTCAATCACAAGCTTCTCAATAATTTAAAAGTTGATTCATCAATACCTCTTGCCACAGATAATGTCATGCAAGATTATAACTCACCATCAACTACACTTCTTTGTGTTGATTAGGGTTCATTAGATTTTACTCCTTCCTTTGTGGGAGAATATAAACTCATTAACCCTAATCCTGAAACACCAAAAGTTACGTCGATCTCATCCAAGCAATCTTTAGAAATACCTAAGAAAACTAAGGTTTCTTTAGTAGAAAATAAAGACAATACTCTTACTTATACCACAAAATATGAAACATATGAGGCCTCACCCTCTTCTAAAGAGATGAAGTCTCTATATGGTTGTGGATTTCAAATACTTCACAAAAATTATAACTATGTAGGCGATGGTTGTGGCATAAAACAACAAGGAATCAAAGTACCCTTAGAAGCTATTACACATAGCTCTTCAGCTGGTATTAGATACCATCCTTTGAAGCCCACCAAATCTTACCATCATCCTACTCTCAATGTTAACACAATATCAACAAGTCCAACACTAAATCTGATATATCCTAAGATGATAGACATAGATTGTCTATAGGAAATATGCCATATGGATCAGGTAAGTATTTCTCCCTCATTGAGCCACACTTGATAGGGTGGCCTCCTTCTCTTAGGTGTATATGTTGATGTGCTGAATGTTTGTTTAGGTCTCCTTGGATGACCATTGATACTACTGTAAGGTTAAGGATACAAGGATACCACCTCCATCATGATATTTCTTCTATTTGTTTCTCTATTCCTCTACAATTCTCTTGTTGCAATTGTTGTGTGTGGTGCCTTGGGGGCATAACATAGTGGATGGTATCTTAGGGGCATCTTCCCACATTGTGACCCTAAGTCACTTTTGTCTCCTCTCTAATTTTTCATGATTTCATTCTTCCATTATACTTGTGGCTCTACTAGTCGACAGATGACAAAAATAAATATACACTTCTAGTAAGGATCATGTGTCCCTAAACAAGAAAATAAAATGGATCCAGTCCATATATGAAGACGGGGGTAATTTTTTACTGACATTTGACGAGTAAAATCACTTTGTGATGTGATGTGATCATGTACTGTGTTGCGAAACTATTGTAACAAGCCTTTGCAATACTCTAAATCTGCTTCTATGCACTTTGGATTGCTTTTGTCTCACCTTGTAGCTACATAGTTTTGAGATACATGAAGTATAACCTCACGACTATACTTAGTTTTGAACCCATAAGTATAGCCATGGCTTGTTTGAATGATATGTTTCCTTATTTCTATATTAGTTTCATGAAATGATTTAGTTATTACCTTAGCTTAGATTTTCTAACCAAAGCTTATTATTAATCAATGGTTGTTAGCAAATGATATTGATGTGATTGTTGGGAACAATTCAATGATTGTAAACACATGTTACTTTGGGACAAGGCTTTGTGAAAGCTCTTATTCCCTCACATGTTTTCAGCCTTACCTTAAACGTATTTGCTATTGGCAAGCAGGAGAAACCACTTTAAGGTGGGGGCATATATTGTGGTAAATAATTGGATATCTTAGATATTGTCATAAATTATGTTTGTGTATACTCCTTTTTCACTATAAGGCATCTCCATGACATAGGTGGGGTTGTCTACTTTGTTTTGTGTGTTTGTGTATACTTCCTTTTCATCGTTATGCATCTCTGCGACACAGGTGGGGTTGTATACTTTATGTGCATGCTTCCTTTTCACCATAAGGAATCTCCATGATGTAGGTGGGGTTGCATGCTTTTGAAATCCCTTCTACAGAAGGTAGGATTGTGTCTTCCCTTGAATTGGTTTCACATCCTTTTGAAAAAGTTCTCTCGAGGGAAGTGGGGTTGGGTCTTGAGTTACTCACCCTTAAGCATGTTTTTGGTAGTTGTGGTAGCGTATCTCAACCGTCAAGTATGTTTGGCGTGTTTTAGATGGTGAAGTGTAGTGATGAGCTCCTCCCCATCACTCATGTTTGTTGTGTATAAGACATATAGTGGGTTGATCACACACTCTACAGTGCTTGTGTATTCTATGTGTTTTGCATGTTTTGTGGAGGCACGTAGTAATGAGATCCCCCCATGCTATGTGTTTTGTGTGCTTTTGATGGTGGCACATAGTGATGAGCTTCCCCCCATCACCTGTTAGTATAGTATAATTGTTTGATCATGGCTTCCCTCCATGTATGCTTTGTGTATTGTGTGCTTCTCTACTATCTTCTTCGTGTTTTTGCATGTTTATCATGTGTCTTCTTATGTTTTCCTAAGCTTGAGGGCTAGAGATGGTCTTCCAAACTTATGGTGCATTTTCACTCTAGTGTTTGATGTGTTTTTTATTGTAGTTTAATGCATGTACTAATCATAAGATCATACACACATTAAAGTGGGGGCTAAATGTTATGGTGTAAAAAGTGTCCACTTGTCTTTTTACCTCCTTGTTTAGCTCCTAGGTCCCATTTATTACATTATACATTCTAAATGTTCATCCTGACGCAAAATTGCCTAACACCAAGTAAAATTGGGAATAAGGGCCCCTTCACTTATCTCATCCCGGACCCAAAAGGAGCTAAAAGACTTAGGAGCCACCACCCAAGTCCCTCTTGATTTGTTGGGGAAAAATCAAGTTTATTTTGGCCTGGGACCTTTCAATAGGTCTCTCCTTGTTAGCTCTTTTGTTTTAATTTGATGATCGTTAGTCGAAAAGCATATATAAGTGTGTTTTTGAATTCATTATGAACTTAGATAGAAATAGCCAACTTGAGATATTGAAGGAAAGAAAGAAAGAGCATTCATTGTGATTCTAGAGAAGATTTATGTGTTGTTATGGGTTTTGAAGTTATCATCTATCTCTCCTTATGAGTTGAAGTATCTTCATCCTCTTAAGGGCTTCATCACATATGTGATATCATTGGTGTTTATCACCATTTGATTCATCATATCATTATTATGTTTAGGCTCTGCCCTACAAGGGCATACACTCTCTATCAAAAAATGGCGTTGGGAAGCTTGAATGCTATCCTAAGATTTGACTGAGGCATGTCCCTAAACACCACAGCCCCCTAGACCCTCTCTTGTCATATTGTGTGTAGGCTATATGAGCGAAATCTAGAGAATATGAAGATACAGGAAGACTAAGTGAAGATTAGGGTTTTAGGATCTAACAACAGTCATAGAATATTCCTCTATCCAAGACTTGGATGATGGTACTCTAGTATTTCTTCCCTTTCTAACTTCATATCTAGCATTAGGGAATCATCTGCAACATCTTTCTAGTTTACAATTTCAATAGATTCTATCAATCAAGACTTGGACAGTCCTAAATTAGTCCTCCAACACCTCTGCTCTTAAGAGACAAGTTCTATTATCTTCCTAATCATCCTTGTACAATTGTTTTCTAGATTTCTATTATACTTATTCTATTATAAACCGATCTTTGTAAAACTAGGGTTTCATGCATTTTTAACCTTTGGTTTGATAAAAAGGTTGAATTAAATCTAATCCATCTATAACATACCTAAGTACAAGATTTGTAGCTAAGTCCACCTCTATTTGGTAGTGATTTGGCTCAGTCTTGTCCTTAAATGTTATATGGAAAAAGGTTTGATGTAGTGTGCATTCTAGTTGTCATCATTCACCTTTTTCATACATAACAGGTTTGAGGTAGGATTTTGTAGCACAAACCCTTTCTATGAAAACTTCATTTGTACAAGGTTGTTTTATCTTTTATAATTGTTACTATCTCCTTATAACTATCATGACTATTTCTTTAGCTCTCATGATTGTCTTGATCACATTTTCACATACCTCTTAAACCTTCATAATGGCTTGATCTCTATGATCATTCCTCCTCTTGTTCACTATCTTCACAATCTGTTGCTAGACCTTCTTAACTTGTTTCCTTTGCTGTCAACCTCTTGTAAAACACTAAGGGTCTTATCTAATTTAGAAAATGTTGTTACAGACTTTAGGACAACAACTTTCACATCATTTAATGCCCATATTTAGGGCTCTCTACACTATAGCTCTAGCATTGTAAAATGTGTACACTAGCATTTTACACCTAGTTTAGCTACTAGGTTGGACCTATTTTAACACCTTTGTGAGCTCTAAATGATAAATAAATCCAACATAATCAACATAGGACTGGACTAAGCCCCTATTAAAAGATACTTTACAAAGTTTATGGGCTAAAGGTCTAGGGTGCCGAAGCATCCTGGACCCACTTGGGATTTTTGGCCCCACTTTCTAGTATCAGTTTGGGACACTCCTTTAGTTAGTATTTGTTAGCCTAAAGTTGCTTTATTTTTTGAAGGTGAGCGGGAATACATATTTAAGTGTGTGTTGTAGTTCATTTTACACCTAACAAAATGAATGTGAAATTTCTCTCATGTGATGTTCTATGCTCAAGGTTTCTTCATGTGTGGATTGTCTTCTACGTGTGAATGCTATTGAAGTTGTTTATAGGCTTTGAAGGATGTTTGAAGCCCTCATCATCACTCTCCTTTGTTGGTGCTAAGTCTTCATCAACTAAGTTTGGATATTTTGTTGTTATTATCATCATTTATCATCATCATCTATCATATTGTTGCAGATCTAGCCTTTGCCCTACTAGGGCATGCACTCCTAGATTTTATCAATTGCTGTTGTGGAGGTGGAAACACCAACATAAGGTTTGACTAAGGCAAAACCTTAAAACAACACAACATTTTCCCTCTTTCCATGTGTGCAAGTCAAATAGATAGGATTCGAATGGTGACACCTGAGAAGAAGATTGAGATTTTTGTTACAGATCCAACAAAGTTGGAATTTCTGCCTAACCCTAAAAAGGGCCTGGGTCACCTGAGCACCACTGTCATATGTATTTCTGCTAAACTTTCTAGGTTTTGAATCACTTCCTTACCTCTTTTGTACTTGTTGATCTCTATGATTTGTTCCCATTAGTTTGTATTAGCCTATTATTTATTATCTAGTGGTTTAATCTTAGTATGGGCTTGTTTGTTTGGCTTTGGGTAAACTTGTTTAATCCTTCTATATATGACAAAAGGGTAGAACCCCTATAGTTTGGCTCTCCTCCTTTAGTAGTATCCATGCTTGATTTGTGCCCCAATGTTTTGTAGAAGAGGGATGGACTAGTTTAACTCTTTAGGCATGTGATATCTGTTGGTTCCCAAATCTGTACACATGAAATCCTAAAGGCTTTCCAATTCTTATTATTAGATTCAATAGGAAACTTGGCCAAGAGAGTGGGAGATTATTTTTATACTTATCTCCCTTGCACTTCAGAATCTGCCAAACCTATGATGGTGTACCCTATTATAATCAATAGATGTATCTTTTATTTACCAGGCATAAATGTTCTCATTAACATGCACAAAGATTTGTAAAAATAATACTGCAATTGGCAAGGGTCTAGGAGATTTCCACATTACTAGCCCTGAGAACATGTATTAAAACCCACTCAAACTACAACAAAACAAACTAAAATATTTACCTTCAAATTTTCTAATTTTTTTGGACCTTCAGAAAAATAGGTTCTCATATCAATGCATTGTCAGGGGCTAAAGAGTTAAAATCCTACCATGCAGATGTTCCATGTCTAACATTGAAACTTCGTATCTAGGGGACTAATAATAATATTAAAGCATTACAGTAATATGTCTAGGAAAAAAGTATTTCATGCAATTCTACTTCAATAATCCCTAATGTAATACACCACTTCCTATATCTTACTCAAAGCATATTTAATCCATCCCTTGAACATAAGCAGTAAATAAGACATTCAATACAACAAATGTGCATAGGTGAAATCCAAAACCCTTGATTCCTTCATTCACAAAAAAAAAATGCATACATTCAAGGAGACAACTGGAAGAAACACACACATTTAGTGTTATTCACATATTGCAATCTAGATTGAAAATTGTCATTCAAGAATTTTATCATATGCAGGCAAAATTCTATTTTGTAGACTGATGATACACCTACTCTACTACATAAACTACTCCCTAAGAATGTGGATATCTTGTATGCAAAGCATAGAGAAGAATCCATTTCCTAACACCTAATTCCTTTTTAGGAATCTCTATGTCTTTGTCTCCTCCTCTCTCTTACTATGACTTTTGGAACTCTATATATAGGCAAACTATGTCGGCTAAGATTTCCCTAGTACAACTTTTCAAGTTACATTTCATTTAATGTTTGTGACTTAGGAAATTACATCCTTTCTCTAATTGGCTATTTTTAGAACAAAATCCTTTGACTAATCCTTCTGTAGTATGCACTAGGATTGACACTACTCCTTTGACAACAATATTCTAGGGTCCAAGAATGTTATGAAAGACTTAAGAACTCATGAGGAATTCAAGACAAATGTGCTCCATTTTGTCCCATTTTTGGATTCAGAGCATAGGCTACTAGGAAGGCAACATAACTCCCCATCTTTCAATCTCCAACAACCTAATTTCATTGCTCTTGGATTCATTGATAAGACCACCAAAAATTAAAATAGGAAGTAGTCAGGACTACCCTTGAGAATGTGGTACTACAAATGTGACCCTTATTTAAGTAAGGACTTCTTTGACTCTATGAACAGAATCCAGATTCTTCATCACTAACTGGGCCACCAAAACATATCATCCTCCCTTTGTTGCAAATGTATATTTGATGAGTTCCATCTAACAGAAGGAAGGAGAGAGAAAAATGTTGCTTCTCTGCCTATGTATATGGGTCCCAGATTTCATCAAGGCTAGTGAAATTTCACCCAATTGGTCCACCCCTGCCAAGTAACTAGATTTGACTGGAGGACTTGGATTATCTAACTAGTCCCTCACCAGAATGACACCACTCAGCAGTGGTCCTAAGGAAGAAACAAGATTACTAAAGCCAAAATCCCCTATTTTTTCCAATACCTCCCATTCCCCACTTCACAGTCTACCTCTTCCTTATTTCAGAATGAGAAAACCTATGATTGAGAGAACATGGACACACTTCTTTGGGAAATGGAGGATAGAAATAGGGAAAATAGGAAAGAATATGCACATTTCCCAGACTGAACTGATGTGAACAATCCATAAAATCTTTTCTATTTATAACAAAAATGGAAGGACGCCCTCTATCAAAGCAATTTCCACTTTCCAACAACCTCCATAACTCCATTTTAGGTGTCTATAGGCTCCACACACTTGAAACCATATCTAGAAATATTTGAAGATCACACCACAACCTCCAAGGCAAGAAATGGAGGCGTATAGAAGTCATGTCTCATTGCAAAACATATCTTGTGTAGACAACCAATGTCTGGCCTACTTATCAAAGTGCACCTAAAAATTAGAATCATTTGAAGAAGCATGTCAACTATCAAATCACAACCTAGAACACAACTAATAATATCAAAAACTAGATGACATCTACCATGTAATAATACTTCTACAAATGAAATTCAAGACTTAAATCGGGACCCTTGATATGAGACACATTAGAATGGGATTAGTGTCCCGAGATGCAATAAAATCCACCTCGACCATTAAGAAAGTTGTTATCAAATTAGGAAATACCAAAAAAGAATGTCATTTTAGTCAAAAAGCCACAACCTTGCCACATGTCACCTTATCATGGTAGCACAAGCCTAGTGGGGACCCACACTACTACCTCTATGCTCGCATGCTATGTTCTAACTTCATCTCTTTTAAGAAAAAACTAGGTCCCATCCTCTAGTTGGGACATTATCGCAACAACACAGAAAATATTTCATGTCTCTTTTCCATAGCACGCTACCATGATCTAATAATGAGAAAATGTGTAGCTAATGATTTGACAGGTAAGATTATGGGCCTACTAACATGAGATCAATGGTCATCACATCAGTGTAGCTTTGACAAGTGTGACAGATCTAGAGCCTGCAACACTGTGATAGTCATCAATTTGTCTTCAAAGAACTCATTTTCAGACTTAGCAAATATTTGCACACATGGGGAAGGATAGTTATTAGGCTTATGGGGCCAATTATGAATTAAATTAAGGACATTAAGTCATAACTTAAGTCTGGGGTGACTGCCAACAAGTCAACTTAAAATTAGAAGGCATACTTGAGGAAAAAGGGGCTAAGGGTTTAGGGTTTAAGCATTTATAGTTAGACTTAGCCAATTTTAGGGTTTGGGACTAGAGAATAAGGAATCTAAATGGGGGTTCCACCAGCGGCTCTAGTTAGGGACACAAGGCTCTTGCAAGCTTGACAAGGATCCAGATCTCTAGGAATGAAGACCATGTGCCAAATCCATTGGGCAATTGAGTGACTACCTCAATTAGGAACTGAAGACTAATTGAGAGGTGATTCAAATATCTCCTCCAATCTGGTAGCCCTAGGCCACCAGAAACAAGAAATTATTGCTTGCCTCTATCAAATACCCTATCTTAAAAAGACTGTTTCATGTCCAATTTGGAAGCATTGTATTCAGTGAAACTATCATGGAAGCATATCATCACATCTCTGATTGTATTACCCTCTTTACTCCTGTGTTGATCCATGTTTACAAAAACTAAGAAATCCACATAAACACTATCTCTTTGCATACATGAATCATACCTGTGTGTTAGTAAAAACATGCCAAAAGGTATATCTAGCAAAAATCCCTGAAGTAGGGTAGCCTCCAAATGATGTACCTTATCACAAATCAACTCCTCAACCTCTTCATGAATGATTAAAGGCTCTCCCAAATCTGAATCACTTATGTCTCCCTCTTCATGTGTAGATATAACACTAGTGACTGATCCACTAAGTGCATGCTTAGATATACATCCTCATCTATGACTCAAATCTCCAATGTGCTCTTGATCAGAGGTAAATCATAAAACTCATGATGCAAATCAGGTATATAAACAAATTGTTTTGAATCATACCTATTTTCTTGTTCAAGTAAATTTGCATATTCTTCTTGTTTACTTACCTCAAGAGGCCTCTCCTTCACTTTCTCAACCTCCATATAGTCTTCCATTCAAAGAAATATAGTTCTAAGGTATAACTCACTTAGTTACCTTGCATGATCTAGCTAATTGCAATATTCCTTGACTTCCTGCAAGTGCTCTCTTGCTTGGTGTTATCCTCAAATTTTTCTAGCTCAATTCGTGGGATAAACTCTATGAAACTTTTCCATTTCGTAGCCCATGTCCTCTATGAACACAAAATGATGCAAAATTGGAATGGCCTTGTGCATAGTTGAACCCCTCGAAAAGTCATTTCAAGTTGGGTTACTTTTCACCTTTTGAAAAAATGCAAAAGTCAAGTTTTTCTAGACTTAACCTTTTTTCTTCATATGTAGTGTCACTATGTTTTAGCGACATTGCATATTTGTTAAAGTTTTAGACATATATAATTGTGAAGAAATTCTTCACAACTACATATGTAGTTGCAAAAAACTTCTCCAGAATAGCATACTGCCTTGACACATTTGGTCATAAATGATCATTAATGCAGGTTTTTATATTTACCTTACCATGTTTATCTTTGTTTTTACCTTTCATTTTTACTATCCCCTTATCATTTTTAGAGCTCCTTGCATTCTGTTTACTGTGTGGTCATTTGCCTATGCTAGATTCAACCTGCGAATTTCCTCCTAGTTTTCCATCATAGGTGAGTTAGTTTCATTTTGTTTTATGCATTGTACATTTATTTCATTTTGTTTTCTTACTGTGTTCAAATGTTAGTAGTTATGTTTTGTGAACCCTAGATTTTTGAAGTTTTTTTTTTTGTGTGTGTGTTACCTTCATTTGGCGATAGTCATGGGTCTTGGATAAATTCTTCAACCCCCCATAAGTGTAAACCCTAGTATTACTTATAGAATAATCTCTGAGAAACACTGTTGAAATCATATTTTCAAAGTCATTCAAACACCTAGTTTTCTTTATTTCCTGTGTCTATTTGTTTTAAACACTGACCGGTGTTGTTTAGAGATTTTTCTTTGAACAACACCATTGGTCATATGGACTAGTGTTGTTTGAAGAAAAATCTCCAAACAACACCCCCTTGTGCCCCTCTAAAACACCATAACAAAAAGGTGTTGTTCAAATAATTTTCTCCGAACAACACCCTTTTCTAAAAGGTGGTGTTCAGAGAAAATTCTCTAAACAACACCCTTTTTTAAAAGGTGTTATTCATAGAAAATTCTCTAAACAACAACCAATACCTATACCAACCGTTAGTAAAAAACAAACAAAAGAAAAGTGTCTTTCAAAGAATTTTCTTTGAAAGTCATAAAAAGTCTTACCCCCATATGACTTTCAGAGAAAATTCTCTGAAAGTCACTTAAACAATGTTTTATTCTTTAGGCACTTTAGAGAAATTTTTTTGAAGTGCACAGTTTTACTTACTCCTCATGTACTTCGACAAATTTTCTCTGAAGTGCATAGTGTTTTCTCAGTGTAAGATGTAAGTTGGAGAATTTTCTTTGAATTGCATAAAAATGATTTACCCTTGAATGAAATAGTTCAGAGAAAATTCTTTAACTTGCATCATGTCTCTGTAACCTACCTAGTGTAGTTCAAAGAATTTTCTCTGAACTACACCTAATGTAAAATACCCCATGTAATGTCAGAAAATTTGTCTGACTCTACACCAAAGTGATCTATCTCATGCAGTTTAGAGAATTTTCTTCGAACTACACTAAGCATTGTTTCAAGATGTAAAAGTGTAGTTTTTCTCTAAAATTGCATAGTTCCTAATGGATGAATATTTTCTAAATATGGACTTCAAACTCATTTTGTAGTTCATCAGCAAATGTCAGAGCCTTCTCCTAAGAAGAAAAACATGAAGGTCAAGTATCAAGGAGTGATCCCTATGTCCTCTATGGAAACTAATGTGGACAATATTAGGGACACGAAGATTGGTCATGTGGATATGTGCAAGTTCCTAGAGAGACTGAATAAACAACCCATTGTATCAAACATGCAGGCTATCCTTGATAGTAGCATCCACTTTGTTTCAACTTTCCTAGTGTCATCTTAGAATCTAGAGTTTGTCTTGGTAGCAATTGCTCATTTTGATAAGGAGAGAAAGAGAATAAAGGATGCTAATGGTAAGGTGGTACTTAAGATGGATGGAGAGTTCTTTGATAAGATATTCATATGTCTTGATACTGGAGTTAGCACAAGATCAATTTGAAAAAACCATGGAAAAGTGTAAGAAAATTATCAACTCTCAATGGCTCAAGACTACCAAACCTACTATTGCAAGGTGGCCTAAAAACATCTTTTGGAGTAAGTTCAATGAAGAGGTAGGTGATCTGATTACTCTTTTGAGCAGAGTCAAGGGACTCCCAACATCCAATACTTTTCAAGAATGGATGTACCAATACATAGTCGTTATTAAGAAAGGTAATTAGTAGATATTCTTGGGTAAGAAAATTAGTGATTCTATTTGCAAATAGATCTATGAGGTGTCAACCTCATTAAAATTCTCTATGAATTCATATTTGGTATATGCTACTGGTTGTATGAGATCCTTCCCTAGTTTGTCTTTTGTTGGAGATAGAATAAATATACTAGTGTGTAAGTACTACTCACAATTGACCCTGAAAGAAAGTATCAAACATTTCAGAAGGGTCAATGATGCTTTTTTTATAGGTACATTTGTATGTTTGAGAAAGATCTTGAGAAGAAAAGAGTTTCTAATGATGTATGGGAGCAAGTGAAAAGGTTTGGTTGCATATTTCTATAGTTTCCAACCTTTACATATATCAGATTTGGTTGTTTCAATAGGCAACCCTATATGTTGCTAAGGTATCTAGGAGACAAATTGATTCTAATAGAATTATGTAGATAGATAATGAATGTGCACAATAAGCAAGTAGAATCTCATAGGTCTAGTTTCAAGTTTCCAATAACCATTGGTCGATACATATTATCAACAACTCTCAAAAGGTATAAGAAACATAATGATTTTGATTATAGGGGCATGAAGGGAAAACCCAAGGGGAACTACACTCACATGCAAAAAATTGGAGATATATGGGTTGAGTGTAAAATTGATGAAGAAGTAAGGAAGCTCAACTACAGTTAGATAACCTTAGAGAAAATAAAAAATTTTGAGTTTACCAATGTTCCTGATGATATGCAAGAAGAGGGTGATATATTGGACCCTATGTATGTAAGTGATAAAATTGTTGACACTCCTCTTCCACCCATTCAATGTCACAAAAGGAGTCCACTTCTATAAGGTAAAGGTTGCAACTTGTTCTTGCAAAGACCAATGTTTGGTTGGAAGGAAAAACGATAAAGATAAAAAAATTTAAAAATAGGATCTAAAGAAGAACATGCTAAAGGAGCTTCTGGGAAAAGGAAAAGAGGGAACTTCTACCCAGGTAGATGTTGAAGAAGAAATTACAGCCAATGAATCACAAGGCCCTCATGTTGTCTCTCAGTTGGATTATTCCCAGGTAATACCTCTCTCTTTACCTCCTATAATTTTAGGAGTTCAATCCCCACCTCTTGTTGTTTCAAGTGCACAACCTTTGCTTTCTATTTCTGTTACTCCCAATATGTTTGTTCAAACTGTCAATTTGTCTCCTTCCTCATCCACAAGTGAGTCATTATTTCAAAGTCTTTCTCATGGAAATATGGAGCATATGTTTGGCTCTCTTTCTTCTCTGTCTAGTCTATCAGGTCTGTCATCACCCATTTCAAACACTTGCATTACCATTTAGTTGGACTCTCATAAGTTCATGTCTTTCTCCACACCCAAAGTGTCAAGTAGTGAGACCCCTGGTGTTGTGTTAACTAAGACACCACCAATTGTCATCACCACTTCCATGCCAGCTACCATTCCATCCATTTCAAAACACACTATTACTATCACCTCGTCACCAAAAACTTTGGTGACAGAAATAGAAGAAAACTCATCCATTCTTCCTCCTTGGTTAATATCACAGAAACCAAAGAGGAAGAAACAAGCCATATCCCTTTATGTTTTTGATTTTGGCCAATTAGTTTTACTCAAGCCCAAACTAGAAAAGAAGGCCAAAACAATATCCAGGGTGATGGTTGACTCATTAGGTAATAAGTATGCTAAGGTTGTCATGCCTCCAAAGGACAAAAGCATCAATGAAGTCCAAGTTTCTAACTATGCCATGTCAAGGATAGAACTTGGCAAGCAAACACATGAAAGTGTAAGGGAGGATTTGCAAGCCACATTGGTTGCATTGCTTGAAAGGTATGATAGAGACAGGTTGATCAAGGATCAACTTAAGATGCAAGTAGAACAACTAACATCCATTCTACTTTTAAGATAGACCAATCTTCAGAACCAGAAGAACCTATTGATACATGTGTTGATAAAGAAGCCATCCAAAAGGATAATAAGATTGAAGCTCAGGGTCAGGTAGTCAGTGCCTAGATAGAGAGACTATTGGACACAAGGAGGTGATGATACATAAGAAAGAAGTCATTAAGAACTTGATCAAAGACCTCAAGGAAGCCATAGATGTGGGCATACACCAAGGGTTGGATATTTTAGATAAGATTGTTGAGCTTCCTTGCCAGATGTTAGATGATAGTTAGAAAACACTCCCTATGGATACAATTGTCCAAGAATTCACTACACTAATAGACACTGAGATAGAGGCAAAAGCTTTCACATTGGCTTCTATTGATAAGTTAGTAGATTTTAAAGTAATTCTAGACAAACTGCAAAGGATCCTGAATAAGCACAAGAGTGGGCATGTCACCATAGCGGACTCCATCACAAGAGTCCCCACCATCTCTTGATACACACCGGGACTAGACGATAATGAAGTTCAAGCCACCTTGAAGAGATATGAAGATTTTCTCAAGAAGAATAAAGAGGAAGAAATTTCTATGTCTTCAAACACTTAGATTATTTTTCAAAGCTGTAATATGTAGTTTTGTTTTATGTAAATGACATCCTACATGTCTTTTTGTAATATGTAATTTTCACATAGGAGAAGTACAGAGTTGCATACAAAATTGGACTTTGTCTTGAATAAGTCAAAGTATTTGTAACTTTTCTATTATTACCCATAGCTTCCCTCTATAAATAAGAGGGGCCTCTTTTGTAAATATTATCTTTTAGCTATTGAAGTGAGACACTCCCACATTGAGGAGCATATTGAGACTTTGTGTTCAAATTGTAAATCTTATTCAATCAATATAAGAAAAGCAAGTGGGCATTCAATCTTTGTCTTGCAACAAGCTTGTGGTGTATTAGAAATGTTCTTACATCTTTTCCATTGCATTTTCTTGTGCATTTGATTGAGTTGTGGTGTGGATCTAAATAATTGGAAAGGTGTTCTAAATCTGATTTTGAAGTCTTTAGGCTGCAATATCACTTTTAGTTTTGTGTCTTATGTTCTTGATTGGAGGTGACTTGAAAGACTTTTGAGCTGCAAGTTATCATATGAGATTGTTAAATCTTCTTTTGGCATACGATGAAGACTTTGCACTGCACTCTATTCCATACCTTCTCATTTTCCAATTAGCATAAGGAGTAACAAAAGACTTTGGGCTTTTGTGGGTTTCTTATTGTTGACACACCCTAGTATCATTTTAGTTACTCTTACATTTAGCAAATTTGGATATTAGTTACTATTTCTCCAATAGGTATTTTTATGGTTTATCATATATTGTAAGCATCAAAAAGGGCTTTGTTATAAGTTTGTAAGTAAACATCAATTTTGAAAAAACAGAATTGGATGATATGGAAACACCCATGTGATAGTTTTAGTGTAAATAAGCATAGTTAATCACTTGTTGATCATAGTTAGCAATAAGAAGGGAGCCTCCTCTTTCTGAGAGGAGAAATATGACCTCATCACACTATGGTTGATATAACCATTTTATTATCAGTTAGTTGATAACAAAATATTCACCCAATACTTGGGCAGGTAGTAATTTTGCCTTCTTAGCTCTTTGTAACCATCCATCACACATATCTTGTGTCTTCTTAGCATCATCCATGGTATGATATACAAAATTAGAGTTTTCATGGCTTGAATCTTCAACATGAGTGCTAACCTTGGGAGAGTCTCCCACCACATTCTCCTCATATGAAGTAGTTGCTTTCTCTACTACATCCATATGAATATTTTGTTCATGCAAACTGAAAACCTCCATCTCTTCATATAAACTATCTTGAACAACTGGAACATTCTCACTTATGAACACATTCCTCTCAATTTTTAACTCACAAGCTAATCCACTATACCTGGTATCTGTGTATTCATTTGATCCTTCAACAACACTAGTGTAAAGTATAATTTATTTTATTTCATCCTGTACACCATCTGTGTCTACATATCTTTCTCCTATAGGCTAATTATAAGCCACACCTTCTACATTATAAACCTTACCTTTAGGTTGTGTGATAGGCTCTTCATCTTTATCCACCATACCAAACCCTTCATTACTTACATCAGTGAAATAACCATAGCTACTATTGTTATGAGATACAACAACACCCCAAGACATATAAAAATTACTCCAAGACTTGTTTCACATAACTAGTTAAGAATATCCATTGTATTCTACACTAGCAATCTATTGTCCTTTCATCATCCCATATTTTTGATTATTTCTATATCTACTACATCTATAAAAGCTTGATGAAGTGTAGTAGGTTCCTTTTCTCTCAACAAACAACTCATTTACTCATCTAATGCACTAATATAGGCAATCAAACATAATGCATCATTTGGCATTATATATTTTGGAATGATTTTAATCATTTTTTAAAACCTTTGATTAAAGGCTAGAATCAACTCACCCTTTTCCTTTTGAATGGTCATGAACTGTGCAATCGATGAAATCACATTAGTGCTTTCACCAAATTGTTCTAGAAATGCAATCTCAAAATCTAACCATGAAGGAATAGAACACAAACGTAAATCAGCAAACCAATACCTAGCATCGTCTATTAATGACTAAACAAAGAGCCTCATTACAACATCATCAACATCAATTTCACAATCTCCTATCAAGTCATAGAAAAATTGTAGATGCATACTTGCTGATTCAAAATTCATTCCAATATATGTTGGAAAGTATTTACTAATCTCACCAAGAATAGGGTTTGGTTATCCATGAATGCCCTCAAAAATCAAAGCCTTATTCCTTTCAATAGAGAATAAATTCCTCTGAGAACATAATTAAGAATGTTGTTCTAGACTAATCATATTGAATGAAAAAGATGAAGTACCTAGGAATATATTGCAGCTTCAAACATGTTCAACAACAAAGTCACCACCTCTCCAAGGAGGACAAAACATAATTATATTCTGGATTCACCTCACTAGTGGAGCACCTTTTAAAAGTCGTTAAACATGCTGCAACAATCTCTTTCCCCAAATATGAAGACCTTCACTATTTGACCCTGATGATCAGAAAATGATAATGGCTTGACTCTTTTCAAATGGATAACTAAGCCTTTCCCCAGTAGAGTCACCGGTAGGGAAATCCTGGCCAACATAGTTTGCCTATATATAGAGTTCCAAAAGTCATAGTAGGAGAGAGGAGGAGTTGGAGACATAAATATTCTGATTCTTTCCAATAGTCTGTATTAGTTTGTTATTAATTATCTAGTGGTTTAACCATAGTCTTGGATTGTTTGTTTGGCTTTGGTTAAACATGTTTAGTCCTTCTATAGACAACAAAAGGGTAGAACCCTTGTAGTTTGGCTCTCCTCCTTGGGTAGTAGCTAGGCCTAGTTTGTGCCCCAATGTTTTGTAGAAGAGGGATGGACTTGTTTAACTCTATTAGGCTTTTGATCTATTTTCTACCTCACATTTTGGTGAACCCATCATTTCTTGCACCTTTTGCTTTCATATCTGAGTTGTTCATCACCCTAGATCTGGTGGGAGTGTGTTCTTTGTTTTTTTTCGATTTGTACATGGTTAGATTTGGCATAATTTCAACCTAGGGCTTGTTAAAGTCTTGCATTGATAGAATATCTTGCTAGTTGTGATCCTAGGGTTTGTAAATTTGAAATTTGCTTAGATCTTGCTGCATTGATTAGATAATTTGCATTTGTTGTACCTTTTCTTGGTAGTTGTTCAAAGCATTTTTACATTCTTTCATTTGAAAAATTAGAAAATAAAAAAGGCATCCCATCCCACAATAATGGGTTACACTTTTTGGCCAAACTTGACATTGAAATCAACATTTTGAACTAAATCTTCACTTTTTGACAACTATAGCCACTAAACTATTAGGAATTTGAAGATTATGCAAACTAGTGATTTGTGAGATTTTGTCTGTAGATTCTAAATATATATTTTTTAAAAAAATAGGAGTTAAATTGTAAATTTTTGTCTCCTTTGATAACTAATTTTTAATAGTAAACAACATTTTTTTAATGTGATGTGTATTCTATCGCACATAACTTTTTTTCTACAAAGGATAAAATTTTGATTCTTTTGAATTTATATTGGTAACACTGATATCTAGAGGATGCATTTGGTTTCATAATGTTTTGTTGAATATTTTTTTTAGTTAAGTTTTGAAGTCAAACCAATTATAATTTAGACAAATGTGTATTCTATCCAACATAACTTTTTCTTTATGTATCAATTTATTTTTTTGTTGAAACAAGGACATCAATACCTAGGGTGTAGATATTTTTTAGATTTTTTTTTCACTAATTTACTAATTTTCCACATGTGTAGAATAGAGAACTTGATGTTCGGTGAAAAACCTATGTTTAGTAAAAAAAAATCACAATAAAATTAAAATATATCAAAACTATACTTGTTGGAAAGCTCGCTTCAAGGATTGCAATCCTCCAACTTGGTTTGACAAGGTGATTCCATTTGGACATTCAAGCCAGGCTTTGAAAACCAAAATTTTGTAGAAAATTATAATGGGGGGAGGGAAGGTGACTAATAAGGGTCTTTGTTCGAAGACCCTTTCGAATGAAGGTAGGTGATGTCCTTCATTCAAAGTGGATTGGCCTTCATTCAAAGACCCAAACATAGTGTGAACAACATTGCAACAACTACCTTCGAACGAAGGTCCCCTGAATTAAAAAAAATATTAATTTTTTTAACATTCGACCTTCGTTCTAAGGTACAACTAGATGTGATTATGTTTGTGAGGGTTTAAAGTTTTTGATACAGCTGATTTATGGCCCCTCTTAGTTTTCTTAAATAGAAATCACTACACATAGTGGTAAAAGTTGCCACATGGTTGTTAGGGTCCCCCTTTAGACCATTATATTTCTCAAAGTCAAGAGTCTCAAACTTTTTGGGTATAGGAGTCCTTAGGATAGAATAGGACAAAGGGTTGCAAAGGTAATGTGTTGTCATGCTAGTTTTTGGTGGGCTATTACTCATGTTAGCCAATTGTTGTTGCATAGAGGTCATGTTCTTCAACAATTGGTTTATGATAGGGTTGGAAGTGGAATTAGGTAGAGATTGAAATGAAGGACTAGGTGATTGTGTTTGAGTATCCTTTTGAAATGTAATAGGTGGTAGAGATGTACGCAGAGTGATATTAGGTGTAGATTTTATGTAGTTATAAGGAATAGAACCATAGTGGTGAACAAGATTCCCAGAAGGTGTGTATATGGAAAAATTGATTTAATCTAAACTAAATAAAACCAAAGAACCCAATAGCATAAAGGAAACGAATCTAAGTAAAAGCCATAAATCACAAATCAAAGACAAATGAAAGCTCTTACCAAAACCTGTATTGTTCCCTTTTGAAGATATGTGGATTGCTCAATGTAGTTGCAAAGCCATGGCTGCAACAAGCAAGTATGTGCTCAAGAGATCAATGTCAAAAGATCGTTATTGTGCTCAATCGACACGTTTTGTATGCTCGAAGCTCTGTTAAGTATGCCTGAGAATATGATCGAAGAGAGGGATAATGAAGGAGATGAGGGGGGTTTATATAGATTTCAAGGAAAATCGATCAACAGTCCAGATAATTCAGAAGAATCAACGGAAGAGATAAGTTGAGGAATGTGCAACGAATGAGAAGAAGACATGTGTCTTGCTTGCTTTTGCATGAGAGGAGTTATTAAGAATAGAAGAATGAGTTAACTGAAGAGATAAATCAATTAAAAGAATAAAGCAATCAGTTAAGTGATTTAAAACAAGAAGAAGAGATTTGCATGAGAAAAGAAGATATTTTGCTTTATGAAATATAGAAATATTTAATTGATGAGCAAGAAAGATTGAGTTATTTTAGAGATAACTCAAATTAGAAGAAAAAGCAATTTAAATAAATAATTGATTTATTTAAATTTAGAGAAGATATTTTGGAAGAAATAATTAAATAATTAGAATTATTTAATTTAGAAGATTTAAAAGCAAATTAAATAAATAAATTTATTTAATTGTTGTGCATGATTTTGGGAGAATGATTTTTTATTTAATTAAATAATTAAGAATTATTTAATTTTAGATAAGAGGGAATTTGTTGAATTAATTAAATAATGGGATATATTTAATTAATGTGGATGTGAATTTTGGAAGGAGGATAATGATTTAATTAAATAATTAAAATTATTTAATTGTGGAAGAATATAGAGGAATTTGATTTAATTAATTAAATAATGAGGATTTATTTAATTAATGTCGCAATTTTGTGATTTAGAAGAATTTGGTGAAATTAATTAAATAATTAGATTATTTAATTAATGTTGAAATGTAGGTGATTAGGAAGAAATGACGAAATGCAAGTGATGCAATGACTTGGTCATTTTAGGGTGTCTACATTTTGCCCCTCTTTGATGCAATGCAACATGTAGCGTTGCGTCAAAGAAAATCGATTGTTGAAGATGTGATACAATGTGTTTTTTTTTGTTTTTATGCCCCAGTGTAGGTAATTGCCCCAGCATAGTTAGTGTAGGGTGCCCCCTCAAGAGGAAAGACAGGGAAGTGACAGAAGAACTGTGTTGACGCTCGACTAGAAGATTTGTTGGAGACAGATAAGGTTGGGTTGATGATAGATAGAAGAAAGTGGAGATAGAAGAGAACATGATAGAAAAGACTGTTGATCGATTATTGTTGGAAAACTATATAAGGCCATGGATGAATGGATGGGTAGATGGATGAGCTTGTTGCAATGGTTTCACATTTGTTTATAAAGAGCAATCCTTATTTTTGATATAGCACGTGGATAGTTTGCCACCAAGGTATAAAAGACTAAGGTGCTATAATATCTGAGTGCGTGGACGTTGACTCTGCAAGCAAGCGGTTTGAACTTAGATCCCCTTAGACATAATATAACCTTGTTGGAACATGTGAATGAGCCATAGTCTTGAACATAAAATAAACTTCAATACATGTAAATGCAAGAAGAATTATTAATATGTAAGATGCTAGGTCCTAACACACACAAGATAAATAGAATGCTAAGAAAGATACTGAAGATCATTCCTCAAACACGGCACACAGAAAGCAATGACTATGCCCCCAATCCGTACTGCATCGCAACATACCAAGATTATAGATAAATCAAGGTAGTCTTGAATAGGTATTGGAAAAGGAACAAAAGATAAACCATAACACAAATTGACTGACTTACAAAGTAAACATACAGCCAACATATTCACTTGCCAAAGAGGTTTGCTCAGGATAGATTGGATAGGAAAGATAACAGCCTTATCGTAGGAACTCTATGTCCGTTAAAGGGGGCTATCTACCTAAAAAAGATAATGTCTCACTTGCAGGAAATGCCACATGTTGCAGGAGACGCGTGTGTTGGTCTCGACAATGGAACACTTCGTAGAAGACAAGCTTGTTGATCTAGGGCTTGGTTAAGCGGTACTTAGCTGATGTTGGCAATCGGTATGTAGGACAGTAGATGACTCTGGCAGTAGGCCTCTTTTCTTCAAGTTTGTTAAGGACTTTTGCTTTGAAAGGATGCGCTAGCTTGCTGCTTGAGTTAGTCAAGTCGAGGCGAATGGATCTTGACAAACGGAAGACTAGAAGGATGGAATGCTAATGGATTGGGACGGGTGGAGAATGATGGATCGTGTGTGCCTGAGTATTGGATACATCCTTCGTATTCCAGACTGCCTACATACCCTGTATCCACGGGATCAAGGCACACTTACGATGGAAGGTGAACGTGATAAATATGTAGTTCTGGATGGAGTGATGAATGGGTCAGGGTGAAAGGAGGGGATCTTATGTACCTGAGTACTAGATACTTCCTTCGTATTCCAGACTACCTACATACCCATATCCATGGGATCAAGGTACCTTAAGATTGAGAAGAGATGATATGTAGTTCTGGTTAGTGTGATGATGTGGGAAAAGAGCGGAGAAGAGATGATCTTATGTACCTGAGTACTGGAAACGTCCTTCATATTCCAGACTGCCTACATACCCATATCCATGGGATCAAGGTACCTTAAGTTTGAAAAGATGATATGTAGTTCTGGTGAGGGTGATGATGTAGAAAAAGTGTTGAGAAGATAACAGCCTTATCGTAGGAACTCTGTGTCCGTTAAAGGGTGTTACTTGTGGAAATGAGAAAAGATCGAAGTATGTGCTGTGAACCACAAACAAGGAACCAATCCTAGACCGAAGCTAAGGAAAGAGTTGCCCCCATTCTGGTAGAGGAAACTGTAGGGGTGACTGCCAAAGAAGACACAGAAAGACTTGACCCTGGACAAGACAGTGTTAACTGTAGACACAGAACAAGACGTGGGAAGATGACGAGGGACATTGACAAATTTCCAAGCTATACTAGATAGGGAGATGGAAATGCAAACAAAGTCAATGGTTTTATTATGGATGGATGGATGAAGCAGGTTGCAAACTAGACAAGGAGTGGACAGGACTCGATAGACGATGGATGCTGACTCTATGCATAGCGCCTGTTTGCCAGGTTTTCACTATGGTACTTATCCAAGGCGCCTGTTTGCCAGGTTTTCACTAGAGGATGGATTTTTTTTGGATTATTTGATTTTTTTTTATTTTTTTGATTTTTTGATTTTTTTTTTTTTTGATTGATTTTTTTTTTTTTGCTTTTTTGCTGGAATACTCTGAGGATCAGGCATAGAACTTCTTGAGATGGACACTGTTAAGTGGCTCATCTAGAGGAATGCCGTCAGGTGTAGCTAAAGTATAAGCTCCTGATCCATATGTTGCTGTCACAATGAAGGGACCTAACCAATTAGGCTCAAACTTACCCTTCTTCTCTCAATCTGCTTGATTTCTCTGATTCTCCTTAAGTACAAGATCACCAACTTGAAACTGTCTTTCTTTGATCTTTTTGTTGTAATTACGCCGGAGGCGGTTTTGATAGACATGGAGATGATTAAGTGTGGCAAGACGCCTGTCATCTAGTAGTTCAAGCTCAGCTAATCTGGAAGTGTGATACTCATCTCCGCCAATCAGATCCTGCATGGATACTCTGAGGGATGGGATCTCGACCTCTATAGGTAGGATGGCTTCAGAGCCAAAGACCAAGGCATATGGTGTGGCACCAGTTGGTGTTCTGATACTAGTGCGGTAGGCCCATAGGGCAGGATTGAGTTGCAAGTGCCAATCACGACCAGCTTCATTGATCGTTTTCTTTAGGATCTTGAGAATGGTTTTATTGGAAGCCTCAGCTTGGCCATTACTCTGCGGATAGTAGGGAGTTGAAAAGCAATGTTGGATATTGTATTGTATGCATAAGGCACAGACATCTTGGTTCTTGAATGGTCTCCCATTATCAGTGACAGTGGCTTGGGGAATACCATACCAGCAGATGAGGTAGTTTAGGATAAACTTGGCTATTTGCTTACCGGTGATATAGGTCATAGGAATGGCCTCCACCCACTTTGTGAAGTACTCAGTGGCGGTAATGATGGACTTGTGGCCATTTGAGGAGGAAGGGTGGATTTGTCCTATGAGGTTGAGACCCCATTGAGAAAAAGGCCATGGAGTTGTCATAGGTTGTAACTCATGAGCTGGTGCGTGAATCAAATCTCCATGCTACTGACATTGTAGACACTTCTTAGCAAACTGTGCAGCATCTTGCTCTATTGTAGGCCAGTAATAACCTATTCTGAGTATCTTCTTAGCAAGATTAGGACCGGAAGAATGTGCACCACAGACTCCTTCGTGTATGTCTCGTAAGGTAGCTTCAGCTTCTTCCGCGTTAAGACATCGTAAGAGGATACCATCGAGACTCCGGCGATATAGTGTATCACCCAGAATGATGTAACGAGAGGATCGACGGATAAAGGTTTTGCGTTGGGTGGATGATAGGTCAGGGGGAAAGGTATTGTTCGTGAGGTATTCATAGATATCTTCGTACCATGGGGAATTGGGACCAACAAGTTCGCAGATGATTTTAGTAACAAGAACATCGACGGCTGGTATCAACAATTGCTCAATCAAGAATTCACACTTCTGTGTATTTGCAGGCATGTCAATCAGTGACCCTACAAAAGCCATAGAATCTGCAGCTTTATTATGCTCTCTTGGAATTTGCTCAAATGTGATGGTAGAAAAATGTGGTTTGTAGGCATCCACTAGTTGTTTGTAGGGGACCAACTTTTCATCCTTTGTTTGGTATTCATCTGTGACTTGGCGAATGACTAGCTGTGAGTCTCCATATACTTGTAATTCTGTAATGTCCCATTGAACTGCTGTATTGAGACCTATAAGGAGTGCTTCATACTCGGCTATGTTGTTGGTGCAAGGGAATGCGAGCCGATATGACTTTAGAATGTAGTCATTCTAAGGTGTAACAAATAAGATGCCAGCTCCTGATCCATGCTGTGTGTAAGAACCATCAAAGTACAACTTCCACATTATGGAGGTAGCCAGAGTGAGGAGATTCTCATCAGGAAAGCCTGCTACCATAGGATGTGTATCTTTCATAGGTGCTTCTGCGAGTTGATCCGCGAGGGCTTGTCCTTTGATTGCCTTACGATCTGTGTATTCAATATCAAACTCACTAAGGATCATGACCCATTTAGCTAGTCTGCCTGTGAGAGCTGCTTTTGCTAGTAGATACTTCAAGGGATCAATCTTGGCTATCAGATTTGTGTGTTGGTTCAGCATGTAATGTCGCAACTTTTGGGAGGCAAACACTACTGCTAAACAAGCCCTTTCCATTGGTGAATAATTGAGCTCGTATCCCACCAAGGTTCTACTGATGTAATATATTGCATGCTCCTTTCCTGTGTCATCATTCTGTGCTAGCAGAGCCCCTAGGGCTGAGTTTGTAGTGGAGATGTATAAGATCAAAGGTTTGTCCGCAACTGGTGGAACCAATACAGGAGGGGTAGCTAGATATTCTTTAAGTTGATCAAACGCTGCCTGACACTTATTGTCCCATCGAAATGAGACATCCTTTCGGAGTAAGTGTTGAAAGGGTTGACATTTATCTACTAGCTGTGAGATGAAATGCCTGATGGACTGCAACCTTCCTTGGAGGCTCCTTAATGCTTTTAGGTTCTTTGGTGGAGGCATCTCCACTATAGCCTTTACTTTTGCTGGATCTACGAGATACAATGTATCCCAATAGCTTCCCTGATGTTACGCGGAATACACATTTCTTTGGATTGAGTCTTACTTGGTATTTTTCAAGCCTGTCGAAGATCTGTCCTAGCACCTGTATGTGATCCGCCTGAGAAGATTTAGCCAATATATCATCAACATAATCCTCCATGATGTGATGAAAGAGATCATGGAAGATCACTGTCATTGCTCTCTGATAGGTTGCTCCTGCATTTTTCAGACCAAACGGCATGACACACCAACAATAATTGCACCAAGGACAAGTAAAGGTTGTTTTATGTTGGTCTTCTTCAGCTATCCTTATCTGATTGTAACCTGAGAATCCGTCCATGAGAGAAAGCATCTCATGACCTGCTATCAAGTCCACTATAATGTCAATGTTTGGTAGTGGAAAGTCATCTTTAGGACATGCCTTATTGAGATCTCTAAAATTATTACACATGCGGATGCACCCATTAGGTTTAGATACAGGTACAATGTTTGAGACCCAATCTGAATAGTCAATAGGTCGTATGAATTTTGCGTCTAATAGCTTTTATACTTCCACCTTCACCAAGAGAGCTATCTGTGGGTGCATCTTTCTCAACTTCTGTTTGACTGGTTTCACCTTGGGATCAACTGTGAGATAATGAACTACCAGCTTAGGGTCTAGCCCTGGCATATCTGCATAGGTCCATGCAAAGTTGATGGTTCGTTGTAAGAAGAAGCTGTTAAGATTTATGTGCTCTGTGTTAGATAATGATGCTGCTAGGAATGTTGTCTTTGGATTCTGTTCTGTACCTAGGTTGATCTCTGTAGAATCTTCCACTAGTAGAGCTGATTTCTCTTGGTACTTAGATGGTAAGGGAAGGTCAAATCCTCCATCCTCAGGTGCCACAGTTGGGTTTTCACCTTTGGATACGTCCTTTATTTTTACTATTTTATGATCAGGAGGTGCCACAGTGTGGTTTTCACCTAGAGATCTTTCTTTATTTGCACTTTTGCGACTAGAGGATTTGGCATTCTCACCAAAATAAGCTGTGGGCTCTAGTTCCATTACAAAACCTGCCTTGTGATCGCCAAGAGGGATACCTTCCCGAAGTCCCATAAACTCAGCTAGAGCTTCGTCATTCTGAAACACATCTATAATGGGGGCCCCTTGTTGGTCCCAATCAATAAGTTCAGGGTAGACAAGCGTGACATTCTGGGTGCTGGTGGTGGAAGTTAAGGATACGGAGGATAGTGTAAAAATGGAGGATTCTGTGAATAGATTGGTCATGTGGAGGGAAGAGTCATCGGTGATATCCTCTGTAGACGTCGTATCGGCGGGAAAAGTGTCAGCTACCTCGTCGAGGATATACTCGATGTCTGAGGCGCGCGGCACCTTCTTACCAAATCCTAATCCTTTCCTGTCTAGCTTCTTTGTTACCACAATGGGCTCCATAGTGCCTTGATTCTGTTTCCCAAGGCCACCTTCGCCTTTATAGCCCATGTTTTTCACTATCCTTAAGCCATTGCCATATTGCTTGACTGGTATCGTGACTGGTTCTTTGTCCTTGTAGAGCCAAGAAGAGATGTCCTCAATAGTTTCCTCTTCCAATAACCGTCCATGTTGGAATTGGGTTAGGAATGTTGGGGGAGGAATAGCTACTTTTTTGGTTACTTTGGCAATGGGTGGTTGGCCGTAAGACTTTGGAGATAGAGGCATCTGCCCTACACAACAAGATTCAGAGATATCATAAGTACCGAAGCCTATATCTCGGACGCGAGCTGTGATTTTGGGGAGGGGTGTAGATTCACTTGTAGAGGCTTGCGTGAGAGTTTCAGGATCAACATAGAGAGGGGATTCAAGGGCTTTGTCATTTTTAGGCACTTGGTTGCAATTCTTATAGCTTCCTTGCAAGACACGGCAAAATTCAAAAGGATTAGGATCTCCTGGGATGGTGATCTCCGTACCATTGTATGGGAACTTGAGGGACTGATGGTACGTGGAGGGGATAGCTTTCATTGCATGGATCCATGGGTGGCCAAGAATAATGTTGTAAGGCAGCTCAATATCAAGAACTTGACACCTAGTTTGAAGCATGACTGGGCCCAGTTGTATAGGCAAGTGAATAACACCTTCTGAACGACGTTCTGCATCATCATACCCCTTGATTGTAATACTATGATCAATGTTGACATGATCCTTAGAGTATCCCAATTGCTTTAGTAACTTTAAAGAACAGATGTTGAGACCAGCACCACCATCTATGAGAATACGTTTGATTTTGTGCTTATGGATGAGAACCTCAATATGAAGGGCATCATTATGACAAGGATCATGGGATGGGAGGTCCTTCTTAGAGAAGGCCACATTGTAGGGTGAAGCAATGTTACCCACTATAGCTTGGAAATCTGCGATTGCTATATTATTAGGAACAGAAGACTCTTGGAGGGCTTTTTCTAGCACCACTCTATGTGCAGGTGATGACCGTAGAAGGTCCAAAATAGAGATCTGTGCTGGTGTTCTCCCTAGATGTTCGACAAGATTATAATTAGACTGAATCAGAAGTCTAGGTGTAGGTGCACGGATGGTGACATGACCTCAACGAGTAGTAACAGCACAATCCGTAGATTTGCCTTTGATGGTGAGGGTAGACACTCGACTCTTTTCAAAACAACCTACAATGGAATCGAAAGACGTGGAAGCGTGATTGATACCTTTACCTCTATCCTGAGGAGGAGGTGGACCATGATGAGGGAATGGTTCCTTGTACATATCAAGATCCTTGTTCGTGTGTTGCGCTGGTGGTTCATTCTCAAAAGTGATTTGATTACCGTCGATGAGGTTTTGGATGAGGTGCTTAAGCTTCATGCAAGATGCAGTTCGATGACCTTTGCTCCTATGGAACTCACAATACTCATTGTCTCTGTAACGTGCAGTTTTGTAGACAGGTTCTCCATAAGGAGGAGCATCAGGTAAGGTTATGAGCCCCTTCTGCAAAGCTTGCTGTAAGACCGATTCAATGGGCACTCCCAAAGGAGTAAATTGACGTCACGGAGGGTAATCTTGTTGGGGCCGCTCTTGTTGTCGTTGCTGTTGGTTGGGATAAGGCTGCCTTTGTTGCTGCTGTTGTTGAGGTGGGGTTTGACTTGGTTTGGAGAGTTGCAGCGGTGTTTGCAACATTTGGACATGCTTAGTATCGACCACCCCATCATTGACCACATTTTTGTTCTTGTTCCAATATTTGGGTTTATCGTTCGACTGTTGATGAGAAGTGCTATCTTTCATCTCCTTACAGAGTTTTGACCACACCCTTAGCAATGAGGGCCTTCTCAATGTTGATACCCTTGTATGTGATTTCATCGAAGGTTGTAGCACTAAGAATTTGCAAATGGAAACCTAACTCTTGGTTGAGGTTCTACACAAATATGCTAACAAGCTGTTTCTCCAGAATCTTGAAAGGGAATTTACTAGCCATTTGTCTCCATCATTAAAGGAAAGAAATGAAAGTTTCTCCATTCTTCTATTTATTGTTGCATAAGTCTGTCATGGAAATCTCATGCTCGGCGTTGTAAGAAAAATGGGTGGCAAACTTCTCTGCTAGCTCGTTGAAGGACTTGATACCCGTAGGTAAGTGTGAGAACCATTCTATTGCTTGACCTCCAAGACTGCGAGGAAAGAGATGCATAAGATATGTGTCGTTGTGAGAGACCTCGAAGCAAGCAAGATAGAATTCCCTAAGATGGTCTTTTGGGTCACCTTTTCCTTTGTACTTATCGAACTTGGGAATAGTGAAATTTTGAGGAAAAGGGATCATTGGTAATGACCGATCAAAAGGATAAGGACACACTTCCTCTAAAGAGAAGGTCTTTTTGGTGTGGCCAAATGTAAGATCAGATAGCTGTTGTTGCACCTCTGTAATCTTTAGTTCCATAGTCGTGGGAGGGGTTGGTAACATCTCCTGTTGTCCAACAAGCGGTTGGTGTTGCCCATATGGAAGATTATAATGTAAGCCATGCGCACTGGTATTGTAAGGGTCATAAGATTGATTGGGATTGTATGGATTGTACGATTGGTTCAGATTGGGTTGGAATTGGAGGCCTTGATTAGGCAGAGGTGGAGGTGGCGCTAGGTAAGAATGTTGGCTTTGCGATGGTTGAAGGAACGTATTGGGGGGAGGAAAGCTAAAGTGCGTTTGATTAGGTTGTGATGGTGGCACATAGCTTTGGGAAACCTGATGTTGGGAATGTTGAGAGTGGCTAGGCAATGTATGAAAGAAGTTGAGCGTGGATGAACGTTGTGGAGGAGGAACATAGGTAGTAGTGATTTGCGACGGTGGGGGTTGATTGAAGATGAGAGTAGAAGAATGTTGTGGTGGAGGAACATAGGTAGAAGTGATTTGCGACGGTTGGGGTTGCTTGAGGATGAGAGTAGAAGAATGCTGTGGCTGGGGCTGCGTGACTCCAATTGGTTGAGAGACATGCAGGTGTGATGATATAGGAGGTGGCATTTGTTGAGACCCTTGTTGCATGGCTACATAAGTGTTCCCCGGATTGTAATTGGGTGGGAAACCTATGCGTGATGGGGTAACCAAGATTCTGCTTGCGCTTGGGGTGGACACTTTAGGAGGTGGTTGCACATTTGATCGAGCTAAGGTGGCTTGCTTAGCTAACTCTGCTTGACGTTGGAGAGTTTCTTGTTGGTTTTGATAGATCTCCATAGGAGTCAAAAACGGTGATATGGGCCTCTCCTTTGTTGGATTTTGGAAAAGGGGATTCCTATACTGCAAGCCTTGAGAAGGTAAGGGCGTAGTCACCGTGGACATGGTTTGCACCGCTTGTATGGTTTCTTGGGTGTTGTTGCTCTCCTTGAGAGTGGACACATCAAAATCTTGAGGTAACTTGGCACCTTGCTTTGCAAGCAAGCGAAAGAAATGATCCTGGTTCTCACTAAGGATTTTATCAAAGGCAGCTATAGCTCTAGGATCTTGTATAAATTCATCAAGATCTTGCCCATCTTCTTGAGAGGATTGACCTATTTCAAAGTGTCGCTCTTCTTGAGATGGGGCTTGATCTATGATGTAACCTTGTGGGACAAAATCCAGAGGCAAGCCTGTGGTATACTGAGGCGTATTTATCAAAGGGGTTCTATCCTCATGAGGATTGCTTAGTTCATCTATGTGTGGCATGTTTGGAGAGCTGATTAGTTTTACCGCGGGTGTACTAGGAGTCACCTTGGGAGTAATGTTGAGACGACCTGATTGTGGTGTGCGAGGGGGTGACTTGTGCTTCTTAGGGACAACTTTCCTAGACTTCATAGTTTGTTGTAGCCTAGTGGTGACCATGGGATACACTTAGGACACAATGTAATGCTGGGAATCTGTGAGATGCTTTGAAGAAATAGACAAATTCTGATGCACAAAGTACTAGACCAAAGGCGCTATACTGTTTGACCAGAGGCGCAGGACTGTGCTACCAAAAGCGTGCTACTGTGGGCCAGAGGCGACGGACTGAGCTACCAATAGCAAGTTACTGCTATGCCCAAGGTGAGCTATAGTGACCAAAAGCGAGCTACTGTTATACCAAGGGCGCTGAAGTAGAGTTTTGCCAGAGGCGGGTTACTGTTGTACCAAAGGCGATCTACTGTATTACCAAAGGCGAGCTGCTGTAATACCACGGGCGCTAAAGTAGTGTCTGATATTTTTCGAAGGCAAGATTTTTCTGTTTCTGATTGGATTGGTTTGGCAAGAGAAAACACAGCAAACAAGTGGTCAAAAAAGGCACAAGGACTGACACAACAGATAGTGTATGTTCAAGGCTCCAAACAAGCCCAATGTTTCCACAGGTCTAATACAGTTGCAATCAATAACAAGCACTTTTTATCCCTAGAGACAAGGTTTCATTGTAGTAGATCAGCTCACAGCTTAATACTCTGTCGATAAAAATATCATTCCATAAAGGTGTCGGATATTTAGTATCTTTGCGAGAGATGATAGGTAGGGATATCTCACCCTCCCCTTGGAAAACTCAAGTAGGTCATAAGAGCTTTATGTCCGAGGGAATACTATCTCTTCTCAAGGGAGCCAATGGTGAGTATCTTAAGGGTTTAAATCAATTTCCCTTGCACTAATGATTACCGCAATGTTCGGAGGTAGGTCGGGTAGTCTCTATCTAGATTGGTTCTTAGTGACTTTGAGGGACCAACGCCTTACGAGCAATGCAACAAGCTACTAAAAGCTTTAACCAATCCTACTAAGAGTTTCAAACACTTCGCTCAATGTGAAAATCATTTCCACAAAGAGCTAGTACACCTCTTTTCAGTTTGGCACCACAAGGTAAGGCTAACGCCGATTAGGACTTGGCTTTCGCCTTATCCCTCTTATATAGCAGTTCAAAGGAAAACTCCGCTTAGGGTCATCCCTTTTGGATGAATCGCAATCCAAAATTAGGCCCTTCTAAAGGAAGTACAAAAAAGTAAGAGCAAGCACATCACACAAAGGTTCAATTGTCCCGTTATAAGAAAAATAAGGTGCAACTAAGCTATGCACACACACGATTGTAGTTGTAAATTGTCCCTTATGAAATGAAGTGTTTGGCATTCATGTCCATTATCCTTTAGAAAATTGAGGTGTTTGTTCATATATGTCCATTGTCCCTTAAGAAAAGCAGTATGTTCTAAGATTTGTTCTAAGAAAAGCAGTATGTTGCAAGAAAAGATTTGTTCAATTATCCTTTTAAGCATGCAATGTGTTTCTAAGACTTAGTGAGATAAATCAAAGAGGTCTTCAATGCTCTTCCTACATGAACATGTTAAGAAAACACCTATTGGCTCTATGTGAGTAATAAGAAGCTGCAACAAGTGATATTAGGTCCACACAAACTCAAAAGTTAGCAAGTGCTTGAAGTCAGAGATTGAGAATAGGCCAATGAGTGGTCTTAAAAAATAAATCTTAGAAAATCTTTGAAAAAATATACCACTGTGTAGAGGATAGAAAAATACCAACTTTCAAAAAAAACATCACCTGAATCCGAGTCCATTTGTGAAAGTTATGAAGCTTGAAAAGTCAAAAAACTGTGATGAGACAAAGACAGCATTTATTTAATTAATTTGATTTAATATAGAGGAATTTGATTTAATTAATTAAATAATGAGGATTTATTTAATTAATGTCGCAATTTTGTGATTTAGAAGAATTTGGTGAAATTAATTAAATAATTAGATTATTTAATTAATGTTGAAATGCAGGTGATTAGGAAGAAATGACGAAATGCAAGTGATGCGACGACTTGGTCATTTTAGGGTGTCTACAGAAGGTAACCCAACACATGTGGTAGTAGAATTACTTGGCTATGTGGTAGTGGTAAGAATTGTAGATGAATAAGTAGGCATAGCAAGTGAAGGTATGGGTACCGACACTTGTGTCCCTATTTGATTAGGAGAGGTCACATTTGTTATAATTTCAGCACAACTAGTTATCGACGTAATGTTTCTATGCATGTGAGCTAGCCCACACAAGACTTATACTCCCTCTTTTCCCTCAAGAAACAACCCTCTAAGATTCTTAATGATAAGGATGACCTCCTCGGCTATATGTTCCTTGCTCACAAATTGCTGAAAGTTAGCCAACTATGTGCCCAACTTTTGATTTTGGATTTCCATATGTTCTAGGCCAACCTAGTTGCTGCTACATGTTACATCTCTTTCATTGGAGTTTGTAATCTTTCTTGGCCAACATAGAGGATTCTTGTGATCCAAAGATGATATATAATCATGTAATAGATGCATAGGAAAGTAGTTGATGATGAGAAGATGTTAGTTAATTTTGGGATTCTTTTGGTAATAGGTGCTTCAATACCATATCCTTCTATTATGTAATCAGGCCTGTGAGCCCTAATTTGTAAGCTTGCATGTTGCCAGCATATCTACATTTTGAATCTATGATATATTGAGTATCTAAATCTTCATTTACATTCTACATTTAAGTTGTTTTCATTCTGTTTACTCTTGTTGCATTACCTAGATAGTTCACTCTGTGGACCCTCCTAACTGTGACTACACCATTATGACTCTAGAATGCAGTGAGTAGGTGTCTACATTTTAGTGTACTAGAAATTATTGGAGGTAGTGAGCCAAAGGTTGCAGATGGAAAAGAGTATTAGTAGTGGATCTCTCTTGTTACTTTGAGATAGTGAATCTCTCTGTAACAATCTTCTTCTTTCTTTTCTCTTCTGGGTAGTGAACCCTTGGTACTGAGGCTTTCTTATGGGTAGTGAGCCCTTGGTAGTGAACATACTATTTTTTGGTGTTGTTATTCATATATATTGTGAGGCAATCCTCACCGTAGTTTTTCCCTTATTGTGTTTTTCATGTAAATCTGGTATTCTTATGTTTTTGGATGTGTTTGCATTGATGCTTCATATGTTTACATTCTACTAATGCATTATAAGTGGTTGATGTTTTGAGGGTTTAAAGTTTAACATATAATTGATTCACCCCCCTCTTAGTTGTCACATGCATTCTAACAATTAGTATCAGAGCTAAGTTCCCTGAAGAAGCTTAACCTCTTGGGGTAAATCCAGATGGTGCACAAGAAAGGTATGTAGGTCCCAATGTTTGATGGAACAAAATTTTCTTTTTGGGAAACTAGGATGGAAAGCTTTCTTATCTCCCTAGGACATTGCATATGGAAGATAGTTGATAGAGTATACTATAGCTCCTAATGGTCCAAAGGATGAAGATGAAATTAAAGAATATGAGAACAATGGCAAGGCAAGGAGTGCTCTTCTAAACAATCTCTCTGATTTTGAATTAGTAAAGGTGATGAGTTATAAAACTACCCATGAGATATGAAAGAAGCTGATGAGTACCTATGAAGGAGATGACAAGGTCAAGAAAGCAAAGATGTAGATTTTAAAGACCAAATTTGAAACCCTAAAGATGTCAAAAGATGAAAATATTGCAAGCTACATGTAGAGAGTGGATGAAGTTGTCAACTCCATCAATGGTCTTGGTGGAAATCTAGAGTAGAGTGAATTGGTAAAAAAGGTACTAAGAACACTTCTAAAGTCTTATAGTGCTAAAGCTTTTTCTATTGAAGAAACTCAAAATTTGGATAAGTATTCTAGGGATAAAATGTTTGAAACTTTAACCACTTTTGAGATGAGAGAATTTGGTCAAGATGACTCAAGAAAAGAAACTGCTTTAAAGGCTAGCAAGACAGAAAAAATGTTGAATTTAATTTAGATGACTTTGATGAAGTGGAAGAAAATTTTGTGAGAAGATTGAAAAAAGGCTCTGGAAAATACAGAGGTAAGTTACCTTTCAAATGTTTCAGCTGTGGAAAGATATGTCATTATGCTTCTAAATGTCCAATCAAAATTTCTTATGACAAATACAAGGAGAACAAAGATAAATCATTCAAGAAAAGTTATCATGTTAAAGAAGATGAAATCATATTTGATGATGAGTTTGACTATCCAGATGATGATGGTAATAAATGTGTGTTCATGGATTTGAATGTTGGAACTAATTCTATGAATCCTAGAAGATGTATGAAGGATATTTCTCTGGAGACATGGCACCACATTAAAGGAGCATTGGTTACTGCTTTCCATGCAAGAGAGGAGGAAGATCTCTGGTTAATTGATAGTAGGTGTTCAAATCATATGATAGGTGATAAAAATAAGTTTGTGAAGCTTGAGAAGTTTGATGGAGGTTTTGTTAAGTTTGGAGATGATGCATCTGCTAAGATCTGTGGAAGGGGTTCAATCAATTTTGATGGAAAGAAAAATATAGATAATGTCCTTTATGTCAAGGGTCTCTAACACAATCTTCTAAGTGTAGGACAAATGTGTAGTAGATGATATAATCTTGTGTTTTAGGATGGTGGACATGAAATCAAAAAATAAGACTTTGGAACTCTAATTGCTATAGGAACAAGGACAAAAGGAAATATATATCAGCTCAAAGGTGCTGAAGGTGTATGCCTTATGAATCAAATTAATGAAAGATGGATATCACATAGAAGAATGTGTCACATCAATTTTGATAGCCTTGTGAAGATTATCCCTACACAAGTTGTGAGGGATCTTCCAAAGATTACAAAACCTACCAATGCAACTTGCAAGAAATGTCAAATTGGGAAGCAAACAAGGAAGAATTTCAAGACCCAAGAGTATTCTACCACAAGACCTCTAGAGTTGTTGCATATAGATCTATGTGGATCCACAAGAGTAGGAAGCTTTCAAGGTGATAAGTATTTCATGTTGTTGATTGATTATTTCTCTAGAATGACTTGGGTAACTTTTCTCAAATAAAAATTAGAAGCTCTAGATAAGTTTAAAGCTTTTAAGTCTATGGTTGAAAATGAAATTAATTTGAAAGTAAAGTGTTTGAGGTCTGACAAAGGTGGTGAGTTCACCTCCAATGAGTTTAATTGCTTTTGTGAAGATCATGGAATAAAAAGGCATTTGTCAGCACCTAGGACCCCTCAGTAGAATGGAGTTGTAGAAAGGAAGAATATGATAGTTCAAGAAGTAGCAAGGATAATGATGAAAGAAGAAAATCTACCATATATCTATTGGAGAGAAGCCATCCACACTGTAGTTTACATACAAAATAGAGTGTAAGCTAGGATTAGTAGTTCAAAGACTCCATATGAACTATGGTATAGAAGAACTCCTACTATAAAATACTTTAGAGTGTTTGGAAGTAAATGCTATATTAGGAGAGATGAAGAGAGCTTGAGAAAGTTTGATACAAGATCAGATGAAGGAATGTTCCTTGGATATTCTACAAAGAGAAAGGATTATAGGTGCTCCAACCAGAGATTGAAGAGATTAGTGGAAAGTGCAAATCTCAAAGTGGATGAAGAACCATTCCAAAGTTTAGTGCTATTAGAAGGATATGAATTAGATGAGAACCATTGTAGAGAAGTAGAAAGAGAGGAAGAAAAAGAAAAGGAGAAGTAAGTAGATGAAGAAGATTCCCAAGACTCCCAAGTATGTGCAGAAGAATTATTCTAAAGATTAGATCATTGAGGATAAGAACAAAGGTGTTTTAACAAGGAGAAGTATTGCTATGGTAGATGAATAGGTAAATTTGTGCTTATTGTCTCAAATAGAACCCAAAATAGTAACCAAAGCATGCAAAAATGAGTATTGGATCAAGGCTATGGAAAAGGAATTGATGCAGATTGAGAAGAATCAAACTTGGGAAGTTGTCCCAAGACCAGCAGCCAAGAATGTGATAGGAACTAAATGGGTCTTCTGGAATTAATTAAATGAGAATGGGGAAGTAGTCAGAAATAAGGCTAGGTTGGTGTGTAAAGGCTGTATATCGAAAAATTTGGATTTGTAAATGGAAATGATTCAAACAATGAAATGCATAACCTAAACCCAAATAATTCAATACCTCGAAGATGCAAGATGAGCTCGATTGATTGATCAATTTGTTGTGTTGATTGCTCGATTCCGCAGCATAACGTTGATAAGGATGCAAGCTAGATGGATTGAAAATGATGGATGCAAAGGCTCTAATGATATTTCAATAGCATGTGGATACTTGAGGATCAATGCATGCTAATGATAATTTGGTAGAATAAGGGTACTTGAAGCTCAATGTATTACTAATGGCTTGTGAGGGGTTTGATTTATAGGCTTGGCTTAGTTCAAATGGATGGCTAGGATCAATTAGGGCTTTAGATGAAATGGATGGATAGGATTAAGTTAGGTTTCCTTGCACATCAAGAAATTGTAGTCAATTGACTTGTGGCAAGGGAAGATAAGTCTTAGGTGTGCTTGTGTAGATAAATACTAAAATTAGGTCCCATTAGTTGTGCATGTGAAAGATAAAAGTTGTAACACATGATTGACTAGACAAGTGTTGGAATGTGATGAAAGATGAGTGTTTAATTCAAATAAAATATTTGAATTAGTTGGGATATGAGTTGGATATTAATTAAATAAATAAAATTTATTTAATTAATTGAGAAGTTGAATAGGATGAGATAAGATATGATGTGGAAATTAATTAAATAAATAAAATTTATTTAATTAATTGGGATGGGGATAAGATAAATAGGATTATGCATGTGAAATTAATTAAATAAATAAAATTTATTTAATTAATTGGCTAAGTAGGATGAGGATGGGATTGAATGGGATTTTAATTAAATAAATAAAATTTATTTAATTAATTGGCTAATGGATAAATGGGATTAAGAGTGGGATTTAGGACAAAAATGGCTTATGATGTTTAGGATAATGTTTTAACAAGGTGTTGTAGGACATGGACAAAGTTGAGACAAATTTGGGTGTCTACATTTTGCCCCTCTTTGAGATGATGTTCGAGATGATAAGATTTGTGTCAAGTAACATCATTTCAAAGAAGCCAAGGTATGGATAGAGGAAAATGATAGTGATGATGGAAAGATATGATGAGGATGATGATGGTGGAAAGATAGGATGAAATGGGATGATGATGCCCCCTCGAGAGGTTAGGCGGGTTGGACAAACATGGGTAGACTCTCGAAAAGAAATGGCTTGGCTGCAAAAAGAAAGATAAGGGGATAGATAGAAGAAATGATGATGCGTTATGCCGCAATGAAGGTGAGCAACCATGATGTTTGATATAGCACTAGACGTTATGCACCAAGGTATAAGGACCAGGGTGACGATGTGTCTTGTGCCCCAGCGTAATACAGCCTTGTCTAACATATGAGGAAGAAAACATAGAGCATTGAAGTCCTACTACACAAAAGGTATGATATGACCTTAGATGCAAAGGATAGTGCAAAAAGCTATTCCAACATACACAAGATATGAATATTAGCTGGAATGATATAGATGTGATACAAATGCAAGATAAAAAGATAACACACACAAGCAAGCAAGCAAGCACAAATGATTCAAAAACAAACAAGGTATTGCCCCTGTCAAGCTGTAAACCAATGATTAATTGCTGATTGTTGATAGTTGAGAGTGTTGTCATTGCAGGGAAAGCTATATCCCTAGATCAACACAAGGTTGTTTGCTGAGTTGGTTGGCTAGTTGATTGATTGATTTGGCTTACAACAAGGCTAGGATCAAGACCATGGATTGCGTTTGGATAACTTGGCTTGATTAATTAACATCATTGGTATGGATTAAGGATGGGCTTGCATTTGGATCTTTGTTTGGAATGGTTGGAAGATGATGAAATGTTGATTAGATTGATTTGATGAAGGATGGATGATTTGTGGTGGATTGAGCTTCTTTTGACTTGCTGAAGTGATTGGATTTGTTTTGATGGCTAGATTGATGTGCTTGATTTGATTTGCTTTAGTGTTAATGTTGATGATTGATAGGATTTGTTTTGATGGTTGGCTTGATGTGCTTTGGTTGTGATGTTTGTTATTGATTGATAGGATTTGTTTTGATGGTTGGCTTGATGTGCTTTGGTTGTGATGGTTGCTATTGCTGGGTTGATTGTTTTGATGATTGGATTTGTTTAGAATGATGATAGTGATGGTGTGATGATAAGAGTGTCCACTCAATCTAAGTATAAGCAAGTGTTCTTAGTGTGCACAAAGGATATAAAATAAACAAGGTATTGCCCTTGTCAAGTCATAAACCAATGATTGATTGTTTCATTGATAAAGATAGATAGTGTTGTCATTGTGGGGAAAGCTATATCCCTAGATCAACACAAGGATGTGGGAATGCTATATCCCATTGATGATGATTGATTGGGCTCATGACAAGATTAGGATCAAAAACTTGTTGATTTGATTGGATAATGTTCCTTAATTGATTAGCTTTCTTCATATGGATTAATGTGACTTGGATTTAAGATCATTGCTTAGATTGATTTGATTGATATGATTGGAAATGGATTGATTGAAATGGATGAATGAATGTTATTGATAGGAAGAATTGATGATTGATGATTGAAGATGATGATGAATTGATTTTAATTGAATGTTGATGAAGTGGATTATTTTGGATTGATGATGATTGGTTTTATTGCTTGGAGTTTTCGTTGGATAGTTGATTTTTTGGATTTTTTGACAATATGTTATTTTTTTATTTTTTGAAATATTTTGGGATGTCAATGGATTTACAATTTAGGTAGTTGTTGTGCTAGATACCAATGACAAGGGAAAACCAAGTCTAGGTGTAAAGATGGATGAATGGGATTGGATGGATAAAAGGATGGGCAATAAGGGATGGAAGGCTCATGATATATGGATGGATAAAAAGATAGGCCATAAAAGGGATGGATGCATGCCTCATGATGAACAAATAGGTAGGCTATAGTGGAAAGCTCATGATAAATGGATGGGGATAAGCTATAAGATGGAAAGCTTATGATAAGGATATGCCATAGTGGATGGATCATAAGGGAGCTAGGATGTGATCTTCAAAGGCTATGTTGCATAGGAAGAACTTGCCCCTATTCTAGGTGGTAATGCTTAGGATTTTTACATGACAAAGTTCATGACCATGGGATGAAATGATAGGTTTTACATGACAAGGTGTATGATAGGTGGATAATGATAATATGGATTGATGAGGAAGGTATGAGGTATACCAAGAGATATCCAAAGCATGTTTCAAGATTTTGCCCCTATGTCTTCATCAAAATCAAAAGGCAGAAGGATGGATGAATGGATAAATGGGTTCAATAGGATAGGCTTGTTTATGTAATGGCTAAGGATGGTAGGATGGTAAATGATATAATGGGATAGATAGTTTGGAAATGGATAGGTTGGATGAGACAGTATGCCCCCAAGTGTAAGTGACATAGAAGATCAACCTACACATGACACCTGTTTGCCAGGTTTTCATCATGGTACTTATCCAAGGCGCCTGTTTACTAGGTTTTCACCATTGGACGAAGGGATTTCTCTTTACTATTTTGACTTTTTTCTTTTTCTTTTATTTTCTTTATTTTCCTTTCTTTTTTTTTTTTGCTTTTAGATGCGTTGTCAATTACACATGGCGCCTGTTTGCCAGGTTTTCACCATGGTAATGGATAGGAGGGACTCAAGTGGCTAGTGCTATGAAGGTTGATAGTGTCCCTTTAGAAATGGATGATGTCTTCACCTGGACCATGTCATTATGCTCATAGATGTTGATAGGGGGTTGCATGGATGGGAGATGGAGTAGGTAGATAGTGGATGATGAAATGGATTATGAAAGGTTCATGCAAGGATAGATGGATCGGGATAGTGGACTATGATGTGGATTATGTAGGCTTATGCAAAAGCATGGACCATAGGGATAGCATGGCGGAGATATGCAAGATAATGAATGGAAGATGGGTAGATGTAGATATGTGAAGGTGCTGCGGAGTGGAAGGGAATCATGACCAACGGTTGCACACACCATGATAAACATTGAAGCTTTTGATGAGATGGTGGTGTAGGAAGCAATGGAGATGTTTGCTTAGGAGATGGTTGATGATGTGATTTAGGAACCCACATAGATTTAGTATTTTTAGTGCTTTTGTTTTTCTTGTGGGATTTTTAAAGGGAATGGAAGTTTTGGATGGAAATAGGCTTTTGGATGGAGGTAGGTGATTGGGATTCTTGAGATGTGGAGGAGGATGCCTCATTTGCTTTGCTAGCTATTTGCTTAGGAACCCAAACCATTTTGCTTTTGGGCTTTGCTTTTGGAGGTAAGGGTTTGGATGGTTGCTTAGATGTGGATGAGGATGCCTCATTCGCTTTGCTAGCTATTTGCTTAGGAACCCAAACCATTTTGCTTTTGGGCTTTGCTTTTGGAGGTATGGGCTTGGATAGCTTTTTGGATTGCTTTGATTTGGTTCTTTGCATTGATTTTTCATGTTTGTGCCCTAAGGCATGATAGTTCTTTGGATTTTTGGTAGGACTTTTAGCTTTATAGGTAGAGGCATCAAAATTTTTGCTTTTGAATCCCATGGCATGGGTAGAGTGGATAAAATGATTGGAAGCTTTATGCTTAGGTGATGTGTGCTTTTGTTGGCCATGATTAGGGATGTAAGGATACTTATGAATGATATGTATGTTAGGTGTTGGAAGCAATGGTGGCAAGGTGGATGGAGGGATATTTGGAGTTGGTAAAAGTGGAGGCAAGGTGGATGGCGGAAGGTGTATGGTCACATGCTTTTGACATTTATAGGATGATGGAGATGGAATGGCTACATATGTTTTGGGTATATGATGGGGGGTGTGATGGAAAGTGGTAGGTTTAGGATGCATGAAAGGATTACCAACATCTTGGCCTTGTTTACCTTGGGGTGTGTATCCAAGGCCATATGAGCATGGAGGGATTTTGACATGGTTTGGCTCCAAAATACCTTGTTCATAAAGGCCTAGACCTTTGCCTTGGTAGTTCATGTTTTAGAGTATGCGATGGACAATGGGACTAGGTGTGCTATGAACATTAGACTTGAGCTCATTATTGGATGAAGAAGGTGAAGTGGATAAAGGTCGTTGTTGTCCTAAGGAAGAACATTCATGGACAAAGGTGGTAAAACCAATAGGACATGATGGTGGACTTGAAGTGGAATCAATGGTCAATGTGAAAGGAGGATCATTAGGATCTTGCTTATGTTCATGTTGATCCAAGTTGTTGGTATGATCTTTTATGCTTACTTGGGGGACAAGTGTCTCATCATGACAAGTTGATGTTTGCTCATTATGGATAGGGCTAGATGGTAGATGACTAGGAGCAATGTGGATATCTTGGTCATGGATAGATATAGGATTATGGATAGGATCAAGGTGCTCATGGATAGCTTCTTCATAGGTATCATCTTGATCATAAAGAAGGTAAATGTTATGGATGGGTTGCATGGAAGTGTTTTGATCTTGAGTTGGACTAGGGATTAATGTTTCCACATGTTTAAGATTATGCTCTTGACATACCTCTTGACTTTGGATGGAAGTGGAAGGTTCTTGAGTGGACTTGATAGGCTCTTGATAGTTATCAACATGAAGGCATGATGGCTCTTGACTTAGGCTTGTGGTTGGAGACTCTTGAATAGACTTGTTGGCTTGTAGGTCACATGATGGGCTTAAAGGGCTAGGTATGTTAATGGAAGCCTCTTGAAGAGGCTCAAGGATATGTGAACCACATGATGAGATTATAGGATTGGACATGACCTTTGGAAGTTCATTGGTAGGCTCATGAATTAGTGTTTGACATGGAGGTAGTTTATTCCTAGCTAGTAGCCAATGGATCACATCCTTTGCAAGTGTATGGGTGGATAGAAAATATAATGGATGTATGATAATGGTAGTTGGTGTTGGATTAGGATTAGGACTAGGATTAGGTTGAGACCTAATTGGATTGGATGGATTAGGATTTGGACTAGATGGGGGTGATGATGTGGCATGATTTCCCATTATATGTGGGTACACCTTGTAAACAATTGAGACAAATATTGGACATTGATTTGTATTATGGCCTTTGGTCCTATGGTATGCACAATAATCATGTTCATCATATGGACTTTCTTCACATGGGTTGATGGGGGGAAGTTCAATGAGTTTTGCTTCAAGCATCCTTTGTAAAACTCTCTCAGCCGCATCCTTTGGTGAACGATTAGAATGATATGGTGAGGAAGGTAATGAGGGGCTTGGTGGTTTGGAAGGTAAAGGGATCAATGGACTATGATTGGGATCACATGGTGGTGTTGGGATAGGATTAGTTGGCTTATGTGTTGGCGGGTGATTAGATGATGAAGGTCACTCATAAGATGCATTTGCTAGATTGGTATCTCCCTTGTCAAAGGTAATTAAGTCTTGCATAGGATAACTTGGGTTTGTTTGATTTATGTACAAGGGATTACTTGGACTTGGATGTGCTTCTTGTTGCAAAGGTGGACTTAGGTCTATCAATGGTGCTTGGTGGTCTTGTTGAAAAGGTGTGCTTAGACCTGATTGATTTATGTACAAAGGGCTATTTGGACTTGCATGTTGTTCTTGTGATATCACTTGATTGCCTTGTGGATGGGCTTGGTAGTGCATTGGAATAGTGGTATGAGGGATTGGATAAGCTTGAGGTGGAGGTTGATAGGTTGATGTGGCATTGACTTGGTGGATAGGTGGATTAAGTTGATAGGAAGTGGATGGATATGACATGTGGTTATAAGGTGGATTAGGTTTATAGGAAGTGGCTAAGGATTGTTGTACTTGTCGAGCTTGACCAGTGGCTAAAAGGTGTTGGACTTGGGCTATGGAGTGTTGTAGTTGAGGTGATTGGCTTGCATGGGGTTGAGCTCTTTGGATGAAGAATTGTAATGTTTTAATGGCATCTTGGTTTAGGGGTTGTGATCCTTGATAAAGATTTTGGAGGAATCTTTGGAATTTGATTTCTAGGTCCTCTAGTGTAGACATGTTGTCACCAAGTGTTTGTCTTAAGTCCTTTTAGCAAGTGCTTGTTTAGGGATTTGGATGATGATGTGGCTTGTTTGGATGATGTGTTTAGATTGATTTGTTTATGTGTTTGGGTGTTTAGAGCTTGATATGGCAATATTCAAACAAATGATTATGCATATACACACATGAATCACTCACGCAAGACACATAAGCAAGTTGTTGACTTTGAAAATGAAATGTGATGATTATGCAAGCACACATGGAAGACACATCAACAAGCCTAATGTGTAGTCAAGTGGGTATAGCCAATTAGGTCTTAGGCTATCTATTGCACAAGGTTGACTATGGAATTGAAAGTGAAATCCTGCCACACAGCCAGGAGAAAGGGGTAACCCACCCTTCACCTTCACTTCCCAAAGGTATAAAGTTCTTTGGGGCTTAGCAAAGAGTGACAAGATTCCAACTCCCAATGAGGGTGTCTTTCGATTCAGCCTCGATTGAGGTCGTCCCTTGGAGTGGTGTGTCTCCAAACAGGCCTCCTAAGAAGGGTATGACAAAAGCAAACCAAGTGAGCTGTCACTTGATTCACACTCGCAGTTGTTAATTTCCCCTTAGAAACTTGAAATGTGTAACAAACAGTTCAAGCACTTGTTCTTTTTAGACCCAAATCTAAATGTGATGGAAGACAATGGTTTGTTTTAGCCCAATTTTTTGATGTGAATTTGCAAACAATTGTTTATTTTAAAGCCCAAATCCAAGTGTGATGACAAACAAGTTGTTTGTTTTATGCCAAAAATCTAAATGTGTGATCAAATAATGATTAGAGATGAGAGATTAGAATGAGTGCACCTCATAAAAATTGCTTTCCAAGTTGCTATTATGATTGATCCAAATGTTGTTCCAGCTCCTTTGATTCACTTACAAGTCACTGCAAAAAATAAAATGTGATTTGGTTCGCTAGATTGGAAGATATGATTTTTTTTCTAAAAGTCGCGCATCAAAAATTTCTGAAAAATTAGAATCGCAGGGTCAACTTCAAATCGCCATAACTCTTTGAATACTAAACCAAATATTTAATGTAACCACTTTTCGGAAAGCTCTCGAAGTCCTCTTTCCAACGAATCTAAGATCTCCTTTTTACAGGACCTATGTAAAACAAAAAACCCTTTGCAACAGATCTGGTCATAAATTAAAAAAATCAGCAATAAGTTGCGCGTCAAAAATTTCTGAAAAATTAGAATCGCAGGGTCAACTTCAAATCATCATAACTCTTTGAATACTGAGCCAAATCTTTAATGTAACCACTTTTCGGAAAGCTCTCGAAGTCCTCTTTCCAACGAATCTAAGATCTCTTTTTTCCAGGACCTGTGCAAAACAAAAAACCCTCTGTAATAGATCTAGTCATAAATTAAAAAAATCAGCAAAAAGTCGCGCGTCAAAAATTTCTGAAAAATTAGAATCGCAGGGTCAACTTCAAATCGTCATAACTCTTTGAATACTGAGCCAAATCTTTAATGTAACCACTTTTCGGAAAGCTCTCGAAGTCCTCTTTCCGATGAATCTAAGATCGCCTTTTTACAGGACCTGTGTAAAACAAAAAACCCTCTGCAACAGATCTGGTCATAAATTAAAAAAAATCAGCAATATAAAATATCTTCAACCTACAAATCAAAATGCATAAACCTGCAAAAATGAATGATTGACGCTCCAAGAAATCTGATCTTCACAAAAACAACTCAAACAAGAGGGTTAATTAGGGACGTGAGTCCCACCGGGCGTGCCAAAATGTATATTGAAAAATTTGGATTTGTAAATGGAAATGATTCAAACAATGAAATGCATAACCTAAACCCAAATAATTCAATACCTCGAAGATGCAAGATGAGCTCGATTGATTGATCAATTTGTTGTGTTGATTGCTCGATTCCGCAGCATAACGTTGATAAGGATGCAAGCTAGATGGATTGAAAATGATGGATGCAAAAGCTCTAATGATATTTCAACAGCATGTGGATACTTGAGGATCAATGCATGCTAATGATAATTTGGCAGAATAAGGGTACTTGAAGCTCAATGCATTGCTAATGGCTTGTGAGGGGTTTGATTTATAGGCTTGGCTTAGTTCAAATGGATGGCTAGGATCAATTAGGGCTTTAGATGAAATGGATGGATAGGATTAAGTTAGGTTTCCTTGCACATCAAGAAATTGTAATCAATTGACATGTGGCAAGGGAAGATAAGTCTTAGGTGTGCTTGTGTAGATAAATACTAAAATTAGGTCTCATTAGTTGTGCATGTGAAAGATAAAAGTTGTAACACATGATTGACTAGACAAGTGTTGGAATGTGATGAAAGATGAGTGTTTAATTCAAATAAAATATTTGAATTAGTTGGGATATGAGTTGGATATTAATTAAATAAATAAAATTTATTTAATTAATTGAGAAATTGAATAGGATGAGATAAGATATGATGTGGAAATTAATTAAATAAATAAAATTTATTTAATTAATTGGAATGGGGATAAGATAAATGGGATTATGCATGTGAAATTAATTAAATAAATAAAATTTATTTAACTAATTGGCTAAGTAGGATGAGGATGGGATTGAATGGGATTTTAATTAAATAAATAAAATTTATTTAATTAATTGGCTAATGGATAAATGGGATTAAGAGTGGGATTTAGGACAAAAATAGCTTATGATGTTTAGGATAATGTTTTAACAAGGTGTTGTAAGACATGGACAAAGTTGGGACAAATTTAGGTGTCTACAAAGGCTACTCACAAGTGGAAGGAATAGGTTATGAGGAAACATTTGCTCCAGTGGCATGATTAGAAGCCATCAGATTGTTCTTAACCTTTGCATCTCACAAGGACTTCAATGTTTATTAGATGGATGTGAAATATACATTCCTGAATGGAGAGTTGGAAGAAGAAGTATACATTGAGCAACTGAAAGGCTTTCAGTTATTAGATGATCCAAATATGGTCTACAAATTGAAGAAGGCATTATATGGACTCAAAAAGGCACCTAGAGCTTGGTATGCAAGGTTGGATAGGTACCTACTACTACAAGGCTTCAAAAATGGCACTATACATAGCAATCTATACTTTAAAATTGAAGAAGATCAAATCTTGATTATGGAAGTGTATGTGGATGATATAATCTTTGGAGGAAATGAAGGTATGTGTAAGAGATTTGTAGAAGAAATGCAGAAAGAATTTGAAATGTCAATGTGTGGGGAAATAAAATTCTTCCTTGGGTTACAAATCCGTCAATTAGAAAAAGTCATTTTCATCTCATAGTCAAAATATGCCAAGGAAATGTTGAAGAAGTTATGGATGGAAGACTCCAAACTGGTATGTACTCCCATGACTACTGGTTGTAAGTTAAAAAATATGATGAATCTCCTAAGGCTGATTAGAGCAAGTACATATCAATGATTGGTGGACTATTATAGCTAACTGCTACTAGACCAAATATCATGCATGTAGTTTTCCGTGTGGCTAGATTTTAAGTAGATCCTAGATAGTCACATGTATCAGTAGTAAAGAGGATATTCAAATACTTAAAAGGCACTTTGGAGTTTGGCCTATGGTATCCCAAGGATAGTGGTTTCTCCTTGAGTGCATATATAGATGAAGATTGGGTAATATGTGTTGAAATGTGCTAGACAACTGAGAGGGGGGGTGAATCAGCTATCTTAGAAACTCAAACACTTCTACACTTAAACATTAACCACTTATCTGCACTTATTATAATTAAATAGAGAATGCATGAAATTAGAAGCTTAAACATAGATACAATATTAAACACAAGAGACACTAGATTTTTACGTGGAAAACCCCAGGGTGGGGAAAAACCATGCAGAGGATTAGCTCTCAAAATATATTGTAATCTTTGAAAAATGATGTTCAAGATTGGTCACTCCATGGGCCCAGAACATACTAGCTCACTACCTCAACCCTAAACCTAGAAAGATTACAATAAGGGTTGTTAAACCCTACTGGTGGCTCACTACCACAATCACCATCTTCTTCATGTCTAAGATTAATACATTGAAGTACAATAGAACCTCTACTTTGCTCTACCCTACTCTACCTTCTCTCTTTGCCCTTTTTCCTTACCTTCCCATTTCCTCTCAAGGACAACTTTTCCATGACTCAATTACAAGTATTTATACCCTTCATCAACCTTGGAATGATCATCAAGGTTGACATTACAATCATCAACCATTGGAACAATCTCCAGTGTTGGCATTACAAATATTTACAAAATAGGCCTTGACCTAATACAAAAATATGCTAAGGAATTGTCGTATAGATGTATGCAAATCACACCACGCCTTAGCTAGGACTCAAACAGAATCTTCCATGCCACAACATGCTTCGAAAATCTTCAAGGAATGTCCACAATTACTGGAATTAACCAAGTCAGCCAAGACTGGTTACACACTACATTATCTGAGAATAATCTTCAAACATGATCTTATTTCCTTAACATGGACCAATGTAAAGGTAGGAACATGATCAGGAGGAATCCACAAGCATGTTGAAATCATTAGGAGCAACTGCAAAAACACAAACCACTTTATTCATGAGATTCTTCACACCAGAGCACATGAACTTCACTGTCTTCAACTGTCAAGTATAACTAGGTTTAGCAGGCTCACTACCTCAACCCTAAACCTAGAAAGATTACAATAAGGGTTGTTAAACCCTACTGGTGGCTCACTGCCACAATCACCATCTTCTTCATGTCTGAGATTAATACATTGAAGTACAATAGATCCTCTACTATGCTCTACCCTACTCTACCTTCTCTCTTTGCCCTTTTTCCTTACCTTCCCATGTCCTCTCAAGGACAACTTTTCCATGACTCAATTACAAGTATTTATACCCTTCATCAACCTTGGAATGATCATCAAGGTCGACATTACAATCATCAACCATTAGAACAATCTTCAGTGTTGGCATTACAAATATTTACAAAATAGGCCTTGAGCAAATACAAAAATATGCTAAGGAATTGTCATATAGATGTATGTGGATCACACTACGCCTTAGCTAGGACTCAAACAGGATCTTCCATGCCACAACATGCTTCGAAAATCTTCAAGGAATGTCCACAATTAATGGAATTAACCAAGTCAACCAAGACTAGTTACACACTACGTTATCTGAGAATAATCTTCAAACATGATCTTATTTCCCTAACACGGACCAATGTAAAGGTAGGAACATGATCAGGAGGAATCCACAAGCACGTTGAAATCGTTAGGAGCAACCGCAAAAACACAAACCACTTTATTCATGAGATTTTTCACACCAGAGCACATGAACTTCACTGTCTTCAACTGTCATACAAGAAAGATAGCTTGCGGACCACTAAAGCATGAACCATTACAATTGTAGGTACTTATCATCATCCCAGATTTCCCTTTATAACTACAAAGTGAAACACTTTAATGCAGAGGAATGCAGAGAAAAATACTTTCTCCCTGTCACCAGAGAATAATCAAAGAAAGCAAGTTTTACTCTAGTGAATGCAACTCTCTTAATTCTTCACACCAAAGGCTCAAACTCAGGATTTACAATCTTCAAAAATTCCTTTAAATAACTTCCAATTCATAGACCAAGATCTTCAAGGAGAAAGAAATGTAGAGTAATCTATCAGACTTTTCTTTAGCATACAACTCACTGTCTATACTGCACTTCACTGTACTCACTTGTTTCTTCCAAAAGGGCCAATTTTCTCAATATCCTGAACATACAAAGCTTCTAAACAAGTAATAGAATAGGACATAGTTATCACCAATGAAAACAAAGATATGTTGACATCAATGACAACACCGATAACAATCTCCCCCTTTGTCATTGATGGCAACATATGATGTGAAAAACTGCACTCTTTCTTGCTGAGTTTCTCACATGACTTCTCTCCCCCACATACTTGCATTCTTCTACTCTGATTCAATTTCTCTTCTGAACTCTCTGACTACTCTCCTTGAGAAGTAGCCCTGAAAGCATTAATCTAGATATGAAGAAGCACCACTGGACTGATGCAGTCTTATGCATCTTAGTTTAGAGCAAGAGGGGTAATAACCCCTAACTTTTCTTTGAGATACTCAAAGGTATCCTTAGGCAGAGGTTTGGTAAAAATGTCTACAATCTAGTCTTTTGTAGATACATATTCCAACTTGATTTCATTCTTTGTCACTTTTTCCCTTAGAAAGTGATATCTTATGGATCTGTGCTTTGTCCTTGAATACATTACTAGATTCTTTGATATGTTTATGGTACTTGTATTGTCACAAAAGATTACAATTGGATCTTCATACACAACTATGATGTCCTTCAATGTTTGTTTCATCCATAACACTTGAGTACAACTACATGTTACTGCAATATATTCTGCTTCTACAGTGGATAGAGATATTGAGTCTTGTTTTTTGCTTATCCAAGATACCAGCGCTTTTCCCAAAAAGAATGCACCTCCACTTGTACTTTTTCTATCATCTACATCTCTAGCCCAATTTGCATTAGTGTATGCATTAAGAGTGAAATCATTGTCCCTTTGATACCACAAACCATAATCCATTGTGCATCAAATATCTCAGAATTCTCTTAACTGCCATCACATGTGACTCTTTGGGCTCTACTTGAAATCTTACCACAAGACAAACTGCATGCATTATGTCAGGTCTAGTTTGAGTCAAATAAAGTAATCCTCCAATCATTAATCTATACCTTTTCTGATCTATCATAGGTGAATCATCATTTTTGCTCAACTTACAACCAATTATCATGGGACTATTTACTAGTTTAGAGTCTTCCATGCCAAACTTCTTTAGTAACTCTTTCACATACTTAGACTAAGAAATGAAGATACCTTTATCTGATTGAATTATTTGCAGACCTAAAAATAAATTCATCTCACCAAACATGGACATTTCAAATTCACTTTGCATTTCTCTAGCAAAGATTGTGCACATACCTTTATTGCCTCCAAAGATAATGTCATCAACAAAGACTACAACAATTAGGATTTGTTCATTATTGATCTTGAAATAGAGATTGCTATCGATGGTACCCTTGGTGAATCCTAATTATAACATATACCTATCCAACCTAGCATACCAGGCCCTAGGGGCTTGTTATAACCCATACAATGCCTTCTTCAATCTTCATACCATGTCACCCTGATGTGATGACCGAAATCCTTCTGGTTGTTCAATATAGATTTCTTCTTCCAACTCTCCATTCAAGAATGTAGACTTTACATCCATCTGATATACCTTAAAATCTTTGTAGGCTACGAATGCCAAAAACATCCTTATAGCTTCAATCCTTACCATTGGTTCAAATGTTTCCTCAAAATCTATTCCTTCAAGTTGAGAGTATCCTTTGTATACCAACCTTGCTTTGTTTCTTACTACTTCACCATTCTCATTCATCTTGTTTTTGAAAACCCACTTGGTACTAATTACATTTTTATCTGCTGGTCTGGGAACAAGATCCCAGGTCTAATTCTTCTCTATCTGTATTAATTCTTCTTTTATAGCCTTTACCCAATTCTCATCATTGCAAGCTTCATTCACAGTCTTAGATTCAATTTTGGAGATCAGACAAAAATTTACTTTCTCTTCTACAACTCTTCTTCTGGTCAGGATTCCTTTACTCTTATCTCCTATGATTTGATATTAAAAAAGATTAAGTTTTGCATACCTTGGTGTCTTGGTATCACTTTCTCAAGCTTGATCCTCTTTATTTGAACTGTCTTCATGCTACACCACTTCTGAAACATCTGGTTTATTTGATTCATATCCATTTGATTCTAGAGACCTTTCCTTTCTTTCATCAACTTTGACATTTGCACTCTCAATGATCTTATTTAGCCTCTTATTATAACACTAGTAGGCCTTGCTCTTGGTTGAGTAACCAAGGAAGATTCCTTCATCACACCTAGCATCAAATTTGCCTAGATCTTCTTCTCTTTTGATATAACATTTGCTATCAAAAAATTTGAGATATTTCACAGTAGGAACTTTACCATACCACAATTCATAAGGAGTCTTAGAACTATTACCTTTGACTTGGACTCTGTTTAAGATATATATATCAGTATGAATTGCCTCTCTCTAATATACTTCTAGAAGATCAACTTCCTTCATCATGGTTCTAGCAGCTTCTTGAACTATTCTGTTATTTATTTCAATGACTCCATTTTGTTGTGGAGTTCTAGGTGTAGATAACTATCTCTTTATCTCATGTTCTTCACAAAATAAATTGAATTCATTAGATGTGAACTCTTCTCCTCTATTAGACCTTAAACATTTGATCTTCAAATCCATCTCATTTTCAACCATTGCCTTAAATGCCTTGAACTTATCCAGAGATTTTAATTTTTCTTTCAAAAGGGTAACCCAAGTCATTCTAGAATAATCATCAATAAGTAACATGAAATACTTGTCTCCTTGCAAACTTCTTACTCTAGTAGGTCCACACAAGTCTCTATGTACTAGTTCTAGTAGTCCATCAACTAATTGGTCCTTGCTTTTGAAACTTGTTCTTGTTTGTTTCCCAAATTGACACTCCTTGCATATGAGATTAGTAGGCTTCACAAGCTTGGGCAAATATCTAATAGCCTATGTAGTACTTATCTTCATAATGTTATCAAAATTGATGTGAGACAACCTTCTATGCCATAGCCAACTTTCATCAGTTTGAGCCAAGAAGCAATAATTGTCAGTTTCTTTCAAGTGATAGATATTACATCTAGTCTTTTTACCAGTTGCAATGACTATTTCAGAGCTTTCCCTAATCTTGCATCCATTGTCCTTGAAGCTTAGGTCATAATCTTTGTCACACATCTGACCCACACTCAAAATATTGTGCTTTAATTCTTTCACATACAAGACATCTTCAGTATTATGCTTGCCATCAAAAGAAATAGATCATTTCCCACAAATCTTACCAGTTGTATCATCTCCAAACACAACCAGTCCACCATCATAACTTTTCAAACACACAAACTTACTTTTGTCACTAGTCATGTGGTGAGAGCAACCACTATCAATAACCCATTCATCTTTGTCTTCAACAACCTGAGTAGTGAAAGCATTTTCCACTGGTTTTTCTTTCTTCACACAGCTAGTAGGATTAGTAAACACAGGTTCTTCTTTAATAGAAATGAACAATCATTCATTACCAAAAGTACTAACATTATCTGGTTCACCATTATCTGATACTCCTTCATCATCATCAAGATCTTCAACATAATAACATTTCTTTTGGATCCTAGGCCTATTCTCATATCTTTTCCTATTTATTTCAATTCTTTCAGGACATCTGGAAGCAAAGTGGCCTATTTTACCATAGGAAAAATATTTGAAAGGTAATTTACCTTTGAACTTACTAGATCCTCCTTGTAGTCTATCCACAAAGTTGGCTTCAATTTTATCAAACTCATCATCTGATTCTACCTTGTACTTTTTTGATCTAGAGGTTTTCCCAAAAGTACTAGCTTTGAAGGTAGTCTCTACTTTTGGTAGGGCATCACCAAACTCTCCCATTTCAAAGGCCATAAGCTTACCCAACAACTGATCTCTGTTAATAGATTTTACTTGCATAAATTCTTCAATTGTATCTACCTTGTGACTGTAGGACTTTGGTAGTGATCTAAGAATTTTCATTACAACTTCCTTATCACCAAGAGTTCCCCTATACCTTTTATTCTGGTGACAAGTTCATCAACTCTTTGCATAAAGACTATTATGTTTTCATCTTAATTCATCTTAAAACTTTCATATTTCACTTTCAGACTTTGTAGCTTGGCTTCCTTCATAGAATCGTATCCCTCATACAAATTTTTCATCTTTTCCCATACCTCATTTGCACTTTCAAGATCCACAACTTTTGTCAATACTGAGTCATTTAATGAACTTAACAAAGAATCTTTTGCTTTGACATCCACTTCATATTCCTTAATTTCATCTTGGGTCATCAAACCATTTTGAGGCAAGGTGTATTTTGTTTCTGCAGCTTTCCATACTTTGTAACAAGACAAAGAAGATGACTTTTCATTCATTCCTTCCAAAGAGCATAGTTCATCCCATTAAAATGCGACGCTTCCTTCTTATAAGACATTTTGGATCTTCCTCAAGCTATTAGACTTTCTTTAGAGGAAACTTTCTCTGATACCAATTGTTGAAATGTGTCAAACAACTGAGAGGGGGAGGGGGGTGAATCAGTTGTCTCAAAAACTCAAACACTTCTACACTTAAACATTAACCACTTATCCTCACTTATTATAATTAAACAGAGAATGCATGAAATTAGAAGCTTAAACATAGATACAACATTAAACAAAAAAGACACTAAATTTTTAGGTGGAAAACCCCATGGTGGGGAAAAACTATAGAGAGGATTAGCTCTCAAAATATATTGTAATCTTTGAAAAATGATGTTCAAGCTTGGTCACTCCACAGACCTAGAACATACTGGCTCACTACTATGAAGTATAGCTAGGTCTAGCAAGCTCACTACCTCAACCCTAAACCTAGAAAGATTACAATAAAGGTTGTTAAACCCTGAGGGCTATTAAACCCTACTGGTGGCTCACTTCCTAGCTCACTGTCACAATCACCATCTTCTTCATGTCAGAGATTAATACATTAAAGTACAATAGATACTCTACTCTGCTTTGCCCTGCTCTACCTTCTCTCTTCACCCTTTTTCCTTATCTTCCCATTTTTGCTCAAGGACAACTTTTCCATGACTCAATTTCAAGTATTTATACACTTCATCAACCTTGGAATGATCATCACAGTTGGTATTACAATCATAAACCATTGGAACAATCTCCAAGGTTGGCATTACAAATATTTACAAAATAGGTCTTGACCTAATACAAAAATATGCCTTAGTAGGGACTCAAACATGATCTTCCACGCCACAACATGCTTCCGCAATCTTGAAAGAATCTCTACAATTATTGGAATTAACCAAGTCAACCAAGACTGGTTACACGCTATGTTATCTAGGAATAATCTTCAAACATGATCTTATTTCCTTAATTTGGACCAATGTATAGGTAGGAACATGATCAAGAGAATCCACAAGCATGTTGAAATCATCAGGAGCAACCGTACAAACACAAACCACTTTGTTCATGAGATTCATCACATTAGAGCACATGACCTTCACTGTCTTCAATTTTCATACAAGAAAGATAGCTTATGGACCACCAAAACATGAACCATTACAATTATAGGTACTTATCATCATACCAGTCTTCCCTTTAGAGACACAAAGTGAAACACTTTAATGTAGAGGAATGTGGAGCAAAATAGTTTCTCCCTGTCACTAGAGAATAATTAGAGAAAGCAAATTTTACTCTGGTGAATGTAACTCTCTTAATTCTTCACACTGGAGGCTCAAACTCAGGATTTAGGATCTTTAGACATCCCTTTAAATAAATTCCAATCCATTGACCAAGAGCTTTAAGGAGCTAGAAATGTGGATTAATCTACTGGACTGTTCTTTAGCATACAACTCACTGTCTATATTGCACTTCACTATAACTCATTTGTTTCTTCCAGAGGGGCCAATTTTCTCAATATCCTTGACATACAAAGCTTCTAAACAAGTAATAGAATAGGACATAGTTGACACCAATGACAACAAAGATATGTTGACATCAATGACAACACTGATTAGGCACATACTTGCAACAAGATGTATAGATGATAGGAGTACAAGTGGTGGTGCTTTCTTTTTGGTGAGCAGACTTGTCTCATGGTTAAGTAAGAAGTAGGACTCAACATCATTACCTAGTATAGAGGTAGAATATATTGTAGCAACATCTTTCTACACACGTGTTATGGATGAAGCAGACATTAAATGATATCAAAGTGTCATATGATGAACCTATTCCTATCCTATGTGACAATACAAGTGCTATCAACATTTCAAAAAAACCAATGATTCATTCAACGACAAAGCATATTTCAATCCGGTATCACCTCTTAAGAGAAAAGGTTATAGAGAATGAGGTAAAGTTGGAGTATGTGCCTACCAAAGATCAAGTTGTAGACATCCTCACAAAGGCTCTCCCTAAAGATACTTTTGAGTATCTCCAATAGAAGTTAGGGGTTATTGCCCCTCCTTCTCCTAACTAGATGCATAAATGTATGCATCTTTATAGGAAGCATTTGAATATACACCTTTGGCCCTAGACTGGTGTTGAAGGCTACCTCTCAGGAGGAGTAGGTATTGATACTATTGGTTGGTATAGTCAGATTTGGAGCATATCCTATTACCTTAAGCGGGAGAGTGTAGAAAAAGTGAGGGCAGTGGATATAGACTAACACTTTTTGGTGTTGCAGTTGTTTCCCTTTGTCATTGATGTGAAAGGAGGAGAGAGTTAGAGTTTCTAGAAAATCATAGTATGTGAAGAGTAAGAGTTGCTACAATCACAGGGAGTACTACTGTGCTTCAGGTCATGATGCTTTTGCAGAAGACTAAGTGTTGCCATCAATGACAAAGGGGGAGATTGTTGGAAACTTGCTAGTGTTGTCATTGATGTCAACCTCTAGCAGTTGGTCCATCTGGTTCTAAGTGCTTTTGAGAAAATTTGATGGGTCTCCAAGTGATTTTGAGAAAATTTGAAGAAAACAATGTGTAGAGTGACAGATGTATGTTCAATGTTTTTCTTCGCATTCCTTCATAGTTGAACATATGCTTGTGCATTTTGGAAGTGTTGATTAAAAATTTTCATAGGTGTTATATCTAGAGTTTTAGGTTTTGGATCATGTTGATGTGGAAGATGTGTTTGACAGAATGTTTTCCTGTATAGAAGACTATCTAGGAGAAATGAAGTTTCCCTGCATTTCTTCGCATTGAGCTTTCCTGTCTTGCAGATTTGGGAGAGTACTTATATTATCTGTATCCACCTTCCTATAAAGTTTCTAGTGTTGGGATGCTTTGTAATTTCAGTTCTTGCATTGGTGATCAGTGAAGTGTGTCCTAATGTGCATATTGTTCACATTCATTGATTCATATGGTTGTAGTAGTGTTGTAGAAGTTTATGATGATTATGAGTATTTTGGGAAGGTGTGTGAATGTTTTGGAGTGTCTCTCTAGTTTACATGATGTTCTTAGACTTGGAGAAGTGTGAATATGGCCATTAGCTTAGGTTTGGCTGACCTGGCTTACTAGCGTCGTTTGTGGAGGTACCTCATGGATTGTGGATGTGTTAAGCAACTTGATGATAAAAATTTGATTCTTGGTTATCCCTTGGCATGGCCCACTTTCACTTATTTCCACTATGGAAGTGTTTAGTGCCGACTAAGTAATGCTGCATGTGTGTAATACACACACTTCATTAGGACCAACCTAATTGAGATAGGTCTTGGTTATAGATGGTATAAATGCAAGATGAAGTTGAATGGAGTAGTGTAGAGAATAGTTTGTGAATGTGAATCAAGGGTAGTAAAGTTGTGTGCAAACTTAAATGCTTATGAATTCAGAATGCAGTGAGTAGAAGCTGTCTACATTTTAGTGTGCCAGAAGTTGTTGGAGGTAGTGAGCCAAAGGTTGCAAATGGAAAAGATTATCAGTAGTTGATCTCTCCTATTACTTTGAGATAGTGAATCTCTTTGTAACAGTCTTCTTCTTTCTTCTCTCTTCTAGGTAGTGAGCCCTTGGTAGTGATCCTTTCTCTGGCAGTGAACCTTTCTTCTAGGTAGTAAACCCTTGGCATTGATTGTACTAATTTTTGGTGTTTTTATTCATATATATTATGAGCTAATCCTCACCATAGTTTTCCCTTATTGGGTTTTCCACATAAATTTGGTGTTATTATATGTTTGTATGTGTTCATATTGATGCTTCATATGTTTACATTATGCTAATGCATTATAAGTGATTGATGTTTTGAGGGTTTAAAGTTTAACATATAACTAATTCACCCCCCTCTCAGTTGTCCTATGCATTCTAACACGACCCATGTTGAGTAGTCAACCTATACAGGAAGACTACTAAAAAATGGTTGTAACTAAGTGTGACCTCAAAGATCTTTGACTAGATGGATTGAAGACTATCGACCTACAGAGTAAAATGTGATGTTGAGTATGTGGTTTAGGGCTTGGAACAAGTAGATCTTGGTGTCTTGGTGATTTGCGACTTCGAAGACCTCAACAAAAAAGACTCATGGCAATGGCAGTTAGGGAAAAACAATTACTACCATAGCCACCACCATGACTAGTTGTAAATCAAATGACAACCAAATAGAAACCCTTGACCACAATCTTTAATGGCAAATCACAAACAAAAAATGTGAAGACCATTGCATTTATAGGCCTTGACAATGAAGAAAGTGTTAGAACTGTCTAAAATCCTTTTGGTCCCATCTTGTTTCTGTTGCAAGTATGAGGTTAATCAGTGTTGTGATTGATGTCAACATACTCATATTGCATTGACAAGAAGGATTGGATGAACTGTGAGCTGAGGATATTGAGAAAATTAGTCTCAAACAGGAACAGTGAAGAATAGTGATGAGAAGAAGGAAAAAGTACACAATACGTTGATGACCAAAGGATGTGGATTAAAAGGTTTTGTAGATATGAGTCTTGAGATAATCCAGTTAAGTTTTCAGAGGTCTGCATGCAGATTTGAAGAAGTTGTGATTGATCAAGTAGAACCAGTTCCAAGAAGTGCTTTAGAGTAATAGAGTGCTACAAAGAGGTCCAGTGAGATTTGGAAGTGCATTATCCTATCTTGCAGATTGGATGGAGTATTTGGGATGTCCTTGTGATGTGTCAACTTAATTTGTTCATGATTTGGAGGTCCGGAAGCACATGTTTCAGTATGACAGTGGCGATAGACTATGTTCTTGAAGTTCTCGATGAGGAAGAGAAGAGATCCAATGAGCAGAGGAAGTGCGGATGTTCTTGGTCATTCAGGCTAGCTCATGAAGGTTCTTGGATCGTGTTGAGATTGTGTTGTTAATCCGCATTGGTGGTAGAACCCAGAATTGAAGATATTCTTCTGGATGAAGTTCTTGTTCAGACTAGCCGACTGGATGTGTTATTCATCTTGCGAATGTTCTTATGGTTGAGTGCCGACTTAGATGCTTATTCCTAAGTCAATGTCTTGTATAAATGAAAGATTGTGAATCTATTTTGAGTGTGTGTTGAAGCGGATGAGTGTGATATAGCGAAAGAGAAAAAGGGCAGAGCAAGTGTGTTTTGAGCTTAAATGGAACTGATCCAGACATGGTGAAGATGTCATTCTCCAGTTCAAGGTTGTGATACTTATGATCTTGTAGACAATGTGTCTCTTTTGTAGGTAGTGTGCCTCTTTGTGAGAAGTGTGCTCGGGCAGTGAGCCCTAACTGGCATGTGCCATTTATTTTTCTTATTCTTCTAATAGAGAATAATCCTTGGGTTAATCACCCCGTGGTTTTTCCCTTAACCAGGTTTTCCACGTCAAAAATCTTGGTGTCAAATGTGTTGATGTTTATCTGCTCTAGTGTTTCTGCTTTCTACTTTCATGAATGGTTAATTTATATGCTGTTAACTAACAAAGAAGAATCAAGTGTTTGAAGTAGAAGCTAGTTTTTGCACAACTGATTCACCCCCCCATCTTAGTTGTGTGCCCTAAATCCAACAATTAGTATCAGAGCCCAGGTTCCTCTGAAAGGAGCTTAACTGCTTGAGGAGATCCAGGATGTCATCATATAAGAAGGATAGTCTGAAGTTCGATGGAACCAATTTCTCACTCTGGAAAGGTTGCATGAGATGTCACTTGGTGTGTATGGGAAAAGCATATCTGTCCATGATCTCAAAGGCTTATGTACCTCCACAAGGTGGTCCAACAACACTGAATGAAATCACATATGCTAAAAACAATTTGCGGACAAAAGAAGCTCTTCTAAGCGCATTAAATGATATAGATCTCTCAAATGTTATTGATCTACCAACTGCATATGAAATCTAGACTAAATTGGAACTTCTATATGAAGCAGATGAGTTTGTCAAGAGTGCAAGGTTGCAAAGTCTAAAAGGGAAATTTGAAAGATTGAAGATGAGAGATGATGAAAATATCACTACCTTTATGCCAAGAGTGAATGAGCTGGGGTGTAGAATCAAGAATACTGGTGGAGTTCTGGATGAAAATGAAATTATTTGCAAAATTCTCAAATCTCTTCCTACTGCCTACAAAATTAAGGTTCCTGCCATTGATGAATTTAGAGCCCATACAACTATCACAAGAGAGCAATTGGTGGGCAAACTAGCTACATTTGAAATGACTAAGTTTGGAGATGATCAACCCAAGACTGAATCTACATTCAAAGCTAGTGCCTTTGTGAAAGGCAAACAAAGATTTGATCTGGGAGAGAACTCTTCAAGGAAGCTGTCATGGTATGATCAAGCAAGGAAATACATGGAAGAGGAAGAATCAAAAAACAACTCAACTTGAAGCCCTCATTGCAAAGAGACTGCCAAGGGGATCCGGTAAGTATGAAGGAAAACTACCCTTTAAGTGCTTCAACTATAATAAGATTGGTCATTTTGCTTCAAGATGTTCGGAAAGATCTACAAGGTCAAATACTAATAGACAAAGGTTCCAAAAGAACTGTTATTATATTCATGAAGAAGATGATAATGAAGGAGTAACAGATGATGAATCAGAAATGGGAAGCAAATCTGAAAATGAATGGGTGTTTATTGCCATCAAGGAAGAAGATTCCATATCCTCTGAATCTATCTATCATAAGGTTGTGGAGAGAGCCTTGGCTACCCAAATTAAAGAAAAGGATGACTGGGTTATTGACAGTGGATGTTCTCACCACATGACAGGTGACAAGAACAAGTTCTTAGATTTGGAAAGGTATGAAGGAGGAATGGTAAAGTTTGGTGATAATTCTGCTGGCAGAATTAGAGGTAGGGGAACTATTTCTTTTGATAGAAAGAGCAAAACTGGTAATGTACTATATGTTGAAGGATTGAAGTACAATCTTCTCAGTGTTGGTCAGTTGATGGACAAAGGATATGATCTCCGGTTCAAGAATGGAAGATGCAGGATCTTTGAAAGCTCCGAAACTGAGATTGCATCCGGTACTCAAACAAAAGGTAATATCTTCCATCTAGTTGGTTCAAATAAAAGTTGTCTATTTGTTCAAGTTGATCAGAGTTGGTTATGGCATAGAAGAATGTGTCATGTGAATTTTGATAACATCATCAAGATAAGCAATACTCAGGCTGTAAGAGATCTTCCAAAATTGGTGAAACCTACAAATAGTTTGTGCAAAGAATGTCAACTAGGTAAACAGAGCAGAGTCTCTTTCAAAAGCAAGGATCAGTCCTCTACTAGATTGTTGGAATTAGTTCATACTAATCTCTGTGGTCTGACAAGAATCAAGAGTATGCAAGGTGACAGATATTTCATGTTACTAATTGATGACCATTCCCGGATGATGTGGGTTGCCTTCCTAAAAGAGAAATCAGAAGCCCTTGAGAAGTTCAAAATCTTCAAGGCTATGGTAGAGAATCAAACCAGATTGAAACTGAAATGTTTAAGGTCTGATAGAGGTGGTGAATTCACATTCGGTGAATTCATAGACTTTTGTAGAAGCATGGCATAAGGAGATAGTTGTCTACTCCTAGGACTCGACAACAGAATGGAGTAGTTGAGAGAAAGAACCAGACCATCTAGGAAGTAGCTAGGACAATGATGATGGAAGCAAATGTTCCTCAGATGTTTTGGAGAGAAGCTGTCAGCACTGCAGTCTACACCATTAATCAAGTTCAAATCAGAAGCAATATCGGTAAGACTCCTTATGAACTTTGGTTTGGCATAACTCCCATTGTGAGATATTTCAGAGTATTTGGTAGCAAGTGTTACATCAAAAGAGATGAAGATTTAGAAAAGTTTGATGCTAGAAGTGATGAAGGAATTTTCTTGGGTTACTCCACTCAAAGCAAAGCATACCGGTGTTACAATAAGAGATTGAGAAAGATGATAGAAAGTACAAATGTGAAGGTTGATGAAGGAGTTGAGAAGCCCTCAAGATTCTATGAATGTGAAGAAGATGATTAGAATGATTATTTGGAGCAAGGAGCTCCATCCTCCTATGAAATTCAGATCCAGACTGATCCGGTAAATCAAGACGAAGAGGTTTGTCTGGATGAGCCTGATCAAGAATAAGTAGTGCAAGAAACTCCCAAAGTTCTAAGGTATGTAACTCTAAATCATTCTGAAGATCAGATCATAGGTGACAAAAGTAAAGGGGTACAAACAAGGAGAAGAATTGCTTAAGACTCAAATGAATACTGTCTGATTTCAAATATTGAGCCTAAGACAGTTAATGAAGCTTGCAATGATGAAAACTGGACCAAAGCAATGGAGGAAAAATTGATAAAAATTGAAAAAAATCATACTTGGGATCTTGTTCCCAGACCTAGAAACAAGAATGTGATTAGAACCAAATGGGTCTTCCAGAACAAACTAAATGAAGTTTGTGAAGTAATCAGAAACAAAGCTAGATTGGTCTGCAAAGGCTACTCTCAAATAGAAGGAATTGATTTTGAAGAGACTTTTGCTCTGATGGCAAGAATTGAAGTAGTCAGATTATTTCTTGCATTTGCTGCCTTCAAAGACTTCAAGGTATATCAGATGGATGTGAAGTCTACTTTCCTGAATGGTGACTTAGAAGAAGTGTACATTGAACAACCAGATGGATTTCAATTGTCTGATCATGATGATATGGTCTGCAAATTGAAGAAAGCACTGTATGGTTTGAAGCAAACCCCAAGAGCATGGTATGAAAGGTTGGATAAGTATCTTGTACAGATTAGCTTCAACAAAGGTACTGCTGATAGTAACCTATACTTCCAAATAGATAAGGAAAACATCTTGATTATTGAATTATTTGTTGATGATATCATCTTTGGAGGAAAGGACACCATGTGTAGAACTTTTGCAAATCAAATGAAAAGTGAGTTTGAAATGTCAATGCTTGGTGAAATGAATTTCTTCTTGGGTTTGCAAATTACTCAGACAAAGAATGGAATCTTTATCTATCAAACCAAATATGCAAAAGAATTGTTGAGGAAATTTGGAATGGAAGATTCAAAGCCAATGAACACCCCTATGGCAACCGAATGTAAGTTGAGTAAAGATGATGACTCTCCTAAGATAGATTAGACCAAGTACAGATCAATGATTGGAGGACTATTGTATCTCACTCAGACTAGACCAGATATAATGTAGGTTGTTGGTCTTGTGACAAGATTTCAGGCTGATCCCAGAGAATCTCATGTCATGGCAATCAAAAGAATTTTTAGGTACTTGAAAGTAATAGCTGAGTATGGTCTATGGCATCCTAGAGATCAGGATTTCTCTTTTCATGCATACACAGATGCAGATTGGGCAAGAGATGTAGATGACCAGACGAGTACAAGTGGAGGAGTGTTCTTTTTGGGAAAAAAGTTGGTTTCTTGGCTTAGCAAGAAACAAGAGGCAATATCCTTGTCTACAACTGAAGCAAATTACATTGTAGCAGCAAGTAGTTGCACTCAAATCTTATGGATGAAGCAAATGTTAAAAGACATTAAAGTAGAATATAAGGAGCCTATCACAATCTTCTGTGATAATTCCAATGCAATAAATATCTCTAAGAATCCGGTGTTGCATTCTAAGACCAAACACATATCTATCAAGTTTCACTTTCTGAGAGAGCAAGTGAACAAGGGAGAAGTTAGATTGGAGTATGTACTCTCCAAGGATCAGATTGTAGATATTTTCACTAAACCTCTTCCCAAGGACTCCTTTGAGTATCTCCGGGAGAAGCTAGGGGTCATGGCCCCTCCAGTGATGAACTAGAATGCACTGATGTGCATCAGTCTGGTGGATATCACAGTCATATCTTGTGATCCAGATTGATGATGGGCAGCTGCTACTCAGGGGGAGCAGCTGGTATGATTCTGATGTGTTGGAATTGCAAGTATGAGCCCTTTGCCATTGCTGTCAAAGGGGGAGAGAAAACATGTGAAAAACAAGTAGTTGATGATCAAAGGGGGAGCAGTAAAGAAAGAAAAGACATATGAAGAGTTGTTACTGATAGGGGGAGCTGTGAGAGAAAGAAGAAGATCTTGTCTTGATGGTTTTTCACATCATATGTTGCCATCAATGACAAAGGGGGAGATTGTTGCAAGTATGACGTTAATCAGTGTTGTCATTGATGTCAACATACTCATATTGCATTGACAAGAAGGATTGGATGAACTGTGAGCTAAGGATATTGAGAAAATTAGTCTCAAACAGGAACAATGAAGAATAGTGATGAGAAGAAGGCAAATGCACACAATACGTTGATGACCAAAGGATGCAGATTAAAAGGTTTTGTAGATATGAGTCTTGAGATAATCTAGTTAAGTTTTCAGAGGTCCACATGCAGATTTGAAGAAGTTGTGATTGATCAAGTAGAACCGGTTCTGGGAAGTGCATTATCCTATCTTGCAGATTGGATGGAGTATTTGGGATGTCCTTGTGATGTGTCATCTCAATTTGTTCATGATTTGGAGGTCCAGAAGCACATGTTTTAGTATGACAGTGGCGATAGACTATGTTCTTTAAGTTTCGGATGAGGAAGAGAAGAGATTCCGGTGAGTAGAGGAAGTGCGGATGTTCTTGGTCATTCAGGCTAGCTTGTGAAGGTTCTTGGGTCATGTTGAGATTGTGTTGTTGATCCACATTGGTGGTAGAACCTAGAATTGAAGATATTCTTCTGGATGAAGTTCTTGTTCAGACTAACTGACCGAATGTGTTATTCATCTTGCGAATGTTCTTATGGTTGAGTGCTGACTTAGATGCTAATTCCTAAGTCGATGTCTTGTATAAATGAAAGATTGTGAATCTGTTTTGAGTGTGTGTTGAAGCAGATGAGTGTGATATAGTGAAAGAGTGAAAGGGCAGAGAAGGTGTGTTTTGAGCTTAAATGGAATTGATCCAGACATGGTGAAGATGTCATTCTCCAGTTCAAGGTTGTGATACTTATGATCTTGTAAACAGTGTGTCTCTTTTGTAGGCAGTGTGCCTCTTTGTGAGAAGTGTGCTTGGGCAGTGAGCCCTGACTAGCATGTGCCATTTGTTTTTCTTATTCTTCTAACAAAGAATAATCCTTGGGTTAATCAACCCGTGGTTTTTCCCTTAACCAAGTTTTCCACGTCAAAAATCTTGGTGTCAAATGTGTTGATGTTTATCTGCTCCGTTGTTTATGCTTTTTTCTTTCATGAATGGTTAATTTATATGATGTTAACTAAGAAAGAAGAATCAAGTGTTTGAAGTAGAAGCTAGTTTTTGCACAACTGATTCACACCCCTCTCAGTTGTGTGCCCTAAATCCAATAGTTTCACTCCCAAATTTTTATCCTAGGAGTTCTAAGTCCTTATCCCATTCATGAAAAAGGTCCTTTAATCACTCCCCATAGGTCCTTCCTATCATGTGCATAAGTTTAGTCTTTTTATTTTTCTCCAAAATTGTGTTTTTGCATATTACTGCAATACTACAACATACCCTAATCATCCTTTGCAGGTGTGCAGGAGCCAAGTGTGATAAACATACTATTAGCGCATTACTGCAAGAGTTGGTGAATGCATATGTGGGATAGTGGTGCTTAATAAGCTCAATAGAAGTGTTTACCTCTATACTATAGTGATCAGCTAATACATTCGCAGGATGGTTGTGAAAGCAAAGACAGGTTCAAGTATCTTGCGGTCCGCGGTAGTTTCAAGATTGACTGGTGGGCTAGCGGTAAGCATTCACAAGTAGTGTAAAATGTGTCCTGTAGCTTCACATGGATTTCAATGTTAGCTTACAAACTAGCGGTAAAGTTAAGACCTAACAAGCAATATGAACCACAACACTGTAGTAGTGAACTCATAAACTTGTAGTAGAGCAGTCAGAGTTAAAAAGATCAAAATTGATCTCGTGGTTTCATGACAACAACCTTATAAGGTTTTTGGGATAGAGGTAAACATAAAATTTAACTCTCAACTGATCACATGTTCCTGTGATGAAATCAAACATGGTTTGTGGTAGCACGGTAAAGGAATGAAAAGGTACGGTTTTTAACCTGCTACCCACGGAGTTTCTTAACCACCTGAGTGGGATTGAGATATAGCTGTAGTTATGATTAATGCAAGGCATTGTCACCATTAGATTATTCTTCATCAATGATGGATATTCAAAATTAGATCATAGTGACTGAAGCTTGTCACTCAACAAGAAAAATTAAGGGCAGAATGGTCTTGTATGGGAGCCTAATAAATTTCAATTTGTTGTATCATTTTAATCATTCATAGAAATTCAAATCATGTAGTAGAGTAGAGTGAGAATCAAACTAGCGTCTTCAAGCACCAAGTCTTGATTAACAAAATTTAGAGATCCTCCTATTTGTCTCTTTCTTGTTTTTTATGCTTTTCAATAAATTTGGCTATCTTATTAAGACTTGTCAAAATGTAAATATTGTAACATATCACACCAAGGGGTGGGAATGTGAAAAGTTTATTTCTGAATGTGAAAGGTTTGAATCTTCTTGCTTCCTTCATCCCTATATGAAGGAAACCAAGACCTTGGGGCGAGTCATCTGGGAAGTTGATTTTGGAAAGAGACATTGTAAAGACTTGTTCTCTGAAGCATATCAATAAAAGCAAACTACATTTCTCTGGTGCCTAAAACTTAGTTCTCAATTACTTATTGAATGTGAATGATATATTCTATCTAGTTGTCTGGATTTTGTCTTCTCCTTGTTATTTGAATTAGCATATCAAGTATATGTCTAGTTTTCCAAAACATACTTAATGTTTTATGTGATTTGTTTGATAGGGTTTCCTCAAGTAAGAATTAAATTCCATTGAATAAGTTACTGTAATTTGGAGGATCCAAATTGGATAACAAAGTAGAACTAGATAAAAATAACCTTGCATGTTGATGCCAGTCATAGACAATATTATGCTAAGGAATTTGAGTTATAACTAGAAGGAAAGCACAAATCCATCTATGATTAGACTTTATTGCCCAGTTGAGAAAAAGGCACCAATCGATTATTTTCCAAAATCATTTCCTTGTATAATATTCAAAAACCAATTTTAATTTTTTTTTGTAGGAGTACGAGTGGTTGTTAATTTGAAATTGGAAAAAATATATATTCAAATCATATTTTAGTTTGGAGTAGATTGAGTTAGATGATTTAATTGATAAAATTTCATAAAATCTATAATCTACTCATAATTCACTAACCAGCATTGAGGAGTTAACACTCAGTGGTGAATATAAGGTAGTACCCACCTAGGCCATGCAGAGCTTGAAGTGTAGGGGATTCCAATCATTTTGATTGATTTCGTTCGTTGGCTAATTCACTTGTAAGAGCTAATTATAAAGATTTGCATCCTTTTAGGGTTTTACAAAGTTGTTGATTTGGGAACCAACAGATTGGTGACTCTGCTTGGGAGTTGAAGTGAAAATCAAATAATGCCTTGGAGTATTTGGTGAAGGTTTTCCCATTCAAGTCACCAACAAATTGGTGACTTTGCTGGTGAGTTGCAAAGAATTTAAATATCATCCTGGGGCTCTGGAAGACCAAAAGACTTTTCAATACTTTCCTCTTTTCTGAAAAGGAGGTGGCGACTCTTGAATCTCTGAAGATTTGAATTGTACATCAAAGAAATTTGACATCATAGCTTTCCAATATGGCCGACAAAAGGTCTCAATAGAATTTGAATAATAAGAATAAAAAATTCATAGAAAAGAATAAAGAAGGTTCAAAACCCCTTCCTACTACAAGTGCATCTACTAGTGATGGAATAAATTCAGTAAATGAACCTGTAATTTTAGAAATCCATGAGAATCTACAAAGTAATCAAATGAATGTTTCATCACAACCTTATATCATATATAATAGTCCTTTGATTGATACTAAAGTATGTAAAAATGAGCAGTTTCAACCAAGGGATCTTTTTAATATTCATGAGTCTCAGAAGGAATTTGAAGACTGCTTGGAAGCAGGAATGAGACTAAATGAGGTTAAGAGAGACTATGACCAAAAGGATGGCACAACAGTATGCTGAAAGTTCACAACAAGGGTTCATGGAGAAAACACCCAAGATGGTATGTTTTGCTAATGCTAATGTTGTTTCAACTTCAAAAGGAAAATTAACTAACCAGGAGTTCAAACAAGAGGTGGAGCATATGACAACAGAAGTTGAAAGGATCGAATTGTTAAGAAGACAACAAGAGTTTGAGAAAGAATTGCTTCAATTGAATTCTCAGCCTGTTACAAATGCATTACAACATAGACTTGTAAATAATCAGGGTGCGTATGGAAGTACAAGTAGTCCTTTGGTCTCACAGGTATCCCACAATACAGTCATGAGAAGTGGTAATGTAAGTAACGCTCCACATGTACAGCATACTATTCATACAAGGCTAGTCACAAATCTAGCAAATATTCCAATGGTTTCTCAAGGAAATAATTATCTTGTTCCTCCTGGCCAAATAATTCAAACTCAAGGATATAATCCATATGTTGGGCAATACCAATATCAATATCAAGCTTCGCATCATAATGTACATGGAAACATGTATCATCCTGGAGGGATGCATCATAATGTGCAAGGCAATGTGAATCCTAATGCAGGGATTAACTATAATATGCATCTAGGAGTGTACCAACAACCTCAACAACAAGGACCTTAGCACCATTAGTATCAGCCTCATCAAAGATAAAATCCATTTGCAAGAGGGCCGATGAATGTGGATAGATTTAGATAGCTTGACTTCTTTGGTATCCAGGGATATCCAAATCACATTGACAACAAGGTGAGGAAAGCAATTCCTAAATTTTTTGGTAATAATTCTATCTCTGGAGAAGATCATATAAGAGCATTTGAAATTGTCATGGATAATTTAGAAGTGCAACATGAAGATGTGTATATGAAATTGTTCGTGCAATCACTAACTAATGATGCAAAGGATTGGTATAGAAATTTTCTTGATGCTTCAATCAGCTCTTCGGCTGAACTCAAAAGGATGTTCAAGGAACAATATGGTGATCATTCTGATCCCAAATTTGCTTTGCATGAATTGACAAATATTTAGATGAAATATAATGAATTAGTGGCATATTTCAATACTAGGTTCATGAAGGCATTTAACAAGATTCCACATCATTTGAAACCAACAGATCCTATGTGCTTGGTCTTCTATTTGAATGTTTTTAATCCTAAAATAGATATGAGATTAGAACAAGAAATCCTCCAGTTCTTACCAAGGCATTCAAGGCTACTTCAAATATAGAGAACAATAAGAGGGCTTCAGAGAAAATTGGTAGAAGAGATGAGTTCATAATATTGCAAAACCCTAAGGCTCATCAAAATAGGTAGCCAAAAGAAGAAGACAAGTTGGAAAAGGTCTAGAAAGTTGTCAAGGATTTATCATATAAGGTAGAAAGAAATGAAAAAGGAATACCTTATGATAAATCAAACTACCCTAGAAATGAAAGACCAAGGTTGCACGATATGCCCTATAGGACAAATTGGAAAGATGAGAGACCTATGGTTGAAGGTCAAAAGTAAAATGTTAACTGAGACACACTTGATCCACTAAAGAGACATGGGGCAGATATGGTAGATGATACTCCATGGTGTGTGCCTTGCAACTTGCCTCATTCCCCTAATTATTGTGTGGTTGCATAGTCAATCCAATAAAATGAGATGACATATGATCAAGAGAGAGATGAGCATACTATAAATATGTTGGTAGTTAGGCCATATGAGGTAGAAAGGGATTATTCTTCTTCAGAAGAGGATGGATTAGAGTATGATGTAAATCATTAGAGTTACAATAGTCATGTTGGCTAGCAAGAGGTATTATTTGATCAAGAGGATAATGACATAAGAGATACTTAGGTCTGCTCTACAAAGTCACAATCAAACCAAAATTGACTCATTATCATTAGTATCAAACATTGCACTATCCATCATCTGCATTTGTCTAACACACTTGAACAATATCCCTAACATATCTTTTTCTTCTATTAATTAAATAAATTTATATTTTTTTAATTAATTCATTAGCCATTTCTTCTATTTTCTCTAAGCTATAATTAAACAATCTTTAATTATTTAATTATCTTCATTCTTCTATTTTTAATTAAATAAATTTTATTTATTTAATTAAAAATTCCTTTCATAAGCCCACTTTCCAATTAATTAAATAAAGTCTATTTATTTAATTAATTTCTCTTATCATTTTTTTCATGAGCCGACATGTGTGCCTCTTTCATTTAAAAAAGATAAGTGGTACTACATACTTTATTTAATATATTTCACATGTAAGTACTTTTTATGTACACGATCACACATAAGCCTTATCTTCTCTCCACTTGTCATCTACACATTCACCTATGTCCATCCTTTAGTCTTAGCCATTCACATAGCCACCAAATCTCCATCGTTGATTGATTTTAATTGAGTTATATATAAACATCCTTCCATACTACATCGATCCAGCATTCATATAGCATCTACATTATCATCCTAAGCATATTGAGCACTTGAATATTCATAGCATCCATTGAGCTTATCATCATTATCATTCATCCATCATTGTAGCTTTTATCTTCATAATTGTTCATTGTTGAAGAAGCAATTCACATCATAAACAAGGAATCACACAATCTAGGTGATATTGTGCTTGAATTGCATGCTTTTGATTTCATTTGGATTAGATTCTTTGGTGATGGTAGGGTTAGGTTTTCATGGCTATGCTTGATCTTATTAACCTAATTTTTTACCTATCACATTTTGGTATGCCCGGTGGGACTCACATCCTTGATTAACTTTGCTATTTGAAGTTGTTTTTTTGAAAATTAGATTTTCTAAGCACTTATGGCAAGTTCCAATCACTTTTGAGCTAAAACCAGTCGCTGTATGAATATATGCATCACTTCTAAGCTGAAACCTATCACCTTTAGCATTTTCTGGATTGCTTATGAGCGAACAGTAGTCGCTTTCTATCTATTTTGCATCTCTTATACGCTAATAGTGGTCGCTTATGCCTTTATTTGAATCACTTTTAATCTAACAATGATTACCTTTAGCTAATTGAATCTCTTATTGTAAAACTAGGGTTTTTGTTGAATTCCATTTTTCTTGCAGATCTGAGTAGCTTATGATTTGTAACTAGTCGCTTCTTGCTTTTTTGTGTCACTTGTGAGCTTTATCAATCCACATCTGGCATCATAGGCACCACTTATGATCTATAACATTTCACTTGTGGTAGAATATCATTCGCTTTTGATTAATAGTGGATTGCCTCTGGTAAACTGTGTCATTTTTAGTCTTTATCATTTGTAGTTTGTTTTTCTTGGCTACTAATTGGGTATTTATATAGTATCTTATCGATTGTTCAAGAAAAGGAGGTTATCAAACTACTAACATGTCTGTTGTAGCTTCGATTAGTCCAAGACTTGTGGTTTTTTACTAAATTAGGAACATTTGGGCTTGGTTCTTAAAATGAATCATTGCTTGCTCCATGCTTGATTGATCCTTTTTGATTGCTTGCATGTGCTTGATTGTAACCCAAATTTAATAACAAAAGTATCCTCTCCCCTTGCCTATCAAATAGATCTTGGGTGTATGAGAACTTGTTATTATCTTTAGAGGGCATGCTTTCCTGGTGTGAGAAGGGATACAACCCAAGCAGTAATTGGCTAAAGCCAAGTCCTTCTGAACCGTTATAAAAGAAAAGTGTTTGTGTCGAAAGCCACAAACAATAGGTGTTGTTGTGTTATACCGACAGCCAACCTCCCCCAAAACCCTCCAAGGTGTAACCCTTAAAGGCTGGGAGACTCCATAATGGAGAGTAGCATTGCCACACATATAGCCACCCAAATGGGTACCCTTATTAGCAACTTTGTGTAGTAGCCAAAAACCTTCTATTTGTTGATGCAAAAGGTGGGACCTTTGAAGCCACCCTGATTCACATGGTTCTTAGAAGAGATAGCAGGGACAATCCTAAGGTTTGGTGAGGGACAGGCCTTTTGGGAAACCTAGATCTTGGTATACATGAGAAGTGTGTGCCATGGAGAGGAGCCGGTGCTACCAAGATCTTGAAGCTATCCACTTTGAATAAGCATGGCCAAGGGATTCAACAAATACAATCCTTTCCTAGCCTAGAATGTACAAGTTTGTGATTGTTGTGAGTGTGAGTGATTGCAATTACTATTTTCTTGTTAAAAAACACAAATTAGACATATTTCCTGATAGACACAGTCGCTTTTGAGCTTAAAATGCCTGCATACAGACAACTGAATCACTTTTAAACAACAATCACTCACCTTTTTCTTAAACTGAATCACCTTTAAACAATAATCAGCTACTTTTTGCCTAAATCAGATCACTTTTAAACAACAGTCAGTCGCCTCTGGTCTAAACTACGTCACCTCTGATCAATAGTAAATTACTTTTGAGTCAATACTAATCACCTGCAGACAATTAGCTCACCTCTGGTTAACACTGTAACCTGCTATCAAAATCAAACCAACTCACATTTAAGCTATTACCACTCACCTTTGGCCTTTTCTAAATCACATATGAGCTATTACTTATCACCTGTGGTCAAATACCAGAAAATCTTAGTGACTTAGTTGAATTAGCCACAAGTCCAGCTTGTTCAGTCTTAGCATTAGCTTTCAGACCTGTCTATGATCATTAGCAGATATCTAGACTATCTCTTGCTTTGAGTTTACCAACCAATCAAATTTAATGAGCTTTTCATCTTCTTGAGATCCCAAACCAGCAAACCAACACATCAAATCAATCAATTCGATCAAACAACAAAACACCATCTCCTGACTTTAGCTTCAATAACATCAGCAACATAGCAACCCTTAGCAAACAACTTTTCCCTTAAGTGTGTGAGCTATTCTCTAGGGAAGATGGTGCAATGCACCTAGAATAGGCATTTAATCAAATTTTAAAAAATTTAGAGTTAAAAGGCAAAATATGTTTTGGAAAAAAAAATGTAATAAAGCCTTGAAAGGCATAAATATGTAGTGGAGATAGGAAAATAGTCATTACCTTTAGTGGTGTGCAGTCCATGTCAGTTTGTGACAGTCTATTATTAGATAGTTAGTTTTTTTAGAAAAAAAATAGTCTTTTATGAGAAATCAGTCAGTTATAGGCTATTTTTAGCCTCTTCCCACATTGGAAATCCATGTAAGAGAGAATTAAGCTAATAAAAATAAGGGAAAGGCATTGTAGAAGGTGTGTGGTTAGAGATATGGTATTTTTTATGAAGTTTAAGAAAAGGAAATGAGAAAAATATTGTTTTGTTGTCCCAAATTCTATTTTTTTCTGTATTTTACTTTTGTTGCAGACTATACCACAAATTTGTACGAATGATTTATGCCATAAAACCTATTGGATGTGATATAGGGGTGAGATTACTATCCAATTCCGTTGGTTTGAGGTCATTTTGTTCATTTTTGTGAAAGTTATCACTTTTTTGCTAAAAGCTGCCCAAAACCCTGTTTTTTTAACTGCAACAGTCATGTTCCTAGCCATTACATGCCTTTGTACAGATAGATATAGGAGAAAACCATATATTTATGGAAAGAGGGTTGAGATACATTTCAAATGGTTCTAGTATGGGGTCTTGATTCAATTTATAGAAGGATATATTACATTTTTTCTAAGACTGCCTGTGTCATGTCAGTAAACACTTGATTTGGGGGTTTTAGAGAGGTTTTTGGTTTTCCCAACTTAAATTAATGTGTTAGAAACCCAAAATTGGTGGAATGAGTGCATAATGGTGGGTTTTCTAATGGGTATTGCATGCAGGAGCAGGGGATGAGCACAAGTTGAAGTTTGGAACCTTTGAGGCCTTATTGCACCTTGTTTTAGCTAACTAGCTTTGGTGGAGTGAAGATTTGATCATCAAATGAGTTGAATTGATCTTAGACCCATAAAAACTCTGAAATTGGTCTATTTAGTATGTTTTTAGGCTCATCAAAGTGAAATTTCTTTTGTGGGCTTGAGATTTTATGTACTTCCTTTGTAAATGTGGGCTAATTAGGCTTCTTGGATAGTAGGGGCAGTCCAAATTTGAGGTGTATGTTACAAAAAAACCTTATATGAATGTTTAGTATATTGAAGGGTAAGTTAATGGGTATCTAAAAATCCCATGAAAGTTTGGATAGGAGATATGAGTCAAAATTTATTGCATGACAGTCCCTTTATGAGGGCTACAACAAAGTGAGTCAGTTTGTGAAGGCGCTGGTACAAGGATGTATCCCCTGTGCATTTTTATGGTTCTGTGAGCTTGTGATAGTCAAATCTAGTTGGTCTAGGGTCACTAGAAAGTTTGGAAAGGTCCCCATGTGTATGAACCTATAAATGGTGTCATTGTACTGTGTGAAGTAATGGAGAGTGAGTGGACAGTCTTGTCCTCTTTGGTGTCAAGTGTTGTAGTTTGGTCCACTGAGGCCTAGAAGAGTTGTTTTTTCCCTACCATCCCCTATATCCTCTTCATCTTGTGTTGTTTTTTTCATCCTTTGTGGTCTTTGTGTTGTGAGCTCTGCATCAAATTGGTATTAGAGCACAGTTAGTAGGTCTGTGAAGTGTTGAGTTGAAGAGGTAGTTTATCAAGATGCCTCCAAGAGCAAGAAACATGGCTCGAGAGATGAATGAGCAGAAAGAGAAGCATGCTAGAGAGTTGAGGGAGCTAAAGGAAAGAATGGCTACCCTAGAACAAAATCAGAGAAGAGGAGTGGCTCTAGGTGAAGAGATTGAGTATGAGGAAGAAGAAGAAGCTGAGTATGAAGATGTGGAAGAAGAGTTAGAACCTAAGGATCAAAGGATGGTAAACTTGCTAAGGGCAGTAAAAGAAGACAAGCACAAGATGAAAATAGATGTGCCAAAGTATGGAGGAAGCCTAGATCATGAAGAGTTGTTAGATTGGGTTGTAGCATTGGACAACCACTTTGAGTGTGAAGAAATTCCTGATGATCAGAAAGTGAAGATTGCAAAGACCAAGTTGATAGGTCATGCTTTGTTATGGTGGGATTATTAGCAGATAGAGAGAAGAAAGCAAGGAAAGTCAAAGATTGTCTCATGGGACAAGATGGTAGCAAAAATCAAAGGTAGATTCTTGCCTACAGATTATGAAGTTCAAATGTTTAAGAAGCTTCAAGATTTAAGGCAAAAAGAAATGGATGTTAAGTCATATACTGAAGAGTTTTATAAGCTGAGTATAAGGTTTGGTCAAAATGAAACTGAAGTGCAAAAAGTTTCTAGGTATATTGGTGGTTTGAGGTTTAACATGCAGGATGAGTTGGTGTTGGCAAATCCAAGGAGTGTTGAAGACTATTATCAGATGGCAGTTAGAGTGGAAGAGAAGCTGAAAAGAAGACAAGATAAGTCAACCAGAGGCAGAGGCAATACCTCTAGAGGTAGAGGATCTTTCAATACAAAATAAGTCAGTGAAAGTCAAGAAGACATGAGCAAGGCACAAGGACAAGGTGTTGATTTCAAACAAGGACAGAGTGCAGACTTCAGAGGTAGAGGTTCCAGAGGTAGATTTGGTGGTGGAAGAAGTGCAAACACCTTTGCAGGTAAGTGTTATAATAGCTAAGAGTTTGGGCACCCAACATATAAGTGTCTTGAAAAGAAATTTTTTTCAAATGATAGTGAAAGGAAGAGTGAGAGAAGGACTCAATTAGTCCAAGAAGAAGAGTGTGGTAGTTCTAGTTACACAAGGTGTGATGCTGAAGTAGGAGAAGCATTGATACTAAGGGAAAGATCACTACTGAAGACCTCCAAGGAGAAGGAGCTGATTCAGAGGAGAGCATTGTTTAGAACAAATTGCAAGAGAAAGGAGAAGGTATGTAAAGTGATAGTGGATTCTGGTTGTACTAACAATATGGTGTCTAGTGAGATGGTAAACAAACTGAAATTGAAAAGAGTTCTTAGGGAAGTTCCCTACAAAATTTCTTGGGTGAGCGATCATCAGTCCATTTTAGTGACTGAGCAAGCATTAGTTGAGTTTAAGATTGGAGCATATGAGGATAGAGTACTTTGTGACGTCCTACCAATGGATTGTTGTCATGTGATACTGGGAAGACCATGGCATTTTGATAGGTTTGCAGTCTATGATGGAAGAGCTAATACCTTCACTATCAATAAGGATGAGAAGACTTTTGTGCTAGTGCCATTATAGGATCAGTCAAGAGCAGAAAATATGATTATGTTTGGCAAGAAGGAGCCAATGATGTTTGAAGAGAGTAAAAACAAGGAGTGTGCAGCCTTTTCAAGGCATAAAGTTGTTGAAACAACAAAAAGTAAGTGTGAAGAAGAGTTGCAGCCAGTTGTGGGAAGAAATATCTTCATATGGAAGAAGGAAGTGATTGAAAATGTGAAGTGCAAGAGTGTAGAACCTATGGTAAGGCAACAAGTGAGTGAAGGAGTCTTAGTAGGGACAATCATGTGCCCTGTAGTGATGAGTAGACAGCCAACTGAAGCTGGTGCAGCAGTTTGCAAAGTTCCTAAGACAGTAAACAAGTTGGATAAATGTCTCACAAAGGTTGGTAAAGGTAAGGTGACAGTAAACAATGGAAAGAATAGTAGTATGAGACAGTGGTGTGAGAAAGGAGTTGAGAAGAAAGTGTTGACAGAGGTAAAGAAGAGTCAAGTTGACAGAGCACTCTATGACACAATACTCTATGATAGAGTGAAACACATTTCAAAGAAGGACAAGAGAAAAGATAACAAGGACAGTGAATGATCAAGGCAACATGGACCTGATGAAGACAAGCATGGATCCATCAAGGACAATTTGTAAGAATATTTCCAAGGGACTTGGAAAAGTTTCAAGTTAGGTTGTATGGTGCAGTGCACCTAAAATAGGCATTTAATCAAAATTTTAAAATTTTAGAGTTAAAAGGCAAAATAAGTTTTGGAAAAAAAAATGTAATAAAGCCTTGAAAGGCATAAATATGTAGTGGAGATAGGAAAATAGTCATTACCTTTAGTGGTGTGTAGTCCATGTCAGTTTGTGACAGTCTATTATTAGATAGTTTTTTTTAGAAAAAAAATAGTCTTTTATGAGAAATCAGTCAGTTATAGGCTATGTTTAGCCTCTTCCCATGTTGGGATTCCATGTAATAGAGAATTAATATAATAAACATAAGGGCAAGGCATTTTAGAAGGTGTGTGGTTGGAGATATGGTGATTTTTGATGAAGTTTAAGAAAAGGAAATGAGAAAAATATTGTTTTGCTGTCCTAAATTCTATTTTTTTCTGTATTTTGCTTTTGTTGCAGACTGTACCACGAATTTGTATGGAAAATTTATTCCATAAAACCTATTTTATGTGATATATGGGTGAGATAACTATCTAATGTCGTTGGTTTGAGGTCATTTTTTTCATTTTTGTGAAAGTTATCATGTTTTTGCTAAAAGCTGCCCAAAACCCTATTTTTTAACTGCAATAGTCCTATTCCAGGTCATTACACGCCTTTGTATGGAAAGATATAGAGGAAAATCATATATGTATGGAAAGAGGGTTGAGATACCTTTCAAATGGTTCTAGTCTGGGGTCTTGATTGAATTTCTAGAAGGAGATATTGCATTTTTTCTAAGACTACCTGTGTCATGTCAGCAAACACTTGATTTAGGGGTTTTAGAGAGGTTTTCGGTTTTCCCAACTTAAATTGATGTGTTAGAACCCCAAAATTGGTGGAATGAGTGTATAATGGTGGGTTTTCTAATGGGTCTTTCATGTAGGAGCAGGGGATGAGTACAAGTTGAAGTTTGGAACCTTTGAGGCCTTATTGCACCTTGTTTTAGCTAACTAGCTTTGGTGGAGTGAACATTTGATCATCAAATGAGTTGAATTGATCTTTGACCCATAAAAAATCTGAAATTGGTCTATTTAGAATGTTTTTAGGCTCATCAAAGTGAAATTTCTTTTGTGGGCTTGTGATTTTATGTACTTCCTTTGTAAATGTGGGCTGCTTAGGCCTCTTGGACAACAGGGATAGTCCAAATTTGAGGTGTATGTTACAAAACAACCTTATGTGCATGTTTAGTATATTGAAGGGTAAGATAATGGGTATCCAAAAAGCCCATGAAAGTATGGATAGGAGGTCGGAGTCAAAATTTATTGCATGACAGTCCCTTTATGAGGGCTACAAGGAAGTGAGTCAGTTTATGAAGGAGCTAGTACAAGGAGGCATCCCCTATGCATTTTTATGATTCTATAAGCTTGGGATAGTCAAATCTAGTTGGTCTAGGGTCACTAGAAAGTTTGGAAAGGTCCTCATGTGTATGAACCTATAACGGTGTCATTGTGTTGTGTGAAGTAATGGAGAGTGAGTGGACAGTCTTGTCCTATTTGGTGTCAAGTGTTGTAGTTTGGTCCACTGAGGCCTAGAAGAGTTGTTTTTTCCCTACCATCCCCTATATCCTCTTCATCCTGTGTTGTTTTTTTCATCCTTTGTGGTCTTTGTGTTGTGAGCTCTGCATCAGAAGACCAACCAATAATAAAGCAACCAAGTAACCCAACAACAAATCAACCAAGCGAACCAACAACAAAGAAAAGAGCCAACCAAGCAAACCAACAACAAAGCAACCAGCAGGAGTCAATATAGAGCTGAAATGGAAGCCAAACTGCGAGCTGAAATGGAAGCCAAATTGCAAGCTGAGATGGAAGCTAAGATGTAGCAATCTAGATCAACACCTCTTAGAGACGTGACTCAATTTATGACCGGTATGCCTCCTCATATGTTTATGCCTCATGGGTATACCATTAGAGAGTCATCTTCACAACAAGTGCAACCTCAAACATTTTTGGAGACTTATGAGGAACAATCCCAAGAAGACTTATCAGAATTTTAGGATACACATGTGTGGGATCAAGTTGAGAAAGTTGTCTTATCCGAGCCTAATCTCTACTTCTTGCAACTTTCTCGCATGGGTGCTAAATTACCAAGAGATTTTGACATATCTGCTATTAGAGAGCACAATCCAAACACTCCTGCTGCTATTGTAAAGGGACCATCCACTATAGTCACACCATCCCCTGTCATATCACAAACTCCATCTTCCAACACATCTCTTTCACTACCCATTGTTACTTAATTTGATCCACCATGCTCAGAGTATACTCTAGAACCTTTGATAACACTAACCAATGTGTTCCCTTTCATTTCAAAAAATTTGAACATTTCACCTTTCCATGTTCGTCAACATACTCCTTATCCTACCATGATCATTTCCATGCCTAAAGTAACACAAGTTGTCCATGTGGCCCAAGTACAAATGCCCCAAACATCACAAGCTATCCCCATATCTCATAGTGCACAAGCTTCCCAAACTGTTCAAACAACACCAATGGCCCAAGCTTCACAACCATCACAAACCACTATATCCCATGTGGATACCACATCTCATATACCTATTGCTAATATGCTTTCCACTATCTCCACTAATCTGTCCAATACATCATATAATCTCAATGTTAGTCTTATTGACATGGGTGACCCTCCTATTGTTTCTCAAGCCAATCTTAGCACTATGGTCACTTATGTTGAGCAACTTACATCCATTCTATCATCTTCTTACAATCTTTCACAAACCATCAATCCATCTTATGCTACCCAAGGTTTTCCTATTGTCACCCAACACATGACACATATCAATCCTCATGTTGTCCAAAATACAAACCCAAGTGTCCATCCTTCTTTCTCATCCACTAATCCTTCCATCACTTACCATGTCATAAGCCCAACTCTAAATTCACAACCATTAATTAGTGTCAATCCATCTTCCACTTCTCATGTGATGCAAAATGTTGGTGCCAATTTGTCACAATATACCCAGCCATCGCTTGTGTTTCAAGGATAGCACTCCTCAATGACATATGTGTCACATACCAATCCTTTGACATACATTGTTAGTAGGCAACCTCAACAAATAGTCATGACTTCATATATCCCACAACAAAAACCTCAATATACATCATACCATGTTTCACTCCCTTTGCAACAACAACAATTATCTCCAGCAGATGTTCAACAAATGATCAACCAAGCAGTAGGACAAGGCAAGAAGACATTTTCCTTAGAAAACATATGCGCTTATCCATTTGACAAGTCACTTCATATGACACCTTTTCTGCCACACTTTGAAATTCCACAATTTGACAAGTGCAAAGGAAAAGGAAATCTAGAAGACCATCTTAGAACATTCTTTATGGCATGTCTCGATGTTGCTCATGATGATACATATCTTTTGAGACTATTTCCTTAAAGCTTAGTAGGACAAGCTCTTGAATGGTTCTCTCATTTACCTTTGGGAATTAAGTCTTTTGCGGAGTTAGAAAATAAGTTTCGATCACACTCTGCTTTTAAAATTGAACATGAAGTAAACATGAATGACCTTGTCAACAATAAAAAACGTAATTGTGAAGCCTTTTCTTCATTTACTCAACGATGGCATAATATGGCTAGCAAACTATCATGGGAAATACCTGAGAAGCAACAGCTTGATATCTTTGTTCAAAATCTTCATCCCGAGCTGTCATTTCAACTACAATTGCAAAGTGCTAGCACCTTTGATGAACTTGTTTCCAAAGGAACCATCATTGAACAAGCTTTAATAGATAAAGGTACTATTGAGATCTTTCGTGATAACAAAGACTATACTCAAAACTCCAATGATAAATCTCACTTTTGGAACAAAAATAAGAATGTTGTCAATGATGGTGTTGTGGATGCAAAGAACATACAAACTATGAAAGCTCCCATCAACATTCAAGCTGCTTCTACAACAACACAACCTTTTCAACAAACGCGACAATGACAAACTTCAAGTCCGCACTGACAATTTACACCATTAGCGAAACCTATGGAAGTAGTCTTTCAAAAGCTTCTCCAAGCGGGTGATATTATGTTATTGGATGCACCACCTAATGGTGAACCACTCTTCAAAGCTCCTTGGTACAAAGAAAATGAGTATTGTGATTACGATAGAGTTAAAGGACACAAAACAAATGGTTGTATGTGCTTAAAACATGTTATCCAATATTGCCTCGATTAAAGTTTAATCAAAATTACACCTTCAACAACTCAACCTACACAATAATCAACATCAAACTATGATCTAAATGCTTTCAAGAATCCACTTCCATCTCATGACAAATCCAGTAACCCTCATGCTGGGAATGCCAATCAATACAACTATGAATCATCTACTATTGGCCACATTAACCATGCTTGCATTTCTACCATTACTATCCAAGGCAAAGCACTTGACTATGTTGTTCCCACTCGAAGAGGTCAAGTCACCATTCAAGGAGCACCTGTCCATCCTCCTTGACCATTCTCTAACTATAATATCCTGGATCACCTTGGCAAAACACCTGTGCACATATCCATTCTTGAGTTTCTTCGCATATCCTCTGCTCACAAATCTATCCTTGACAAAGCCTTACAAGAATCTTCAGTGCCCAATGATATTGATATCACAGAATTCCAATCTATGGTCGCTAGCATTGTAACCCCTTGTCATTTAACCTTTTCTGACAAAGATCTCCAGTCTTCCATTCACCCTTCACACAACGAAGCCCTCCACATTGAAGTGTTTGTTAAAAAACGCTGTATCAAACAAATCTTGGTAGATGGTGGAGCTAGTCTTAATATATGTTCCTTGAAATTAATAAAACAATTGGGATATTCTAAGAAAGATGTTGACACCTCCAAGGTTATTACTATCAGAGCATATGATGATTTTGAGTGAGATACTGAAGGGATTATTTACTTGCCTATCCAAGTTGGGTTGGTCACTACTAAAACTTGTTGTTAGTTTCTTGATATTGACCTTCCTTATAACATCATCCTTGGTCATCCATGGATACATGCCCTCAAGGTAATTCCTTCCACATACCATCAATGTCTTAAATTTCCACACAACGGTGTTGAGATTACTATCCGTGCTGATCCCCATTTATTTGAATTTTGTCATGCCTTTCAAGCTAAATACTAGAGTCTGAACCACATTCCTGTCAACACCGAGGCATATCCATCGCCATCCTATATAGACCCATCTAACATACTCAAGCCATCATCTAGCAAAGCCACTTCCAACCTCCATATCAAGTACACTGAACATGGTCCTGGTGAATACACATTGCAAGAATCTCGTTGTTTTTGCACCCTTCCCTTATCTCCCAAATCTTATGGTAAACCTTCTACATACAAGCCAACTTCATTCCCAGCTGCCATCAAAGCCCCACCCATAGTATTCATTAAAGGTGGATTCCTGGATGATGAAGACATTGATGATATCGACTCTTGGATATTCTTTGATGAAAATGACCAAGTACAACTGGAAGTGGAGAGATATAACAATGGGTTCTATATCATAAAAAACATGGGCTACAAAGGACATGGTGGATTGGGATAACAGGAACAAGGACCTATCAAACCCATTATTGTGTCTAAGAAGTTTAATAAGCAAGGCCTTGGTTATCAGCTAGAGGTATCGTGACCCAAAAACATTAAGTGTATTTCTGATATTGACACTGGACCCTCCTCGATAGGAGAGACTTCTAGTTTGGATACTATCGATGACTCCTCCCTTCATATTATTGACTTTTTCCAAGAAAACTCCATCTTCATGATTTTCACAACTTCCTCTAGCCACAACCATTCCTTCATTACCCTTTCACTCGTATATCCTGACCTCATCGATAGGGACCAACAAGGGGCACCGATATTAGATACATTTGAAAATGATGAAGCTATTGCATAATTCATGGGCTTACAACAAGGCATTCCATTGGGTGATCACAAAGCAAGTTTCATGATGGATCTACCTAAACTAGCATATTTTGGCAGAAGTATCAAATCTTTTAGTCACAAAAGTGAAATAAACAAAATCAAACAAAATAAGTCACTTGGCGAAAACTAAAAGGTGCCTCTTAACCATGAAAAAGTAAAAATAAATGATGTATCCAAAGGTGAAAACCTCTCTGAGGCACCTAAGGATGGGGGATTTGATCTTCCTGTTGCCACTGATTATTATGAGAAATCAGCCATGCTATTTGAACAATCAAAAGACATGAACTTGGGCACAGAGCAGAATCCAAAGATCACTTTTTTGGTAGCATCACTATCAAAGCAAGAAAGAAGAGACTTCACAACCTTTTTTATGAAAAGAGCTATAAATTTTGCATGGACTTATGCTAACATGCCAGGTTTAGATCCATCACTTGTGGTACATCATCTAGCAGTATCTTCTAATGCAAAACCTATTAAACAAAAATTGCGCAAAATGCATTTGCAAGTAGCTTTATTGGTTAAGGTAGAGATTCAAAAACTGTTAGAAGCAAAGTTCATAAAGCCTATTGATTATCCAGAATAGGTTTCAAACTTGGTACCTATAGCCAAACCTGATGGACCAGTTTGTTGTTGCACAAACTTTAGAGATCTTAATAAAGCATGTCCTAAGGATGACTTTCCATTACCAAGTATAGACAACATTGTAGATCTTACAACTAGACATGAAATGTTATCTTTGATGGATGGATTTTTAGGGTATAACCAAATCAGAATAACAGAGGAAGATCAAGATAAAACATCTTTTATTTATCCATGGGGTACATACTGCTGGGTTGCAATGCCTTTTGGTCTCAAGAATGCTGGAGCTACTTATCATCAAGCCATCACAATTATTTTTCATGACCTTTTTCACACTATCATGGAAGACTATGTTGATGACATCCTAGAAAAATCTAAGACAAGAGAAGGACATCTACAGATATTAGCACAAATCTTTGATTGATTAGAAAAGTATCAAGTCAGACTGAATCCAAAGAAATGTGTATTCAGCATAACATCTAGAAAACTATTGGGATACATTGTGTCTCGATGAGGGATAGAAGTGGACCTAGCTAAAGTAAAATCTATCATGGAAATGCCTCCACCAGCAAATGTCAAGCAACTCCACAGTCTACAAGGAAGGTTACAGTCCACTTGTAGATTTATCTCACAACTAGCAGATAAATGTCATCCTTTTAAACATCTTCTTCATAAGGGCAAACCTTTTAAGTGGGATGAAAAGTGTTAACAGGCCTTTGATAAAATAAAGGAATATCTGGCAACACCTCCTATGTTAGTACGTCATGTGCTTAACCACCCATTATTGCTCTACATATCATCAACAACAGCAGCATTGGGTTCCCTTCTAGCTCAACATGATGATTCAGGAAAAGGACAAGCCATCTACTACATTAATGGAACTCTTGTGGGATATGAACTTAATTATTCATCTATGGAAAAAGCATGTTTTGCATTAGTGTTTGCTTCCCAAAAGTTGCAACACTATATGTTGAACCAAATGACAAAGCTCATATCTAATGTGGATCCACTAAAATATCTTCTTTCTAAAGAAATCCTCATGGGAAGATTAGTAAAATGGGTCATGATCTTAAGTGAATTTGAGATACAATATGTGGATAGAAAAGTCATCAAAGGACAAGTCATCGCTGATCAATTAGCTGCAGCACCTATCATAGATATTCACCCAATGTATCAAGAATTCCCTTATGAAGGGTTGTTCAATTTAACTTCCCCAGCATGGTGGTAGCTATATTTTGATGGATCTTACACACAACATGGATCAGGAGCAAGGATATTGTTTTTTACCCCTCAAGGAGATTGTATACGCAAATCATACAGAATTGCATTTCCGTGTACCAATAACATAGTAGAGTATGAAGCTTTAATCATAGGTTTACGCATGGCAGTACAATGGGCTACCAAATAGTTACAAGTCTTTGGCAATTATCCACTGGTTATCAAATAGGTCTTAGATGAATATCAAACAAATGATGAGAAGCTTCTTCCATACAAGGTAATGGTTGATAATTTTAAAAAGTATTTTGACAATATCACCTTTGAAAAAATCCCAAGACTACAGAATAGAGTAGCAAATGCCATGGCTATGATTGGGTTTCTTCTAGACATGCCATCTAATACACATAAATGTGAGTTTTTGGTTGAATAGCTTCTAATTCCAGCATTTGAAGTACCACAGTTTGAGATTATATGTGAAATTGTTGGTCCTAATTCACCATGGTACAAGGATTTATGCGAGTATCTCCATAATCAAACCTTTCCATTTCAATTATCTAACACCCAATGCAAAACCTTAATCCATCGAGCCTCTTGTTACACTATTTTGGGAGACACCCTTTATCACCAGAGTCTTGATGGTATCCTTCTTAGGTGTCTTGATTCTAAGGAAGCAAAAGTGGCCTTACATGATGTACATGAAGGTGTCTATGGCTCATATTTCACTGGACCTAGCTTTGTTAAGAAACTTCTATGAGTAGGATACTATTGGCCAACTATGGAAAAAGATGCACAACAATTTGCAAAGAGATGTCTACAATGTTAGAAACATGGAGATTTAATACATGCACTAGCACATGAGCTTCAGTCTATCATTACTCCATGGCCTTTTTCATAGTGGAGATTTGATGTCATAGGTAAAATCCATCCTACTTCATCAAATGGTCATAAGTTCATTATTACCACCACTGAATATTTGACAAAGTGGGTGGAAGCCATACCAATGACTTAAATCACTGGCAAGCAAATATCCAAGTTTATTCTACACTATCATTTGCCACTATGGAGTTCCTCAAGCTATTGTCACAAATAATGGTCACCCCTTTAAGAACCAAGAGGTTAGAGATCTTTGCAAAAAGTTCCATATCCAACATTGATTCTCTACCCCTTACTATCCTCAGAGCAATGGCCAAGCTGAGGCTTCTAACAAAACAATCATCAAAATTCTCAAAAAGACAATCAATGAAACTGGTCAGGATTGGCATTTACAACTCCATCCTACATTATGGGCATTTAGAACAAGTATCAAAACTCCTACTAGAGCTACACCTTATGCTCTTGTGTACGACACTAAAGCTATTTTACCTATTAAGGTTGAGATCCCCTCACTACGAATATCCCTACAACATACCATCTCAGAGGAAGAATATCGAGTGTCTAGACTCCATGACCTTGAACTTCTAGATGAACGACGTCTGATAGAACTCAACCATCTCCAAGTCTATCAAAACTGTCTACGCTGCAGTTACAACAAAAAAATTAAAGAACGTAGATTTTAAGTGGGAGATCTTGTTCTTAAAGAGAATCAAAGGAATCAGCAACATAATGAGAAATAGGGCAAGTTTGAACCAAATTAGCTTGGTCCTTTCATCATCACATCAGTTTATGGATTAGGTGCATATACTCTTTCAACACCTAAAGGCATTCCATTGGATGAACTAGTCAACAACATTCATCTCAAGAAGTTTTATCCTTGAATCTCAACTATCCTAAAAAAAAAATCCATCCAATGGTGAAAAACCACGTTGTGGTGCTTTGGATAACAAAAAAATATGATAATATAAGATAAATAATTCATCCTCTGGTGAAAACCTGGTAAACAAGTGCCTTGAATAAGTACCATAGTGAAAACCTGGTAAACATGTGCTATGTGTAGTGGCTAGCCTCCATTATCTGCTTGGTTTGTTTGATCACCACTCTTCCTAACATATTTTTCCATCTTATCCCACATAATCCATATCATAATACACATGTCATCGCAATAAGCATCTTTTCTGCCTTCACCTCTGTCAATGCTAGCTATCCTACTTGTGACATTGTTGCGATAACTATCTCTTTTGGCACCTTAGCATCTTGACTATACGCATTCTCCATCATCGCTCCTTCATAATAAACCTCATCTTGCACTAGGGGCATTTGTTGAGTCTTATTTGGAAGTGGATACCGCTATCTCTAGCACATAACACATCAAACACTTTAGCTCACAACACAACAAACTTTCAACTTCAACCATAGCATTCATCCAACGACAAATATGGAAAAACCTTGCAACCAGGATTCATATCTTTGCAATCAATTCATGCTCAAATGACATCCAAAAGTAGCCAAACATTGCCAACACAAACATTCAAGCAATTTGTTGATTTTTTTTTTCAACATCACTCACCAATGTAATAAGCAAGAACTACATCCCAGCTCTATCATTAAAGCCTTGATCCCATGGATATAGGGTATGTAGGCAATCTGAGATGCAAAGGAAGCACTCTGATTTAGGCTAAGATGATAGCCCCTTCTCTTCATCATCCATCTTTCATCTTTCTTCTAATCATCCTTAAATCTTTCATCTCACATTCTTCTATTTTTCATCACACACATCATCAATAAAACCCAAAACTACATATTCATCATGTCTCATCTTCATCATAAATGTGCTTTGATCTTTTGGATACAGGGTAAGTAGGTAGTCTGGAATACGAAGGAAGTTTCCAGTACTTAAGTACAAATGATCCACCCCATCTTCTTCATCTTCTCTTCATCTTCCATTTTCTTCTCTTTGATTAGCTCAAGCAAGAAGCTGAGTATGTGTATACTAAAAGCTCTAGCACTTTAACCAATCAAGAATAAGACAGAAGCTATTTGTCTGCATGCCTTAAGCTAACATTTGCTATAGAAGTTTATCAAGATCTTTAGCCTTCAACAAGATGCAGCTTTCCTCTTAACAAGGCCCTAGCTTAAATCCATCTAAGAGCACCTAAATTTGGCAAGAGAATGTGATGATAGTATCTTTTGATTTATCTTTTGTCCCTTTTCTATGCCTAATCAAGACTGCCTTGATCTATCTATATCTTGATATGTTGCAATGAAGTAAAGAATGGGGCATGGTCACATTGCTTTCGTATGTCATGTTTGCGGGATGAACTTACTCTCTTCCTAAGCGTATTTGTATCTTATACGTGTTGGGATTAGCATCTTACATATCAATATCTCTAGCATCTAAGAAGCTAAACAGTCTCAATGCACTTGAGACTATTCTATGTCAAGACTAGCTCCATACATATAACCAACAAGGTGTCACTATGCGTAGTGGAGATAAGCTCAAACCATTGCTTGCAGCGTCAAAGTCCATCTTGAAACACTAGTTGTTATTCATTTCTTGTGCATGTTGGCTCAACATCTTAACCTCACATTTAGACAAGATTGTAGCATGCTAGTTTTGCATTGGATATCTCAACACCTTGGTCTTCTATACCTCGGTGCATAACATCCACATGCTATATCAAACATAAGGATTGCATTTCTTTTCATTTTTGAGCAATTACTTAGAAAGATGCCCATCATACTATCTATTCATCATATTATTCTTCTATATCATCCCCAACCAAGATCAATCATTTCCATCGTCCTTCTTCCATGTCTCTAATCCTTCAAAACAAGTGTGTTAAACATACATAAGTCCATCACATATCATCTCATTACCATCTATCTATTGCAAGTATGGGCCTAACCAGTGTTGTCATTGATGTCAACATACTCTTGTTGCATTGATGATAAGGATTGGATGAGTTGTGTGTTGAGGATATTGAGAAAATTAGTTCTAATCAGGAATAGAGAAGAACAGTGAAGACGGTAAGCTAAAGATCCTAGCTAAGATGAAGATTAGAGGATGCACATCAAATTGTTTGTAGATATGTGTCTTAAGATTATCTAGTAAATATTTCAGAGGTCTGCATGAAGATCTGAAGAAGTTGTGGCCGCTCAAGTAAAACTGGTTCCGGCAGGTGATCAAAGGTGACAGATTGATACAGATAGGTTTGGTGAGATTCAGAAATGAAATATCCTATTCTATGGATTTGGTGGAGTGTTTAGGAAGTCCTTGTGAAGTATCAACTCGATTGGTTCGTCGTCTAGAGGTCCGCAATCATCTATTCCACTGTGACAATGATGACAGATTGTGTTCTTGAGGTTCCAGATGAAGGAGAGACGGATTTTAGTAAGTAGATGTAGTGTGGATGTCCTTGGTTATTCAGGCAATCTTGTGGAGGTCTTTGGATTGTGTCTAGTTTGTGTTGGTGGTCTGCACTAGAGTTTGAGATCACAATTGAAGAGGTACTTCTGGATGATGGTGTTCTTCCTAAGTTTAGCCTACCGGATGAGTTACACATCCTGCGGATGATCTTGAAGATGTTATGTGAAGCTTGGCATGTTCCTAGAAGAATATTGAAGTCTCAAATCTATGTGGCCGACAGTGTGTTGATCCACGTGAAGTCTTTTGTAATTAGTCATGATGTATTTATGTATTTTCTCTGTAATGTTTGCCGACTTAGATGATCATTCCTAAGTTGATGTCTTGTATAAATAAGGAATTGTAAAGTCATTCCAAACGTGTATCTTGTGGAGATGAGGGTGTGGTAAAGAGCAAAGGAGCAAAAGGTAGAGTAGAAGTATACGGCTTAAATCGAACTTATTCAAGCATGGTGAAGATGCTATTCTCTAGTTCAAGTATGTGATACTTATTATTCTATACACAGTGTGTCTCTTGTAGGCAGTGGGCCTCTTGTGAGTAGTGTGCTCGCGCTGTGAGCCCTAATTGGCATGTGCCATTTTGTTCTTTCTATTCTTCTAATAGATAATACAATCTTGGGTTAATCACCCCATGGTTTTTCCCTTAACCAAGTTTTCCACGTCAAAATCTTGGTGTCTTGTGTGTTAATGTGTTTCTGCTCTTGAATTAATGCTTTATGTTTCTATGATTGATTTATGATTATGCTGTTGAATAACAAAGTGGAATTAAGTGTTTCATTGGAAGAAAGTTTTGAACAACTGATTCACCCCCCTCTTAGTTGTCTGTCCTAAATCCAACAATTGGTATCAGAGCTAAGTTCCTCTAAAAGAGCTTAACAGCTTGAGGAGATCCAGGATGTCGTCCTACAAGAAGGATAGTTCGAAGTTTGATGGAACCAATTTTACTCTTTGGAAAAATCGCATGCCATGTCACTTGTAATGTATGGGAATGCAATACTGGTCCATGGCTTCAACGAAGTATACTCCTCCAGAGGATGGCTCAAAATCCCCAAATAAAATCACAAATGTTGAAAACAATCTGCCCACTAAAGTAGCTCTTCTAAGTGCATTGTCTAATTCAGAGCTGACAAATGTTGTTGAGCTACAAACTGCTTTTGAGATTTGGGAGAAACTAGCAATTCTACATGAAGGAGACAAGTATGTTAAATGTGCAAGGCTACAAAGTCTAAAAGGAAAATTCAAAAATCTGAAGATGAGAGAAGATGGAAACATCACTACTTTTATGCCAAGAGTAAATGAGCTTGTTTGTGGCATTAGATGTGCTGGTGGAGTCTTGGATGAAGATGAGATTGTTGGCAAAGTTCTTAGATCCCTTCCCGCTTCTTATAAATACAAGGCTGCTGCCATTGAAGAATTTAGAGCCCATTCAGGTGTCACAAGAGATCAATTGGTTGGTAAATTGGCTGCATTCAAATTGACTGAGTTTGGAGATGCCCCTCCCAAGACTGAATCTACATTCAAAGCCAGTGCCTCTGTAAAAGGTAAACAAAGGTTTGATCCAGGAGAGAACTCTTCAAAGAAACTTTCATGGTATGAGAAAGCAAGAAAAGACCCAGAAGAAGATGAAGCAGAAGCTGCTCAACTTGAAGCCCTTATTACAAAAAGACTCCCAAGAGGATTCGGTAAGTATGAAGGGAAATTGCCTTTTAAGTGTTTTAACTACAATAAGATTGGTCATTTTGCCTCAAGGTGTTCGAAAAGATTTTCAAGGCCAAATCCTAACAGATCAAGGTTCCAAAAGAATTGCTACTATGTTCATGAAGAGGATGATAATAAAGGAGTGACGAATGATGAATCAGAGATAGGAAACAAATCCGAAAGTGATTAGGTGTTTATTGCCATCAAGGAAGAAGATCCAATGCCCTCTGAATTTGTCAATCATAAAGTTGTAGAAAGAGCTCTGGCAGCCCAAGTAGAAGAAAAGGATGATTGGGTCATTGACAGTGGATGCTTCCACCATATGACAGGTGACAAAAATAAGTTCATAGATTTGGAAAGGTATGAAGGAGGTGTGGTAAAATTTGGTAATTCTACTGGTAGAATCAGAGGTAGGGGAACTATTTCTTTTGATGGAAAGAACAAAACTAATAATGTATTGTATGTTGAAGGATTGAAGCACAATATTCTCAGTGTTGGACAGTTGGTGGACAAAGGCTATGATCTCTGATTCAAAAAGGGAAAATGCAAGATCTTTGAAGGTTCTGGAATAGAGATTGCATCTGGTACTCAAACTAAGGGTAATATCTTCCACTTGGTTGGTACTAGTAAAAGTTGCTTATTTGTTCAAGTTGATCAGAGTTGGTTGTGGCATAGGAGAATGTGTCATGTGAATTTTGATAATATCATCAAGATAAGCAACACTCAAGCTATAAGAGATCTTCCAAGACTTGTGAAACCTACTAATAGCTTGTGCAAAGAATGTCAGTTGGGTAAGCTAAGTAGAGTCACATTCAAGAGTAGGGAACTATCTTCTACCAAATTATTGGACTTAGGTCATGCTAATTTATGTGGTCCGAATCAGGAGTGTACAAGGTGATAGATAGTTCATGCTATTAATTGATGACTACTGCCGGATGATGTGGGTAACTTTTCTGAAAGAGAAATCAGAAGCTCTCGAAAAATTCAAAATATTCAAGGCTATGGTAGAGAATGAAACTAGATGCAAATTAAAATGTCTAAGGTTTGATAGAGGTGGAGAATTCACATCTAGTGAGTTCATAGAATTCTGTGAGAAACATGGAAAAAAGAGACAGTTGTCTGCTCCTAGTTTCCACAGCATAATGGACTAGTGGAGAGAAAGAACTGGATCATCCAAGAGGCATCTAGAACTATGATGATGGAAGAAAATGTTCCTCAAATCTATTGGAGAGAAGTTGTAAGCAATGCAGTTTATACTCTCAATCGAGTACAAATCAGAAGCAATACCGGTAAGACTCCTTATGGACTTTGGTTTGGAATCACTCCCACTGTGAGGTATTTCAGAGTTTTTGGTAGCAAATGTTACATTAAGAGAGATGAAGATCTAGGCAAATTTGATGCTAGAAGTGATGAAGGAATTTTCTTGACTTACTCTACTTAAAGCAAAGCATACCGGTGTTATAACAAGAGATTGAGGAAGATTATAGAAAGTACTAATGTGAAGGTTGATGAAGGGATTGAAAAACCCTCAAGGTTTTATGAATATGATGAAGATGAGTAGAATGATGTTTTGATCCAAGGAGTCCAATCCCATTCTAAGATTAAGATCCAGATTGATCTAGTAAATCAGGAAGAAGAGATAAGTTTGAGTGAGCCTGATCAAGAATCAGAAGTGCAAGAAACTCCCAAAGATCCCAGGTATGTAAGACTAAACCACTTTGAAGATCAGATCATAGGTGATAAAAGAAATGGTGTACAAACAAGAAGAAGGATTGCTCAAGATTCAGAAGAGTATTGTCTGATTTCAAAAATTGAACCTAAGACAATGAATGAAGCTTGCAATGATGAAAACTAGACTAAAGCAATGGAGGAAGAGCTGATGCAAATTGAGAAAAATCACACTTGGAATCTTGTTCCCACACCTAGAAACAAGAATGTGATTGTAACCAAATGGGTCTTCTGAAACAAATTGAATGAAGTTGGTGAAGTAATCAGAAATAAAGCCAGATTGGTCTACAAGGGTTACTCTCAAATAGAAGGAGTTGATTTTGAAGAAACTTTTGCTCTCGTGGCAAGAATTGAAGCAATTAGATTATTTCTTACTTTTGCTATCTTCAAAGATTTCAAAGTATATCAGATGGATGTCAATTCTACCTTCTTGAATGGTGACTTGGAAGAAGAAGTATATATTAAGCAACCGGATGGATTTCAATTATCTGATCATAGTGTTATGGTCTGCAAGTTGAAGAAAGCACTGTATGGACTGAAGCAAGCCCTAAGAGCCTGGTATGAAAGATTGGATAAGCATCTTTTGAAGATTGGTTTCAACAAAGGTACTACTGATAGTAATTTGTATTTCAAAATTGATCATGAACACATCTTGATTGTTGAAGTGTTTGTTGATGATATCATTTTTGATGGAAGAGATAGTATGTGCAAGACTTTTGCAAATCAAATGAAAAGTGAATTTGAGATGTCCATGCTTGGGGAAATGAATTTCTTCTTGGGTCTACAAATCATTCAAACTAAGAAAGGAATCTTCATTTCATAGACCAAATATGTGAAATATTTGTTGAATAAATTTGGGATGGAAGACTCAAAACCAAAGAATACTCCCATGACAACCGGATGTAAATTGAGAAAAGATGATGACTCTCCTAAAGCTAATCAGAAAAAGTATAGGTCAATGATTGGAGGATTGTTGTATCTCACTCAAACTAAACCTGATATTATGAATGTTGCTGGTCTTGTTGCTAGATTTCAAGTTGATCCTAGAGAATCTCATGTCATGGCAATCAAGAGGATTTTTAGATATCTAAAAGGGATAGTTGAATATGGATTATGGTATCCCAGAGAGATCATGATTTTTCTCTTCATGCATATACAGATGCAGATTGGGTAGGAGATGTGGATGACTGAAAGAGTACCAGTGGTGGAGCATTCTTTTTAGGGAAGAGATTGGTTTCTTGGCTAAGCAAGAAACAAGAGGCAATATCTCTGTCCATAGTTGAAGCAGAATATATTATAGCAGCAAGTAGTTGCACTCAAGTTTTATGGATGAAGCAGTTGCTAAGAGACATCAGAGTGGAGTATGAGGAACCTATCACAATCTTCTATGAAAATTCAAGTGCAATAAATATATCTAAGAATTTGGTGTTGTATTCAAAGACTAAACATATATCCATCAAGTTTCACTTTTTGAGAGAGCATGTGAACAAGAATGAAGTCAGATTGGAGTTTGTGCCTTCTAAGGATCAGATTGCAAATATCTTTACTAAACCTCTACCTAAGGACTCTTTTGAGTATCTTAGGGATAAGTTAGGGGTTATTGCCCCTCTGGTGATGAACTAAGGTGTACTGATGTGCATCAGTCTGGTGGATATCACAGTCATATCTTGTGGACCAGATTGATGATGGGGAGTTGTTACTCAGGGGGAGCAGCTGGTATGATTTTGAAGTGGTGGAATTACAAGTATGTGCCCTTTGCCATTGATGTTGATGTCAAAGGGGGAGAGAAGACATGTGAAAAACAAGTGGTTACTGATCAAAGGGGGAGCAGGAAAGGAAGAGAAGTTGTGACAGTGAGGAGAAGTTCTTGTCTTGATGGTTAAAACAATTTTTCACATCATGTGTTGCCATCAATGACAAAGGGGGAGATTGTGGCAAGTATGGCCTAACTAGTGTTGTCATTGATGTCAACATACTCCTGTTGCATTGATGATAAGGATTGGATGAGCTATGTGCTGAGGATATTGATAAAATTAGTTCTAATCAGGAATAGAGAAGAATATTGAAGACGGTAAGCTAAAGATCCTAGCTAAGATGAAGATCAGAGGATGTGCATCAAAGGGTTTGTAGATATGTGTCTTAAGATGATCTAGTAAAGATTTTAGAGGTCCATGTGAAGATCTTAAGAAGTTGTGGCCACTCAAGTAAAACTAGTTCTGGCAGGTGTTCAGAGGTGACAAAGTAATACAGATAGGTCCGGTGAGATCCAGAAATGAAATATCCTATTCTGTGGATTTGGTGGAGTGTTTAGGAAGTCCTTGTGAAGTGTCAACTTGATTGGTTCATGGTCTGGAGGTCTGTAAGCATCTATTCCATTATGATAGTGATGACAGACTGTGTTCTTGAGATTCTGGATGAAGGAGAGAAGGATTTCAGTAAGCAGATGTAGTGTAGATATTCTTGGTGATTCAAGCAAGCTTGTGGATGTCTTTGGATCGTGTCTAGTTTGTGTTGGTGGTCCGCACTAGAGTTTGAGCTTGCAATTGAAGAGTTACTTCTGAATGATGGTGTTCTTCCTAAGTTTGTCCAACCAGATGAGTTACACATCCTATGGATGATCTTGAAGATGTTATGTGAAGATTGGCATGTTCCTAGAAGAATATTGAAGTCTCAGATCTATGTGGCCGACAATGTGTTGATTCATGTGAAGTCTTTTGTAATTAGTCATGATGTATTTATGTATTTTCTCTGTAATGTTTGCTAACTTAGATGATCATTCCTAAGTCGATGTCTTGTATAAATAAGGAATTGTAAAGTCATTCCAAAGGTGTATCTTGTGGAGATGAGGGTGTGGTAAAGAGCAGAGGAGAAAATGGCAGAGCAGAGGCTTAAATGGAACTGATTCAAGCATGGTGAAGATGTTATTCTCCAGTTCAAGTATGTGATACTTATTATTCTATAGATAGTGTGTCTCTTGTAGGCAGTGGGCCTCTTGTGAGTAGTGTGCTCAGGCAGTGAGCACTAATTGGCATGTGCAATTTTGTTCTTTTTATTCTTCTAACAGAGAATACAATCTTGGGTTAATCACCCCATGGTTTTTCCCTTAACCAAGTTTTCCATGTCAAAATCTTGGTGTCTTGTGTGTTAATGTGTTTCTGCTCTTGAATTAATGCTTTATGTTTCCATGATTGATTTATGATTATGCTGCTGAATAGCAAAGTGGAATTAAGTGTTTCATTGGAGCAAAGTTTTGAACAACTGATTCATCTCCCCTCTTAGTTGTATGTCCTAAATCCAACACTATCTATATGCATAAGTCCATATCATATCATTACTGTTTACATATTTGTATTATCATACATTTCCATTTATTTCATTTGCATAAACATCCATACATAATCCATGAAAATACAAATATAACATGCATAACCATCATAATATCAATAATACATCCATTACATCATCATGTAGATAAGCAATATGACATCATATATATATATATATGTCAATATACAAGTGTCTACATATACAAGTTGAGCCATAAAGAATGCATGTACAAGCAGCTCTGGGCCTCATCATGATACAACATAATAGACATAAACAAGGTAGACCTAATGACTACTAGTAGCTCCCTCGCCCTGACCACCACCACTGGGTCCTACACCTATCCCCCTACCTCTTGGTGGGCCCATCACTGAGGCTACATATCAAGATCCACCTATCCTCCATGACCCTTAAGCTCTTGATCTGCTCTTGAAGCTAGGCTGCCTCTGCTCTGCTGGCACAACCCCATAGTATAAACCCCTATAATACTCTGCCTCACCCTATACTTTCCGTAGCTCTACCTATACCTGTGTCAACTATGTGGCCAAATACATCATCGCCCCATCTGTACCCAATGCAGTCACTGCTCTATCCCACTCACTAGTAATCCCCTGTAGCTGCTACATAGTCCTATCCATCTCTGCCCACAGACCATCTCTCTCTGCCTACAGACCATCTCTCTCTACCCTCATTGCCTGCATCTATTGTATAACAGTATCTTGCTCTAATCTCATCCTCTGCTCACTCTGTCTCACTACATCTCTCTCCTATCACTCTAGAAAGTGTACCATCATCCTGCCCATCCCTAGCCTATGCTCTCACCTGTAACTGAGCCTGGTATGTCTGAGCCTAAGCCCTAGCATGCTACAAGCCAATCATTCCCTAGTGTCTATCCAACTCCACTCTCCTCAATCTCATTTGAGCTTACTGCCTTCATCTCCTCTCCTCTCCAATCCTCCTCCACTGCTACTGAATCCCAACATCATCACCTCCTAATATCTATCCTTGAGGCTGTGCGAGTATCTGAGGCTGTCCCTGCACCTGTCCCTATATATGTATCCATAGCACTGCTAGCACAACAACCTATGCTGGTGGAGCCCATCGTCACCTCCTCCTGAGTAGTCTCTTCATCCCTATCTCTCCTATCTCTCCAACCTGCATCAGTCGCATTGGTCTCACTATTACCTAGTATGCATCATAATCTGGTAGCATGCCTTGATCTACAGGACCCTATCCCCACTTCCATACAACTGGTTGTAACCCCTCTCTCTCCACCAAAACCATGTCAACCACAACCTCCATCCCCCAATCAAACACCTCCTATCTAGTCCTCCCAAAAATGGCATCACCAACTAGTACTGCTTGTGGTAACTCAAACTCTCTCAAAACCCTCTTGGGTAAATAGTGCTCTATAATGTATATCCCAAGTCTAAAAATATATCTCACCTACCTAACATAGACAAGCTCAACATCCTCCTCATCCCATCTCTCACATCCCAGCCATGGCCTCCATATAAATCTATCTACCTCATCCAACATCCTCTACCAGTACACTAGTCTTCTACGTTGCCGATATGTCAAAGCTCCTCTATACATCCTAGCATAAGGCTCTCCTTTTGCTCTAGCCACCCATCCCTCTGGTCTCATCATTGGAATATGCTCATAAGCCCACACATGCAAAACTGTAACTCCTGCCGACATACTCACCCTAAACATATATGCACAATCATGCAGGAAATGATAGAGTTGTCCAAGCACACTCCACCCATGCATATCTCATCCCATAAGAGAACATCCCCACCATCACTGTCCTCCATCCTACCAGAAACCCTCTCACCTTTCTGTCTCCCACTAGCCATCTGATAATAGCTACTACCACTCGCTATAATATGTCACATAACTCCTCCATCCTCGCCATAGGAATCTCTAAGCCCTCTGCTCCAATGTCTGGTGTCCTGAACAATCTCCTGAATGTAGCTGGACCCATATTAGGATCATAATCTACTCAGTCCACATCTATAGGAATCCACAGAATCTGGAACACATCCTCTAGTGTGATCATAGCCTCTTTGTTGGCAACAAGAAAGAACTATAATCACTCATCCATTGCTCTTCCATCACCGTCATCAGTCCTCGATGTGCCTACACCAGTCCAATCTAGACACATGCTCTAACTTGAGGATCTCTAACAGTAGCTACTCCTCTGCATCCAGTAATCTCACCAACTGCAAATCTCTTGGATGTGGCTCTTGTGATAACAAAGGCGGTAGTTTTTATCTACTGTAAGTGACTCATTTTTCCATCTGTGTCTATATGCTGATCGCATGCAACCTATTTTACTACATGCACTTATTTCTCATCCATATGTGACTTACTTTACCTATGAGATTGCTTATTGATCAAGTACGAGATATACTTCTATATGCATATAACATTCACCTATAAGTGATCTCTATCCTATAAGCAAGCATCTTTTTTTTGTAAGCGAGCTGAACCTATGCATGCACCTATTTTTAGCCCATAAGTGACTTGCTTTTATTTATATGCACATTTTTCCTATGTTTGTCTAGCTAACTAAAAGTGACTTGTTATTTCTATATGTGACCAAGTCATGCCTATAAGTGACCTTAACTACCTTAAGTGACTTGTTTATCTTCCTAAGCAACCTGAACTTCCTGTCCTAAGACCTAGTCTCTTATGGTGATGTGTGTGCATTTATGATGCTTCTAGCCTATCAAAATCATGCTTTTAGCAAAAATTTTGATACATACCTATATGCCTGCTCCCTCTGGTTGTCCATGTGTCCTCACTCGCTTGGCACAATGATCTATGCATGGAATCACCATCCAGATAGCTCTCCAACTCTCATCGCACACCAACTCTAGCCTAAGCTCTAGATCTCTATAAGCAAATGAACACAACTGAGCACAAATGAGCCTATTTGCCCTTGCAGAACCTACTTATAGCCCTATCCAAACGCTAATTCTTCTATTCCAAAGCCTCTTTTCTTCTGTCTCAGCCCATGTTCTCCCTCCCAACCTCCATTTTCTTCGTGTCAACCCCATGTCCTAGCTTTTCCTCTTATTACGAGCCAACCCAACCCTTCCTGGTTAGCCTAGCTTACCTCTTAAGGGGGCACCACCTGCCAGTTACACTGGGGCATAACCTTGTTTATTGAAGGAATATCATATCTTCTTTGACACAACGCTCTATCAAACATTGTATCAAAGAGAGGTAAAATGTAGACACCCAAAATTGACTCATTATCATTAGTATCAAACATTGCATTATCCATCATCTACATTTGTCTAACACACTTGAACAATATCCCTAACATATCTTTTTCTTCTATTAATTAAATAAATTTCTATTTATTTAATTAATTCATTAGCTATTTCTTCTATTTTCTCTAAGCTATAATTAAACAAACTTTAATTATTTAATTATCTTCATTCTTCTATTTTTATTTAAATAAATTTTATTTATTTAATTAAAATTTCCTTTCATAAGCCCACTTTCCAATTAATTAAATAAAGTTTATTTATTTAATTAATTTCTCTTATCATTTATCTCATGAGCTGACATGTGTGCCTCTTTCGTTTAAAAAAGATAAGTGGTACTACATACTTTATTTAATATCTTTCACATGTAAGTACTTTTTATGTACACGGTCACACATAAGCCTTATCTTCCCTCCACTTGTCATCTACACATTCACCTATGTCCATCCTTTAGTCTTAGCCATTCACATAGCCACCGAATCTCCACTATTGATTGATTTTGGTTTAGTTCTATATAAACACCCTTTCATTCCATACTACATCGATCGAACATTCATACAGCATCTACATTATCATCCTAAGCATATTGAGCACTTGAGTATTCATAGCATCCATTGACCTTATCATCATTATCATTCATCCATCATGGTAGCTTTTATCTTCATAATTTTTCATTGTTGAAGAAGCAATCCACATCATAAACAAGAAATCACACAATCTAGGTGATATTGTACTTGAATTGCATGCTTTTGATTTCATTTGGATTAGATTCTTTGATGATGTTAGGGTTAGGTTTTCATGGCTATGCTTGATCTTATTAACCTAATTTTTTACCTATCACAATAAGAATCTGTTGAATTTCCTACAGTGTGTAGATAAGTATGAATCTCAAGAGATAGACTTCAATGCTTTTGTTGAGAAGGTTGATGGTAAGGACACTATTTTTTTGTTAGGAACTTGTACAATTGAAAACAAACAAAAATCCAAAAGGTCTAGTGGCTTTGGAGTATGTTTTTAATGGAAATGACACATCAACCTTGAAGAAAACACCAGTTCATCAAGATGATCTTGAAGAGGTGAATCTTGGCTCTAATAATGCTCCAAAGAAAGTGTATATTGGCAAGAAAATAAGTCCAAAAGTTAGGGACATGCTCATAAGATTGGTAAGGAAATACAAACATGTGTTTGCATGGTCCTATGAAGATTTGAAGGCCTATAGAAAAGACCTATTTCAGCATGAAATTTCATTGAAGTTGGATGCCAAAGCTTTTAGGCAGAGACATAGACCTATCAATCTTGTTTTGGAGCCAAAAATATAAGAATAATTGATGAATCTTAGGGATGCTGGTATAATTAAGTCTATTAGGCATTCTTCTTGGGTTTCAAACTTGGTACCAGTCAAAAAGAAGAATGGTGATATAATATTGTGTGTTGATTTTCAGAATTTGAACATCTCATCATTGAAAGATAATTATCCACTCCAAAATATGGAGGCTATGTTGCAAAGAGTAACAAGTTGTGAACTGCTTTCCATGATGGATGGGTTCTCTAGTTACAACTAAGTTAAGGTCAAAGAATCAAAGCAATAGAAAATTACCTTCACTACACCTTGGGGCACATATGTGTATGTAAGGATGCCTTTCAGTCTCACAAATGCTGGTGCTACTTTTCAAAGGGCTATGGATGTTGCATTTGTAGACCTAATGAATATTATAATGGTTGTATATCAAGATGATTTGATAGCATATTCAAAGAAAGCAGAGAATCACTGCTTACATTTGGAAAAGATATTTGTAAAGGCACTAGAATATGGCATATCATTAAACCCTAAAAAGTGTCAATTTGTTGTCACGGAGCGCAAGCTATTGGGGTATATTGTCTCCAAAGAAGGTGTAAGAATAGATCTAGATAGAGTTGCTGCAATTGATAAGAGTCCCATCCCAAAGATAGTAAAGGCCATCTAGTCATTCTTTGGGCAAATAAATTTTGTAAGAAGATTTATCTCTAATTTTGCTAAAATTGTCAAGCCCATTACAAAGATGTTGAAAAGGGGATCAAAGATTGACTAGACATTAGAAGTTGTTGAGGCATTTGCATCAATCAAGAGGGTGATCAAAGAGGCTCTAGTCCTAAAATCTCCTAATTTTGGTATGTCATTCTAGATTTTTTCTTTTTCTTCTTTTCATACCATTGTTGTTGTCATGTTATAGAAGAATGAAGAAGGGCATGAACAACTAATATCATTTTTTAGCAAGTCACTTCAAGGAGCTAAGTCGAAGTATGATGCCACTGAAAAGCAATCTTATGCTCTTGTAATGGTAGTTAAAACATTTAGAACCTATTTGGTAGGAGCACAGGTGATTGCCTATGTACCAAATGTAATAGTCAAGGATGTGCTCATACAAATAGAAGTCAAAGGAAGGTGTAGATGGATAAACAAAATTCAATAATTCAATATTGATATCTAGATCACCAAACTTGTAAGAGGAAAAGGTTTAGCAAAATTAATGGTTAAATCCAGTTTGGAGGCTACACAGGTATGTGAACTTGAACAAGAAGAAGGTATGGTGTCAAGCATTGTGTTAGTGCCTGAATTGACTGGTGGTTTTCTGAGCAATTTTCATTCAGGCACTCTCCCTAAGTATCCAAAAAATACTCCAAGTGTTGGACCTCCTCAGTGTTTTTCAGCTGCATCATGATATATTTTCCTGAGGGGGAGGTCATCATCATCATGTTTGTTTCCATGAAGGTCAGCATCATCATGTTCTTCGTCGACTGGTTTCTCATCGTCATCATCATATTGAAGTATCGGGTGATGTTTGGTTTATCCTGATGATGCTGACGAGTTACAGTGCGCCCTGATCTGCTTGCGAGGGTGATTCTTCAAAGTCTCCGGTGATCTTCCATTTATCACCATGCGCAGGCATGATGATGATGTTACTTATTCTTTGAGTTGCTCGACCTCACTTGTTTTTTCCTAAGGGTCGTCGTCATCATCATCATATTTCCAGTTATCATCCTGCTGCTTGCGGAGGTCATCATATTTGTTACCTTCATGATATTTCGCCAGGGTGATATTTCTATCATCGGGTGATCTTGGTTATGATCATCCTGATGATGTTATTGAAGAGTTCTTAGTACGACCCGATATTCACTAGGGTCATCATATTTTGAACGTCAGGATGATCTTAGTCAATATCATCCTGATGATGTTGTATCACTTCTTGTTCTTTGTTTCTCATCCTGATGATGCTGACGTCATCCGTATATCAGGGTGATATCTTTCTTTCTGCCTATCTGCATCATGATATTTCCGAAGGAGGGGGTGATATTTTCATATCACTCGAGTGTGTTTGTTCCAGCATCATGATGATGCTGATATCAAGGAGATATCCGCCTGCTGGCTTCGCGCATTATCTACTGGGGGTGATCTTTTCAAGCATCATCATCATATTCAGTTTTCGCCCCGATCTTATAGTGGAGCTACAGTGCAACCTGATATTTGTGCATCAGGAGGATATTTCCAAATATCCGGTTGTCTTCCGAATATCATGATGATGTTAATATGATGATGACGTCATCAAGGTCCGCGGGGGTCATATTTCTAACAACTGATCATCTTGAAGAGACCTCCTGATATTTGCAAACATGATGATGACGTCATCCAGATATGAGGAGGTGCGCAGTCAGCAGTATATGATGATGACGTCATCAGGATGTTCATCGGCCAGACTTTTGTTATAAGCTCAGCAGGAGGATGTTCCTCCGATGGATCAGGTTGTGCTGATTATCATGCAGGTTATATTTCAAATATCATGATGACGTCAGGGTGATATTTCAAACAACAGGATATCATGCTGCTGGAGGATGATGATGATGAAGTCCTATACTAGTGTCGTCAGGAGCAAAAGCGCCAACATGATATATGCTCATGAGCTAGTATATAAAGTGTTTATGAGGTTGCTGCGGGGTGCATGTGGGATAATGTTATCCTGCATATTCAAAATATCATGATGATGAACCTCGGCGGGAAGTGGTTGCGATCGACTGTTTGATGTTCTTCCCGAGGCCACGGGTTGGTGCGCCATCAATGGCGATTGTTGCAGAGGTATGGGCGATGGCGTGGACGGATGTAGTACCTGATTGAAGATCTGAATCCCTAGGCGGCGGCGCAAGGCTCGAGATATCTTCCTGTCTCCTCCCCTACCTGCTGCATTAATGTTTGAGCGCCATTTCCATGTTACTGTATATCTGGCAGGTTTTTTGGTCAACCTGGTAGTTAATGCTGAAGGCACCTTCCTGCTATATAATGCAGATGGTGTCATTCATTCAGAGGTTGTTGAAAGTTTTAGATTTCTGGCTCTGTAATTCATAACCAGCTGATCTGGTTGCTCTGTATAGTTTATCTTGTGAGTTTATGTATCTCCTGTTGTAGGACTTGGCATGAATCCACTGGTTTCATGGTTGATCTTGTATGAGTAATGCTGTCTCAGCATGTGTTGTGTTAATTCTGTCTCCAGTATTGCATGTACCCTTCTTCTGGATCTGGATGTTTGCTTATGTTTAGGTTCTAGAGCATAGAATTCCTATGTTGAATGTCTGATCTTTTAACCTCTGCTCAAGGGGCAGATTAAACTGTTTTCAGGTTGAACATTGGGAAGGGTATACTGCAGTAGGGATGCCATAAGTAGAGATAGCTCAACACTCTATATTGGGAGATATCTGTAGGGCAGATATCATGTGTATCCCCCTGAAATCCAGTTTTAGCTATTCATGCTGATCATTCACAGGTGTATGTCTACCGACTCCAAGCCCTGGATAGGCACCAATCATGCTGTGTTCTTGTGTTATACACCATGTCCAGCTTTGCATCCAAATTCATATCAAACCATTTCATACTTCCACCTGTTAGTTGTAGGAGTAGGATTAGGAACCCCCTGCATGCTCTCATACCCAACCAGACATCATGTCCAAGAATGTTGCCAGCCTTGTGATCTATCATACAGATCTTGGTCCATACATGAGAGTATTCTGCCTGTTGTTGTCAAGTTAGATCCTTCTATCTTTGAGCTAGTCAAGGTTACATCTTGAGTTATAGGGATACCCCCCTTGGTGCGGCAAAACTAGAAGTGAAGGGGAGGAGCTCACGCAACCTCCTGTATTCAGTTGGCCTGAATCTGCCTATGCATTAGAAGTGGCAAACCCTAATGCTGATTCAGAAGAAATGTCAACAAAATGGCGACTCTACTGGGGATGTTGATGTGAAGTGATATCCTGCAGTCTCTGGTGAAGTTTTGCTCTGCTGGTGGAATGAACCTGGAAAAGTAGCTTTCAGCTGCTGTAAATTTTGTCCTCTCTGGAGAGGTGGCGACTCTGCAAAAAAGATCCAAATGCACATGAAAGATGGATGTATGTGATGTGACAGAAATGTGTTGTTCGTTTTTCTGCATCTGTATGAGAAAAGGTACCTCCTTCCTTCCCCTTTATTTGCTGTTTTACTGCATAGATTAGATGCCAGGGGAAGCCTTAGGTCTTAGACAGACAAACAATGTCTAAGAGTAAGATTTTTGTGAATCCAAGTATGAGTTATCCCACACTCAGTGGTGAAATGTTGGATAAAGGAATAGAAGAGATAAGAAATAGGTTGATATTTTTAGAGGCTGAGCAGGCCCAGTTAAGAAGCAGTAACCCTGTTGTGTCGACCAGTCATAAAGCTAAACCTCCTGTCAGCCCTTTTGATCCTTTGTATGACCAACTGGATTTGTCATGGGTGAATTATAAAGTAGAAAATATGCCTGCTAGGATATACTGTCAGATGCCTAGATTTAGTGGTCACAATGTTTGTGATGGGAATGCACATATCCAAGATTTTCAAAATTTTATGGGAAAATATTCATTCAGAGATGAGGATATGTGGATGAGGTTTCTTGTTAGGTCCTTTGATGCAAAAGCAAAAGACTGGTATTTGAGCTTTCCAAAGAAATTTTTTGCCTGTTGGGATGAGCTTGCTGACTGTTTCAAGGAAGAATTTGCAAAAGAACCAGCTGATCTTGTTGCAGAATTGATGAGAATCAGAAAACAAGATGAAGAGCCATGTGTTGATTTCAGTCATAGGTTTGCAGTAGCCCTTTCACATGTCCCTGAAAGTTTCAGACCTGATATTTCAGCCTGTGTTGGCATATTCTTTGAAGCTTTTGAGGAGGGCTCTAGTGCATTACTGAGGGATTTCAAGGTGACAAGTATGCAGATGGCATACAAATTTTTAGAAAATGTAGAAGAAATGAGAAATGTGCACCTGCTGAAACCCCTGTCCCCAGGCCTTGGTGTGAATAATGGTTGTGAAGCTGCAAATGACCAAATGATTATGGCATCATGTGCAGATAAAAATGAAGATAAAAGCATAGAGGTTGAGACTGCTGTATTTGAACATAATGCTAACAATACTGCTCAACTGGATTATTCACCAGTTGAGGATGCCAGTGAAAGGACTAATGAGGATTCCCATTGCAATGATGAGGCAGCTGACCATGAAAACAATAACGAGGTTGTAGACAGCAATGAGCAATTTTTAGAATGGACCTGTGGAGATAATTGTGAGTATTGTACTCAAGACAGAGAAGATATAAGTAAACAGAGAAGCAATCCTATGTGTGACCCATTGCCTACCTTTCAAACACATGGAGATCATGAAGAGCAGTCAGAAATTGAAATAAGTGCTAGTTCAGAGCATGATTGTTTTTCATTTGATGGCTGTTTTGCTTATGACACACAGGCTGATACTCCTCCACAGAGTGAATCCATTGATGATGAAGAGGTGTGCTCTGCTGCCCATGAACAAATGGCATACTATGATGAAACTGATGCACCTGGGTCACCTATTTATGACACATATGGTGATGAGGATCTGTCTGAGTATGGTGAAGATCTAGACATTATTTTTGACTTGGATTCTGTTTCTCATCTTGATGAAAGAGGAAACAACATACATCAGGTAAGTGACTGTGAAAATGTGCGTGACTTAAAACAGATGCCAGAGCCTGATCTTTTCCAGCCTGGTGTACCAGATGGTTGTGTACATGATGTACACAATTGTGATTTTGAAAGCTTTTCTTTTGATGAGCCAGCATATAATACAATGAGCCTTGATCTTCCTAGTTTTGTGGTGGACTCCGAGTGTTTCCTATTTGCAGTCCAGCTGGGAGATCATGTTGCAATGCATGATGATGATATAGGTGATAAGTGTTATATGCCATATGAACATGCATTGTTTGATACATTCTGCACCCACATGTCACATGATGCTGAGGGTTATCTGCACAAGGGTGATAATGACAAGCCAAATCAGAGGGTTGAATATGCAGATGACAAGATTTGTTTGTGGGTGGATCTTTGTAGTATCTCCAAGCTTGACCCAGTGCATGTAGATGAAAACAAGATATTTGACAAAGGGAGATACATGTTTTTCTTTTCTTGGTGGCCCTAGGCCATCAAGTGTGTTGGGTGATGCAGGTCAGTGCAGTATTTGACTCTGTGCCCAATGGATAAGGGACTGGTCTGCATCCCAGAGATCTGGAGTTCTCGCTGCAGGTTTTCACCTGCACGTCCCCAGACAGAGCCACTGTTAGTGCCTGAATTGACTGGTGGTTTTCTGAGCAATTTTCATGCAGGCACTCTCCCTAAGTATCCAAAAAATACTCCAAGTGTTGGACCTCCTCAGTGCTTTTCAGCTGCATCATGATATATTTTCCTGAGGGGGAGGTCATCATCATCATGTTTGTTTCCATGAAGGTTAGCATCATCATGTTCTTCGTCGACTGGTTTCTCATCGTCATCATCATATTGAAGTATCGGGTGATGTTTGGTTTATCCTGATGATGCTGACGAGTTACAGTGCGCCCTGATCTGCTTGCGAGGGTGATTCTTCAAAGTCTCCGGTGATCTTCCATTTATCACCGTGCGCAGGCATGATGATGATGTTACTTATTCTTTGAGTTACTCGACCTCACTTGTTTTTTCCTAAGGGTCGTCGTCATCATCATCATATTTCCAGTTATCATCCTGCTCCTTGCGGAGGTCATCATATTTGTTACCTTCATGATATTTCGCCGGGGTGATATTTCTATCATCGGGTGATCTTGGTTATGATCATCCTGATGATGTTATTGAAGAGTTCTTAGTACGACCCGATATTCACTAGGGTCATCATATTTTGAACGTCAGGATGATCTTAGTCAATATCATCCTGATGATGTTGTATCACTTCTTGTTCTTTGTTTCTCATCCTGATGATGCTGACGTCATCCGTATATCAGGGTGATATCTTTCTTTCTGCCTATCTGCATCATGATATTTCCGAAGGAGGGGGTGATATTTTCATATCACTCGAGTGTGTTTGTTCCAGCATCATGATGATGCTGATATCAAGGAGATATCTGCCTGCTGGCTTCGCGCATTATCTACTGGGGGTGATCTTTTGAAGCATCATCATCATATTCAGTTTTCGCCCCGATCTTATAGTGGAGCTACAGTGCAACCTGATATTTGTGCATCAGGAGGATATTTCCAAATATCCGGTTGTCTTCCGAATATCATGATGATGTTAATATGATGATGACGTCATCAAGGTCCGCGGGGGTCATATTTCTAACAACTGATCATCTTGAAGAGACCTCCTGATATTTGCAAACATGATGATGACGTCATCCAGATATGAGGAGGTGCGCAGTCAGCAGTATATGATGATGACGTCATCAGGATGTTCATCGGCCAGACTTTTGTTATAAGCTCAGCAGGAGGATGTTCCTCCGATGGATCAGGTTGTGCCGATTATCATGCAGGTTATATTTCAAATATCATGATGACGTCAGGGTGATATTTCGAACAACAGGATATCATGCTGCTGGAGGATGATGATGATGAAGTCCTATACTAGTGTCGTCAGGAGCAAAAGCGTCGACATGATATATGCTCATGAGCTAGTATATAAAGTGTTTATGAGGTTGCTGCGGGGTGCATGTGGGATAATGTTATCCTGCATATTCAAAATATCATGATGATGAACCTCGGCGGGAAGTGGTTGCGATCGACTGTTTGATGTTCTTCCCGAGGCCGCGGGTTGGTGCGCCATCAATGGTGATTGTTGCAGAGGTATGGGCGATGGCGTGGACGGATGTAGTACCTGATTGAAGATCTGAATCCCTAGGCGGCGGCGCAAGGCTCAAGATATCTTCCTGTCTCCTCCCCTACCTGCTGCATTAATGTTTGAGCGCCATTTCCATGTTACTGTATATCTGGCAGGTTTTTTGGTCAACCTGGTAGTTAATGCTGAAGGCACCTTCCTGCTATATAATGCAGATGGTGTCATTCATTCAGAGGTTGTTGAAAGTTGTAGATTTCTGGCTCTGTAATTCATAACCAGCTGATCTGGTTGCTCTGTACAGTTTATCTTGTGAGTTTATGTATCTCCTGTTGTAGGACTTGGCATGAATCCACTGGTTTCATGGTTGATCTTGTATGAGTAATGCTGTCTCAGCATGTGTTGTGTTAATTCTGTCTCCAGTATTGCATGTACCCTTCTTCTGGATCTGGATGTTTGCTTATGTTTAGGTTCTAGAGCATAGAATTCCTATGTTGAATGTCTGATCTTTTAACCTCTGCTCAAGGGGCAGATTAAACTGTTTTTAGGTTGAACATTGGGAAGGGTATACTGCAGTAGGGATGCCATAAGTAGAGATAGCTCAACACTCTATATTGGGAGATATCTGTAGGGCAGATATCATGTGTATCCCCCTGAAATCCAGTTTTAGCTATTCATGCTGATCATTCACAGGTGTATGTCTACCGACTCCAAGCCCTGGATAGGCACCAATCATGCTGTGTTCTTGTGTTATACACCATGTCCAGCTTTGCATCCAAATTCATATCAAACCATTTCATACTTCCACCTGTTAGTTGTAGGAGTAGGATTAGGAACCCCCTGCATGCTCTCATACCCAACCAGACATCATGTCCAAGAATGTTGCCAGCCTTGTGATCTATCATACAGATCTTGGTCCATACATGAGAGTATTCTGCCTGTTGTTGTCAAGTTAGATCCTTCTATCTTTGAGCTAGTCAAGGTTACATCTTGAGTTATAGGGATACCCCCCTTGGTGCGGCAGAACCAGAAGTGAAGGGGAGGAGCTCACGCAACCTCCTGTATTCAGTTGGCCTGAATCTACCTGTGCATTAGAAGTGGCAAACCCTAATGCTGATTCAGAAGAAATGTCAACACATTGAACATACACCCTTGTACACAAATATAGTTCACTACCTCAGGCACATGAAGTCCCCAGATGGTTTGAATGAGAATTAGAAAAGAACATTGAAGCTACAAGTATCTATGTATGTATTCATGAAAGGTGATTTGTTCTAGAAGGATACAGATGGTATTCTCCTTTTATGTTTGGATCAAGGACAAGAAAATAGGATTCTAAAGGAAATGCATGATGGTGTATGTGGTGGACATTTCTCAACTAAGACCACTACACATAAAATATTTAGAGGAAGCTATTATTGGCTGACTATTTTTGTTGATGCTCATAGATATGTAAGAAAATGTGAAGCATGCTAGAAGTTTTCTTCTAAATTGAAATATCAAGGTGCTTTGCCTCTAAGGCCCATGCAAATTGATACACCCTTTCATCAATGGGGTATTGATTTTATAGGAGAGATAGCTGATAAGTCAAGTGGTGGGTATAGATGGATTCTTACTGCCACTGACTACTTTACTAAATGGATTGAAGTAGTCCCAACTAAACAAGCTACTAGTAAAGTAGTCATAAATTTCTTATTGGAAAATATTATCACCATATTTGGAGTTCTTGTAAGAATTGTTACAAACAATGGTATGTGTTTAGATTTGATGAATTTAGGAAGTTATGTGATTCCTATGGAATAGTTATATCATATGCCTCTCCATGTCATCCCCAAGCTAATGGTCAAGTAGAATCAAGTAACAAGAGTATCATGAAAATAATCAAGAGGATGCTTGATAATAATAAAAGGGCATGGGACTCAAAGCTAAAGCTTGCATTATGGGCAGATAAAATCACAGTGAAAAAGGCAACTGGCAAGACACCTTTTGAGTTGGTGTATGGAGATCAAGCAAGAATGCCAATACACAATCTTTTGCTTGTATATAACCTTAATATTGTAGGAGGATATTGATGTACCTAATCCAATGGAAGAGAGGATGGAGCAATTGGAAAAGATGGATGAAATTAGGAATCAAGCATAAAAGCAAAATGAAAAGATGCATGTACAAATGAAGTATATTTTTGATAAAAAGGCTAAGGACCAAAAGTTCCAGGTTGATGATATGGTCCTTATATGGAATGTTCAAAGTCAAGACAAGGGAAAGAATGGAAAATTTTAAGCTCTATGGTTGAGACCATTTGTCATTATTGGAAAATGTGGTGAAGATTCATATTACCTGCAAAACATGGTGGGTGAGAGTTAGGAATTACCAGTGCATGGACAATTTCTGAAGCACTTCTTTTCTTAAAAGAAGATAAAATTTCATGCATAATAGTTTAGATTTTCCCAATTTTGGTTTTCTTTGTCCTATATAGTTTTGAGTTTTGGCTTGCACCCCGAAGAAATGTTCTGGATCCTTGCAATGTTTGATAAGCCATTCATCCCCAACAAGAGCCACTGTTAGAATTGTCCAAAATCCATTTGGTCCCATCTTGTTTCATTCCCACATTTTTATCCTGAGGTCTAAGTCCTTATCCCATTCATGAAAAAGGTCCTTTGATCACTTCCCATAGGTCCTTCCTATCATGTGCATAAGTTTAGTTTTTGTGTTTTGCTCCAAAATTGTGTTTTTGCATATTACCGTAATACTACAACATACCCTAATGGTCCTGTAGACATCCAAATTTGTCCATGTCTTGCAACACCTTGTCAAATACATTATTAGAGACATCATGTAGCATGTTGTCCTAATCCCACTCCTAATTCCACTTATCCAACTTTCCAATTAATTAAATAAATTCCATTTACTTAATTAATTTCCCATCCTATTCCCATTTATCTCACTAGCTAATTAATTAAATAAATCTCTATTTGTTTAATTAATTTCCCATTTATCCCACTAGCCAATTAATTAAATAAATCCTATTTAATTAATTTTGCACATTTCCTCTAATATAAATAAATAAAATATTTATTTAAATTATCCCTTTCACATGTCCCAACTAATTCAAATAAAATATTTGAATTAGTTCCTCACCTTTCACCATATTGCAACACTTTTTCACCTCTCAATTGAGTCATGTGTGGTAGTACAACTTTCATTTAATATCCTTCACATGCACAACTAATTTAAATAATCTTTTATTTAAATTAAGTCTCATTTATTCTTCTTCACACACTTGTCACATGTCTACAACTCCTCATGGAGTGGGAAAACCTAATCAATCCTAGCCGTCCACATCATTGAAGTCAACTTTTGATCTCAACCATCAATTCAAATCAGCTATTTCTTATAAATCAACCCTCTCACAAGCCATTTGCAATGCATTGAGTTTCAAGTATCCTTATGTTGTCAAAATACCCTTAGAGCCTTTACATCATTCATTCTATGCCATTGTTATGTTGCTGAAATAGTGAGCACCCAACATTCCTCCCACAATCAATCCTTTGAAATCATACATTCTTATGCAAGATTGAAAAGAGCAAAGGAGATGAATCAAATTTAGCATAGAGATCAGTTTGCATTTTATTTGTGTTTTCATTTTCATGCTAATTTGTACTCTATTGTGCTTGTTAGGGTTTCATTATTAGTTTTTATGCTTTTGTCCTAGATTTTTCCCCTAGCTACATTTGGCATGCCCAGTGGGACTCCTTGAAAATCTAATGATTTTTGATGATTTCTAAAAATTAAGTTTGTAGGTGATCTCCTAGCCCAGATATGACCTCACCATCACATCCAAGAGGCCTTGCAGATGAAAAACAACATAAAATTTGTTAGATTTGGTCTCCAAAATTATTTTGTCCATTTTTGAAAAAAATTTAGTGAATACAGTCCTTATAGTACGAATCTGTACCATATGGATCCACCACCCCCTCCACACTGACTATGTCTTTAGTTTGGATTCTACAGGTGTTCATTAATCATAGGTTTTATATGAAGGTTTATTGTCAGATTCAAGTGTTTCGTTGTAGGTGCATATCTTCCAACCATAGCTACACCTTATCCCTTCACCACTACTATTTCTCTACTTGGCCGCTGCTTGTAGATCCACAAAAACCCTTTGATTGCACCCCTTTCTTATGCCTTGTTATAGATTTCCCATACGCCGGTTTCATTTCCCATTTGATCAACCTTCGCTCATGTCCAAACCAGTCACTGTTGGTCGCTATCCCATTACCACTCCTCTATCATCCCAGTATCAACCTTTTACTATTGTCTCTAGACCTTAGATCTCCTATTGATACCCCTAGAAACCCTAGCTTCATTGCATCTCAAACCAAGCTATTCCACAGACTTCTTCCATCGACACCTTAAGATTTAACTTAGACTCCTACTAACCACCACTTGAAATCCCTAGATCGCTAACCACTCCATAGCTCCTCCACCTACTAAAACCTCCTAGTCGCCACTAAATCCTTGTCACCACTATGATCTAGATTTGCTGTCATCTCCCATTCTGACCTGATTGCCACTCGCGGATCTCCATGTCAACAATCTGCCCTAAACACTCCTGTCGTAGTCTTGAACTATTGTTATGGTCTCCTGTGACTAGTAGTTCTAAATTGTTTTGTCTTAATAGTCATGGTCATGGTGTACCTTAGGGCTTAAGGCATAAGCCCTTGGTCCAAGGTATCCGGGGAGGGGGCTTAACTATCACCCCCCCTTTTGTTTTAAATTCCTTTTTTATTTTTAACCTTGGGCCGTCCAGGGTCATATGAATGACTGTGGGCTCTATTGGCCCTAAACTACCAGGTGTCCTAAACCTTTAGCATGTGACCAGTCCACTTAGGTCACTAGTGGTTTACCTCAAACTATCATCCTACCTATTTTCTTCTACATGCTGTAATAGGGCATTTTTTTTCCTTTGATCATAACTTGGGTATACGACATCAAAATTTCAAAAACAAGGACTCATTGGAAAGTTGATTCGGTCAACTATGCAATAGTGTAGATTTTATCAGGTGACTATGTCATTTATTAGGCTTGTTTCCTAGTCAAAGTCAACGTTCATTTCAAACTTCAAATGAGCATAACTTTTGCAAAATTTATCCAATTTTTGTAATTTTTTAAAAAGTGCTTAGAATTTCATCTATATTCTATTTATGTTAGTCATTTTGCTATAGCTCATCATCTTGATCAGATTTTATCATCTTTCTTTAGTTTTGCATAATACACTTGTTTCAAAGTTTGCTCACTTCCTTCTTGTTTTCATGGCTTCTAGGTGCATCTAAGGAGCTAGAACAACATTTTGATTAGTCATACAAAATAGATTGGGAGAAAAATAATCAAGTGCACTCATTTCATCATTCATCTCTTTTGTTTTCTTCATAATCATTGTTTGCAAACACACTTTGAATTGGGCATAAAAAGAACATCTTGTTTGCATAAAAAATTAGGTCTAAAATGAACAAGTGTCTTCTTTCACACATTTTGACTTGGGGTTAAAACAAATAAGTGTCTTAATTGCTTGGTGAACTTATGTGAGGTTAGTGGTGTGTATGCTCTTCTCATGCACTTCATGCGATCTTGAGAATAAAAAACACCTCTCATCCATTCAATTTCACACCACACATTTTGATTTTCTAAGGGAAATTAACATGTGCGAGTGTGAATCAAGTGTGCATGTGTATGCTCTCTCATTACACCACAAGGTGATCTTGGAAATGAAAAACACCTCACTTGGTTTTCTTTTGTCATACCCTTCCTAGGAGGCCTACTTGGAGACACACCACGGCAAGGGACGATCTCAACTCTAGCATTCTTGCAGAGTATAAACAATGAGGTGTGAATCGAAAGACACCATCTTTGGAAGTTGAAATCTTGTCACTCTTAGCTAAGCCCCAATGAGATTTATACCTTTGGGAAGTGAAGGTGAAAGGTGGGTTACCCCTTTCTCCTAGTTGTGTGGCATTATTTCACTTTCATTTCATGGAATTGGGCCCCCCATACCTCATGTATATTGGGGACATCCTTAGTCAAATTGTACAACTTAGCTTAAGACCTAATTGGCCATACCCACTTGACTAGTCATAGGCTTGTTGATGTGTCTTCTCCAAGTGCTTGCTTAGTTATCACATTCTTCAAATTTAAAAGTCAAATTTTCTTGTGTCTTGTATGCATGATTCATGTGTTTACATGTGTAATCATTTGTTTGCAAATTGCCAAATCAAGCTATAAACACCAAACACATAAACATATCATTCTAAACATTCTTCCTAGTCAACACAATCATATTCTAATTATCATCGTCCTCTTTCTAATCCAAACAATTTCATCCCAATCAATCCAATCAGCATCCCAATCATTCCACATAATCATCCAAATCTTAGTCAAGCACTTGCCAAAAGGATCTTTATCCTTAAACACATGTGTGACACAATGCCAACATTATAATACCTAGTACCACAATTCCAAGACCTCCTCCAAACACTTTACTAAATTCCACAACCTTTAGACCCAGAATTCATTCAAAGGATCCATGTCCTCATCCAATAACTTCAACCTAGCTAATCACCTCAAATGCAACAACTCCTAACACAAGCCCAACAATTCATAGCCACTTGTCAAATCCAACAAGAACATCATCCTCTATCCATTCACTATCAACCAGTGCCACTTCAACCCTACGTGTCATTCCCCTCCACTTCATACCAACCTAATTCATCCACATGTCAAATCAATTCCACATTAACTTGTCCCACTTCATACCAATCTAATCCATCCACATGTCAAATTAATTCCACATCAACTCATCCCACTTCATACCAATCTAATCCATCCACATGTCAAATTAATTCCACATCAACTTATCCCACTTCATACCAATCTAATCCATCCACATGTCAAATCAGTTCCCCATCAGCTTATCCCACATCATAGCAACCTAATCCATCCACATGTCAAACCAATTATACATCAACTTATCCCACTTCATACTAATCTAATCCACCCACATGTCAAATCAATTCTAGATCAACTTATCCCACTCCATACCAATCTAATTCATCCACATGTCAAAACAATTCCACATCAGCTTATCCCACTTCATACCAATCTAATCCACCCACTTATCATATTAATTCCACATCACCTTACCCCACTTCTTCCAAGATCAACCAACATCCATATCAATCCATACCCCAAGATATTCCACCTATATATCCCACTATTTCACCTAACCACCAAATTTATCAAGTGCCTTTACAACAAGAACATGTGAGCCCAAGTCCACCTTGGAAACAAGATCAAATGCCCTCAACTTCATCCCAACCCTATCTACATATCCCAAAATTTTACCTAACCACCAAGACTATCAATGGCCTTCACAACAAGAATAGGTGAGCCTAAGTTACCCTGTGTAGCAAGACCTAATAGCCTTTGACAAGGGAGATACCAATCTAGATTATGTATCCTCTGAGTACCCTTCATCACCATCCACCCAAATGCCAATCCATGAGCCTACTAGTCCTATCTTGACACCACCATGTGATACCACTCCTAGGCCATTGATCCACCAACCTAATCCATCAAGCCATTCACTCCCTTCATTACCATGTTACTCTAATCCTCCATCAAGAGATAATGTTGAGATGATTTTATGAGGGATGCTTAAAGCAAAACTCATTGAACTTCCTGAAACCAAACCATATGAGGAAAGTGCATTTAGTTCTCTTGGGTACAATGAATATGACTATTGTGCATACCATAGGATCAAAGGTCATAATACAAATGAATGCCCCATATTTAACCCACTCATCTACAAGATGTATAAACATAACATCCTTGAGAATGCCAAATCATCTCAAGCCCATGTGTCACCCCCATCTAGTCCATGTTCTAATCCATCCAATCCTCCTATCCCTCCATCCAATTGAAATCATAATATGTCCAATCCTGTTATCTCTCCATCCAATCAAAATCCTAATCCTAAGCCTACAACACCATTCACCATCATTATTCACCCACACACTTGCAAAGGATGTGATCCATTAGCTACTAGGAAGGAATAAACTATCTCCATACCAAACACCTATCCTTGAGTTTATCAAAAAATCTCCAAACACCTTTCCTATTCCTTCAACCCCATCATGTGGTCCACAACCCATCGAGCCTATTGAAGAGTCTCCAATCATTAGTTTAAGTCAAGAGCCATTGTACCCTTATGTTGGTGATTGTCAAGAGCTTATCAAGTCCATACAAGATTCCCCCACTTCCACTTCCATCCAAAATCAGGAGCTATGTCAAGAGTATACTCCAAAGCATGTGGAAACATCAAGCCCTCATCCAAATCAAGATCAAAGAATCTCTAAGTTCAACTCATCCATGACCTATATATTTTCTATGATCAAGATATTATCTATGATCATGACCCTATTCACGAGCAAATTTATCCCATTCATTGCACACTTAATCCTATATATGCTCCCATTTATGATCAAAGTTCAATCTATGATCATGAAAACCATGATGATCCTCTTAGCCAAACTTTATGCATTCCTTGATCAAGAGATTATCACTCCACCTATCCCCATTCTCATAACCATCCATGAGCAAGATATCCAAGTTGTCTCCCACTCCCCTTGATGAGACACTTGTCTCCCAAGCACACATAGAAGATCAAACAAATATCTTGAATCCAAATGAACATAATCAAACTCTTAATGATCCTTCTACATCCACTATCAATCCCATTTCAAAGCCATCATATCCCCTTAGCCTATCCACATTCATCCATGAATGTTCTCCCTTAGGCCAACAACAACCTTTGTCACCTCACCTTCTTCATCCAATAACAAGCTCAAGTCTAGTTCCCATAGCATACCAAGTCCCATTGTCTATCACATCCTCCAAAACATGAACTACCAAGGTAAAGGCTTAGGCCTTTATGAACGAGGTATTTTGGAGCCTATCCATGTCAAGGTCCCTCCACGCTCATATGGCCTTGGATATACACCCCAAGGTAAACAATCTAAAGATGTTAATTCCTCCATGCATCCTAAGTCCACAACTTTCCATCACAAACCACTGATGGAAGTAGATTGTCATTGATGTCAAAAAAGGTGTTGGTATTCTTAGGAGTTGTTCATGTCATCAGGATCAGTGATTGATAAGAGATGTCATCAGTATATCTTCATGTTTGTCTCAGTATGGTGTTCTCTGTAGTATGGTGTTCTAAATTGTTTGGTGTTCATAGGTTCTTTGATATCACTTATTATGATCATAAAAGAATATCATAGAGGCTTCACATGAAAGGGGTTCAGACATAGGTTGATGACTTGCATATGCATAGAAGGTTCCTTGATATCAGTTATTATGATCAGAAAAGAGTTTTATAGAGGCTTCACATGAAAGGGGTTTAGAAATAGGTTGATGAATTGCAGATGTATAGAAGAGAGATGTTGATCATCTAATGATTTTAGTGTTGATAGTATGGTGTTCTTTATGTGGGAGTTGACATTGATATGGATGCTCTTAATGTTCATGCTCATAATATATACACTCCATTGGATTCATACATGTTGTTCATTGATGTGACTCTTGCATAAGGTTAGAGATCAAGAGTCTTCATATGTTTTTTGTGAAGTTGAGATGATATGTTGACTAAGTTATCTTGGATCAAACTGTGCAAGCTATTCAAGTTCATCCTTAGACTCATGTGTTCAGGCATGATCTATCTCATGGCAGTTTCAGTGGAGACCTAAAAGAACTTGTAAGGTCTCAATATTGTAGGTGATTGGAAAGACGCCTATGGTGGAAATACACATATCATTCAAGCATTCATTGCTACAACTAAGGATTACATATGTAATGATATAAGTCTGGACACAAGAAGGTTTGAGGTTTGTTGATGATGATTTGATTGATTTTATTAGTTCTTGCTCATCAATTCATGATCATATTCATGTTCATGTTCATGAATGATAAGGTGTTGATATAGATCATGATCATATGTGATTATGTGATCAAGAAGTGGTTTTGATAAATCACATCTATTAATGTGATCAAATGTTTTTTGAATCAGGTTTAAAATCATTTAAAGTCTAACATAGTTCTCTCTCTACTTGTCATTCACTGTATGCACTTCTGTTATAAAACAAAGGTGACCTCCTATCATAGGTAACAGTCACTTAAAGTGACTTGGTAAAGGGTTTTAATGTCGTTGACAACCGGCCCTATCGAACTCAATCACCTTCTACACTGGTTCTTTCATAAGCACAATGGGCACCATTTTAAATCAAAGGCTTCTCTTTAAATATTAAAAAGCATAGAAAGCATGATCAACGGTGATCATTTAAACTACTCCCAAATAGTATGAAGTTCCTTTGATGTTCATTTAAATGTCATATCTATATGATATTTTTGGAAAGACTATTTTTTAGTCTTTAAAAATAAGTTTTTAAGTAGATTTTTTTGAGCTTTTTAAGAAGATTTTTTGTTTCTTTTTTTTAATCTCCATCTCGTGTATTGAGATAAAGAAGGAACTTATTCTTTTTAAGAATAATGTTTAAAGATATTTTTAGAAGATATTTTTACAAAGGGGATTTGAAAATGAAGAATGAATCTGGGAGAGTTTGTATTCATTGAAGATTTTTTTAGGGGCAGAGAAATGGATTTTTATGCAGATATTTGCATAGAAGATAAAAAGATTGTAGGAATTTTTTTGGAAAAAATGAAAAGAGAATTTGAAAGTTTATTTTTATTATTAAGTCTTGTATTTGTAGATGTTTATGAAGGGATGTTTTGAATTGCATAGAGGAATATGAACAAATTGTTTTATTTTTGACAGGGGCAAAATAATTGGAATTAATTGAAGTTTTTTTTTGGAGATATATTTTTGTTGAATGTTTTATGCAGGGATGATATTAAAGACAAAAAGTGTCTAGATTGAAATGTCAAAGAATATGAAAGGTCATGGATTTATTGTAGAGAAGATGAAAATGATTATACAGAATGTGGAAGGTCATCTCTTATTTATTGGCTTTATAGTGTGTGTGTGTGGTGTGAATCGATATGCAGGATTGAAGACAAATTTGTGAAGATTCTCTTGAAAAGAAAATACAGATGAATGAGTGTATAAACTAGTATGCAGTGTAAAAGACATATTTTGTGTGAGATGTTCTTGATAGAGAATGTACAGGTGAATTAGGTGATTGCAAGAATAAATGTTTTGTCAAAAATTGAGAAAAATATGAGTTGATGTTCCAGATGATTCAAGTACATTGGGAAGGCATTATGGAGCACATATGCAGAGTAATTGATTTCAAGACTAAGAAAGAATGATATGTGGTTATGGTCATTGTATTGAAACAAAGAAACCCTCTGGATCTTTTATTAATCTGAAGTTGTATTTTGCCAGTGAGGCTTGCTTGGTCAGTGAGACCTTTTTGTAGCTAGTGAGGCAGTTTGAGAGGTTTTTCTACCCTAGGAGGGTTTTCCTGTCATATAATCTTTTGTGTCTTGGTCTCATATCTTGTGTTGATTCATAATTTTGCATATATGTTTATCAGATTATTGATGTCTTCCTTTCTTTATATCTTGTAAGTTAAAAGGTGTAAAAAGATTTTGAAAATTATACAACACTAATTCACCCCTACCCCCTCTTAGTGTTGTCCTAGACTCCAACAAGTGGTATCAGAGCCTAGGTTCCCTATAAAAGTTTAATCAGCTTGGGTGGGTCTTAGTAGTGGAGTACAATGGGTAATAAGAATAGAAATAAGATCTCAAATAGAGAAAATAAATATGTTGATCAAAAGATGGTAAAACAAGCCTCAGTTGAGCGTAGCAATGATTTGTTGCATATGTCACCATTGAAAATGAATGGTTTTATAGTTGAGAATTTTGATAAAGAAGAGGACAACTTTTTATCTCAAAAGACTGACAATGATGGAAGTCATTCACATGAAGGAGATGAGACTCAATCAAATTTAGATGAAGAAGATCACAATCAGGAGTATGATGAATAAGATTGTGAGATTGACATAGAAGGAGAGCTCATATGTGCTCTGAGTGAAATCAAGTAATATAAAAAGGAGAATCACATATTAAAGGTGCAACAGCAATAGCAAAAAGAATCCAAAGACAAAGTTATTTCAGATTTTGCAAGAATTTCTTTAGAATTTGAAGATGCAAGAAATTAGATTGTAAATACAAAGAGTTATGTTGATAAATCTAACAAAGTGATAATTAGTTTAAAGGCTGAAATTAAGGAAGGCAAAAGAATAATAGATGTAATAAATTCTAATCTTGAGGTGAAAAGAATTGAATGTTTGAAGTTAGAGATAGAAATATTCTCTTTGAGAAAGGATTTGGAAAAGGCATCCTCAAAGTTGAATAAAAATATTCAATTTGAAAAGAACACTAAATGTCTAAATGACATATTGAGCAAGGAGAGACTACATAGAGACACTACTAGTTTAGGATATGAAGAAGGAGAGTGTTCCAAAGCTAGAGAGACTCTTAGAAAGAAAATTGATCTTCATGTTGCTGCTCGTGAAGGTAAAATGCACAATCAAAGAAGAAAATTTAGAAAAACTGCTCCTGTAACACAAGCTTATATGTACAGGTATAATTATTCATTTAATGGTTATTGTTATACTTGTAATCATTTTGGGCACAAAGTAGTTGTTTACAGAAGGAATACTAATCTTGTGTGTTACAAGTGCAATAATGTTGGTCACATGCAAAGAAACTATAGAATGCATAGAAGATATGATCTTGGATGGAATCATAACATAAGAACTCAAGGGATGTCAAAAAGGTATTATCAATCATTTGATTATGATTACAACATAATTTGTTATAATAATTGTAACTCTCTTGGTCATAAAGCACATAGTTGCAAGAAAGCATCACCTCATTTGAAAGGTTGGAAAAACAAAAAGGTTGAAAAGGTTTAGATAAAGAAACATGAATAGAAGAAAGAGCCTATAAAATTTTGGAAGTAGAAATAAAGTCAAGAGAAGTCATATTCTAAGCTTGTGTATCTTACACAAGTCATTTCATTAGTTGCATAACATATAGCATGAAGTTAGGGGGAGTTGTTCATGATCTATCAATTATCCCCAAAAAGTTTTAGGAAGGAGATCACTTGATATGATGATCTTGTCATGTTTTTCATTCTTGCCAATCTTATGGAGTAGTTGATGATGGTGTTGCTAAGTTGATCTTTAGTGTATATCAATGATACAGGAAGAACTTGTTGATACAGACTTGATTGGCTAATTTGAATAATGATTGACATATGTTAGCATATGTTGATTGAGAAAGTTGCAAATGAAAGAAGTCATTTCATTGCATATGTCTCTACATTTGGCTTTTGTAAAGGTATTTATTGTGGTTATATACATATCATATTTGACATGATATTGTAAAAAGTGTCATGTATAGGATCAACAGGATGATCTACATCAAGATAGTCTTCATTCATTTGAGATTGGTCTTCATTCTTTATCATGCCAAGAAGTGTGTGCAAGAGTAAAGTGATTACAGATTGTTGTAGATTGATTGTTGTCATGGAAGTCTTTGGAAAGGACATCTCTTGTGTGATCATCATATCATCATGAATTGTGAATTGTGTGATTTATAGTCTTCATGTTGATGTTTATTGGTGAAAGGTGTTGATGATTGAAGAAGAATTGTTTGTTTGGAAAGTGTCTTTCAATCACATGTGATGTCATCAGGAGTGTGTCAGTCTTCATCATCATAAGTGGTATTGTAACAAGAACTATGCTTCAGGATGTAAGTTTTCAGATGTGTGTTTCATGGTGTTATTGTGTTGGTCTCAAGCTTGAAATATTGTTCAAAATGTAGATGTGCAAGGTTAGAGCTTTCAGGATAAGTTTAGGATAGCAATAGCAGATGATAATGGGATTTTTCAACAAGGTTTGTCATATATTGGCTTCAAGATTATTATCATCATAGATCATCACTAGTTCAAAGGTTAACAAGAGTTTATGTCTTCTAAATCATCCTCATAATGCAATGTGAGTATAAATGTTATGATTAAGCTTTAAAAATTTTGTTAAGCTAAATGATAGGGGGAGCATTTTATTCTTTGTCATCGGATGTCAAAAAGGGGGAGAGAGAAAGAATGCATTATGAAGTTTTACCATCAATGAAAAAGGGGGGGATTGATGAAAGTAGATTGTCATTGATGTCAAAAAGGTGTTGGCATTGACATGAGTTGTTCATGTCATCAGGATATCTTAATGTTTGTCTTAGTATGGTGTTCTCCATAGTATGATGTTTTAATTTGTTTGGTGTTCATAGGTTCTTTGTGTTGCAAGTATGGGCCTAACTAGTGTTGTCATTAATGTCAACATACTTCTGTTGCATTGATGATGAGGATTGGATGAGTTGTATTCTAAGGATATTGAGAAAATTAGTCCTATTAGGAACAGAGAAGAATAGTGAAGATAGTAAGGTGAAAATCCCAGCTAAGATGAAGATCAGAGGATGCACATCAAAGGGTTTGTAGATATGTGTCTTAAGATGATCTAGTAAGGATTTGAGAGGTCTACATGAAGATCTAAAGAAGTTATGACCACTTGAGTAAAAGTAGTTCTAGTAGATGTTCAGAGATGATAGAGTGACACAGATAGGTCTGGTGAGATTAGGAAATATAATATCTTGTTCTGTAGATTTGGTTGAGTGTTTAGGAAGTCAATGTGAATTGACAACTCAATTGGTTCATGTTCTGGAGGTCCGCAAGCATCTATTCCAATATGACAGTGATGATAGACTATGTTCTTGAGATTCTAGATGAAGGAGAGAAAGATTTTAGTAAACAGAAGTAGTGTGGATGTTCTTGGTGATTTAGGCAAGCTTGTGGAGGTTTTTGGATTGTGTCTAGTTCATGTTGGTGGTCCGCATTGAAGATTGAGCTCGTAATTGAAGAATTACTTCTAGATGATGATGTTCTTCCTAAGTCTAGCCCACCAGATGAGTTACACACCCTGCGGATGATCTTGAAGATGTTCTATAGAGATTGGCATGTTCCTAAAGGAAGATTGAAGTCTCAGATCTATGTGGTGGATAGTGTGTTGATCCGTGTGAAGTCTTTTGTAATCAGTCATGTTGTATTTATGTATTTGCTCTATAATGTATGTCAACTTGGATGATTATCCCAAAGTCAAAGGTCTTGTATAAATAAGAGGTTGTGAAGTCATTTCAAAGGTATCTTGTAGGGATGAGAGTGTGGTAGAGAGTAGAGAAACGAAAGGCAGAGCAAAAGTATTTGGATTAAATGGAACTGACTCAAGCATGGCGAAGATATTATTCTTTAGTTCAAGTATGTAATATTTATTATTCTGTAGATAGTGTGTCTTCTGTAGGTAGTGGGCCACTTGTGAGCAGTGTGCTCAGGTAGTGAGCCCTAATTGGCATGTGCCATTTTGTTCTTCATATTCTTTTGACAGAGAATACAATCTTGGGTTAGTCACCCCGTGGTTTTTCCCTTAACTCAGTTTTCCACATCAAAATCTTGGTGTCATATGTGTTAATGTGTTTTTACTCTTGAATTGTTGTGTTGTGTTTCCATGATTGATTTATTATTATGCTACTGAATAACAAGAAGGATTTAAGTGATTAATTGGGAAAAAGTTTTAGACAACTAATTCACCCCCCTCTCAGTTGTCTATCCTGAATCTAACAATTGGTATCAGAACTAAGTTCCTCTAAAAGAGCTTAACCGCTTGAGGAGATCTAGGATGTTGTCCTACAAGAAAGATAGCCCAAGGTTTGATGGAACCAACTTTACTCTTTGGAAAAGTTGCATGGAATGTCACTTGTAATGTATGGGAATGCAATATTGGGTCATGGCTTCAAAGAAGGATGTGTCTCCACAGAGTGGTCCAAGTACCGTAGATGAAATCAGAGATGTTGAAAACAATCTTAGGACTAAAGAAGCTCTACTAAGTGCCTTATCTAATTCAAAGTTGACAAATGTTATTGATCTAAAAACTGCATATGAGATTTGGCAAAAAATGGAACTTCTATATGAAGGAGACAAGTATGTTAAATGTGCCAAGCTTCAGAGTCTGAAAGGAAAATTCAAAAACCTGAAGATGAGAGAAGATGAAAATATCACTACATTTATGCCAAGAGTAAATGAGCTTGTTTGTGGCATTAGATGTGCTAGTGGAATCTTGGATGAAGATGAGATTGTTGCCAAAGTTCTTAGATCCCTTCCTGATTCTTACAAGTACAAGGTTGTTGCTATTGAAGAATTCAGATCTTTTTCAAATATCACAAGAGATCAATTGGTTGGTAAATTAGTTGCATTTGAATTGGCTAAGTTTAGAGATGCACCCCCCAAGATTGAATCTTGTTTCAAAGCTAGTGCTTTTGTAAAAGGAAAACAAATGTTTGATCCAAGAGAGAACTCTTCAAAGAAACTTTCATGGTATGAAAAAGCAAGAAAAGATCTAGAAGAAGATGAAGTAGAAACTGCTCAACTTGAAGCTCTTATTGCAAAAAAGCTACCAAGAGGATCTGGTAAGTATGAAGGAAAATTGCCCTTCAAATGTTTTAACTACAATAAGATTGGTCATTTTGCCTCAAGGTGTTTGGAAAGATTTTCAAGAGCAAATCCAAATAGATCAAGATTCCAAAAGAAATGTTACTATGTTCATGAAGATGATGATGATGGAGTAACAGAAGATGAATCAGAAATAGGAAACAAATCTAGAAGTGACCAGGTGTTTATTGCCATCAAGGAAGAAGATCCAATGCCCTATGAATTTGTCAATCATAAAATGGTAGAAAGAGCTTTGGCTGCCCAAGTTGAAGAAAAGGATGATTGGGTCATTGATAGTGGATGCTCCCACCATATGACAGGTGACAAAAATAAGTTCATAGATTTTGGAAAGATATGAAGGAGGAGTGGTAAAATTTGGAGATAATTCTACTAGCAGAATTAGAGGTAGAGGAACCATTTCTTTTGATGGAAAGAACAAAACTAGTAATGTACTATATATTGAAGGTCTGAAGCACAATCTTCTCAGTGTTGGACAGTTGGTGGACAAAGGTTATGATCTCTGATTCAAAAATAGAAAATGTAAGATCTTTGAAAGTTCCAGGACAAAGATTGCATCCAGTATTCAAACAAAAGGTAATATCTTCCACTTGGTTGGTACTAGTAAAAGTTGTTTATTTGTTCAAATTAATCAAAGTTGGTTGTGGCATAGAAGAATGTGTCATGTGAATTTTGATAATACCATCAAGATAAGCAACACTTAGGCTGTAAGAGATCTTCCAAGACTTGTGAAACCTTCTAATAGTTTATACAAAGAATGTCAGTTGGGTAAGTAGAGCAGAGTCTCATTCAAAAGTAAGGAACAATCTTCTACCAGATTATTGGACTTAGTTCGTACTGATCTATGTGGTCTGACAAGAATCAGGAGTGTGCAAGGTGATAGATACTTCATGTTATTAATTGATGACCACTCCCGAATGATGTGGGTGACTTTTCTGAAAGAGAAATCTAAGGCTCTTGAGAAATTCAAAATATTTAAGGCTATGATAGAGAATGAAACCGGATTGAACATAAAATGTCTGAGGTCTGATAGAGGTGGAGAATTCACATCCGGTGAGTTTAGAGAATTCTATCAGAAACATGGGATAAAGAGACAGTTGTCTGCTCCAAGGACTCCACAAAAGAATGGAGTAGTGGAGAGAAAGAATTGGACCATCTAGGAAGTATCTAGAACCATGATGATGGAAGCAAATGTTCCTCAAATCTATTGGAGGGAAGCTATAAGCACTGTAGTCTATACTCTCAATCAAGTACAAATTAGAAGCAATACTAGTAAGACTCATTATGAACTTTGGTTTGGTATCACTCCCACTGTGAAGTATTTCGGAGTCTTTGGTAGCAAATGTTACATTAAAAGAGATGAATATCTAGGCAAATTTGATGCTAGAAGTGATGAAGGAATATTCCTAGGTTATTCTACTCAAAGTAAAGCATACCGGTATTATAACAAGAGATTGAGAAAGATTATAGAAAGTACAAATGTGAAGGTTGATGAAGGTATTGAAAAACCCTCAAGGTTTTATGAATATTATGAAGATGATCAGAATGATGTTCTAGACAAAGGACTCCAAGCCCCTTCTGTAATTCAGATGTAGACTGATCCGATGAATTAGGAAGAAGAGATAAGTTTGAATGAGCCTGTTCAAGAAACAGAAGTGCAAGAAATTCCCAAAGTTCCCAGGTATGTAAGACTAAATCACTCTGAACATCAGATCACAAGTGATAGAAGCAAAGGTGTTCAAACAAGAAGAAAGATTACTCAAGATTCAAAAGAGTATTTTCTGATTTCAAAGATTGAACCAAAGATAGTGAATGAAGCGTGCAATGATGAAAACTGGACTAAAGCAATGAAGGAAGAGCTGATGCAAATTGAGAAAAATCACAATTGAGATCTTGTTCGCAGACTGAAAAATAGGAATTTGATTGGAACCAAACGGGTCTTCTAGAATAAACTGAATGAAGATGGTGAAGTAGTCAGAAACAAATCCAGATTGGTCTGCAATGGTTACTCTCATGTAGGAGTTGATTTTGAAGAAACTTTTTCTTCGGTGGCAAGAATTGAAGTAGTCAGATTATTTCTTGCCTTTGTTGCCTTCAAGGATTTCAAAGTATATCAGATGGATGTCAATTCTGCCTTCTTGAATGGTGACTTGGAAGAAGAAGTATACATTGAGCAACCAGATGGATTCCAATTGTCTGATCATGGTGATATGGTCTGCAAGTTGAAAAAAGCACTGTATGGACTGAAACAAGCCCCAAGAGCCTGGTATGAAAGGTTGGATAAGCATCTTTTGAAGATTGGTTTCAACAAAGGTACTACTGGCAGTAACTTGTACTTCAAAATTGATCATGAAAACATCTTAATTTTTGAATTATTTATTGATGATATCATTTTTGGAGGAAGAGATAGTATGTGCAAAACCTTTCCAAATCAAACGAAAAGTGAATTTGAGATGTCCATGTTTGGGGAAATGAATTTCTTCTTGGGTTTACAAATCACTCAAACAAAGAAAGGAATCTTCATTTCATAGACCAAATATGTGAAAGAATTGTTGAATAAATTTGGGATGGAAGACTCAAACCAATGAGTACTCCCATGACAACTGGATGTAAATTGAGCAAAGATGATGAATCTCCTAAGGCTGATTAGAAAAAGTACAGGTCAATGATTGGAGGTTTATTGTATCTCACTCAAACTAGACCTGACATTATGAATGTTGTTGGTCTTGTTCCTAGATTCCAATCTAATCCTAGAGAATCTCATGTCATGGAAATCAAAAGGATTCTTACATATCTAAAAGGGATAGTTGAGTATGGTTTGTGGTATCCAAGAGATCATAATTTCTCTCTTTATGCATATACAGATGTGGATTGGGCAGGAGATGTGGATGATCGGAAAAGTACCAGTGGTGGAACATTCTTTTTGGGGACAAGATTGGTTTCTTGGTTGAGCAAGAAACAAGAGGCAATATCTCTATCCATTACAGAAGAAAAATATATTGCAGTAGTAGGTAGTTGCACTCACGTATTGTGGATGAAGTAAATGCTAAGAGACATAAGAGTGGAGTATGAGGAACCTATCACAATATTCTATGATAATTCAAGTGCAATGAATATATCAAAGAATCCAGTGTTGCATTCAAAAACAAAACATATATCCATCAAGTTTCACTTGTTGAGAGAGAAAGTGAACAAGAATGAAGTCAGATTGGAGTTTGTCCCTTCCAAGAATCAGATTGCAGATATTTTTATTAAACCTCTACCTAAGGACTCTTTTGAGTATCTTAGAGAAATTAGGGGTTATTACCCCTCTGGTTCTAAATTAAGGTGCACTGATGTGCATCAGTCCAGTGGATCTTAGAGTCATAACCTGTGGTCCGGATTGATGATGGGAAGCTGCTACTTAGGGGGAGTGGCTGGTATGATTCTGAAGAGATGCAAGTATGTGTCCTTTGCCATTAATGTCAAAGGGGGAGAGAAGACATGTGAAAAACAAAAGTGGTTGTTAATCAAAGGGGGAGAAGTAAAGAAAGAGAAGACATGTGAATGGTTGTTGTTGATATGGGGAGTTATGTTAATCAGTGAGGAGAAGTTCTTGTCTTGATGGTCAAAATAGTTTTTCACATCATATGTTGCCATCAATGACAAAGGGGGAGATTGTTACAAGTATGGGCCTTACCGGTGTTGTCATTGATGTAAACATACTCTTATTGCATTAATGATGAGGATTGGATGAGTTGTATGTTGAGGATATTGAGAAAATTAGTCATATCAGGAATAGAGAAGAATAGTGAAGACAGTAAGGTGAAAATCCCAGCTAAGATAAAGATCAGAGGATCCACATCAAAGGGCTTGTAGATATGTGTCTTAAGCTAATCTAGTAAAGATTTGAGAGGTCCGCATGAATATCTGAAGAAGTTATGGCCACTTGAATAAAACTATTTTTGGCAAATGTTTAGAGGTGGCAGAGTGACACAGATAGGTCCGGTGAGATCCAGAAATGCAATATCTTGTTCTGCGGATTTGGTTGAGTGTTTAGGAAATCAATTTGAATTGACAACTCAATTGGTTCATGGTCTAGAGGTCTGCAAGCATCTATTCCAATATGATAGTGATGATAGAATGTGTTCTTGAGATTCTGGATGAAGGAGAGAAAGATTTCAGTAAACAGAAGCAGTGTGGATGTTCTTGGTGATTCAAGCAAGCTTGTGGAGGTCTTTGGATTGTTTCTAGTTTGTGTTGGTGGCCCGCATTGAAGATTAAGCTCGTAAGTGAAGAATTACATCTGGATGATGATGTTCTTCCTAATTCTAGCTAACCAGATGAGTTACACACCCTGTGGATGATCTTGAAGATGTTCTATGAAGATTGGTGCATTCCTAAAGGAAGATTGAAGTCTCAGATCTATGTGGCCGATAACGTGTTGATCTACGTGAAGTCTTTTGTAATCAGTCATGTTGTATTTATGTATTTTCCCTGTAATGTATGCCGACTTGGATGATTATCCCAAAGTCAAATGTCTTGTATAAATAAGAGGTTGTGAAGTCATTTCAAAGGTATTTTGTAGAGATGAGAGTGTGGTAGAGAGTAGAAAAGTGAAAGGTAGAGCAGAAGTATTGGGCTTAAATGGAACTAACTCAAGCATGGTGAAGATGCTATTCTTTAGTTCAAGTATGTAATATTTATTATTCTATAGATAGTGTGTCTCCTGTAGGCAGTGGGCCTCTTATGAGCAATGTGCTCGGGTAGTGAGCCCTAAATGGCATGTGCCATTTTGTTCTTCATATTCTTTTAATAGAGAATACAATCTTGGGTTAGTTACCCCATGGTTTTTCCCTTAACTAGGTTTTCCACGTCAAAATCTTGGTGTCATATGTGTTAATGTGTTTTTACTCTTGAATTGTTACGTTATGTTTCCATGATTGATTTATTATTATGCTACTAAATTACAAGAAGGATATAAGTGATTAATTGGGAAAAAGTTTTAGACAATTGATTCACCCCCCCTCTCAGTTGTTTGTCCTGAATCTAACACTTTGATATTAGTTATTATGATAAAAAAATAGTTTTATAGAGGCTTCACATGAAAGGGGTTCAACACAAGTTGATGACTTGAAGATGCATAGACGGTTCTTTGATATCAGTTATTATGATCAGAAAAGAGTTTTATAGAGGCTTCACATGAAAGGGGTTTAGACATAGGTTGATGACTTATAGATGCATAGAAGGGAGATGTTGATCATCTAATGATTTCAGTGTTTATAGTATGGTGTTCTTCATGTGGGAGTTGACATTGGTATGGATGTTCTTAATGTTCATTCTCATAATGTATACACTCCATTGGATTCATACATGTTGTTCATTGATGTGACTCTTGCATAAGGTTAGAGATCAGGAGTCTTCATATGTTTGTTGTGAAGTTGAGATGATATGTTGATTGAGTTATCTTGGATCAAACTATGAAATCTATTCAAGTTCATCCTTAGATTCATGTGTTCAGGCATGACCTTTCTCATGCAAGTTTCAGTGGAGACCCAAAAGAACTTGGAAACTCTCAATATTGCAGATGATTGGAAAGACACCTATTGTGGAAGATACATATCATTCAAGAATTCATTGCATCAACTAAGGGTTACATATGTAATGATATAAGGTTGGCCACAAGAAGGTTTGAGGATTGTTGATGATGATTTGATTGATTTTATTAGTTCTTGCTCATCAGTTCATGATCATATTCATGTTCATGTTCATGACTGATAAGGTGTTGATACAAATCATGATCATATGTGATTATGTGATCAAGAAGTGGTTTTGATAAATCACATATATTAATGTGATCAAAGTTTTTTTGAATAAGGTTTAAAATCATTTAAATTCTAACATAGTTCTCTCTGCCTATCATTCACTGTATGCACTTTTGTTATAAAACAAAGGTGACCTCTTGTCGCAGGTAGCAATCACTTAAAGTGACTTGGTAAAGGGTTTTAATGTCATGGACAACCATCCCTATCGAACTCAATCACCTTCTACACTGGTTCCTTCATAAGCATGATCGACGCCATTTTAAATCAAAGGCATCTCTTTAAATATTAAAAAGCATGAAAAGCATGATCAACGGTGATCATTTAAACTACCCCCGAATAGTATGAAGTTCCTTGGATGTTCATTTAAATGTCATATCTATATGATATTTTTTGAAAGACTATTTTATAGTCTTTAAAAAGAAGTTTTTAAGCAGATTTTTTTGAGCTTTTTAAGAAGATTTTTTGTTTCTATTTTTTAATCTCCATATCATGTATTGAGATAAAGAAGGAAGTTATTCTTTTTAAGAATAATGTTTAAAGATCTTTTTAGAAGATTTTTAACAAAGGGGATTTGAAAATGAAAATGAATCCGGGGAGAGTTTGTATTCATTGAAGATTTTTTAGGGGCAGAGAAATGGAGTTTTATCTAGATATTTGTAGAGAAGATAAAAAGACTGTAGGATTTTTTTTGAAAAAATGAAAAGAGAATTTGAAATGTTATTTTTATTATTAAGTCTTGTATTTACAGATGTTTATGAAGGGTTGTTTTGAAGTGCACAAAGGAATATGAAGAAATTGTTTTATTTTTGACAAGAGCACAATGATTGGAATTAATTGAAGATTCTTTTTGGAGATATATTTTTGTTGAATGTTTTATGCAGGGATAATATTGAAGACAAAAATTGTCTAGATTGAAATGTCAAAGAATATGAAAGGTCATGGATTTATTGTAGAGAAGATGAAAATGATTATACAGAATGTGGAAGGTCATCTCTTATTTATTGGCTTTACAGTGTGTGTGGTGTAAATCAATATGCAGGATTGAAGACAAATTTGTGAAGATTCTCTTGAAAAGAAAATATAGATGAATGAGTGTATAAACCAAAATGTAGTGTAAAAGACATATTTTGTGTGAGATGTTCTTGATAGAGAATGTACAGGTGAATTAGGTGATTGTAAGAATAAATGTTTTGTCAAAAATTGAGAAACATATGAGTTGATGTTGCAGATGATTCAAGTAGATTGAGAAGGAATTATGGAGTACATATGTAGAGTAATTGATTTCAAGACTAAGAAAGAATGATATGTGGTTATGAGCATTGTATTGAAACAGAGAAACTCTCTGGATCTTTTATTAATCTTAAGTTGTGTATTTTGCTAGTGAGGCTTCTTTGTAGCCAATGAGGCTTGCTTGGTCAGTAAGACCTATTTGTAGCCAGTGAGGCTTGTTGGTTAGTGAGACCTATTTGTAGCTAGTGAGGCAAGTTCTTTTAGTTAAGCCAGTGAGGTAGTTTTGAGAGGTTTTTCTACCTTAGGAGGGTTTTCCTCTCATATAATATTTTTTTTCTTGGTCTCATACCTTGTGTTGATTCATAATTTTGCATATATATGTTTATTAGATTATTGATGTCTTCCTTTCTTTGTATCTTGTAAGTTAAAAGGTGTAAAAAGATTTTGAAAATTATACAACACTGATTCACCCCCCCTCTTAGTGTTGTCCTGGACTCCAACAACCACATCATATACCCAAAACATATGTAACCATTGCACCTCCATCATCTTACAAATGTGAAAAGCATGTGACCAAACACCTGTGACCATCCAATTTACCTCCATTATTTCCAAAACCTAATTTCCCTCCATCCACTTTGCCATTACTTCTCCCAACACCTAATTTTCCTCCATCTACTTTACCTCCATTTCTACCAACGTCTAATTATCCACTTACCCATTAGTCCCATAAAAATCTTAATCATGACCAACAAATGCATACATTATCTAAACATGAAGCTTCTACTCATTCCACCAAACCCAAGGGATTCAAAAGTAAAAATTTGGATGCCTCTACTCATAAAGCCAAACATCCTAAAGATCCTCACGCCTTAAAACATCAATGTGAAAAGTCAAAGCAAAGTACATTCACAAATCTACCCAAGCCCATACCTCTAAAAGAAATGGCCAAAACTAAAATGGGATGGGTACCTAAGAACAAAGAAAGTAAGTAAAATGAAGCATCCACATATCAAAAATCCTAACTATCCTATTCCATCCAAAAATCCCAAAAATCCCATTCCATTCAAAATTTTTAAATTCCTTCATCCCACATGTCAGGAAAAAATTATAAAAGTACTAAGTCTATATGGGCCCCTAAATCACTCCATCACCCATCCACTAACCAAACATTACCATTTCTTCGTACACCACCTTCCCATCAAAAGCTTTAATGTTTAACACAACATGTGCAACCATTGGTCATGGTCCCTTTTAATTCCACAACATTCCCACATACTTCCATCTCCCTTACTTCATCCATTATCCTACATATTTCACCCATCACCTCCCTATGGTCCAGGATTTTGCATAAGTCTATCCCCCATCCATTATCATTCCTTTCATAAGCCACATCATAATCCACTATCTTCCCTATGTAATCCATATCATAATCCACCATCTACCTAATCCATCTCCATCTCACTTTCATGCAATCCCTTACCAACATCTATGAGCATAATAGAATGTGACATGGTCCATGTGTAATGACATCCATCTCTAATGGGACTATCACCTTTCATGGAACTAGATACTTGAGTCTCTCCTATCCATATCTCCCTATCCCATCCAAGTATGAACAAAAAAATAGTAAAGAGAAATCCCTTCATCAAATGGTGAAAACCACCCTTGGTGGCACCTTGGATAAGTACCATGATGAAAACCTAGCAAACATGCATCATGTGTATGTTGATCTTCTATGTCACTTACACTTGGGGGTACATTGTCTCATCCATCCTATCATTTCTTATCCTATCATATCCTATCCTACCATCCTTATCCATTACACCCATATACCTATCCTATTGAATCCATCCATCCTCCTTTCCTCCTTTTGATCTTGATAAAAATATGGGGGTGAAATGTTGAAACATACTTTTGATATCTCTTGGTATACCTCATCCCTTCCAAACAATCCCATTATCCACTTGTCATAGGATTTGTCATGAAAAACCTTAAGTACTATACCTAGAATGGGGCATGTTATACCTATGTGACAGAGTCTTTGGAGATCACATCCTAGCTCCCTTATGATGTATACATCCATCAAAGAGAACAAAGCTAGTAGATTTGGGTGCATCTACCATGTTCTATCACATGTGAAGGACTTGATTCAAAGGTAAAGGTATTGGGTTGTTTGCATTATCTTTGTATCAAATTTTCATCTACATTTTCTAGTATTATCTACATTTTCTCACTTACACATACATCCATTCCATTACACTATAGCCTATCCTTGTATCTATCCATTTTTTATGAGCTTTCCATCCCATCCACCTTGTCTATCCTTTTATCCATCCATCTACCATGAGTCATCCATCCCATTTACTATCGCCCATCCTTTTACCCATCCAATCCTACCTCCATCCTTGCATCTAGACTTGGTTTTCCCTTTTCATTGGTGTCTAGTATAAAGGCTATCAAAATTTTCATCCAATGCTATCTTAAAACATTCAAAAATCCAAAAAATCAAAACATGTCAAAAATCTAAAAAATAAAATATCCAACAAAATTCCAAGCAATAAAATCAATTCATCCAATCAAATCCAATCAATCCATCAAATCAATTCCATCAAATCAAATCAAATCCAATCCAATCATCATCAAAATCAAAGCAAATCAATCTAATCAAGTTAAATCAATCAAATTCACATCAATCCATCATTGTAAAAATCAAAATCAAACCAATCCAATCCATCAAATCCAATTCCTTAATTCTATTCAAATCAATCAATTCACATTAATCCATCAGCATCAAAATCAATCCATCAAACCAATCAATTCCATCAATTCAATTCAATCATCATTCCATCAAAAGTCCAACCAATAATTGAAATGCAAGTCATACTTTATCCATATCAATCAAGATAATCAATCTTGTCAAATTATCCAATCACATCCTTTGTCTTGATCTTAATCTTGTCATAAACCAAATCAATCATCATCATCATCATCATCATTATCATCAATGGGATATATCATTCACCCATCCTTGTGTTGATCTAGGGATATATCATTCCCCACAATGACAACACTATCATTATCATCATTAATCAATCAATTAATCATTGGTTTACAGCTTGACAGGGGCAATACCTATTGCAAGTATGTGCCTAACTAGTGTTGTCATTAATGTCAACATATTTGTGTTGCCATTGGTGTCAACTATGCTCTTGTTTTGATTCCTACTTGTAATGAGTTAGATGCTTTGCATTGGCTTATATAAGTGTTGAAGATAATGAATAAGTATTCGGTATACTGAATTTCCAAGTTCTTTTGAGAAAAATTTCCCCTCCAGTGGAAATAATGTATTGAAGAGTATCTTTGTTTATTGAAGAACAATCCAGTAGATTGCTTTGCATTTTTTGTAGATTAAATATCTTGGTTTATGGATTGGAATCTATTTAGAGGCATGTCTGAAGATGTTGTGTTCCAAGTTTGAGCCTCCGGTATGAAGTTTTGAGTGAGTTATGTTCACCAGAGTGAAAACTACTTTTTTATGTACATTTGGTGGTGACAAGGAGAGCATATTCTACTCCGCATTCCTCCGCATTTAAGTGTTTTGGTTTGCGATTCTAGAATTAAGTTTGTAATGTTGTTATGTGTCTTCAACTCTAATGGTTCATGATTTAGTGGTCCACAACTGATCTCTTTCTTATGATAGTGGCTAACAGTTATGTTAATGTGCTCTAGTTTGTAGAATCTTATGAATAAAGTGATAAGATGTGGTGCCGAAGTTCTTGATGATTATAATGTGCTTGTGGATGTCTCCTAATTGTGTTCCTATCTTTTGATTGGTCCATAAAGAGTAATTTGGATCATGGAGGAAGACTATTCCTAGAAGACTTAGTGCTAACACCACTCTTGGCCAACTTGGTTGTTTTCACTACTTTCGGAGTTGCATTGAAGATTGTGGAAGCATGTCATGGTGTCGAAGATTAGATTTGAGTCCTAGCTAAGGCATATCATGATCCACATATATCTTTTTCCTTATCCAATCTTGTTTAGGTCTAGACCTATTTCTATGTATGCTTGTAATGCCAACCTTAGAGATTGTTCCAATGGTTGATTAAAGTAATGCTGACCTTGATGTACATTCCAAGGTTGATGAATTGTATAAAAACATGTAATGTAGTTGTGAAAAAGATGTCCTTGTGCAAAAATGCAAAGATAAGTGAAAAGGTGTAAGAAGAGCAGAGCAGGGGAGTTATACTATGCTTCAATGGAAATAAACTAAGGCATGTAGCAGATGTTATCAAATTAGTTCACCAATCCTTACTAGTGAGCCACCCCTTGACAATGAGCCAATCTTAGCAGTGAGCCCTAACTTTTGTAGTGAGCATTTTGGACAGTGAGCTATAAGGCAGTGAGCCTCTATTTTTTGGTATTGTTATAATGTATTTATTTTCATGGGCTAACACCCACCGTGTTTTTTCCCTTAAAGGGTTTTCCACGTAAAAATTTGGTGTCTCATGTGTTGATTATGTTATTCTATTAAGTTTCTTATTTCATGCCTTCATGATTAAATCTAAATAATAGTGAACAAGTGTTTGATATGTCAATGTTCATAAGTGGTCAAAGTTTTGGAGACAACTGATTTATCCCCCTCTTAGTTATTTGGTTCATTTCAACAATACCTTGTTTGTTTTGGTATCATTTGTGCATGCTTGCTTGCTTTCTTATGTGTGTGTTATCATTAATTCTTGCATTTGTATTAAATCTATATCTTTCTAGATAATATTCATATCTCGTGTATGTTGGAATAGCTTTTTGTATTATCCTTTGCATCTAAGGTCATATTATACCTTTTGTACATTAGGACTTTAATGCTCTAAGTTTTCTTCCTCATACGTTAGACAAGGTTGTATTATGCTGGTGCACAAGACACATCATCACCTTGGTCCTTATACCTTGGTGCATAATGTCTAGTGATATATCGAACACCATGATTGCTCAGCTTCATTGCAGAATAACACATCATTCATTTCTTCTATCCATTCCATTAGCTATCTTCCTTAATCAATCCCTTTCATTTAATTTCAAGAGCCTACCCATGTTTATCCAACCCACCTATCCTCTTGAGGAGACATCTTCATCCTATCCATTTTCTTCTATCCATACCTTAGCTCCTTTGAAATGGTGTTACTCGACATAAATCTTATCATCTAGAACATCATCTCAAAGAGGGGCAAAATCTAGACACCCAAATTTGTCCATGTCTTGCAACACCTTGTCAAATACATTATTAGACTTATCATGTAGCATTTTGTCCTAATTCCACTTATCCAACTTTCCAATTAATTAAATAAATCCTATTTATTTAATTAATTTCCCATCCTAATCCCATTTATCTCACTAGCCAATTAATTAAATAAAACTCTAATTATTTAATTAATTTCCCATTTATCCCACTAGCTAATTAATTAAATAAATCCTATTTAATTAATTTCCCACCTTTCCTCTAATTTAAATAAATAAAATATTTATTTAAATTATCCCTTTCAGATGTAACAACTAATTCAAATAAAATATTTGAATTAGGTCCTCACCTTTCACTACATTGCAACACTTGTTTACCTCTCAATTGAGTCATGTGTGGTAGTACAACTTTCATTTAATATCCTTCACATGCACAACTAATTTAAATAATCTTGTATTTAAATTAAGTCTCCTTTATTCTCCTTTGCACACTTGTCCATGACTACAACTCCCCATTGAGTAGGAAAACCTAATCAATCCTAGCCATCTACATCATTGAAATCAACTTTTGATCTCAACCATCAATTAAAATCAGCCCCTTCCTATAAATCAACCCTCTCACAAGCCATTTGTAGTGCATTGAGTTTCAAGTATCCTTATGCTATTGAAATACCATTAGAGCCTTTACCTCATTCATCCTATGCCATTGTTATGTTGTTGAAATAGTGAGCACCCAACATTCCTCCCACAAACAATCCTTTGAAATCATGCATTCTTATGCAAGATTGAGAAGAGCAATGGAGATGAATCAAGTTTAGCATGGAGATCAGTTTGCATTTGATTTGTGTTTTCATTTTCATGCTAATTTGTACTCTATTGTGCTTGTTAGGGTTTCATTATTGCTATTTATGCTTTTACCCTAGATTTTTACCCTAGCTACAGGTTGTTTGTGGGTGTGCGAGAGCCAAGGGTGATAAACATACTATTACCGCATTACTACAAGAGTTGGTGAATGCATATGCGGGATAGCGGTGCTTAATAAGCTAAATAGAAGTATTTACCACCATACTGCAGTGAGAAGATAATACATTCATGGGATGATGGTGAAAGCACAGACATGTTCAAGTATCTCGCAGTCTCGTGGCAGTTTCAAGATTGACTGGTGGGCTAACTGTAAGCAGTCTAAGGTAGTATAAAATGTGTCTCGCTACCTTGCATGGATTTCAAAGTTAGCTTGTAGGCTAGCTGTAAAGTTAAGACCTAATAAGCAATCTCAACCATAGTACGGCAGTGGTGAACTCATAAACTTTTGGTAGAGTGGTAAGAGTTAAAAAGATCAAAATTGATCCCACGGTCCCGTAGTAGCAACCTTATAATGTTTTCGGGATAGCAATAAACATAAAATTTAATTCTCAATTGATCCTAGCTTCCCACGATGAAATCAAACATGGTTTGTGGTAGCACAGTAAATGAATGAAAAGGTAGGGTTCTTAACCCACTACCTTGCGGAGTTTCTTAACCACTTGAGCAAGATTGCGATATAGCTATGAGTATGATAATTGCAAGGCATTGTCACCGTTAGATCATTCTTCATCAATGATGGATATTCAAAATGGATCACAGTGACTGAAGCTTGTCACTTAGTATGAAGTAAAATTAATGGCGGAGTGGTCTGGTATGGGAGCCCAATAAATTTTGATTTGTTGTATCATTTTAATCAGTCATAGCAATTCAAAGCATGTAGTGGAGTAGAAGCTAGAGTCTTCAGGCACCAAGTCTTCATCAACAAAATTGGCATCCTATTTGTCTCTTTCTTGTTTTTTGTGTTTTTCAATATATTTGGTAGTCTTATTAAGACTTGTCAAAAAGTAAATATTGTAACATATCACACCAAGGGGTGGGAATGTGAAAAGTCATTTTTTGAATGTGAATGGTCTAAAGCTTGATGCTTCCTTCATCCCTATAAGAAGGTGGTGGTGCCTACATAAACATTTAGGTTTCAAGCATTTAAATTTGTAAGCACCTTCCCAAAAAATCCAAAAAATTGCTAAGTCTTTTGGCCTTTCCAGTTGAAAAGTGCAAAAATTCTGTTGTATGCATGTCACTTTGTATATAAAAGGTTGTTTGCATATACATGCAGGTCAAATGTACATTGGTGGGTCCAAAAATATTCAAATCAGCCTTCAAAAGGTGAGAAAATCAATTTGTATGCATTTTGAATACATATCGGGTTTATATGTGCATTGAGGAATCTTTCACAGGTTCCTGGAATATTTCGCTATTGTATGTAGCACATTGCATGTATATCACATTGTATGTTTAGAATGTACATTGGGTAGATACATTGGTGATATCCAAAGGAAATATGCATTTGCCACACACAAAGGAAATGATGCAAGTCAATATGCATCGGGTCATAGGAAAACATGCAAAGGTGGTCACAAGGTTGAATGTATATTGAGTTTGTATGTTTGAATATACGATGCAGACATACAAGAGAAAACATGCAAAGGGCGCATGCAATAAGAATATACAAGGAGGCGCACATACATTCACTATAGTGCAAAGATACAAGGGGTCTTGTATGTTTGACAACATACAAAGTAGTAGAGATGCAAATGGTGGGGCCCATGGATATACAAAGGCAAATGTATACAAGATACACATTCGCGATGTACAAGCCAGACTCGATGTAAAAGTCAAATATGACTAATTCAACGGCTAGCATCCATGGCTTGTATGTTTGGATGCTTGTATATGTGCTGATATACAAGGGAAATGAGGTACAAGCTAGATTTCAAGGCGGATGCAACATGTTTCATAATTTTTGAGGTCTGCGACTTGTATGTATGAAGTGAATGTATATGCACATATACAAAGTGATAGTTGCAAAAAAGAGATGCAAGCCAAACTTGAGTTGATTTTCAATTTGTTCTATGATGTTTTGGGGTCCACTTTGTATGAAGGGCGATTGTATGTATATATAGTCCCACATGCATTTTCAGATGCAAAAGGAAAAAGCACATTAGTTCATCGGCGGGAGACTGCACATCGGCGGGTGTTCCCAGGGTTGTTCCAATGGCTGATGGAGATAAAAAGTTAGCGATAGAGGAAAAAGGTGCCTATGTGGCACGCTCTAATTGATTGGTGACTTTTTAGCGTATTTTGGTCACCATTGATCTTAGAGATAGGAGAATAAGATCAACGGCTGTGTTTTAAACCTTCAGCGAAGGGTTTTCCTGAGCATATGCAGTCATGTTTTGAGCAAGAAAACTCCATGAACACACTGCTACAAATTTCAAGAGGACTGCGGGTAGCTGAGATCGATGGAACAATAGGCCAACTACCAGATTTAAGATGCAAATCTTTGAGCGGCAACTCTAATCCTGAGCCCACCTACTTCTTCTCTTTGTTTCTCCACTTCATTCAATTTTTGGAGCACCAATCTGAAGATACATTGAATCTGGTAACTTTTTGGCCTACCATGTAAATTTTGTTGAATACATAGTTTGGATATAAAAGGCAGACTATGTTATTCATTTGGGGGGTTGAAGACTTGGGGAGTTTTGTGTGAATAGCAAAAAATAGGGCATTTCCTTGTTGTTTTATCTCATTTGGAGTTTATGAGTTGCATTTGAGTGAACCTTGCACATATGTTCAGTTTCTTGTCATGTTTATATGAAAAATGCTTAATTGCATGTGTTTATCTATCTGTCTCCATGTGTTGTACACATTCTCTTCTTCTGAATCTGGTCGCTAAGGGTTTCACAGATTCTAGAATATAGATTTATGTATTGCATGGTTGATCTTTAGACTTCCATTCAAGGAGTGGATTAAATTGTTTTAGGTTGAGTATGAAGAAGGTTGTATGTCAATTGGGATATCTGTAAGTAGAGGTAGTTAAATACCCTTTCTTGGGTGATGTTTATAAGGAAAGCATCAAATCTAACCCCTTGAAACTTTAATCCAAAATGCAATACATTCTTGTGTATACATCTAGTTGACTCCTTGCCCTGAGATAAGCACCGATCTACTTCTGGATTAGTAGTTATGATCCAAAACCCCCTATCTTACATCCAAACCATCAAACCAATCATTCATTATATTTCCAACTTGTTAGTTGTAGGAGTAGGATTAGGAACCCCTGCATACTCTCAACCTGAACCAGACAAACATGTCCAAGAGTGTTGCCAAAATTGTGATTTATCATTCAAATCTTGGTCCATACATGAAAGTATTATGCCTGTTATCACAAAGCTAAATCTTTATGTTATTGGGCGAGTCAAAAGTGTCAAATCTTTAGCTATAGGGATCCCCCCCTTGGTGCGGCAGAACCAGAAGTGAAGGGGAGGTAGCTCACACAACCTCTTGTATTAGTTGGCTAAATATGCCTATGCACTGGAACTGGCAAACCCACTGCTGATTTGGAAGTAAACACTAATAGATGGCGACTCCGTTGGGGACAGAGTCAAATATTTTAAAGGCTGGAAAATCTAGTTTCTAGTGAAGTGTTGCAATAGGATCCAAAAATGACCATATGGTGCTCTTATGGCATGGTGAATCTAGAAAACATATGTCCCTTATTGATTTTTCTATCCTCTCTATGAGAGGTGGCGACTTTGTTGATTGAACCTATCGATGATGCAACATATTTCCAGGTATTCATCTTTCATAAAAAATGATGAGCCTAGAGTAGCAAACCTATTTGTGCTCTGAGAGAAGACCATTTTTTATTGAAAGATATAAAGCCCTAGATTTCATAGGGATATATGGTTACCCAAATATTATTCCCAATAAAATTAGAAAATGTTTGCCAAAATATAGTGGATCAGATTTTGAATCAGCAAACAAACATCTGCAAAAAATTTGTAATTTAATAGAAGATTATGAGGTAGAGGATGAAGATGTAGTAATGAGACTCTTTGTTCAGTCATTAGAAGATGATGCTAGGGTTTGGTTCTCGGACCTACCTGTATGTTTAGTTTCTTCATGGGTCAATTTAGAAATTACATTCTTAGGGCAATTTGGTGAAAGATTTGATTTTTCCTCATTGATCATGCACTTTATGAATATCCAAAAGAAAGATGAGGAACTGGTTCCAACTTTTAATCTTAGATTTATTAAGTTGCTCAAGCAAATTTCTAAATATATGATACCTAATAATCCATTATGCTTAGCAATTTATTTGGTTGCATTTGATGAAGAAGTGAGTTATTTATTGAGAGATAAAGAACCAACCACACTTCACTAGGCCTACCAATTTTCTATGGATATTGAAAGCAATGAGAAATATGGAATGCCAGTGGGTTTCATGGCTGCAAGTTGCCAAAATAGTTATCAAAATGAATATATTTCAGCTCTTCCAGTATGTGCATTGAAAGATGATTGTGTGGAGGGAAATGTATTTCAAAATAGCATGTGTAGTCATGATGTGATGTACAGACATGAAGAAGATGTTATAAAAAATGTAGGCACATCCTATAATGATGAAGACAAAGATTGTTATCAGCCTCTAGAAGAGAAGCCCGCAGATGCAAAATGCCCTTCAAATAATGAAATGAAAGATATACATGAGGTTGTGTCTTGTAGTAGTATGCATATCCCAGTTATGCCTGATTATTTGTATGAAATGGATATGCAGAGCTTCACTCTAAATATAGAAGATGATGTTTCAAGGGATAGTAGTGAATATGTTAGTGACTATCAGCATTCAAATGCATATGTGAGCCTTTCAGATGATGAAATATATATGGATGTTGAATATGAGTGTTTCCTCAAAGATTCTAACCACCTTTATAGTGCAGAGGTTGCAAAATTTGTTATTTATTATTAGGGCATTGGTGAAGAGGAAAAATAGGGTCACTATTCAGAGGTGAATGGACAAGTTGCATATGTGTGTACTCACACAGTTGGGGATAGTGTTGGTTGCAGGGATGACAATGAAGTTTTTGACATAGGGCTGCATTCTGAGTTATCTCTTCCTTCTTTTGAGACATTCTAGGTGGACATAAATGATAGGATTTCTAAGCACAATCATGATGAATATCTGCATGCTTATAAAAATGAATTTAATTATGAGATGTTTCTTGTGCCTGAATATTGTTTGTTTAATACACGGGAGCTCTTATATTTTGAAGAAGGGCAAATTTCTAGTGTGGATTCATTTATTTCATATGAGTCTGTTAGTTTTCCAAGCAACATCAGTGACTCGTATGATGATGACATTATAAAGTTGATGATAGTGCATGCTGATCAAGCTTGTTGTAGATTTGTCAAAGAAAAGGAAAGGAGCAGTAGCACAATCAATTGCAACACTGGCTGCTACAAACAACAAAATGTTTTCAGGCTTCCTTTGAAGAAATCAAAAGAAAATCAAGTGTTTGATAGGGGAAAATTCTAGTTTTTCCTTTTAGGTGGCCTTGGGCCACCAAGTAAAATTTTAATGAACATGTTTTGTGATGCAGGTTAGTATAGTTTTGACCTTATTATCCAATGGATAAGGGACTGCTCTGCATCCCAGAGATCTATGGTTCTTGCCATGCCTGCAAGAGGCATGCATCCCCAGACAGAGCCACTGGTGGTGCCTACATAAACATTCAGGTTTCAAGCATCTAAATTTGCAAGCACCTTCCCAAAAAATCCAAAAAATTGCTAAGTCTTTTGGCCTTTGCAGTTGAAAAGTGCAAAAATTATGTTGTATGTATGTCACTTTGTATATACAAGGCTATTTGCATATACATGCAGGTCAAATGTACATTGGTGGGTCCAAAAATATTCAAATCAGTCTTCAAAAGGTGAGAAAATCAATTTGTATGCATTTTAAATGCATATCGGGTTTATATGTGCATTAAGGAATCTTTCGCAGGTTCCTAGAATATTTCGCTATTGTATGTAGTGCATTGAATGTATATCACATTGTATGTTTAGAATGTACATTGGGTAGATACATTGGTGATATGCAAAGGAAATATGCATTCAACACATACAAAGGAAATGATGCAAGTCAATATGCATTGGGTCATAGGAAAACATGCAATGGTGGTTGCAGGGTTGAATGTATATTGAGTTTGTATGTTTGAATATACAATGTAGACATACAAGAGAAAACATGCAAAGGGCGCATGCAATAAGAATATACAAGGGGGCGCACATACATTCACTATAGTGCAAAGATACAAGGGGTCTTGTATGTTTGGCAACATACAAAGCAGCAAAGATGCAAATGGTGGGGCTCGTGGATATACAAAGGCGAATGTATGTGAGATATACATTCACGATGTACAAGCCAAACTCGATGTAAAAGTCAAATATGACTAATTCAATGGCTGGCATCCGCAGCTTGTATGTTTGGATGCTTGTATATGTGCCGATATACAAGGAAAATGAGGTAAAATCTAGATTTCAAGGCAGATACAATGTGTTTCATAATTTTTGAGGTCCGCGCCTTGTATGTATAAGGTGAATGTATATGCACATATACAAAGCGATAGTTGCAAAAAAGAGATGCAAGCCAGACTCGAGTTGATTTTCAACTTGTTCTATGATGTTTTGGGGTCCGCTTTGTATGAAGGGCGATTGTATGTATATATAGTCCTACATGCATTTTTAGATGCAAAAGGAAAAAGCACATTAGTTCATTAGCAGGAGACTGCACATCAGCGGGTGCTCCTTGTTGATAACTGAGAGGGGGGGGTGAATCAGTTATCCTAATTATTTCCCTTATTGAACTTTCTTATTAATTGATGCAGCATTGAATCAAACACAAAAACATCACCATGAAATAAGAAACACATAACACAGTATTTTTGACGTGGAAACCCTGTTAAGGGAGAAAACCACGGGGTGATTAACCCAAAATTATTCTCTGTTAGAAGAATAGGAGATTACAAAAAATGGCACTTGCCAATTAGGGCTCACTACCCGAGCACACTGCTCACAAGAGGCCCACTGCCTACAAGAAGACACACTGTCTACAAAGTGATAAGAATCATAGTCTTGAACTGATTGGAAGCATCTGCATATGCTGGAGTTCAGTTCCGGTTAGGCTCAGTACACTGATCTGCTGCACTTCATCTTTCCTCTGTTCTTTATTCTGCTATCTTTCACATACCGGATCCTTTTTGCTACTTCTGCTCTGTTCTAGACTTATTCGCATATATCTTCACACCATTACACTCTTTACAACTAAATCCATCCTCTATATATATCCGCACAAGTAATTTCATCACCTTTCTAGTCGGCATCCGGAACAGTCTAGTTTCTTACAAACTCTTGTTCTGTCGACTGAATCCTTCCTCACCAAGCAATGCGGATCAAGCATATACTTGTAGATATCATTAATCATGTCGGCCAAACATGATTCATGCCTTCACAACCTCTATCATCAATAGTAACACATCCGGAAAGTAGTCTGATACTTTGTCAGTCAGTTCTTCCTCTGTTTTCACTGTCTCTCAGGAATCCGGTACTCAACTATTCATATCTTTTTCCTTGTCCATCACCGGAGGCTAAATCCTTGGAATATACCACTCAAGGTAGTCCTCTTGACTTCCCCAAATCCGCACTGCACCAAGATACTTCCTCTGAGAGATCCGGACCAATCTGTCGGACCTTGCCACATGCTCTGTTCTTGTTCACCGGACCACAACATTCTTTATTCTGACTTCCGGTAGAGACACATCATGACTTGCGGATATGTGTGATGACCTTTGTTGCCATCAATGACAACAACCATGAATCCATATAGTGTCTCTTGCCAACAATCTCCCCCTTTGGCATTGATGGCAACACTTAGTGAAAAATGACTAAGTGTTTACACTATGCTCCCCCTTTGCTGATGCTCTGTCTTTATATACAATTTCCGGAACTCCCCCTTGATTGGATTCCTCATTTTTCACTGCTCCTCACTCCCCCTTTGACATCAATGGCAAAGGGTAGGGTCCGCATATCAAAATTTTCAAAAATTTTCTATACATAGCCGCATATTTACATACTCACATATACTGAAGAATGTCTGCAAAGGATGTCTGCAATTGGATCATTTCTGTAGCCCAACTTTGCTTCATTCTATCCAAAATTGAAATGTGACCACTCAACAAAAATGCAAAAGCTTCTGCCCGCTTGAGATCTGTCGGATCTTTTGTTTGGGCGGTGGTCTAAGCATCACTGATGGCCTCATGCATAGTTTCCAACTTAGGGATTATAATCCTTCTAAGTTCTCCCATCCGGTTAGTGATGTTCTTCCTTTCCTTCTCAAGATTCTTTATTTCATTCAAGACTGCAATAGTCTAACATTCTTGATTTATTATGGAGGAAGAGAGAGGATCAAAACTTTGAGATAAGCTTTGTAGCTTGTCCTGTTCCTCTTTTATTTTCTTATCAATTGCTGCTGTTGCCTTTGACTAGGATATACAAAATTTGTAGATGTCACCGCCATCCTTAAGAGCATTCTCTAAGCTCTTTATTCCAATGCTCACAATCTTCCTATCTTTAGAGATTAATTCTAATACTTCTGAAAATCTTTTATCCAAAAATTCCTTCCGGACCTTTTCTTTAGCTGATTTTTCTAGAGAATCAAAATGTGTATCAACACTGCTGACTAAGGTTTTTAGATTACCGGAAGAGGAGGCTGTCGGATCTATCTGGATTGATGGCATAATCTTTACAAGTACTCCGGAAGTAGCCTCTATCAACTCACAGTCTTCCATATGAGACTTCAGGAGTTTTTCATTTGCCTTGGCATTTGCAAATGAAGATAACTTCATTGTTTGTACCGGAGAGAGAGAGTCAAAGTCGAATGGGCCTTTTAGAAGCTCCGGTTCATCAATCTCTAAAGTTTCTTTGCTCAAAAATTGTTGAACAGTTTGTGCAGTGTCTCTTGCCGGAGACAGATGTTTCTTTTCTTCTGCAGTCTTGGAACTGTCAACCTCTTTATCTTTCACCACTGCTTCCTTCTCCTGTAATTTTTCTTCTTCTTTGGATCCGGAGACTGTAGGGGAAACCGGAGGAGAGATGCTAGCTTGTTCATAGGCCACTTCTTCTGGAGCAGAGGGTTCCAAGTCCTCAGCTGTTTCTGTACCTAAGTCCTCTACAACAGGAAGATTGAACCTTTTGAAGGCCTTCCGGAGGATCTCTTCTGTCTCTTGGGCCACTTTGTCAGTCTCACCAAGCATGAGTTGATTCATCCTGGCTTTACTTCTGAACTCATCTTTGCAGTCCTTGAAGATTATGTTCATTGTCTTGGGATCAATTTGAGGATATAGCTGAATAGCTATCTGCTCCCGGATCTCAAGATCTTTTGCATGAGCATTGTTCTTTCTTACTTCTAATTCCTTTTCTAGGCTTTTGGGAATAAGAGATATGATCTCAATGAAAGCCTTATTATATATGTTCAGATATTTGACTGTGGCTTCCTGCAGAGTCTTTTGGTCAGCCTCACTGAAGTCATCATAAGATTCAGTCATTGGTTGAAGGTTTCCATCCACCGTGACCGACTTGATTACACTCTCTAGAGACAGAGTGGGCTTTTCAACAGATACCTCTACCATTTCATCCTTGTCTTGTCCTGAGGAGGGTTTACCGGATCCTTTCTTCTTCTGCTTCTTTATTTCTTTTACTCCCTCATCTGACTCTGTTTCCTCTTCATCCTTTTGGCTTTTATAAGCCCTTGTGGCTTTTGTCTTGGATCTTTTACCGGATGCCTAGACTTCCGGTTTTGAACTTTTGGTTGAGGGAGGTGTAGATCTTTTTGATGATCTGGTCCGGGTGGGAGTTTCAACCGGAACACTTTCTTTACTTTTCTCTTCTTCCTCAGCCTTCCTCCTCTTTTCCCGGCTGGCATCAAGTGCCTCTTTTGAGATGCCTAGGCCTTGAGCAATATGCTCAACTTCTTTTCTTACCTTCCTCTTTATCTCCGGTTCCCTGAGTTCTACATGTAACTTTACACTCAGTTCCTCAAAGGTTCCAAACCTTTCTGCCTTAGGATCTTTGGGCTGGCTTAGCATGTGTTGAACATGCAGCTCTACTATCTGTTCATCCACTTCATACCCCATAGGCATGATCCAGACAGTCCTTGGCTCCACTGCCTCCATCAGACACTGATCTGTTTCTACCATGAAGCATACTGTGTCTTTGTATTTTTCAACAAGGGATTGGGGTATTCTTTCTCTTGCATGCATCATGCTTTGGAAGTTCTTGAAGTAACCCCATAGAGCTGTATTTCTTGCTTTTGCATCCCCAAGTCCATGCAAATAGTCTCTGATTTGAATGGCAACTGGTCTGTCATTCTGCCATATCCATCCACTGGATCCAGGAAGCTCATTCATGTAGTAAAAGAAGAGACAAAGGATCAGATTGCCATATTTGAAGGAGTTTTTCTTGTCCTTCTTAATCTTCTGCAGATTTTCAAAGAGTTGGTTTACTAGAAGTTCGCACAAGTCATAGTCTGCATTCTCCTTTAACATCTGATAGGCTGTGTAGATTACAGTTCCTGGTACTAAATTTTCCCTACTGGAATGATAGATTTTGTAACCAATTATCATAGCTGCAAATTTGACATCCGGTTCAGTGATGTCATCAACTGTCATAGCTCTCTTGTCAAACTTGGATCCGGTTGCATCACTGACTCTCTGATTTTTGACAGATTTGAGAATAGGTAATCCACCGGATGAGTGCAGACCGGTTACAGCCCTAATTGCGTCCTTGGTGATCTTGAAGGGCTTGTTCAACCATAGGAAGTTGTCATGTACTCTACTTAGTACATACCGGACCCATTCATCTTCTTCAAAACAGGGGAAATGAATGCACTGTGCAAAGTGTTTGTCCTGGATGGCTTTATACTGAGGTTTGATCTCAAAGGAGTCATCTATCAATTGTTTGTGATAGATATCCATCAGTTTTGATTCTCCAAAGTCTTCAAGATTCGCATGGATGTAAACCCTAATATCTTCCGTATGCAATACACCATGAGGAACACTAGAGAAGGCTCCTAGTGGATCTACCTCCAATGATTTATAAGGATGTTTCTTGAATGAGGGGCGAGGTCTATCAGAGATCTTAACTATATTTGGAGTAGCCATTCTTCAAAGATTTGTAGTGAGGTAATGAAAAACGGAGAATACCTTATGCGCCTTCAATTTGCACGGAGTGATTGGATTGATTTCTTTATGCAATGACTTCGGCAGGAGATCCTTGGTGTGCTTGATGAATCTTGTTGCAGAGCTCCACTATTCGCTTCTTCTTGAGTGCAGAATGAGCAAATGACTTTTGAGAAATCCCTTATATTGCTCCGCGAACCCTAATATCTGTCTGCAATAAATGCTTCACCTACATTAATCCGGTTTGCCTTGTCTGGATAGCTTGGAGTATCCCGGATTAGTCCTGATCTGTGGATATCATCCGGATCTTTCAATCATGAATAAATCGAGGTAACATATTACAAGAACATCCCAAATACTCTGTCCAATCCGCAGAACAAGATAGTGCACTTCCGGATCTCTCCGGACCTTTTTGTAATCCTTTGTCATACCGGAGCATCTCCCTGAACAGGTCTTATTTGATCGATCACAGCTTCTTCATAACTCCAAGCGGACCTCTGAAAACTTGATTGAAGCATCTCAAGACTCATATCTACAAACCCTTTAATCCGCATCTTGTGCCACATCCGGCACCACTTGTTTGGCTGGGGGAACAGGATTTTCTTTGAGTCTCCCCCTGAGCCTGAGCTCACTTTTTAATTTCCGGAAGAAATATCAGCACCAGAGTCTGGTGCGGATCCAACCTCTACATTCTCTAAACTTTTCTTCACCCAAATCTTGCTCATCTGATTCCTAACTTCATCTGCATTCATCTTTTGTTTACCCTTGTCTTGATTCTGATTATACACTGGACCTCTTCTGTCCTGATACTTGTTTCTGCAGACTTTAGCATTATGACCGGACCTATTGCAGATTTGGCAAATAACATTTCTTTGCATATTTGACTGATATCCTCTTGATCTGCATTGATTAGCCATATGACCTACTCTATTGCATGTAAAGCATCTACCTTTGAATGATTTGTTTACTTGCATAATTCTGCATTCATGGGATTTGTGTCCATACCTTTTGCAGTTGAAGCATTGTCCGGAGAAGGATGAATTAATCTGATTCATTCTCATTCTGCACTGATTAGCTTTGTGACCAAAGTGGTTGCAGCTGTGGCAGTATCCATTGAAGGATGGATATCTTTGAGCATTTGGCTGTCTTACCGGAGGTCTTCTAGGCCTGCTCCTTGGATTTTCTGATCCAAGATTCTTCTGACCGGATCCGGAGCTTTCTCCTTTCTCATATCCCAAACCATACTTGTCATCTGTCCTCTTTTGACTTCCAAGAAGAACTTCAAGTTGAGCAGAACTTATCTTGAATTTCTCTTTATATTCATTTGCTGTTTGAAGGTCTCTTTTGAGAGAGGCAATTTGATCCTCAAGTTTTTCTTCATTATCTTTGGCATCTTCAAGATCAGATTCAAGATGTCTGATAATCCTGTCCATCTGGTGGCATTCTTCTGATTTTTCTTTAAGAGATTGTCTTAGATTGTCTTCAGCCTTTCTTTTTTCTTCAATCTCTTGAGTAAACTTTATAGTTCCTGATTCCATTTCATGTCTTAACATAATGACTTCTTTTGATAACTTTTCACATAACTTGGTTTGCTCAGTCAATTCTTCATTTGTATTGCTTTCTTCACTTTGTCTTGCCAACTGTTGGAGCAGCTCCTTTCTCTTTTTCATAGAGAGACTTAATTTGTCTTTTAATTCTCTCATGAATTCATCAGCCTGTTTGAGTCTTTCCTTTAATTCACTGACTTCAGAATTTGACTGTTCAAGATCCTCAAGAGCAGTCTTGAGTTGCTCCCTTAAACCATATGCATCCATTTGAACTCCCAGATCTTCCTCAAGCTGTTAGGCTCTGTTAGGAGGAACTTAGTTTTGATACCAATTGTTGATAACTGAGAGGGGGGGAGGGGTGAATCAGTTATCCTAATTATTTCCCTTATTGAACTTTCTTATTAATTGATGCAGCATTGAATCAAACACAAAAACATCACCATGAAATAAGAAACACATAACACAGTATTTTTGACGTGGAAACCCTGTTAAGGGAGAAAACCACGGGGTGATTAACCCAAAATTATTCTCTGTTAGAAGAATAGGAGATTACAAAAAATGGCACTTGCCAATTAGGGCTCACTGCCCGAGCACACTGCTCACAAGAGGCCCACTGCCTACAAGAAGACACACTGTCTACAAAGTGATAAGAATCACAGTCTTGAACTGATTGGAAGCATCTGCATATGCTGGAGTTCAGTTCCGGTTAGGCTCAGTACACTGATCTGCTGCACTTCATCTTTCCTCTGTTCTTTATTCTGCTATCTTTCACATACCGGATCCTTTTTGCTACTTCTGCTCTGTTCTAGACTTATTCGCATATATCTTCACACCATTACACTCTTTACAACTAAATCCATCCTCTATATATATCCGCACAAGTAATTTCATCACCTTTCTAGTCGGCATCCGGAACAGTCTAGTTTCTTACAAACTCTTGTTCTGTCGGCTGAATCCTTCCTCACCAAGCAATGCGGATCAAGCATATACTTGTAGATATCATTAATCATGTCGGCCAAACATGATTCATGCCTTCACAACCTCTATCATCAACAGTAACACATCCGGAAAGTAGTCTGATACTTTGTCAGTCAGTTCTTCCTCTGTTTTCACTGTCTCTCGGGAATCCGGTACTCAACTATTCATATCTTTTTCCTTGTCCATCACCGGAGGCTAAATCCTTGGAATATACCACTCAAGGTAGTCCTCTTGACTTCCCCAAATCCGCACTACACCAAGATACTTCCTCTGAGAGATCCGGACCAATCTGTCGGACCTTGCCACATGCTCTGTTCTTGTTCACCGGACCACAACATTCTTTATTCTGACTTCCGGTAGAGACACATCATGACTTGCGGATATGTGTGATGACCTTTGTTGCCATCAATGACAACAACCATGAATCCATATAGTGTCTCATTCCAACACTCCTAGGGTTGTTCCAATGGCCGATGGAGATAAAAAGTTAATGATAGAGGAGCACGGTGCCTACGTGGCATGTTTTGATTGATTGGTGACTTTTCAACTTATTTTGGTCGCCATTGATCTCACTGATAGGAGAATAAGATCAATGGTTGTGTTTTAAACCTTCAACAAAGGTTTTTCCTGAGCATATGTAGTCATGTTTTGAGCGGGAAAACTCCATGAATGTGCTGCTACAAATTTCAAGAGGGTTGTGGGTAGCTAAGGCATTAATGGCAGTTTACAAAAGGATGATCGATGGAATAATAGGCCAACAACCATATTTAAGATGCAAATCTTTGAGTGGCAGCTTTGATCCCGAGCCCACCTACTTCTTCTCTCTATTTCTCTGTTGCATTCAATTTTTGGAGCGCCAATCTGAAGATACATTGAGTCTGGCAACTTTTTGACCTGCCATGTAAATTTTTCTGAATACACGGTCTAGATATAAAAGGCAGACTATGTTATTCATTTGGGGGGTTGAAGACTTGGGTATTTTTGTGTGAATAGCAAAAAATAGGGCATTTCCTTGCTGTTTTATCTCATTTTGGAGTTTATGAGTTGCATTTGAGTGAACCATGCACATATGTTCAGTTTCTTGTCATGTTTATATGAAAAATGCTTAATTACATGTGTTTATCTATATGTCTCCATGTGTTGCATGCATTCTCTTCTTCTGAATCTAGTTGCTAAGGGTTTCACATATTCTAGAATATAGATTTATGTATTGCATGGTTGATCTTTAGACTTGAATTCAAGGAGTGGATTAAATTGTTTTAGGTTGAGTATGAACAAGGTTGTATGTCAACTAGGATATCTATAAGTAGAGGCAGTTAAATACCCTTTCTTGGGTGATGTTTGTAAGGCAAGCATCAAATATGACCCCTTGAAACTTGAATCCAAAATGTAATCCATTCTTGTGTATACGTCTAGTTGACTCCTTGCCCTGAGATAGGCACCGGTCTGCTTCTGGATTACTAGTTATGATCCAAAACCCCCTGTCTTGCATCCAAACCATCAAACCAATCATTCCATATTTCCAACCTGTTAGTTGTAGTAGTAGGATTAGGAACCCCTGCATACTCTAAGCCTGAACCAGACAAACATGTCCAAGAGTGTTGCCAAACTTGTGATTTATCATTCAAATCTTTGTTCATACATGAGAGTATTCTGCCTGTTATCCCAAAGTTAAATCTTTATGTTATTGGCCAAGTGAAAAGTGTCAAATTTTTAGCTATAGGGATCCCCCCTTGGTGTGGAAGAACCAGAAGTGAAGGGGAGGCAGCTCACGCAACCTCCTATATTAGTTGGCCGAATCTGCCTATGCATTGGAACTAGAAAACCCACTACTGATTTGGAAGTAAACACCAATAGAAGGAAACCAAGACCTTGGGGAGAGTCCTCTGGGAAGTTTATTTTGGAGAGAGACATTGTAAAGGCCTGTTCTCTAAAGCATATCAATAAAAGTAAACTACTTTTCTCTGGTGCCTGAAATCTAGTTCTCAATTACTTGTTGAATGTGAATGATATATTCTAGTCTAGTTGTCTCCATTTTGTGTTCTCCTTGTTATTTGAATTAGCATATCAAGTATATGTCTAGTTTTTCAAAACATACTGAATGTTTTGTGTGATTTATCTAATAGGGTTTCCTCAAGTAGGAATTAAATTCCATTGAATAAGTCATTGTAATTTGGAGGATCCAAATTGCATAACTAAGTAGAACTAGATAAAAAAACCTTGCATGTTTATGTCAATCATAGACAATATTATGACAAGTAATTCAAGTTATAGCTAGAAGGAAAGTACAAATCCATCTATGATTAGACTCTATTGCCTAGTTGAGAAAAAGGCACAGATCAATTCTTTTCAAAAATCATTTCCTTGTATAATATTTCAAAAACCAATTTTAATTTTTGTTGTAGGAGTAGGAGTAGTTGTTAATTTGAAATTGGAAAAAATCTATATTCAAATCATATGCTAGTTTGGACTAGATTAAGTTGGATGATTTAATTGATAAAATTTCATAAAATCTATAATCTGCTCATAATTCACCAATGAGTTTTGAGGAGTTAACACTCAATGATGAATATAAGGTAGTACCCACCTAGGCCATGTAGAGCTTGAAGTGTAGGGAATTCCAATCAGTTTCATTGATTCTATTCATTGGTAAATTCACTTGTAAGACCTAATTATAAAGATTAGCATCCTTTTAGGGTTTTAGAAAGTTGTTGATTTGGGAACCAATAGAAAGAATGTGATAAAAACACAAACCCTCAAACCAAAACTAGAAAAATGCCCAAATCGCCTCTTCAAATTAGATAGACATCGGTCTGCATAGTAAAAATTTCTTCAACTTGATGACTAAAATTATCCTAAAATCACTTAGAGAGCCTAAAAAGTTTGATTTACAAAAATAAATTGTATAATTCCATATGGTCATACCATCATATGGTACAGGGGGCTAGGGGAATTTTTTTACAAAAATTGATAGTGTCCAAAATTAATTTTTCACAATCAATCCTTATTGACTTAGGTCTCCTAGACTCAATTGTGAGGTTCATTTGGCTCTATGAGGAACTCTTGACTAGGCTAGGTGCGAGATTTTCTCAATATGGAAGGGTTTTGCTAACATGGCTCTGATACCATGCTAGGATTGCAAATATTAGAAAGAAAGAACTAGGATGTATTTCCACAAGCTACGAGCACACAAAATAAGACAAATGATATTATCAAAAGTTAAGTAAGATGTACAAACAAGCCTTGCATAAATAGGATGGGGACGTGAGATGGTTGAACACAATGACTAACTAACCCTCCAAAGTTGTGACACATGTGGAAACACTTGAGAAAACTTTGAGGACACATGTGTGCATATGAGGTGAGACAAAATTCTAAAAAACTTCTCTAAGTGAGCTTAAGCCTAGTGTGAATAGGACCTAATCAATCTAGATAGGTAAAAGCTATTTTCACACTAACACTAAAATTATGGAATAACTATATGGAAATCCTATGATGATGTGTTGGTAAAAACTCATGGCCCTTGAAGGCATTGTTTCACTTCTCCAAGTGGTTTCTTGTCTTCATGACTTCCTCCTTTGTCTTTTTCTCTTTTTCCCTATTGTTTCACTTCCTAGCTAAGTTTCACTACCTTATGTGTTGCCTTGCTAACCCCCTCATTTATCCTATTTAGCTGTACGCCTGTCTATCTTAGGGTCACCCCTATTGTCTTTGGGTCATCCAAGAAATGTTAACAAGAAAAATAGGTGACTCTACTTCTGAAGGGGGTGGCACTCTCATTTTTAAATGCATGAATTGACTCATATTTTCTTTGTTCTTCTTGATTTTTAGCCCATTTTAACTTTACTTTTTTTATTCCAAATCTTCCATTTTAATGATTTCTTTCTATTGTGAACTCATTATAAAATCTTATCTCTTCTAAATTGTATGAGTTCACTCTTGTTTTCCTTTTTTTTTCTTGAGTTTTCTTCTAGTTTTCTTCTTGTGTCTTCATCTATTCATGAAATGATTTCCATTCCTTCTAGATTTAACTAATTCTTTTCATCTTATCTCTTCTTCTCCTCCCCCCCATTTCTACCTATAAATACCCCTCACTTATTTATTGTCTAACATCTCAAAACCACACAAGGTTCTTCATAAGATTCTTAAAGATTCTTCACATCCCTTTGAGCCTCTTAGTTTATTTATGTTAGTTTTATTTTTAGAAAGCTTTAAAGATTTCCCTTAGAAGGTTATTTTTATCTATTTTTTCCTTATCCAAGATTATTCATAGCACCCCCTCTATCCTTTTATGCTCACACATGGATCAATCCTTCTTTCTTTCAAATTTGTTATTGCTTCTAAGACATTTTTTATTCCCTTACATCCCTGCTTTTATCCTTATTGCACAGAGGATGACCCTGCTACTGTAGAGGAGATAGTTTCCACATGACCTCTGAGGACATAGTCTAGCATTAGTGCCCATTATTATAGGTTCTTTATTGCTTTATTAGTAATTATCTCATAGTTTTTCTCTTGAGGAAGTAAAACATTGTTTTGTCTTTCTCTTGATAGGATTTAGAGTTAACATATAATTGTTTTCTTTCCTTAGATTAAACTTCCTATTTTTCATAGAATAGTTACAAACTTAGATTAAATCTCAAATCTTGTAATACATAAAAACATAGATCAATTGCATTAGGGAAATATGTTTAGTTTGCATGCATATTTCCCTTTCATAGTACTTAAATCATCTTTATTAATCAGAAAAAGAATCAGGAAGTGCATGGATTGATTTTAGATTAATTGCATTAGAAATTCAACTTAAATATTTCAAACATTCAATCCCTTGATTTCACCATGAGGTGTACAATGAAAATGTTCATACATTCGAATCCTTCAAGCATATAAAATATCAAGGAAAGCCTCATTTTTGTCACAAGGTACAAAAACTCTACTGTATACACTTAAAATTAATCATTTCCTTACAACACTTGTAACACCACCTTACAACACCTTATGACACTTTCATCCTAGGAGTTCCATTTAGCTTGTCCCCTTTCATTAGCCAATTATTTTAAAAATTTATATTTATTTATTTTATTTAATTTTCCTATATCATCCTTGTCCAATAATTAATTAAATAATTTTATTATTTAATTAAAATTATTTTCCATATGTCCTAATCCTCATCCAATTTGCACAAATAATAAACAAGTGTCACATGTCTTGCTTAGGTTGGTTAGCTAGATTCATTGAACCTAGAGACTTTCATAAAAGTCAAACTAACTTTACATCTCCTCCATCCATCTTATACTACATCTCTTAATCCTATCGATTCACATAAGAATGCCCTAGAAGCTTCTATCTCTCACCTCTTAATCCTATCCATTTGTTTCCATACTGCACCTCTTAAGCCTAGCCATCCATCCAATCATTCAGAAATCTATAAATCAAACATCAACCAAGCGATTTTCATCAAGAGATTTGAAGATAATGTTATGTTGCTAAAGTGGACAACCAAAATATTAAGGATCACTATCAAGAATCATTGGAGCACATCCACCATTTGTCATGATGCAACAAGGACTATTTTGGTAATATTGTTTTATTATTTTCATTTGATTTCTTTAGTCCTTAGCTCAATTGGAGGTAATGTTGATTATGGAATAGATATTTTGATTGATGCATTGTTCCTTATTTTGATTCCATATTTCTTCACACATCTATAATTGAACATTTAAACAACATAGCAAACTTCACTTCCACCTACAATGCTCTTATTCAATGTGAAGGGAGTACCCAATCCTATTCACTCCTACCTATATGGCTTTCCTTGTAAAGGTAGGAGTGATTTGAGTAACACCTTTAGCAAGGGTGTAGTGCATGTGTTTTATGGTGATTGACTCACCTATGTTGTGTTTGATTCACATTCTAGTTTTCATAGTGTTTATTATAAATCATATGATGATCATTTCCTAATTATTGCACTTTATGTTAATGATATGTTATTTATTGAAAAAGGAAAAGAGTTGGTTTGTGAACTAAAATCCTAGATTACACCAAAATTTGAAATGAAATATTTAGTTGTAGCAAAAAAATCTTGGTATGGATATAAAGAGAGCAAATAGAAAGATATGACTTGGCCAGAGTAAGTATGTGGATTTAGTTTTGTAGAGGTTTAACATGTAGGATTCTAGAACATTGTGTGTTCTTGTTACTTTGGGAATTAAAGTATTTGTTACATAATATGCCACTTCTCCTTCAAAGATGGAACATGTGAGTAGGGTACTTTATCAAATTATAGTTATAAGTCTTATGTATGTTATAGTCTACACTAGACTAGACATTAACTAAGTAGCAGGAGTTCTGAGCACATTTAAGTCTAATCCTAGATATATTTGGGATTTAATTAAAAGAGTCTTCAAATATTTGAGGGGTACATTTGAGTATTCCTTGAGTTATCATTGTAGTATGATACAATATAGGAGTTCCTTAGATATTTTTGGTTATGTGGGTCTAGATTGGTATAGAGATGTTGATAGTAGAAGATCCACTATTGCATATTTCTTTACCTCACTTGGTGGTGAAATTATTTGGATGTGAAAGTGATTGGTTGTGGTCACTTTTTTAACTACTAAGGATGAGTATATGGAAGCTACTCATGCTTATAAATAAGACATTTATTTTAGAAAATTGTGCTCTAATGTTAGGATAAATCATGAACCAATTACATTTTATCATAATAATCACACTATAATTTTTTTTGCAAAGAACCCGATTTTTCATGAAAAGACTAAGTACATAGATGTGTAGTATCATTTTGTTAGAGATATGGTTAAAGATGGAGGGGTGAAATTAGAGAGAGTAAAAAATTTGATAAATGATGCAGATATTTGCATAAATCCTATGAGCACATAGAAATTTGGATAGAGTTTGAACTCCATGGACCTTGTTCTCACTAGAATATGCACACTTGCTAAACAACTAGCTCAACTATTTATTGAAACATGGGAAGATCTCTCAAACTATGGGCTTTGATAGTCATAGATCAACTTCTAGATAAGGGTTGGTTTCTTGTTACCTATTGTTGTCACATTCACAACATGCCCCATTTTACTCCTTAGCAAAATGAGGACCCCTGTTGTTGCTGTTACTTTGCTTGTCTATGTGGGTCCGCTTGGTGGTAAAAGGGAAAAGGAAGTGAAAGTTACAAACCTTGTTGAAAATAAAGAAAAAATGGAATTAAGTACCAAAGCAGAGTATGAGTGAATTCCTTGTCAAAAATGAGTGAGGGTTGCTTTTTGAACCATTTTAAAATTCCCAATATTTTGCAAGTTATGTGTGTTTTTTGGTAAATGCACTATAAAAAAGGTTTGTATGTTGATATACAAAGTCCTTTGTATGTTGTCATTGTATGATACATATACAAAGTTGTTTGTATATCAAGTCGTGGTATGAGTCGCAAAGGGGAGTTGCCGATTTTGTTGCATTCGTACTTGTATGCATTTTGTTAACATTCTATCTATACATACAAGTCGGCCCTGAAAAGTTCAAAGTTTAAATGCATAGTCCATCGTGTCCATCGGATACATTTTTGGTTTGTATGTTTGAAAAGTATGAAATATACAAAGTGGACATACAACAATATATACAATGGACGGAACCAAAATAATCATGAAATAAGGAAAAGTCCTTGTATGTTTCACGCATTGTATGTATATTTCAATACATACGTTGTGGTATACATACATTGTAGTACATACAAGGTGGAATTTGAAAAAGATTAAAATTTGATATAAGCAATGTATCACTACTTAACGCATATTAAAAGATGCATTGCAATTTATATATGTTGTGGAGCTAAAAAGGGTTATAAGTTGTGGTTTATGAAAAGTTGAAGTCTGAAAGGCAATAGAAGGGACTTTGTATGTATCTAGACTTGTATCTAAAGATTTTATAGAAGTGTTATGTGCATCGCAGGTGATACAAGTAGAAGGTAAGGTGGACCCAACTACTTGTATATCTAGCTTGTATAATTAAAATGTATAAGCTCGATATGTAAGCCGATATACAAGCACCGGATGTGAAAAGAAATTAAATGAAGAAAAGGCTTTGTATGTTGGTGCGTTTGTATGTTTATGATATACATTCGTGATATACAAAGAAATTAAAAGGCATCGCAAAGGGTAACGGTAAGAGAAGGTTTGCATAAAGTTGTTTGTATGTGTGAAAGATACAAGCGTTGGATTCGAAAAGAAAGTTCAATCTGTAAAACTCTTTGTATATTTAAATGCTTGTATGTTTAAAATCCATTTTATAAAATTATGTCTATTGGCAGGTTTGTAGGTATATGGAATGTTGCAAGGTGGCGATGGCATCACAGAAGGTGAAGTCTACACAAACAAAGAAAAATTTATGAAGGATGCAGGCACGAGGTGAAAATAGAGAAGAAGACCAAGAAAAGAGCCATCAGAAGGAGAAAGTCCAGAATAAGAAGATAAAGAGGAGGAAATCGAAGATTGAATGAAGATGCAGAACAAGGAAGACATATGCATCAGGTACTCATATGATAATGAGTCATCTAGATGGTTGCCAGTTGGCAACCTGTGCCATGAAGGAAAGTGTTGACTAAGTCAAAGAAGAGTTGTATACCATTGATCTTGATTGACAAATCTTGACTGTAGGTCATTTGTAGCCACTCCCTCAACTCTTTCTATAAAAGGTGCAGGGTGCCATATTTTGAATATTCGGAAGCTTAATTGAAATTTGATTGCTGAAATATTAGGACTTATTTCAAAGTTGTTGTAAACATACATGTTTTGCATAAGGAATGAAAGAGAAGACAATTTGATTACAAAATCATCATAACTCCTGAGTAATCTATATTTGAAATCTTAATACATGCTTTGATCAGCTACACCCCTTGGAGTGCTTATCAGTCTGTATGTGTTGTTTTCATTCCTTATCCTTTAAAGTTAGCATCATCTATATCTAGCTGTGGAACATCCTGGTGAAAATATGGTTTGATTTCTTCTCCTAATGAATGTATATGGTATGTATGTGGTTCAATAGCTGAAGATTCACCAAAATTTGAATTATTCTTTTAAGTTTCTTTGAATTTCATAACATTTCATCACCATAATTGAAAATAACAGATAATCAGAAGCAAATAACATGAAATATGCTGACATCTCATATATAATTGGAAATACATAGCATATTTAGAGTTAAAGCATGTTAAATTGACAAATATCATGCAAATTCACACATAAATTCAGGAAATTCATGCATATATCTACTTGCAAACACATTATTTGAGTAAATATACTATGTAGAAGAAAGAACAAGTTCATGATGATCAATAATCAGAAGAATTAATCAATCTTGCAAATACATCAGCTATCTTTGAAATAAAGTAGAAATAACCTCTCTGTGGAATGCATTTACAAAAAATAGAATCATACTGATCATTCAAACAAACGTAAGGCCCCTTAAAATTGAAAACATGTCACATCAACCTCTGAGTAACGTTAGACGATCATGACCTGATCAACAGAGACTTGGAGTCATCAACTTATCCTAAATTGATTGTACTTTACAAGATAATTAAGGTTTGTTGTGTAAATTTGTATGCATGTTGTTATGACTAACAATTATCATCCACATACATGATTTCATCACCAATAGGTTTTGTCTAATATGATGATAAAGACAAAAAGGTAACACTCAAATACCTTTGAATTTCAAGTCACATGGAAAGATTTGTTGTTTTAAGTTTGTGCACGCTAATCCTTTGTGAAGATTTCAAAATTAAGCATAAATATTGCAAGCTTTGTGGCTAATCATCTTGATATTCCAAAATAAGTCTTGTTTCAAGTATTTCTATTGAAACTTTGAGGTAGTTAGATTGAGAAACCTAATATCCTAATGCTTACGACCAAGAGCCACGCATCACCTCATATTTGCATCATTTATGCAAATATTCAGTAAATATCCAGTCAGTTTCACTTTCTGACCATAAATACAGCCTTTGCTAGGGAGTTTTAACCAATCTTTATAGTGAACCAACCAATTTTCCTTAAAATTAAGAAATCCTAGCTCTCAAGCCAACTACCAGGTCCAGATCCAGTGGACTCTTTGAAGAATTACCTATTAGGGGATTTAGACCTAGAACTATAGATATTCATCACTCTCCTGGTTCTAGTGTGTCAAGAGCTTCACCAGAACATGCTCCTATAAATCCTATTGGCTTACAAACACCTACAGGACCACCTATCAGACCTCAAGTCCAACCTCCACTAGTTGCTGTCATTCTTTATAGTAGAGTCACCTCTGACTTTCATGACATATCATGCTTTACCTAAGAATCCTGATAAAATTTGTCCTAAGTATCATCCATATCAGGATGTTGATGATCACATTAGAACTTTTAAAGAATCTTGTTGTAGGGCTAGAATTGAGCATCAAGATGTAGTATGCAGGTTATTTCCATTTTCCTTAGGGGAAGAGACTTATAACTGGTATATCATTCTTGGTCAGGGTTCAGTCGGTTCATGGGCTGCCTTGGAGAAATCCTTTAAGGATAGATTCAAAATACCTATAGATCCCTCAATGAATTATCATTTCTTTGCCACAATCAAGAGATTTGAAGGAGAGCCTATTGCTAATTTCAGTGCAAGATTCCAAAAGATGCTCTCTAAGTTAGTTGCACCTTATGTTGTAGTAGATGAAGCTGCTAGGAGCCTATATTACTCAACTTTAGATCCTTTGACTTCCATGTTTATCAGGGGAGCACATCCTAGGGTCAAAACCTTAACAAGAGCTTTTGAAGAAGCTATCAAAGTCAGTCAGAAATTTGTCCCTACTCCAACACCAAATATTGCAATCCCAACACTCACTAGATATCCTACATATCCTACTCAACAACAAACTAATGGAGCCATGATACCTCCAGCTGTGATGCCAAGTCCTTTACAGATACCTCCATTTAGCATCATGCCACCTCCAAATGGAAAAGGCCAAATGTTACAATATCCAGGACAAACACAAATACCTCAGGGTGTAGAATAGTCCAACAACAATAACAATAGATCTTCCTTTTACAAACCTCAAACAAAGAATGTAGTGGCTAAGGTTTAGGAAGAGAAAGAAGAAATCAAAGAGATATCAGCACAGTTGAGGAAAATCACTACTAAGATTACTCATTTGAGGAGTTAGAACTTCTATTCCCAACCTAATTAGAATAGAGCTTATGCCAATGATAGACCTTATTATCTTGATAGGGGATATAACAATAACTACAATAACAATAATGGCAACAATAATCCTCCTAAACAGCCTAGAGTGTGGAACACTAGGCCAAATAATGGTTCTCTGCCATCACCCCTAGATAATCAGCCTCCTAGTGAACCTAGGTAGACCACTAGAGTCAACCTTGGAGAGGCAACCCTTACAAATTGGTGCAGGATGCATAACACCAATGCTCATGCAGAGATAGATTGTCCTCAATTCAGGATTGCTGCTAGCATTTTCCAAACTGAAGTGTCTAATACTTCAGGTAATCCACCTCATATAGAAGGAAATGAAATTGTCCCCTATGGATATGATTATGCCTTAGTGTTAGAAAGTTTCATTAATCATCCTCATTGGCAAACAATGTCTTCTCACTAGGATTATACCTTGGCATGTGAAGAGTCAGCCCCGATCTTTGAGTCTAACTATGTTTTTCCATTTGAGGATGAGAATGAGCCATCAATTAAACATGAGGAGATACATGCTTATCAATAGCAATATCAGGGTGGCCATAATTACAACTTGAGGAATAACTCAAATAAACCTGCTGGTCCTTTGACCACATCCTTGCCTCCAAACAATTTCAACACTCCACCTGATCCCAAGGAAAGTAATAACCTTGGATTTCCCAAGGTTAATGCTCAGTACTTAGCACCACAAAGTACAACACCAAAAATTGCTAATCTACCCCTGGAGTCTAATAAATTTGTCACATATCTAGCAGATGAAATGAAAAAGATTAAAATCAGCCTGTCATTATCAGAGTTGCTCAAAACCCTTGCTATCAAGAAAGATTTCATGAAATCATTAGAGGATCCTGCTCCAAAAGAGAATAGTCATACCTTAGGTTAGTTTGGAAATAAAGATCATGCTACTAGAGATGTTAATGTTAAACACAAAGTGCCAACTACTGTTCAAGCTACAGAGAGCTCACACATGACCCTTTATAAAGACAAGAGTGAGTCACCTCCTTTCCTCCTTACCATAAAGATGTTTAGTAAGAATTTGCAGAACTGCTTAGTAGATTCAGGAGCATCTACCAATGTAATGCCCCTGTCCATATGCAATGCCTTAGGGTTGCTCCTGCTAAGTCATTAAAGAAAGTAACACAATTGGACAAAACAAAGGTGAATTTGGTAGGAGAACTAACTCACATTCACATGCAGTTGGCATCAGATTGTAGAATCTAGTACTACATTGATATTCAGGTAGTTGATATACCTAATACATATGGGATGTTACTCAGCAGAGACTGGTCAAAAGCCCTTAATGGATACATGTCAACTGATTTCAGTCATATGTGGTTGTGCTGGAAAGGGATACCAAATCAAATAAGGATAGATGTTGAATGTCACATGAGGCACATGATCACTGAATATAACAAAACCAATGAGATTAGACCCTAGACCGCTAGCATAGAGGAGATTCTGATGTATGATGTTCATAATCATGACAATGACCCTCAAGATGATAAAATAATTTTAGAATCTGATTGTAAACCTGAAAATGAAGTAGAGGTAGATCATTTCAAGAATTTTAAGATGCATTTGTTTAAAGAGGTACAATGATGTCAATTGTTAAAAATGCCTATTCATGATGTTCTAATCGATGGATGGTGCAGGTTACATAATGAGATGCATTCTGAAAAAGACCTGTGATGCCTACATAGATATGATAGACCTGGAACAAGCATACAGTGAGGCATCATCATCTTCACCATCATCTATGGTAAGTTCTGCAGATAGTGACAACAAAACTAATTTTTGTTTGTCATCTGCAAGAACAGAGGAAGGCACATATCAAGATGAAAGTTCTATTCAGATTACAGAAGAGATACTAGTATGTAACAAGAGTAATGTTAAAAGAAAAAAGAAAATCGCCCCAGGGAGTGATTGTTTGGTAAAATCAGATTATGAGTTATCTAATGAAGATAGGGGTAGTAATCTGTCCAAGTTTGAAGAGTTTTTATCAAAAGAGATTCAAAAGATGACACAACAATAAGGATCCCCACAAGATGTTTTGATTGAGGGATGGTGCAGGTTACATGAAGCACCACATTCATAAACTACTTGTTCATTCTGTCTGCATATCCAAAAAAGGTAGATGTTGCCTAGTCTAGAAGATTTTCCTTTTGATGATAAGAGAAAAGATGAAATATCTACTTCACATAAGGAAGATAAGGTAAAGTCTGAGAAAATTGAGATACCAAAATTGAAATGGATATCAAATGGTGCAGCTGCTAGAGCTAGAAAGAAAAAAGAAGGCCCAAAAAAGCCTTTAGCTGAAGATAAGCCATGGATCCTCAGGTTTGATGGATCCATGTCAAAATAAGGGTCCAGAGTAGGGATAGATCTTATTGATCCATCTAGAAAATCCTACTTAGCAGCATACAAACTACAATTCCCATGCACGAACAATGTGATAGAGTATGAAGCTCTGATTCCATGGGATATTGTTTGCACTTAGAAAGAAAGTGAAGATTTTGCATGTCTATGGAAACTCAAAATTGGTTGTGAGACATGTAAGAGGTATATACTCTTGCAATTACAAGAGGTTGTCCAATTATAGACATAGGGTGTGGGACTTGAAAGAAGATTTCAATGCATTCAACATCACCCATGTACCCAAAGAACAAAATCATAGGGTAGACACCTTAGCCCAAGTTGCCAGTACTTTGGAACCACTGTCCATATCTGGTTTGAAAAGATTCTCAGTAGAATTAGTATCAGTGCCTTCTATGCCTGACAATGTAACCAACCTTCAAGTACTTGATGTTGATCAACATATATTGGACTTCATATCCAACAGGGATGTCTATGATGCATAGATCATAGATGAAAGGAATGTGGAAGACCACATCTAGGAAGAAGAAGAAATCCTGGAGTTGCCTAGTAACAAGATTCCTAAGGGAATGATAGAGCTGGAAAGAGTGTTTGATCTAGACAATATGTTGAAACAAAAGGATCTCCCAAAAGCTAATGGAGGACAGTATTCATAGGTCAACATTGGATAGGATGATGAAAAAAGAAATGTCCTGATTGGGAAAGTCTATATAGAAGAAGAGTTGGAAGGAATAACCCAAGCTCTCAAAGATTACATCCATGTCATTTCCTAGACTTATGATGAGTTGAAAACCTACAATACATCAATCATCACTCATACTATACCATTGAAGCCAGATGTCAAGCCTTTTAAGTAGAAATAGAGACCTGTCAATGCTTTACTGGAGTCTATCATTTTTGAAGAGGTTAAGAAACTGCTGAATGTCAGGATCATATTTCCTGTGAGACATTCCACATGGGTGGAAAACCTAGTTCTAGTAAGGAATAAGAATGGTGACATCAGATTATGTGTAGACTTTAGGAACTTAAACAGAGCTTCTAAGAAGGATAATTATCCTTTGCCTTCTCTAGAGGAAGTCTTGGAAATTGTGAATGGTACCAAGATGATGTCATTCTTGGACGGTTTCTCTAGTTATAACCAGGTGATGGTGGACAAAATAGATAGATTGAAAGTTACATTCACCACAAAATGGGGAATATTCACCTACAGGTGCATGCCTTTTGGGTTAATAAATGTTGGAGCCACATTTCAGTGAATGATGGACATAGCCTTTAGAGGCTTGATTGGTAAATGCATAGTCATATACATGGATGACTTAATAGTTTTCTCTAAAGATAGATGAAATCATGTAGAGGACCTGAGAAAGGTACTGAAGAAATGTGAACAATATAGGATATCCTTGAACCCTAAGAAGTGCATAGTTGGGGTAACCATAGGGAAGCTATTAAGCCACCTAATAATAGAAAATGGGATCATCATTGACCCTGATAGGGTGGAATCAATCATGAAGATACAGCTTCCTGGAAGTAAGAAGGAGCTTAAATCTTACTTTGGTAAGATTAATTTTGTTAGAAAATTTATTACTGGCTTTACAGAGATTGTCAGACCCTTGAATGCCATGCTCAAGAAGGATGCAAAAATTGAGTGGATACCAGAAGCTAGAGTAGCTTTTGAAGATATAAAAAAAGCTATATCTAATGCTCCAGTTCTGATCAATCCAGATTATACCAAGGACTTTTACATTTACTCATTTTCTTCAGAGCATACATCTGCAATAGTATTAACATAGAGAAATGAGGCAAAAGAGGAAAAGCCTATAACCTTCATGAGCTATCCTTTCAGAGATGTAGAACTTAGATACATGGATGTTGAAAGACATGCACTTGCTCTAGTTCGAGCGGTTAAGAAGTTCAAGCATTATATCTTAAGGAGTAAAGTGATTGCTATAGTACTTGATGTAGCAGTAAAGATGTTATTAATGCAAAGAAAACTAGGTGAGAAGAGAGATAAATGGATCACTATCTCCAAGAGTATGATATGGACATAACACCCATGAAGTTAGTGAGAGGACAAACATTGAGCTAGATGATATTAGAGATTGCTCCTAATATCATGAGCCAGCAGTATGTTATTAATGCAAAGGATGATGGAGAATGGTACTCAGACATCAGACACATCCTGATTACTGGAAGATGTCCTTCAAGATTGCAGGCCTCACAAAGGAGGGCTTTAAAAATAAGGTCATAGAAATACATGATAAAAGGAGGAGTCCTTTTCAAGAAAAACTATGAAGGGATATACCTTATGTTGGTACTCATTTTGACCTGGAGGTTGATTTTTCATGTTTAGAGGGTTTCTTCATTTAAACCCTATATTTTCTTGCCCATCGGGATGACCTCGCAGGTGTTTTCATGATCAGGTTGATGGCAGGGATGGTGTCATCGCTGAGACTTTGCCTATTAGGGGGGGAGCTTATTGTTATTCTGACAGTTTTGATCTCACCAATGGGGATTGTGGTGTGTTCTTTGTATGTCGCTGGGACTTTGTGCTATCGGCAGAGATAATTTTTGTCCCACCGAAGGAGATGGTCAGGCTGATGAGGGTTTTTCAGGTGAGCGGATAGGTGTTGGGCTGATGGCATTTGTTTGGCCGATGGATATCTATCGGTGAAAGTATGCTCTATCGGTGAGGGATCCTTTTCTTGCTCTGATGACTTAGGTCTCGCTGAATGCAAGATGTAGGGTTATTCGAAGGCATCGGCGTAACATTCTTCATCGGTTGGGAAATTTTTGGTTTGGCCGATAGCTTTAGTTTGGCAGACGGGAGCAAGGAGGGTGGCCATCGGGTGAACCATGTGTATGGTCTCACCGATGGTGTTATCGGTGTGGTGATTGTCATCGGCGAGGGTTTTTTAGGGGCCACCGATATATGTAGTCTAGCCAATGAAGTTGTTCATTAGCGTGATTGGGGACATTAGGTGAACTGCAGAATACCTGACCGACCTCTGGCTGATGGGGATGTTGGTGACTTATGGAGGTGTTATCGGTATGACTTGTATTGTCGGCGAGGATGGATTGCATTTGGCCGATAGCGTGGGTCTGGCTGACGAAGGGGCAGGGCCTAGCTTGTTGATGTATTGACGTGATTGGCTGTGTCGGCCAAGGGTTTTTTTTTGCTGGACCGATGGTAGTCATCTTGCCGAAGAGGGTGTATTTTGCTTGGCCATCGGAGAGACTTGGTAGATCGGCGAAGGTCTGGAGAGCTGGCCCGATGGTTCATCTCTGACCAATGGAGGGGAATGTGGAGTAGGCGTCGGCGTGACCTTTGAGATCGGCAAGGAAGCTTTTGGGTTGGCCGATAGACTATGTTTGGCCAATAGAGGCTTGCGGTGCGGTCGGTGAGACAATTGAGGTCAGTAGAGGATTTGTGGGCTTGGCTGATGGTGTTGGTCTCGGCGATGGGCTTTGGGCTGAGAGGCGTGTGTCGAGCGTGGCAAAAGTGCTCGACACCTTTTGTCTTTGCAACCATGCTTATAAAGCGCTAAAGGGGTTTCCGTACTATGCATGTGGGATTATTCCCCTATGTATTTTGAACCTGAGAAGAAGCACATTTTGGTGGGAAATTCTTTTTGAACGTTGCGGTGTTTTTCCTGGTGGTTGCGGATAGTTGAGCTATCAATGGCGACAGTGCAGGGGTATGGGCGACAGGACAAGCGATCAAGTTGCCCCATTGTGAATGAGGACTTCCATATGGTGGCACAGGGCTCGAGGCCACCCCTGTCGACTCTCCTGCCTACTACATTGATGACTTATGAGCGCCATTTCTCATGGACTGTATCTGACATTTTTTGGTGTCCATCATGTAATTAATTTATGTGAGTACACCTTCTGGCTATTTTAAGCAGGAAGTGTTACTCATTTTGGTTGTTGTTGAAAGTTGAACATTTGGCTCTGTAATACAATACAGCTGATTTGGTTGCTCTGTACAGCAAAACTTGTGAGTTTATGTATCTCTTGTTGTACTTTTTTGCATGAATCCACTAATTTCATGGTTAATTTTATATGAGAAATGCTATGTTAGCATGTGTTTTGTTAATTCTGTCTCCAATATTGCATGTATCTTTCTTCTGAGTCTAGATATTTAAGCAATGTTTGAGACTCTAGAACATAGAATTCCTGTGTTGAATGTCTGATCTTTTAACTTCTGCTCAAGGGGTAGATTAAACTATTCTCAGATTGAACATTGGGAAGGGTATACTACAGTAGGGATGCCATAAGTATAGATAGCTTAACACTCTGTATTGGGAGATATCTGTAAGGCAGGTATCATATGTATCCCCCTGAAATCTAATTTTAGTTGTTCATGCATATCATGTACAAGTGTATGTCTACTGACTCTAGGCCCTAGATAGGCACCAATCTTGCTTTGTGTTTGTGTTACAACCATGTCCAGCTTTGCATCCAAAATTAAAATCAAAACCAAACTCTAAAACAACCATTAGGACATTAGAATTAGTTTTAGGATCCTCAGTCCTCTGTCTACAACTGTAAATAGGCCCAAAGCTAGCCCCTTTGCTCTTATCTTTCACTTTGGTCTACTTACAGGATTACTTATCTGCTTTTTGTCAGCATCCCAGCCTTTGTATGTATATCCTCATGGATGTTGAGTAGGGAATAGCCCCTAGGTTTTACAGAGCCTGAAGAAGAAGAGGAGATAAAATATAGAGTCTATCTCCTACACTGTTGGCGCCTGGCCCAGAGATCCTGTTGATCATTGATGGCTACCTTGTAGGGAAATCTGGGAATAAGCATCCAGTCTGGGAAAAAACCAACAAAAATTGGCGACTTTGCTCGGGAGTTTGTGAAAGAACCCTGATTTTCAAAAGAAAACAGTTCCTAGTAATAGGTGGCGACTCCGAAGTAATCTCCCAACCGGTCAAAGTAAAATTTATATGCAGGGGAGAAGATCCGAACAAAATCCTTTATTTGAAGAGTTACCAGTAATAAGAAGAATGATGTATAGAAGAAAGGGAGCTGTCTCAGTCAGTCATGAGGGTTCCCCTAGAAAAAATGATGATATGCAAGATAACCCTAGACCATCAAGACAATATGTGCCTTACTTTTCAAATGCAGAAGCTGATATTCAGGGTGCATATGAGAGGCAACAGGGTGGTAGCGTGAGAATGAGGTTAGAGGTGTTCCAAGAATGCCCATTTCTAGACCCTAGTGAAAGGTTTGAAGAGGCAGAGTCTCTGAGGGATGATGAAGATGAAGATTAGAATATGGTAAAACTATCCTCCTCTAGGCCTAGCGAGGAAGAACTAGCTGATGAAATTAGGAGCTTAAGGGCCGAGTTTGAATATCAGTAGGCAATAACAATTAGAGATGACCTAAGGAAGAAAGTGCAAGCTTTAAGGGCTGCCCAAAATAATTCAATTCCTGCCCTTGAGAATGCAAATGTGCAGAGACATCAACAGAGAAATGAAGTGCAACATCAACATAATGATGAGAGACAAAATGTGAATGATGCTAGGATACCACTGAACAATGTAAGAAACTAGAATGCAAACAAAAATATTAATATTAATCAGTTTGATAGACAGCCCATGCAGTTAGATAGATTTAGACAGTTGGTATTTGATGGTATTCCTGGGTATCCTAACCCCATTGACAAGCATCTAAGGCTGCAGGTGCCTAAATTTTTAGGAAACAACACTGTTTCAAGAGAAGATCATCTAAAAGCTTTTCAAAATGTCATGGATAACTTTGAGGTTGAACATGAGGATGTTTTCATGAAGTCATTCATGCAATCCTTAGTTGATGAAGCCAGGGAATGGTATAAGAATCTGCTTGATTGGAGTATTTCATCATGGGATGATTTTAAAACGATGTTCAAGGAGCAATATGGTGACAAAACTGACCCTAGCTTTTTTGTAAATGAGTTTACCAGTATCACTAAAGGGTCAAATGAGCAGGTTGTAGATTTTAATGCAAGATTTACTAAAGTGTTAAACAAATTGCCACATCACATGAGGCCAAATGAACCTATGTGCATAATATTGTATATCAATGCCTTTGATGCAAAAACTGCATATGGATTAAGAGATAAAAGTCCTGCCACTATCAGGGATGCTTTCAGAATTGCAGTAAATATTGAGAACAACAGGAAAGCATCAGGCAAGACTAACAGAAGGGATGATGTGAAAATTCTACAGAATCCAAACAAGCCTCAGAACACTCAAGGTAATACATCTGCCCCTAAAGATAAGATAGACAAATTGGCAAATGTTGTTAAGGACCTAAGTTACAGACTAGCTAGAAGTGAAAAAGGGATAGGTCCTGATAGGCAAGTCTATCAAAGGCAGGAAAAGAGGCCATCATTGCATGATATGCCTTATAATACCAATTGGCATAATGGTAAGCCTATATTCGCACATAACAACACAAATCAGAGAGCTCAATATGTCAAAGAAATTCTTGATCCTCTAAAGAAAGCTGTAAATATTGTTGATGATACTCCATGGTGTATAATTTGGCAGATGCCACATTCACAGTCACAGTGTATGATTGCCCAGTCCTTGTGTGATAATGCTACATCTTGTAATGAATGCAATGAGCAACATTATGTGCAAGATGATGATGTTAATATGATGTCCACAAGCAATGGATACCCTCTTTATGATGCTGATGAGAGTACAGATGATGGAATTCAGGCCTGTCAACAGGAATTTTATGATGAAGGTAATGAAGAGAGCTATGTGTATGCTCAGAGCTCGCATAATTTTCTGAGTAACTTACAATGACCTTCTGATGAGGAAATTAGGGCCTTCATAGCTGCAACAGTTGCCCAAGTCAAGAGTAACTACAATCTCAGAGGTAAAGCTCAGATAAGCAACTTGCGTCAACTAGAAGATGTTTCTACAGGTCAGCCAGTGCATGGTCATAAAGGAATTGAACCAAAAAAAAGGCAGTGGGTTAATAATAAATAGAACTTTAGACATAGAACAGGTCATGAATCTCAAGGACCAGAAAATAGGATCCCTTAGGCTGAAGATCAAAGAAAAGGTTCCCAAGACAAGAATGATGATCAGGGAACTATGACAGTAAAAGCTAAATCAATTCAGGATAAAAACAAGATTGTGGAGCAAGCTACAACTGTTATACAAAATTATGCTCCATTTGATATAGCTCAAGTCCTCTCCCAGGTAAAAGTCTCTGTTCCACTTATGGAACTGATGAAGGTTGAAGAGATCAAGAATAGGACAGTATCCCTAATTTCAGGGGTGCCTCTTCAAGCTAAACAAAATGTTCAGACCCAGGGTGAGAAACATGTCATGTATAATGAAGAAGATGAGGCTCCTGAAGTCTATTTAGGAGTGACTATGACAAAGTGTCCTTCACAAGTGGAACCATTTTATGTATCCTTGGTTATAAATGGAAAAATAATCAGAAATTGTATGCTTGATTCTGGAGCATCTACAAATGTCATGCCTTTAGCCATCATGCAACAAGCTGGATTGAAAATCGACAAGGCATGTGGAAAATGTTATGCTATGGATGTCAGAGAGGTACCAGTTATTGGAATCATGAAGGATGTAGATTTCAAACTGGCAGCATTTCCTGAAAAGAGATATAAAATGAATGTAACGGTGGTTGACATCAAGCCACAGTCTGGTATGTTGTTGTCAAGAAGATGGGCTGCACTAATTGGTGGAAGTATGCAGCTGGACCTGTCATATGCCATGATTCCAATGAATGGCAGGGATGTTAAGCTAATCAAAGAACAAAGATCATCAGAGACAGTGGAAGACCAAGAAGCAGAGAAAAAGATATGCTTTGTAAACACTAACTGTGATAACTTCAAGGTTGTCTCAGATGATAGAGAAGATAAAAAGAAAAATGTCTGCATTATAGAGTTGGACCAGCAAGGTTTATGGACCATGTATTTTGATGGAGCTTGTGCAAAAGAAGGCTCTGGAGTTGGAGTTGTTTTCCTATCTCCAACTGGTAAGCTCCTCAAATTTTCTTTCTTGCTAAGGTTTGTTTGCACAAACAACATTGCAGAATATGAGGCTTTAATCTTAGGCCTAAATATAGCTCTCAAACATGGAATCAAAATGCTAAGAGTATTTGGGGATTCTGAGCTGATTGTATCCCAAATTAGAGATAGGTATGCTTCAAAAAATAAAAGATTGAAACAATACAAGCATGCTGTTTGGGATACCATTGAACTCTTTGATGCATTTTCAATAGGCTGGGTAGAGAGATCAAAGAATGTTATGGCTGATTTCTTAGCTAATGTTGCAATAAGGCCAGATGACATCACTCTGTCAGATGTTACAAATGTAGAAGTTAAAATCAGGCCTGCAATACCAGAAAATATATGCAGTTGGCAAGTGTTTAATGATGATAGGGACTTGTTAAAATTTTTGCATTGCATAGATGAATATGAGAATCAAGAAATTGATTTCCAAGATTTTGTAGAGACTATAGATGGAAAAGAAACTCTTGTGGGAAAAGAGATAATTCAATTGAAGACTAATAAAATCCCTAGAGGGTTAGTAGCTTTGGAAAGAGCTTTTGACAGTAGAGACAAATTGGTCACAAGGACATCTCCCACAAATAAGGAAGATTTAGAAGAGATAAATTTGGGGACATCTCAGGCCCCCAAGAAGGTATACATTGGTAAATAGCTCAAACCACACATCAGGAGTATGCTGATTGCATTACTAAAAAGGTATAAACATGTTTTTGCTTGGTCATATGAGGACCTAAAAGCCTATAGGGAAGATCTATTCTAGCATGAGATCCCATTGAAGCCTAGAGCTAAGCCATTCAGACAGAGGCAAAGACTTATTAATCCTACCTTAGCTCCAAAGATGCAAGAAGAACTTAAAAAGCTTAGGGAAGCTAGAATAATTGTGCTAATCAGACATTCAACTTGGGTGTCTAACCTTGTCCCAGTCAGAAAAAAGAACAGTGATATTAGGCTTTGTGTTGATTTCAGGAACTTGAATGTATCCTCTTTAAAAGATAACTATCCACTGCCTAATATGGAAGCTATGTTGCAGAGAGTGACTGGTTGTGAACTCTTATCCATGATGGATGGATTTTCAGGTTATAATCAGGTGAAGGTAAAGGAATCAGATCAGTATAAGACTACCTTCACCACTCCATGGGGAACTTATGTATATGTTAGAATGCCATTTGGACTAACAAATGCAGGTGCTACATTTCAAAGAGCAATGGATGTTGCTTTTGTAGGGTTGATTGATTCAATCCTGGTTGTATATCAGGATGACTTGACTGCATATTCAAAGAAGGAAGAGCAGCATTGTTTGCATCTAGAGCAGATTTTCATAAGAGCACTAGAGTATGGCATTTCTTTAAATCCAAAGAAGTGTGCTTTTGGGGTAGTTGAAGGAAAGCTCCTGGGACACATTGTTTCCAAGGATGGAGTTAGGATAGATCCAGAGAGAGTGGGTGCTATTGACAGAATTCAAATGCCAAAAACTGTAAAAGGAGTTTAGTCCTTCTTTGGATAGATAAATTTTGTTAGGAGATTTGTTCCCAACTTGGCAGAAACCACAAGGAACATTTCCAAGATGATGAAGAAGGATGCAACTGTCAACTGGGAAAGTGAAGCAATAGAATCATTTCAGAGTATCAAAGAGGCAATCAAGATGGCCCCTATTCTTAAATCTCCTAATTTTTTTAGGCCATTCCAAGTATTTTCATTTGCTTCCTTTCACACTGTTGCTGCTTGTTTGCTACAAAAAAATGAAGATGGTTTTGAACAGCCCATAGCTTTCTTCAGTATGTCCTTGCAGGCTTCTGAGTTAAAGTATGATATTATGAAATAACAGGCATATGCACTAGTCAAAGCCATCAAAAGTTTCAGACCATACCTGGTAGGATCACATGTAATTGCATATGTACCCCATGCAGCAGTCAAAGACATATTCACTCAACAGGAGGTGACCGGAAGAAGGTGCAGATGGATAAACAAACTGCAAGAGTTCAACATAGACATACAAGTTACCAAGTTGGTAAGAGGACAAGGATTAGCCAAGATGATGGCACAGTCAAACTTGGAAGCATGCCAAGTTAATGTAGTCCAAAATGAAAGTGTAAATGTATCAAGATCTGAATGGTACAAGGATATTATCTACTACTTGCAAAATTTGAATTGTCCTTCCCATTTTAGTGACAGCCAAAAGAGGACTTTAAAGTTACATGCAATCAGGTATGTTATTGTTCAAGGTGAGCTATACTGGAAAAACCCTGATGGTGTGCTGCTGAGATGTGTGGATGAAGATGTGGCTAACAATGTTTTGATTGATATGCATAAAGGATTGTGTGGTGGACATTATACTACCCAAACAACAGCTCATAAGACTCTCAGAGTAGGATATTGGTGGCCCACTCTCTTTTTAGATGCACAAAGGTTAGTGAGGAAGTGTGACCCTTGCCAAAGATTCTCAGGAAAATTGAGATATGATGGTGCTTTACCTCTCAGAACTGTAATTGTGGATGCTCCATTTCAGCAATGGGGAATTGACTTCATAGGGGAAATTGCAAACAAGTCAAGTGGGGGATATAGTTGGATTTTGGTGGCAACTGATTACTTTACCAAATGGATTGAGGCCATTCCAGCTAAGAGAGCTACAAGTAAGGTGGTGATGGATTTCATACTAGAAAATATTATCATCAGGTTTGGAGTACCATTCAAGATAGTCACTGATAATGCTATGTGCTTCAGATTAGGTGAATTTGTTGATTTTTGCAACAAATATGGGATCAATCTATCATATGCATCACCATACCACCCACAAGGAAATGGTCAAGCAGAATCAAGCAATAAAAGCATCATGAAAATTATCAAGAGGATACTAGACAAGAACAAGAGAGCTTGGGACTCAAAATTAAAGTTAGCAATATGGGCTGACAGAGTGACAATAAAAAAGGCTATTGGAATGTCACCCTTTGAGCTAGTATATGGTGCATCAGCTAGATTGCCCATAAACAATCTCCTACCAGTTTACAGATTCATCTAGGAAAATGATGAGGAGATTGAAGACTCCATGACAGAAAGAGTGAATCAGCTGGTTGCACTGGATGAGAATAGAAGGAAAGCACACTAGATTAACCTACAGAGACAACAAGATATGAAATATCAGTTTGACAGGAGAGCTACAAAAAGGAAGTTTCAAGTCAATGATCTGGTGCTCATCTGGAATGCAAAAAATCAGGACAAGGGTAAACATGGTAAGTTTGAACCCTTATGGATGGGCCCATATCAGATTTGCAGTATTCCTGGGGAGGATTCTTATTTCCTCCAGGCCCTAGATGGTGAATTTTTGGAATTGCCTGTGCATGGCCAATTCCTTAAGTTCTATTTTGCATAGATGACTTGTCACTATGCACATTTGTAAAAATATGTATATAGTGTAAATGTCTTGTACATGTTCGTGCCTTTTTAGTTTTTGCCTGGTCTGCCCGGAGATCTGGTTCTCGTTGCAGGTTTTCACCTGCACGTCCCCATTCGGAGCTATTCTTGGTACTCATTTTGACCTGGAGGTTGATTTTTCATGTTTAGAGGGTTTCTTCATTTAAACCCTATATTTTTTTGCCCATCGGCATGACCTCGCAGGTGTTTTGGTGATCAGGTTGATGGCAGGGATGGTGTCATCACTGAGACTTTGCCTATCGGGGGGGAGCTTATTGTTATTCCGACAGTTTTGATCTCACCGATGGGGATTGTGGTGTTTTCTTTATATGTCATTGGGACTTTGTGCTATCGGCAGAGATAATTTTTGTCCCATCGAAGGAGATGGTCAGGCCGATGAGGGTTTTTCGGGTGAGCGGACAGGTGTTGGGCCAATGGCATTTGTTTGGCCGATGGATATCTATCGGTGAAAGTATGGTCTATCGGTGAGGGATCCTTTTCTTGCTCTGATGAATTAGGTCTCGCTGAATGCGGGATGCAAGGTTATTCAAAGGCATCAGCGTAACATTCTTCATTGGCTAGGAAATTTTTGGTTTGGCTGATAGCTTTGGTTTGGCCGACGAGAGCAAGGAGGGTGGCCATCGGGTGAACTGTGTGTATGGTCTTGCTGATGGTATTATCAGCGTGGTGATTGTCATCGGCAAGGGTTTTTTAGGGGCCGCCGATATATGTAGTCTGGCCGATGAAGTTGTTCATCGGCATGATGGGGGACATCAGGTGAGCTACAGAATACCTGACCGATGGTCCACCTCTGGCCGATGGGGATATTGGTGACTTGTGGAGGTGTTATCGGTATGACTTGTGTTGTCGGCGAGGATGGATTGCATTTGGCCGATAGCGTGGGTCTGGCCGACGAAGGGGCGGGGCCTAGCTTGTTGATGTATCTGCATGATTGGCTGTGTCAGCCGAGGGGTTTTTTTTGCTAGGTCGATGGTAGTCGTCTTGCCGAAGAGGGTGTATTTTGCTTGGCCATCGGAGAGACTTGGTAGATCAGCGAAGGTCTGGAGAGCTGGCCCGATGGTTCATCTCTGACTGATTGAGGGGAATGTGGAGTAGGCGTCGGCGTGACCTTTGAGATCGGCAAGGAAGCTTTTGGGTTGGCCGATAGACTATGTCTGGTCGACAGAGGCTTGCGGTGCGGTCGGTGAGACAATTGAGGTCGGCGAAGGATTTGTGGGCTTGGCCGATGGTGTTGGTCTCAGCGATGGGCTTTGGGCTAAGAGGTGTGTGTCAAGCCTGGCAAAAGCGCTCGACACCTTTTGTCTTTGCAACCATGCTTATAAAGTGCTAAAGGGGTTTCCGCACTATGCCCTTATGTATTTTGAACCTGCGAAGAAGCACATTTTGGCAGGAAATTCTTTTTGAACGCTGCGGTGTTTTTCCTAGTGGTTATGGGTAGTTGAGCTATCAATGGCGACAGTGTAGGGGTATGGGCGACGGGACAAGCGATCAAGTTGCCCCATTGTGAACGAGGACTTCCATATGGTGGCACGGGGCTCGAGGCCACCCCTATCGACTCTCCTACCTACTGCATTGATGACTTATGAGCGCCATTTCTCATGGACTGTATCTGACATTTTTTGATGTCCATCATGTAATTAATTTCTGTGAGTACACCTTCTGGCTATTTTAAGCAGGAAGTGTTACTCATTTTGGTTGTTGTTTAAAGTTGAACATTTGGCTCTGTAATACAATACAGCTGATTTGGTTGCTCTGTATAGAAAAACCTGTGAGTTTATGTATCTCTTGTTGTATGTTTTTGCATGAATCCACTGATTTCATGGTTAATTTTATATGACAAATGCTATGTTAGCATGTGTTTTGTTAATTCTGTCTCTAATATTGCATGTATCTTTCTTTTGAGTCTGGATATTTAAGCAATGTTTGAGACTCTAGAACATAGAATTCCTGTGTTGAATGTCTAATCTTTTAACTTCTGCTCAAGGGGTAGATTAAACTATTCTCAGATTGAACATTGGGAAGGGTATACTGAAGTAGGGATGCCATAAGTATAGATAGCTTAACACTCTGTATTGGGAGATATCTGTAAGGCAGGTATCATATGTATCCCCCTGAAATCCAGTTTTAGTTGTTCATGCATATCATTCATAGGTGTATGTCTACTGACTCCAGGCCCTAGATAGGCACCAATCTTGCTTTGTGTTTGTGTTACAACCATGTCCATCTTTGCATCCAAACTTAAAATCAAAACCAAACTCTAAAACAACCATTAGGACATTAGAATTAGTTTTAGGATCCTCAGTCCTCTGTCTACAACTGCAAATAGGCCCAAAGCTAGCCCCTTTGCTCTTATCTTTCAGTTTTGGTCTACTTATAGGAGGACTTATCTACTTTTTGTCAGCATCCCAGCCTTTGTATGTATATCATCATGGATGTTGAGTAGAGAATACCCCCTAGGTTTTGTAGAGCCTGAAGAAGAAGAGGAGATAAAATATAGAGTCTATCTCCTACACTGTTGGCCCCTGGCCCAGAGATCCTATTGATCATTGATGGCTACCTTGTAGGGAAATCTGGGAATAAGCATCCAGTCTGGGAAAAAATCAACACCTTAGATGCTTGGAAAGGAAGGAAGCAAACAAGGTGCTATCAGAATTACATGATAAGTTTGGAACTATACATGGATCATCCTTGGCTACCACTCATGCTATCCTCAGGGCAGGGCATTACTGGCCCACTATTTTTAAGGATACTATTGAACACATCAAATGTTGTCATATGTGTCAGGTTAATGCAAATAGAGAAAGATATGTTGCTCAACCTTTGCAGCCAGTAATGGAGATGCGCCCATTTTCTCAATGGCGAATGGACTTCATAGGACCTATCAATCCTCCATTATCTTTAGGCCATAGGTATATTTTAACTATTATTGATTACTGTACTAGGTGGACTGAAGCTGTCAGTAGTAAGACATGTAATGCTGAGGATGTCATCAGGTTTTTTGAAAGTAATATAATAACTAGGTATGGAGTTCCTTATGCTTTGGTATGTGATAATGGGCCTACCTTTGCTTCAATTAGATTCTCAAGTTGGGCTTTTGACTATGGGATCATCTTGAAATTCTCCTCAAATTACTATCCCCAAGGGAATGGATTAGTAGAATAAACAATTAAAAATTTATTGAACATCATAAAAAAGTTGACAGAAAAGAACCCAAGGGAATGGAACACCTTATTGAAATATGCCTTGTGGGTAGACAGAACCAGGATGAAGGCTGCATTAGGAAATTCACCTTTTCACTTAGTATATGGGTTGGATCCTATCCTCCCTGTTAACTTAAAGATTCCTACATTGTAGTTTATACATGAACACCTGGGCATAGATAAACAAACATAAAGTCAGGTTGCTTTAGTTGATGAACCTAGAAGAAAAAAGAAGTAAAGCAATTGACCAATTTGCTAAACATTAGGCTATTGTCAAGTGCTGGTTTGATAAAAGAGCCAGAATTAAGGCTTTTAGAATCTCAGATTTAGTCCTGATGTGGGAAAAAGCACATGAAAGGAAAGGAGATCATGGTAAGTTTGATAAACTTTGGATAGGTCCCTTTCAAATTTCTAAAATTTTAGGAGACAGCACCTATAGGCTTAAGACCTTAACCAGTGAGGATGTTCCATTACTAGTTAATGGACAGTTTCTCAAACATTATTTCCAAGCCCGAGTTAGCGTCATGAAAGTCATGTGTATCATAGTTTACATATTTGTATAGTTGTTTGTACAATCTGTTTGTTGTGTTTGCTTTATTGTTTTCCTGTGTGTTGGGGTCTTTATTTTGATTTAGAGTATGCAAGAGCAGACTAACAACCACTGAAAACAATAGAAATTTAGAACATTTAGGTTAATTATTTTAAATTTATGCATAACTTGTTGTGACTGTCATGAATGTAGAAAGTTGTTTAACTTGTGAAATTTTGTATTCAATAACTATGGGTTGAGTATTCAAGGGAAGTTTCTCACAATGACACACCTAACATCCTTAGGTTTGTTGAACCTACCAGTGTAGATATTAGGTGAAAAATTAGAGGTCACCCTTGCTACCATTACAATACTCAGCTTAATTTTAGCAAGTGACCATTCCTTGCATCTTGAAGTTACAACTGTAATATCTTATGAAATCTCCATCAAATACAAAAAATATAAAATAATAAAATGGATTTTACTAAAAATCTAGATTAAGTCATCTAAGTAACTCTTCCGGGGCTATACACGCTTGCTGGCAGTGGGGCTCTACTTAGGAGAATTGTAACGATAACCTTGTCGGGGATATGGACGCCTGCTAGCAGCAAGGCTCTATCTGATTGGATATGAGGGAATGACATCAACTATGTAGGCTAATATAAGTCACTGGTTTGTTAAATTGATTTTCAAAATGAAGATTATTCATCACGTGCACCCACTTAAACTGAAAGGAAAATTCATGCACCTTATTGAATACATTGAGTCTCAAGTTAAATAATGATTTGTAGAAAAGATAGTTGGAAGTTATGAATTTATTTCATTTAGTTTTCCTTAATGGTTTTAATTTAATTGTTTTATTTGGTTGCTAGTTGTTGTGACATTCACAACACGCCCCATTTTACTCCTTAGCAAAATGAGGGCCCCTGTTGTGGCTGTTGCTTTGCTTGTCTATGTGGGTCTGCCTGGTGGTAAAAGGGAAAAGGAAGTGAAAGTTACAAACCTTGTTGAAAATAAAGAAAAAATGTCATTAAGTACCAGAGTAGAGTATGGGTGAATTCCTTGTCAAAAATGAGTGAGGGTTACTTTTTGAACCATTTTAAAATTCCCAATATTTTGCAAGTTATGTGTGTTTTTTGGTAAATGCACTATAAAAAAGGTTTGTATGTTGATATACAAAGTCCTTTATATGTTGTGTCATTGTATGATACATGTACAAAGTTGTTTGTATATCAAGTCGTGGTATGAGTCGCAAAGGGGAGTTACCAGTTTTGTTGCATCCGTATTTGTATGCATTTTGTTAACATTCTATCTATACATACAAGTCAGTCCCGAAAAGTTCAAAGATTAAATGCATAGTCCATCATGTCCGTTGGATGCATTTTTGATTTGTTTGTTTGAAAAGTGTGAAATATACAAAGTGGACATACAATGATATATACAATGGATGGAACCGAAATAATCATGAAATAAGGAAAAGTCCTTGTATATTTCGTGCATTGTATGTATGTTTCGATACATATGTTGCAGTATATATACATTGTAGTACATACAAGGCAGAATTTGAAAAAGATTAAAATTTGATATAAGAAATGTATCACTACTTAACGCATATTAAAAGATGCATTGCAATTTATACATGTTGCAGAGCTAAAAATGGTTATAAGCTGTCATTTATGAAAAGTTGAGGTCCATGTTGTGTGGTTACACAACATGCCCCATTTTGACTTGACAAAATAGGGACCCAACTTTTTGGCTCGGCTTGTTTTTTCTCTGGCGGTCTGGTAAAAGTAAGTCAGGTGCATCATCATGTAGAGTCAGGGTGAGGTAAGTCACCATTATGAGGTCAGTTTTTCAAATTTCATATTTCATTTCTGTGACCTCATAGTTTGAAAGAGTATTAAAATTCATGCAGGTTTGTCTTTTACATCATCCTGATATTCCTCAGGATGTGAGAGTTATGAATGGTCAAAGCTTCGGTCAAACCTAATATTCGTAAGAAGAGGGATCATATATTTTTTATAGCTTGTTATCTTTTTGAAGATCATCATCATATTTGAAACATCCCCTGATATGTCATGCAGCTCAAATATTTGGACATCAACTTTAAGTGGTAGTAAGTCTTCCCCGTCAAGCGGTCTTTTGTATCGCGAGCGTCATGTTTTTGAATGTAACCCGATATTTCTTAATATCCTCCTGACGCGAAATATCACCCTTAGCAAATATCCTGGTGATGTCATCCAAACTGGATAAACAAAGAACCAAACATGATGATGACATCATCATCACATTCACATTTCGACAGGATATTTTTCCAAACATGATCATGTTCACCTAACATGACGATGATGTCATGATATATTTCTGATACAAAGAACGACTATCAGGATGACATCATCCTGATATTTCGAAAAGAGACATGTAAGTTTGTCTCATCATCATCATATTTTGAAACATCACCTGATACACCAAAATATCCTCCTGATGTACTAAACATAAACAAAGGTGTTTTTGTCACCTGAGTCGTGTTGCGATAATAATGTCAATATGAGGGAGGAGGATGATATTGAAACTCAACCTGATATTTGCGAATATCATCCTGCCCTCATGATATCCTGTCATATGGATATCCCCCTGCTCCCATTGCCGCCATTATCATTTAATGCGCGCAGACATGGTAGGTAGTTCCCGCCGACCCCAGAACCCAATGAAACACCTAGCGAGATCCTGCATTTTCACACGAATAATCAAGGAATGTAATCTAACTTGTCAGAGTTGCCCTAAGTGTACCCTAACTGCGAGATTAAAAGATAATTCAACCGCCATTTTCACATTTACCCTATGATAAAATCATTTTTACAGAGCACCAGCTTCCATATCCGCATACCAGCTACTGTTGCGCGATTTGAGCTCACAGATAGAAGGAAAGAGGTGATCATCAGCTGAATCAGGAGCATCGTTGGCAATCAACTGGTATAAAAGAGAAATTTGCATAACCAGGTAAGTAAATGAAACCCTCATCATGTCATTATTGTTCAGGTATGATGATGGAAGTTTTGGTTTATGCATGTAATGGTGAAGAAATACAGTAGGCATAGTGATCTTAATTGCAATATGTGTGCATGTGTGTATATCCGTTGTAAGATAGGATTTTTGTTAATTGTAGGTACTGATGGCTGACAAGCGGTACATTAAGTGTCAAGAAGAATTCAGTAGGCCTATGTTCTCTTCTCAGAGGGGGGTCCTATTCAAGTATGGAGCAATTACTGATACCCATCAGGGGAGCACTAATCGAGAGGCCTGGTTAGTTAAACTGAATGATGGGTAGGACAAAAGTCCTGTGTTGGACGCAGTATTTGTATCAGGAATGTGGAATGCCGTTGGTTTCCCATATTCCATGGAATCTCTGGAGCTGGTTATAGAGTGTGCCTGAAATTATAATCCTCAGACGAGGCAAGTGTTAAAGCATGGGAGAATATATGCAGACCTCTCCATCAAGGGTCTCTCCCAGACATTTGGACTGTCGTTGGGTAGTAAAGTAAAGAGTGTGGACCTGAGAAAGGCAGAGAAGGAGTATGAGGCCAACAAGAAATCGGCCAAAAAGAACATGTATCAATGGTGAGCAGAGAATAGCACATATCCTGCAGTGGCCAAACTCCTAGTGCACATGTTTAAATATGATTTCAGTGAGGAGTACCAGTATATGATTGCACTCCTAAGTCGAGTAACAGGCCAACCTGATACTGGTAGTTTCAGGGATTGGATGTATGGAGTTATAATGATGTGTCTGTATTCAAACACCAAGCCACTGTGGGGCCAAATCATAAGTGATGCTCTGCATGAGCAGCTGATGAACCTGGGAGGTTCAAATTGTGCATTTTATATGACATCTTATATTGTTTATTCTTGTGCTTATAGAGGCACTTTTGATGCCCTAGTTATAGATGGAAGGCTCATAGGAACAAATGCTGCATACATCTAGGATCATCATCCCCAGCTACAGAGAACCAACTACTTCAGAGACTACAAACTGGTCAATGATGCATTCTCTATGCATCTGGTAAGGACCATGGAAGAGGACAGAACAAAAAGATTGAGCATGGAGGCTCAAGAAGTAGTTTACAGGCATGGAGCCTGGTATATCCAGTTTGCAACCTTTTCTTACATAAGGGTTGATAGTTTTGAGGAACATCCCCTCATGCTGCCAAGGTATCCTACCGATGCAGTGATATTAATGGAATTTATCAGGCAGGGCTCCATGATGATAAAAATGTACAAGGATGCCAAGAAGCTGCCACCAATTTTGTTCCCAGTCAGCATTGGCAACTATATGTGCCCTGATTCTAACAATATAAAGAAGGTGATGATCACCCTGAATAAAATGAATCTGCAGCCTTTCCCAATAACAAGACCATATGATCCTTATGGCAGGATACAGAAGATAATAGGTAAGCCTATTCACCAGAGGCACCAGAAGATTTTTGGGCTGACTGCGAAGATGAGGCAAAAGCCAGGAGAAGAAGATATCAGAGGTTGACTCTGAACCAAATTAGGACTTTTGATTGTATCTCCCTTCCCCAACAATTGAAGAAGGATGATGGCAGGATAATGGCAGATGAATATGAACAGAAAAAGATATACAATGACACTATCTCTGCACCTGACCTCACCATGCAGGAAGATATATCTTTGGAACCATTCATTGCCAGGACCATACAGCTGACTCAAGCTTGGGTCGATGATCAGGTAGAGGCATTGAAAAAGAAAGGTGTTGCCATTACGGTGGACAACAAAAAGAAGGGCCAGGATATTCCTGGGGAGGTATATGATGACTTCCTGCTTGAGAAGAGGAAGACTAAGGGAGACAAGTTACCTCCACCACAACAATAGTGAAAAAGACCCCCAAGAGGTAAGAAAATGGATAAACAACACAAAGGGGTTATAATTGACAGGGTAGTGTTTATAGCTGAGGAGGTGGTAGGATCAGGATCAGAGTCAGAATCCCCTCCAAAGAAAGAGAAGCCCAAGAAGAGTAAGATAGCTGAGGCTGGAATAACTGGGAACCTGGAAGTGGGTCAATCCTCAAAGAAACCTGGAGAAGAGGATATCCTCATGGAGGAAGAGCCTGAAGAAGAAGAGGCTCCATTAATAATAAAAAGAAAGAGGAGAGCTCCACAGGTGCTGGTCTCTACCACACCTAAGAAACAAACAACCTCCATGAGAGGTGGAATAAGTGAACCCCCTACACTATTACAAGGGGCAGGTAGTGAAGTGCCAAAGGAAATTCAACATAATGTTCCACTTCCTACCTGTTGTGATGTTCACAACACGCCCCATTATGCTCCTTAGCAAAATGGGGACCCCTGCTAATGTCTTGCTTTTTTTGCTTCTGCTTGTTTTTGTTTTTTTCTCTGCTTCCTGGCGGTCTGGTAAAAATGAAGGTCAGGTGCATCATCATCATGATATATGATAAGGTAGGTCATCATCATGAGGTCTATTTGTCAAAGTTCATATTTTGTTTCTGTGACCTCATATTTTAAAAGAGCTTGAAATTCCATGCAGGTTTGCCTTTTACTTCACTTGAAAATTCGTCCATATGTGGAAGTTATGCACGGTCAAAGTCTTGGTCAAACCTGATATTCGCAGGAGGATCATCATATTTTTATATCCTAAGTCATGTTGACAGGATCATCATGATCTTGGTCTATCACCCACTAAAAATCATGCAGTCGCAATATCCGGACGTGAATTTTAGGTGGTAGTACCCTTTACCCGTCAAATGGCCTCAGGCGCATCATCAGCATCATGATTTTCTTAGGAGCGTCATATGTTATAAACTCGGTTTTGGTTACATGATGATCATCATCATCATCATATTTGAACGCCCCCCCCGATAATATCCTGAGGTTCGAATATCATGATGACATCGGCTTTCGGTCAAGGTAAGTTCCCCGTCGAGCGGTCTTTGTATCGCGAACATCATCATGATATCTTTGCATCGTGTGATCTTAAAGTATCATGCTGATAGTATAAGATCACCCTGACTTAGCAAATTCATTATCGGCATATTTGCATGCGCACGTTCAAATCCTATCGCAAGGTCATCATCATGATATTTGCTGAACTTCGAATTATGATGATGACGACTCCATATCATCTTGATCTTTCGAGGGTCATTTGCTGAAATTCGCTAAGTGATGGAAGCATCATCATCATAATTCGATTAAGAGGATCATCATCTTCATATCCTCCTGATCTCCGGTTAGCAAAATATCATGATGATCACCCTATCTATTCAGAAGTGGTCGATATTACATTTCTCAACAGCATCATCATATTTTGTAATATCACCCTAGCGAAAATATCATGATGACCTTAACTCATCTTTGTGCTCCGAAGACAAATTATGATGATGACGTCATCTGGATAACTCGATAAGGAGGATCATCATCATACATTTTTTTATCCTGGCATATCGTCAACATCATCATGATCTTGTTTGTCCACCTGATATTTCGCAAAGTCCTCCTGCCGAGAAGAACGACCTTTTCCAAATATCCTGATGATCATCATCACCTTTTCCCTTCGGCAGGATATTTTCTAAAACATGATCCGGTTGGCGAAATATCATGATGACGTCATGTTTTAAGTTTAACAAAGGCCCCGGATATCATGATGACGTCATCCCGATCTGATAAACGAAGACGCTAATATCCTGATGATCATCATCATCATTTTTTCTTTCAACAGGATATTTTCCAAAACACGATCAGGTTCACGAAATATGATGATGACGTCTTATTCCAAGTTCGACAAAAGCCCCAAATTCGATGATGATCATCATCATCCTGATCTTTCGAGAGGGTTACCTTGGCCGCGAAAGGGTCATATTCACTTCATCATCCTGATCATGCTCCTTAGGTGACCCGATATCACAAATATCCCCCTGATCTTAACCAGAAATGACGATGACGTCATCCTTAGCATTTCAATGAAGCCCGAATATCATGATGACGTCACCATCATTTTCCTCTCCTCGGCAGCATGATTATATTCATATCCTCCTATTCTTCTTCAACATGATGATGATGATGTTGTTGTTCTTTTCCCCGATATGCAGAAGCGAAACATCATGATGACATTCATCTAGACCTTCAGCAGGGAATGCATCATATTTCCAGAATATCATGATGATGAGGTATATCGACCAACTTGTTTTTTGACGCGCCGACAGGGATGATCATGCCGATGGGCGGGAAATGAGGTGGTGGACATTTTAAAGTGTTTTTTTTGGCGCCTCTGGCATTTTTTCAATCAACGATAGTTGACCTGATCAATTTTGAGCAGTCTGAGCACATTTTGGACGCGTTTTGAGAGGATTCTGGATCTGATTTTCTCCATCTTGCGCTGTCACCTGGATTTGAACGCTTATTTTAATTTCATGCTATTTTTTATGATTAATGTGAAACTTATTGCTTGTCTTGTCTTGCAGGCTTGCAGTTGAGGAAGCAGCTGGAAAGTCAACACAGTGACCTCATGGAGACAGAAGATCTGATCTCAGGAGCAAGAAGATAGAGATGAAATGCAAAAGGTCAAGGCCATTCAAGTAAAGAAGAAGGTCGCAGCTGAAGGTATTATCACAAAAGACAAACAGAAGTTATTACCCAGCTGCCGGAACTTCTCAGAAGGGGCAATATTTCGCCCAGATTTGACAACTGCTCACAGAGATATTTTTGAGAGCTGGTTCACCTGCATTTATTGCTGTAACCAGGGGTTTGAACCAGGGGTTCAGTTAGGTTTTTGCTGTAGTGAGGACAATCAAAATGTCTTTATATTGTGCCTCTCTACACTGTAATACTTTACAACAGGGGCTACACAACAGGGATTTTTAGGGCCTACAACAGAGATTCTAGGAACATAGCATGTTAGCTTAGCATAGTTTAGAGTAGAAGAAGGAGGTTGCCTGTTTGTCTGCAGTAAGGTGCGCGTGGAATGTCTGGCTACCTTACTATATCTGTAAAGCTTGTAAGTTCTCTGTAGTATGATCAATGAAACTAAGAGTCATTCTTACATTGTAAATCATGTATGGCTATTCGTTTTTAATACAATAGAATCTGGAGTTCTGCATCTATTTTCTGAGTGTTCTCCTGCTCTTCTTTGTGTTTTGAAATATCTTCTTTGAGAGCTTGCAATTTTAAATGTATGTTTGTGAAAATGCTCAGAACTTACATTTAGGGTTTTTTTACTGTGGATTTGATCAAACTACTGTGGTATTTACATAGTGCATAACAGAAACACTTAGATCCTTCTGTAAATTAAGTGAGGTATAGAGTAGATCTTTCTAACTTTTCCCAACCCATCTGAAATATCTAGCTGAAAACGTAGAAATCCAAAGGAAATTGTCTCAAATTTGAAGAAGCATGCATAACAGAGCTATAAGTAGACAGTTTTCATAAACAGATAAAGAAGAAAGCTGCAAAAATCTAAGAAAACCCTCTAAAACTTGCAGCCCAGTATCACTTGTATGCAAATGAACAGAATACTTGTTGAAATCTATGACCTCTTTGCATATTCTTAGTCCAGTAAACCACAAAATAAACCTAAACTACGTAAGGCCCCTTGAACATTACAGCTTCACATTGACCAACTGAACTTGACCAACCGAACCATTGTAGACTTGGGATTAGTTGAATCACCAAATGATTCCTTCTTGTCTTTCAAGTATAGTTTCAGTTCATTATATGTGAATTTTAACTTATTGTTATGATTGCATCAAAACAGTCATCAACACTACCATAGTCAAGTTCAAAACTAAACTTGTAGAGGAGCAAATGAAAGAAACCTCTCAGACACCAGTAGAAGGACATGTCTCGCTTGATGAGATAATAAATTTGTATGACGATGAGGTAGTGCAGGATGTGGCTGCACAGAGATGGAAACACTTGCTGCTGATATAACTATGACTCCTCACAAGCCTCCACCAGTTCAAGCTGTGCTTGAGGAGATGAAACAAGCAGAAGAAGAGCAAGAAAAGAGCCTAGAGCAGGTGGCTCAAGAGATAGGGCTAGAAGCATTGATCACAGAGGTGACAAGTCCTGTAGTGGTGGATCTGAGAGAGAAATAGGATGCAAGTCCTGAATAGCCAGCAGGATCACCTAATAAAGGCCACCCAACAAAAGAGGTAGAGATGGCAGAGTCAAAGGGCCATGCTCTTGAGTTAGGCCAACAAAGTCCACCTGACACATCAGAAGAACCTGCTATAGTAGAGGTTCAGGAAGCAAGGGCTGATGAGAAGAAGGAAGCACTAGAGGATCTAGCTGCCAAAATACAAGAAGTTGATAGTGCAGGCTCGGAAGAAATAATAGCTGCAGAACAACCACCAGCACCTAAGGTAGAATCCCCAGTATCTGGTGAAGTGGATAAGTAGCAAGGGGAAGAATTGGGAACATATGATGTGATGACAGAAAAAGGTCATGATCATCATGATCAGCAAATAGATGCACCACAGGGTTCCCCACACCAAGAAGATGCTCCCACAGAGAAGGAAATTCCTTAATAGGAGGAGGTGCCACAAGATCAACAGCAAAGAGAGCATCAAGAAGAAGAAAAGGAAAAGTCACCATCTCCACAACATCTATTGATAGAAATGGGAGGTATGGGTGAACATCATGATGATGCTAAAAAACATGATCAGGTACCTCCATGGTTAGCAAAAGAAGTGAATATTGAGGAAGAACTTGAAATCCAAGAATTTGATGTCTCCACCTTGTTCTCCACCGATATAATGAAACCCAGGAGGAAGGCCAGAATGACATCGACCATCAAAAGAGATCCGGCAACAGGGAGAAGGACTGCACAAATTGTCATACCTGCGGTTGAGAAAGAAAAAGGTAAAATCACTGTAGATGAATTTCAAATTAGCACAGTTGATTTGGGCTTTGGCAATGAGGACCAAGAAGGTCAGGAGGGCAAAGATATTATTGACTCTCTAATTCAAAAGGTGAAAAGAGAGAAGGAGAAGAATAAGCAACATAAAGAGCACATTGCTTAGTTGCATGCCTATATCAAAGGGCTGACGGATCCTGATGATACCACAACTGAACGTGCAGTCCCATTGACTACCATTTCTCAGGAGGAGGTAAACAAATTAGACCTCATGAAGCATGAGGCGTCCGCAATAAGGAAATGGATGTCATCCACATTAGATGATGCTGTAGAAATAATGAAGGCCTCTTTGAAGAGGTGGAGCATTCTAAGTGACTCCAAGACCAAAGTGGATAAATTGCAGATGCAGACCGGGAAGAGGTCTTACAAGCTGGAGAGAGTCCTGAGCCTTTTAGGGGAAATAAAGGGGATAAATCCTCAACTGCTTATCAGTAAGCAGGTGCTAAATAGTAATACCACATTATTGATAGATATCTGGTATAAAGGCACTCAGTTTGAGTGTGGAGTCCTCAAGAGGTGCAATAATAAGCTGAGGGATATCAGCATGAGGTTACGGGATTTGATGTCTGAAGAAGCAGGGATATTGGAAGCATCAAAAGGCAAGGTGGAAGGTAAAATAGAAAATCAAGATAAAGAGTCCACCATCAAAGCTATACATAGCAACTTCCAATTAGAGACAAATGCTCCACCTGTCAACTTGACAGAAGAACTTATAGATAAAATAATGAGGATCAAGGTCCAGATGGAGAAATATAAAGAAACATTGTAGGACAGGAAAAATAAGCTTGATAACAGTAGAGACAAATATAAAGCACATAGGCATGTCATTATTAAAGCAAAAACTCAAGATGGCAGAGGGATAGATCAAGTTGTGTATTCCTATGAGCAGGTCCGCAGTAGTATGCAGCCCCATATGCAGCAGCATCATCATTAGGATAGTGAAAACTCAGGAAGCGACGCACATGATGATGACCCACATCAGTCAGCTGAGGAGCATGATGAAGATACATCATGAAGGGGATAGTAGCATAAGTAGTATAGTTGCCAGCTGGCAACTTGTGCCATTTTGTAAAGGTTGACGAAGTCAGATGAATCGTGACCGTAGATCTGTATTGATAAATCAAGATCGTAGACCTTTTTGTAATAGATTCCTCACCTTATTCTATAAAAGGTGGTGGAATGCCTTATTTTAAACATTTGAAACTTAATTGAAATCTGTTTGCTGAAGTATTTAGGGCTCATTTCAAAGCTATTGTATATGTACATGTCTTTTGCATACTTAATGAAATAGAAGAGTATTTCGATTACAAATCTTAGTAAATCTTGAGTAATCTGTGTCTGAATTCTGGATATGTGCTTTGATTTGCTGCGTCCCTTGGAGTGCTCATCATGTTGCATGTATTGTCTTCATTCCTCACCCTCTGAAGTTTGCATCAACTGTATCTAGCTGTGGAATATCTTGGTGAACATATGGTTTGATTTCTTCTCCTCATGATAGTACCGAGTATGTATGTGGATCAATAGCTAAAGGTTCAACATTAAATAGAAGCATTTCTTCAATTTCTTTTTTAATTTCAGAGTATTTCATCTCCATAATTGCAAATAATTGATAATCTTAAGCAAATAACACAAATATGGAGACATCATGTAAGATAATCATAAATATTTAGCATATTTGAATACAAAGCATGTAGAACTAAAAATATCATGCAAAGATTGAGGTATTTCCACATCTTCTCATCAAATAACTACATAATATGACACATTTGTAAAGAATTTCTGCAGGAATGTCATGATGATGATAAAATTCCACGTAAGGCCCCAAAATGGAAACAGCAACTCACATTAACCTCTGAGCGACTTCAGACGATTAAGACCTAATCACTGGAGACTTGGGATCCTCAATTCTTTGAATTCATAGTATCTTTCAAGATGAATAAAGGTTAATGTGTACTTTTATTGTATGTTTGTTTGTGACTAACATCATGACCAACATAAATTGGTGCTAGAAGGAGGGCAGAACTAGAAAAGACACCATTGCTTCAGTCATCATTCATTTTATGCAGGCTCCTCGCTCCTAACGCAAGACAAATTAGTGCTAGAAGGAGGGCCGATCTGGAATACTACATTCGTTGTCATTATTTTTAGGTTTGTTGATGCAGAGAGAAAGGTAACCTCTGATCGTCTATGAATTTCAAACACTACACAAATATTTACTGTAAAAGGCTTGAATATGCGCATTCTGTGTAAAGCTTTCCAAATCTTACATAAATATTGCAAGCTTTATAGTAGATCATCTTGAATTCACTAATATTGGCCAAAGATACGTAAATTTGTTCAAGCTTTGAAGAATTTAGGTCTTAGACACTCGAGATCTTGTGCTAGGGGTCATTATACCCCAAATATCCTGTCATATTTGTAGTATCTTTGCAAATATCTCGTAAATATTTAGTTTGATTAGCCATCTAACTGCAAATATCACCTCATTTAGTGAAATCTAGCCAATATTTGCAAAGCTTCAGCCAATTCGCCTCAAAATTGAGAAATCCTGGCTCACATGATAAATACCAGGTCTAGACCTAGTGAAATCTTCAAAGAACTACCTGTTAGAGGTTTTAGACCTAGAACTATAGACATTCATCATACTCCAGGGTCTAGTGCACCAAGAACTTCACCAGAACCTCCTCCTGTAACTCCTGTTGGTTTACAGATACCCTCTGGGATATCTATGACACCTCCTATTCAGCTTCAGGGTGTGCCTTTAGTCCAACCCCAGCCAGCTGCACCACTAGCTCAACCTCCTCTGGTTGCAATGTCTTTCTTTGCAGTGGAGTCACCTTTGACCTTTACTGCATATCATGGGCTACCAAAGAATCCAGACAAACTTTGTCCAAAATATCATCCTTATCAAGATGCTGATGATCATATCAGGACATTTAAGGAAGCTTGCTGTAGAGCCAGAATAGAACATCAAGATGTGGTGTGAAGGTTATTTCCTTTTTCCTTAGGGGAAGAGGCTTATAATTGGTTCATTAGCCTCGGCCAAGCCTCTGTTGGTTCATGGGCTGTCTCAGAGAAAGCCTTTCTTGACAGGTTCAAGGTCCCTATTGATCCATCTATGAATTACCATATGTTTGCTACAATCAAAAGATTTGAGAATGAGCCTATCGCCAATTTCAATGCTAGGTTCCAGAAAATGTTGTCCAAGTTAGTGGCCCCATATGTAGTATCTGATGCCTCTGCTAGGAGTATCTATTATTCAGCCCTAGATCCATTAACTTCCATGTTCATCAGGAGAACACATCCTGAGATCACTACATTGACAGGAGCTTTTCAAGAAGCTATCAAAGTGAATCAGCAGTTGATACCTGCTCCTACTCCAAATATAGTATTCCCTACCTTGCCTGGCATACAGTCACAATATCCTGCATCATACCCTACAACATATTCTCCATAATATCCTGCACAATATCCTAATGGAGCATTGATACCCCCAGCTATCCTACTTGCACCTTTGCAAGTACCTCCACTGAGCATCATGCCTCCTCCTAATGGAAATGGCCAATTGCTACAATATCCTGCACATGCTCAGACACCTCAAGGTACTGATTTGTCTAACAATAACCATGGATCCTCTTTCTTCAAGCCTCAGACTAAAAATGTAGTAGCCAAAGCTCAGGAAGAAAAGGAGGAAATTAAAGAGATTTCTGCTCAATTGAGAAAACTCACCACAGAGGTGACACATTTGAGAAATCAAGGGTTTTATTCCCAGTCAAGTCAAAATAGAAATTATTCCAATGACAGACCGAATTATCTTGACAGAGGATATAACACCAATAATTTTAACAATAATGGTGGAGGCAACAATAATCCTCAGAGACAACCCAGAGTGTGGAACTCTAGGCCAAATAATGGCTCATTACCATCACCCCTAGACAATCAGCCTCCTAGTGAAGCCAAACAGACTACTAGAGTCAATCTTGCTGAGGCGACCCTTACTAATTGGTGCAGGATCCACAATACCAATGCACATGCAGAATTAGATTGTCCACAATTTAGAATTGCTGCTAGCATCTTTCAGACTAAAGTGTCTAATACTTCTGGAAATCCACCTCATGCAGAAGGAAATGAGATTGTTCCTTGTGGATATGACTTAGCTTTTGTGCTGGAAACCTATATTAATCAACCTCATCAGAGTTATAACCAGGTATGCAAGGAATCTGCCTTAACCTTTGAAACAAATTATGTTTTCCCCTTTGAGGATAAAAATGAACCTGCAAGAGAACGTGAGGAAGTAAACGCGTATCAGCAGCAATATCCTGGTAAGCATAGTTATAACTTGAGGAGTAATGCCAACAGACCTGCTGGTCCATTGACATCATCCCTACCTCCAAATAATTTCAATATACCTCCTGATCCTAAAGCTAGCAATAATCTGGGGTTCCCCAAGGAAAATGCTCAATACTTGTCTCCTCAGAACACAGGATCAAAGGTTGTAAATACACCTCATGATTCTGACAAATTAGTCAGCTATCTGGCTGATGAAATGAAGAAAATTAAGATCAGCCTGTCCCTGTCTGAGTTACTAAAAACTCCTGCCATCAAAAGGGCATTCATGAAGTCACTAGATGATCTTGCTCCTAAAGAGGATAGCCATCTTTCAAGTTAGTCCAGTGGCAAGGATGATGCTAATAGGGATAATATTATCAAGCCTAAAGTGTCAGCTACAGTCCAAGCTGCTGAAACCTCCAACATGACCTTGTACAGGGATAAAACTGAATCACCCCCTTTCTCCTTACCATAAGAATGTTCAACAAGAACCTACACAACTGTCTGGTTGATTCAGGGGCTTCGACGAATGTTATGCCCCTATCAATATGTAATGCTTTAGGACTACATCCTACTAAATCCATAAAGAAGGTGACACAGCTGGACAAAATAGAAGTAAGTGTAGTAGGAGATTTAAGTGTCAGCTACAGTCCAAGCTGCTGAAACCTCCCACATGACCTTGTACAGGGATAAAACTGAATCACCCCCGTTTCTCCTTACCATAAGAATGTTCAACAAGAACCTGCACAACTGTCTGGTTGATTCAGGGGCCTCGACAAATGTTATGCCCCTATCAATATGTAATGCTTTAGGACTACATCCTGCTAAATCCCTAAAGAAGGTGACACAGCTGGACAAAATAGAAGTAAGTGTAGTAGGAGAGTTAACTCATATCCACATGCAACTAGCATCTGATCCTAGGATTTAGTATTACATTGATATTCAGATAGTTGACATACATGATACTTACGGGATGTTGCTTAGTCAAGACTGGTCCAAGACACTCAATGGATATATGTCCACAGATTTCAGTCACATGTGGTTGCCATGGAAAGGTATACCTAATTAGATCAAGATTGACGCTGAGCCAAGAATGAAACATATGATCACTGAATACAACCGAACAAATGAGATCCTGTACGTAGACATAGAACCTAGAGTTTACTGCATCAGGCCATGGACTGTCAAAATAGAAGAGATCCTGATGCTTGATTTGCATCATCTTCATGATGATGATCCTTAGGAGGATATGCCAGTCGTGGAACCTGATAATAATCCTGATAATGAGAATGAAATAGATTGCTTCAGAGACTTTGAGATACATTTGTCTAATCAAGTAAAACGTTGTCAATTATTAAATATACCTACTGATGACATTTTGATTGATGGATGGTGTAGATTACATGATGAAGCACATTCAGAAAAGACTTGAGAAACATGCTTAGATATGATGATGCTAGAGCAGACATGTAGTGAGGCATCATCATTATATTCTGAGGTAAATGCTACATCTGATGATGATGACGATACTAATTCTTATCTGTCTTTTACAGGAACAGAGGAGTCGACAGATCATCGTGAGGATCATATCCTGAAAATAGAAGTTCTGGTGTCTGATTAGATAAATGATATGAGGAAAGAAAAGATCACTCCCGGTAGTGATTGTTTTATGGAACCTGATTATGAGTTGTCTGATGAAGATAAAGGTAGTGACCTGACTAAGTTTGAAGAATTTTTAGTAAAGGAAATAGAGAAGATGACTCGACAGCATAAATCTCCCCACAAGGTTTTAATCAAAGGTTGGTGTAGGCTGCATGAGGCACCTCACTCAGAAACAACTTGTTCACTGTGTTTACACATTTTGAAGAAGCATGCAGCTATAAGCCCAGAAGATCATCCTCCTGCTGAAATGAAAGAGAAAATAGAAAAGCCATCAGGTTCACAAGAAAAGGGAAAGAAGAAACTTGAGGGTGATGACGTCCCTAAGCTAAAATGGATATCAAGCGGAGCAGTAGCCAGAGCTGCAAAGAGAAAAGAAAGTTCAAATAAATGTCCTGCTGAAGATAAACCTTGGATCCTGAGGTTTGATGGATCTAAATCCAAGCAGGGTGCTGGGGTAGGAATTGACCTGAATGATCTGACCGGGAAATCCTACTTAGCAGCCTATAGATTACAGTTCCCCTGCACTAACAATGTAGCGGAGTATGAAGCTCTGATTCATGGGATACAGTTTGCTCATAAGAAGAAGATAAAGATTCTGCATGTCTTCGGAGATTCGAAACTAGTGGTGAGGCAAGTAAGAGGAATCTACTCATGTAACTACAGAAAGCTGTCCAATTATAGACATTAGGTATGGGACCTGATTGAGGACTTTAATGCCTTTAATATCACTCATGTACCAAGAGAACAAAATCATAGGGCAGATGCACTTGCCCAAGCTGCCAGTACATTGGAGCCACTGTCTATATCTGGTCTGAAAAGATTTTCAGTAGAACTGGTGTCAATACCTTCAGTACCTGATAATGTGACCAATCTCCAGGTGTTTGATGATGATCAACACATTCTGGACTTCATTTCAAATAGAGACATATTTGAAGCTTAGATTATAGATGAAAATGGCATGGAAGATCATGTTTGGGAAGAGGATGAGATATTAGAGCTGCCTAGAAATAGGATCCCCAAAGGTATGATTGAATTAGAGAGAGCTTTTGATTTGGATAATATGCTAAAAAAAAGGGATCTGCCCAAGGCAGATGGAGGTCAGTATTCACAAGTGAATATTGGACAAGCTGATGACAAGAAAAATGTCCTGTTGGGTAAGGTTTGCATACCAGAAGAATTAGAAGGAATAACTCAGGCTCTCAAGGACTACATACATGTAATTGCATGGACTTATGATGAGCTGAAGACATATGACACCTCTGTCATAACTCATACTATACCTCTCAAGACAGATGCTAAACCTTTCAGACAGAAGCAAAGGCCAGTCAATGCCTTGCTCGAACCAATAATTCTCGAAGAAGTCAAGAAATTGTTAAACGCCAGGATAATATTTCCTGTGAGGCACTCCACTTGGGTGGCAAATCTTGTGTCAGTCAGAAAGAAGAATGGAGACATCAGGTTATGTGTAGATTTTAGGAACCTAAACAGAGCTTCAGAGAACGATAACTATCCTTTACCCTCATTGGATGAAGTTCTGCAGATTGTAAATGGAGCTAAAATGATGTCCTTCTTGGACGGTTTTTTAGGATACAACCAAGTAATGGTTGACAAAATTGACAGATTGAAAACTGCCTTCACCACAAAGTGGGGGATATTTGCATATAGACGTATGCCATTCGGACTCATAAATGCTGGTGCTACATTCTAGCGAGCCATGGATATAGCCTTCAGGGGCTTAATAGGAAAATGTATAGTCATATACATGGATGACTTGACAGTATTCTCCAAGGAAAGGGGGAATCATGTTGTTGATCTCAGAAGTGTACTGAAGAAGTGTGAAGAGTATGGAATATCTTTGAATCCCAAGAAATGCATATTCGGGGTGACAACAGGAAAGTTATTAGGCCACCTGATCACAGAAGATGGAATTATCATTGATCCTGACAGGGTGGAGTCTATCATGAAGTTACAACTTCCAGGAAGCAAAAAGGAACTCAAGTCTTACTTTGGTAAGATAAATTTTGTGAGGAAGTTCATTACCGGCTTTGTTGAGATTATTAGACCACTAAATGCCATGTTGAAAAAGGATGCACAGATTGAGTGGACACCAGAAGCCAAAGCTGCATTTGAAGATATAAAGAAAGCCATTTCAGAGCTCCTATCCTCATCAGTCCAGACTACACAAAGGACTTCTACATCTATTCATTTGCTTCAGAACATACTTCTGCAACAGTATTAACTCAAAGGAATGAGGAGAAAGAAGAGAAACCAATTGCTTTCATGAGCTATCCTTTCAGGGACACTGAATTGAGATATGTAGATGTTGAGAGACAGGCACTTGCATTAGTCAGAGCAGTAAAGAAATTTAGACATTACATACTAAGAAGCAAAGTGATTGCTGTGGTACCAGATGCAGTAGTGAAGATGCTGCTGATGCAAAGTGAGCCTGGTGAGAAAAGAGCCAAATGGATTACTATATTACAAGAGTATGATATGGAAATTACACCAATGAAGCTGGTAAGAGGACAAGCTTTGAGCCAGATGATATCTGAAATTGATCCAAACATCACTAGTCAGCAATATGTGATCAATGAGAAAGACAATAAAGAGTGGTATTTAGATATCAGGCACATCCTGATTACTGGAAGATGTCCATCAAGAATGCAGGCTTCACAAAGAAGAGCCTTAAAAATAAGATCCCAAAAGTATATGATGAAGGGGGGAACCCTATTCAAGAAGAATTATTAAGGAATATACCTGAGATGTTTAGAAAAACCAGAAGCAAATAGAATCCTAACAGAATTACATGATAAGTTTTGGAATGGCACATGGATCAGCATTGGCCACAACACATGCAATCCTCAGAGCAGGATATTACTGGCCTACAATTTTTAAAGACACAGCTGATCATGTTAAATGTTGTCATGTTTGCCAGGTTGCTGCCAATAGAGAGAAATATGCTGCACAACCATTGCAGCCAGTAATGGAAGAACACCCATTTGCACAGTGGGGCATGGATTTCATAGGACCAATCAATCCTCCGTCTTCCTTAGGGCATAGGTATGTTTTAACAATTACTGACTATTGTACTAGATGGACTGAGGCTATTAGCAACAAAACTTGCACTGCAGATGATGTTATTAAATTTATGGAGAGCAACATTGTCACCAGGTATGGAACTCCTTATGCATTGGTAAGTGATAATAGGTCCGCATTCACTTCAACCAAGTTATCAAGTTGGGATTTTGATCATGGGGTTATACTCAAGTTTTCATCCAACTATTATCCCTAGGGGAATGGTTTAGCAGAATCCACCAACAAGAATTTATTGAATATCATAAGAAAGTTAATAGAGAAAAACCCCAGGGAATGGAACTCATTTCTGAAGTATGCCTTATGGGTAGACAGAACTAGAATGAAAACTGCATTAGGAAACTCGCCTTTCCAACTAGTATATGGGGTAGATCCTATCCTCCCTGCAAACTTGAAAATTCCTACTTTGCAGTTCGCCCAAGAATACCTAGGCATAAACAATAAACAAGAAGTCAGGTTGCTTCAGTTGATGCACCTAGAAGAAAAAAGGAGTCAAGCAATTGACCAATTTGCAAAACACCAGGCTATTGTCAAACATTGGTTTGACAAGAGAGCTAGAGTTAAAGCTTTCCGAATATTTGATTTGGTCCTAATGTGGGATAGAGCCCATGAAAAGAAAAGTGACCATGGTAAGTTTGATAGATTGTGGATAGGTCCCTTTCAAATTTCTGAGATACTAGGAGATAGCACTTATAGGCTTAAGAACCTGATAGGTGAGGATGTCCCATTGCCAGTCAATGGACAATTTCTCAAACATTATTTCCAAGCCTGAATGATTTCATAATAGTCATGTGTATCATATTGTATATTTGTATAGTTGTTTGTACAGTTGGTCTGTTTTATTTGTTTGCTGTGTCGGTTGAGCCTTTGTTCTGGTAAGTCAGGATGATGCACTTCATCACCCCAGAAAATAACTAAATTGTTAAGGTTCAAGTGATGAGATCACATTTAGACATAGGTTATGATTCATTCTAAGAAGTGTTCATGATCAGGTTTGTGATATCTTTTCATCAGGGTGCCTTTTCTGGGTCAAAATGAATCAATCACAATGAAGCATCTAACAACCTTGGGTTTGTTGAACACACTAGTATAGGTGTTAAGTGAAAAATCTAAAGGGACTCCCTTGCTACCAATACAATCTCCAACCTAAAGTTGTAAGTGACTATACCTTGTACAAATGAGCAGACATTATGATACTAGATACAAATTTTAAAGAGAAAATTAGAAAATAAATAAAATTAGGCCATCTAAGTAACTCTACCGGGGCTATAGATGCCTGCTGGTAGTGGGGCTCTACTTAGGGAGATTGTATAGATAACCTTGCCGGGGCTATAGATGCCTGCTGGCAGCAAGGCTCTATCCAGGTTTGCTATGAGGGATGATCTCCAATTATGTAGTTTAACACCAGTTACTTATGTTTTCAACTTGCTTTCAAGATGAGGATAATTAATCATATGCACGCACCTGATCTTTGGTTAGCATTGTTACCATGATGAAATTTTATCATTTAGAGTATCATGATACTTATACTTAGATGGAATTAAAATACTATAGATGAATGTGATCACATCACTTGAATCATTGGAATTTGTTTGTTTTCTTTGGTGGCAAGTTGTTGTATGGTTACACAACACGCCCCATTTTGACTTGACAAAATAGGGACCCAACTTTTTGGCTTGGCTTGTTTGTTCTCTGGCGGTCTGGTAAAAGTAAGTCAGGTGCATCATCATGTAGAGTCAGGGTGAGGTAAGTCACCATTATGAGGTCAGTTTGTCAAATTTCATATTTCATTTCTGTGACCTCATAGTTTGAAAGAGTATTAAAATTCACGCAGGTTTGTCTTTTACATCATTCTGATATTCCTCAGGATGTGAGAGTTATGAACGGTCAAAGCTTCGGTCAAACCTGATATTCATAAGAAGAGGGATCATATATTTTTTATAGCTTGTTATCTTTTTGAAGATCATCATAATATTTGAAACATCCCCCGATATGTCATGCAGCTTAAATATCCAGACGTCAACTTTAAGTGGTAGTAAGTCTTCCCTGTCAAGCGGTCTTTTGTATCGCGAGCATCATGTTTTTGAATGTAACCCGATATTTCTTAATATCCTCCTGACGCGAAATATCACCCTTAGCAAATATCTTGGTGACGTCATCCAAACTAGATAAACGAAGAAGCAAACATGATGATGACATCATCATCACATTCACATTTTGATAGGATATTTTTCCAAACATGATCATGTTTGCCTAACATGATGATGATGTCATGATATATTTTCGATACAAAGAACGACTATCAGGATGACGTCATCCTGATATTCCAAAAAGAGACAAGTAAGTTTGTCTTGTCATCATCATATTTTGAAACATCACCCAATACACCGAAATATCCTCCTGATGTACTAAACATAAACAAAGGTGCTTTTGTCACCCGAGTCGTGTCGCGATAACAATGTCAATATGAGGGAGGAGGATGATATTGAAACTCAACCCGATATTTGTGAATATCATCCTGCCCTCATGATATCCTGTCATATGGATATCCCCCCGCTCCTGTTGCCACCATTATCATTTAATGCTCGCAGACATGGTAGGTAGTTCCCACCGACCCCGGAACCCAATGAAACACCTGGCGAGATCCTGCGTTTTCACACGAATAATCAAGGAATGTAATCTAACTTGTCAGAGTTGCCCTAAGTGTACCCTAACTGCGAGGTTAAAAGATAATTCAATTGCTATTTTCACATTTACCCTGTGATAAAATCATTTTTACAGAGCACCAGCTTCCATATCCGCATACCAGCTATTGTTGCGTGATTTGAGGTCACAGACAGAAGGAAAGAAGTGATCATCAGCTAAATTAGGAGCGTCATTGGCAATCCACTAGTATAAAAGAGAAATTTGCATAACCAAGTAAGTAAATGAAACCCTCATCATGTCATTATTGTTTAGGTATGATGATGGAAGTTTTGGTTTATGCATGTAATGGTGAAGAAATACAGTAGGCATAGTGATCTTAATTGCAATATGTGTGCATGTGTGTATATCCATTGTAAGATAGGATTTTTGTTAATTGCAGGTACTCATGGCCAACAAGCGGTACATTAAGTGTCAAGAAGAATTCAGTAGGCCTATGTTCTCTTCTCAGAGGGGGGACCTGTTCAAGTATGGAGCAATTACTGATACCCATCAGGGGAGGACTAATCTGGAGGCCTAGTCAGCTAAACTGAATGATGGGTAGGACAAGAGTCCTATGTTGGATGCAGTATTTGTGTCAGGAATGTGTAACGCCGCTGGTTTCCCATATTTCATGGAATCTCTAGAGCTGGTTATAGAGTGTACTCAGAATTATAATCCTCAGACGAGGCAAGTGGTAAAGCATGGGAGAATATATGCAGACCTCTCCATCAAGGGTCTCTCCCAGACATTGGACTGCCGTTGGGTAGTAAAGTAAAGAGTGTGGACCTGAGAAAGGTAGAGAAGGAGTATGAGGCCAACAAAAAATCGGCCAGAAAGAACATGCATCAATGGCGAGCAGAGAACATCACATATCCTGCAGCGGCCAAACTCCCAGTGCACATGTTTAAAGATGATTTCAGTGAGGAGTACCAGTATATGATTGCACTCCTGAGTCGAGTAACAGGCCAACCCAATACTGGTAGTTTCTGGGATTGGATGTATGGAGTTATAATGATGTGTCTGTATTCGAACACCAAGCCATTGTGGGGCCAAATCATAAGTGATGCTCTGCATGAGCAGCTGATGAACCTGGGAGGTTCAAATTGTACATTTTATATGACATCTTATATTGTTTATTCTTGTGCTTATAGAGGCACTTTTGATGCCCTAGTTATAGATGGAAGGCTCACAGGCACAAATGCTACATACATCTAGGATCATCATCCCTAGCTACAGAGAACCAACTACTTCAGAGACTACAAACTAGTCAATGATGCATTCTCTATGCATCTGGTAAGGACCATGGAAGAGGACAGGACAAAAAGATTGAGCATGGAGGCTCAAGAAGTAGTTTACAGGCATGGAGCCTGGTATATCCAGTTTGCAACCTTTTCTTACATAAGGGTTGAAGGTTTTGAGGAGCATCCCCTCATGCTGCCGAGGTATCCTACCGATGCAGTGATATTAATGGAATTTATCAGGAAGGGCTCCGTGATGATAAAAATGTACAAGGATGCCAAGAAGCTGCCACCAATTTTGTTCCCAGTCAGCATTGGCAACTATATGTGCCCTGATTCTGACAATATAAAGAAGGTGATGATCACCCTAAATAAAATGAATCTGCAGCCTTTCCCAATAACAAGACCATATGATCCTTATGGCAGGATACAGAAGATACTAGGTAAGCCTATTCACCAGAGGCACCTAGAAGATTTTTGGGCTGACTGCGAAGATGAGGCAGAAGCCAAGAGAAGAAGGTATCAGAGGTTGACTCTGAACCAAATTAGGACTTTTGATTGTATCTCCCTTCCCCAACAATTGAAGAAGGATGATGGCAGGATAATGGCAGATGAATATGAACAGAAAAAAATATACAATGACACTATGTCTGCACCTGACCTCACCATGCAGGAAGATATATCTTTGGACCCATTCATTTCCAGGACCATACAGCTGACTCAAGCTTGGGTCGATGATCAGGTAGAGGCATTGAAAAAGAAAGGTGTTGCCATTATGGTGGACAATAAAAGGAAGGGCCAGGATATTCCTGGGGAGGTATATGATGACTTCCTGCTTGAGAAGAGGAAGAGTAAGGGAGACAAGTTACCTCCACCACAACAATAGAGCAAAAGACCCCCAAGGGGTAAGAAAGTGGATAAACAACCCAAAGGGGTTATAATTGATAGGGCAGTGTTTACAGCTGAGGAGGCGGCAGGATCAGGATTAGGATCAGGATCAGAGTCAGAATCCCCTCCAAAGAAAGAGAAGCGCAAGAAGAGTAAGACAGTTGAGGCTGGAAAAACTGGGACCCTGGAAGTGGGTCAATCCTCAAAGAAACCTAGAGAAGAGGATATCCTCATGGAGGAAGAGCCTGAAGAAGAAGAGGTTCCATTAATAATAAAAAGAAAGAGGAGAGCTCCATAGGTGCTGGTCTCTACCACACCTAAGAAACAAAGAACCTCCATGAGAGGTGGAATAAGTGAACCCCCTACACTATTACAAGGGGCAGGTAGTGAAGTGCCAAAGGAACTTCAACATAATGTTCCACTTCGTACCATAGTCAAGTTCAAAATTGAACTTGCAAAGGAGCAAATGAAAGAAACCTCTTAGACACAAGTAGAAGGACATGTCTCGCTTGATGAGACAATAAATTTGTCTGACAATGAGGTAGTGCAGGATGTGGCTGCACAGAAGATAGAAACACTTGCTGCTGATATAACTATGACTCCTCACAAGCCTCCACCAGTTCAAGATGTGCTTGAGGAGATGAAACAAGTAGAAGAAGAGCAAGAAAAGAGCCTAGAGCAGGTGGCTCAAGAGATAGGGCTAGAAGCATTGATCACAGAGGTGACAAGTACTGTAGTGGTGGATCTGAGAGAGAAACAGGATGCAAGTCCTGAACAGCCAGCAGGATCACCTGATAAAGGCCACCCAACAGAAGAGGTAGAGATGGCAGAGTCAGAGGGCCATGCTCTTGAGTTAGGCCAACAAAGTCCACCTGACACATCAGAAGAACCTGCTATAGTAGAGGTTCAGGAAGCAAGGGCTGATGAGAAGAAGGAAGCACTAGAGGATCTAGCTGCCAAGATACAAGAAGTTGATAGTGCAGGCTCGGAAGAAATAATAGCTGTAGAACAACCGCCAGCACCTCAGGCAGAATCCCCAGTATCTGGTGAAGTGGATAAGAAGCAAGGGGAAGAATTGGGAACAGATGAAGTGATGATAGAAGAAGGTCATGATCATCATGATCAGCAAATAGATGCGCCATAGGGTTCCCCACACCAAGAAGATGCTCCCCCAGAGAAGGAAATTCCTCAATAGGAGGAGGTGCCACAAGATCAACAGCAAAGAGAGCATCAAGAAGAAGAAAAGGAAAAGTCACCATCTCCACAACATCTATTGATAGAAATGGGAGGTATGGGTGAACATCATGATGATCCTGAAAAACATGATCAGGTACCTCCATGGTTAGCAAAAGAAGTGAATATTGAGGAAGAACTTGAAATCCAAGAATTCAATGTCTCCACCTTGTTCTCCGCTGATATAATGAAACCCAGGAGGAAGGCCAGAATGACATCGGCCATCAAAAGAGATCCGGCAACAGGGAGAAGGACCGTACAAATTGCCATACCTGCGGTCAAGAAAGAAAAAGGTAAAATCACTGTAGATGAATTTCAAATCAGCACAGTTGATTTGGGCTTTGCCAATGATGACCAAGAAGGTCAAGAGGGCAAAGATATTATTGACTCTCTAATTCAAAAGGTGAAAAGAGAGAAGGAGAAGAATAACCAACGTAAAGAGCACATTGCTCAGTTGCATGCCTATATCAAAGGGCTGATGGATCCTGATGATACCACAACTGAACGTGCAGTCCCATTGACTACCATTTCTCAGGAGGAGGTAAACAAATTAGACATCATGAAGCATGAGGCATCCGTAATAAGGAAATGGATATCATCCGCATTGGATGATGTTGTAGAAATAATGAAGGCCTCTTTGAAGAGGTGGAGCATTCTAAGTGACTCCAAGACCAAAGTGGATAAATTGCAGATGCAAACCAGGAAGAGGTCTTACAAGCTGGAGAGAGTCCTGAGCCTTTTAGGGGAAATAAAGGGGATAAATCCTCAACTTCTTATCAGTAAGCAGGTGCTAAATAGTAATACCACATTATTGATAGATATCTGGTATAAAGACAATCAATTTGAGTGTGGAGTCCTCAAGAGGTGCAATAATAAGCTGAGGGATATCAGCATTAGGTTACGGGATTTGATGTCTGAAGAAGTAGTGATATTGGAAGCATTAGAAGGCAAGGTGGAAGGTAAAATAGAAAATCAAGATGAAGAGTCCGCCATCAAAGTTGTACACAACAACTTCCAATTAGAGACAGATGGTCCACCTGTCCACTTGACAGAAGGACTTATAGATAAAATAATGAGGATCAAGGTCTAGATGGAGAAATATAAAGAAACACTGCAGGACAGGAAAAATAAGCTTGATAACAGTAGAGACAAATATGAAGCACATAGGCACATCATTATCAAAGCAAAACCTCAAGATGGTGGAGGGATAGATCAAGTTGTGTATTCCTATGAGCAGGTCCGTAGTAGTATGCAGCCCCATATGTAGCAGCATCATCATTAGGATAGTGAAAGCTCAGGAAGCGATGCACATGATGATGACCCGCATCAGTTAGCTGAGGAGCATGATGAAGATACATCATGAAGGGGATAGTAGCATAAGTAGTATAGATAGTTGCCAGCTGGCAACTTGTGCCATTTTGTAAAGGTTGACGAAGTCAGATGAATCGTGACCGTAGATCTGTATTGATAAATCAAGATCATAGATCTTTTTGTAACGGATTCCTCACCTTATTCTATAAAAGGTGGTGGAATGCCTTATTTTAAACATTCAAAACTTAATTGAAATCTGTTTGCTGAAGTATTCAGGGCTTATTTCAAAGCTATTGTATATGTACATGTCTTTTGCATACTTAATGAAAGAGAAGAGTATTTCGATTACAAATCTTAGTAAATCTTGAGTAATCTGTGTCTGAATTCTGGATATGTGCTTTGATTTGCTGTGTCCCTTGGAGTGCTCATCATGTTGCATGTATTGTCTTCATTCCTCACCCTCTGAAGTTTGCATCAACTGTATCTAGCTGTGGAATATCCTGGTGAACATATGGTTTGATTTCTTCTCCTCATGACAGTATCGAGTATGTATGTGGATCAATAGCCAAAGGTTCAACATTAAATAGAAGCATTTCTTCAATTTCTTTTTTAATTTCAAAGTATTTCATCTCCATAATTGCAAATAATTGATAATCTTAAGCAAATAACGCAAATATGCAGACATCCCGTAAGATAATCATAAATATTTAGCATATTTGAATACAAATCATGTAGAACTGAAAATATCATGCAAAGATTGAGGTATTTCCACATCTTCTCATCAAATAACTACATAATATGACACATCTGTAAAGAATTTCTGCAGGAATGTCATGATGATGATAAAATTCCACGTAAGGCCCCAAAATGGAAACAACAACTCACATTAACCTCTGAGCGACTTCAGACGATTAAGACCTAATCACTGGAGACTTGGGATCCTGAATTCTTTGAATTCATAGTATCTTTCAAGATGAATAAAGGTTAATGTGTACTTTTATTGTATGTTTGTTTGTGACTAACATCATGACCAACAGTCCAAAAGGTGATACAAGGGACTTTGTATGTATCTAGACTTGTATCTAAAGATTTGATACAAGTGTTATGTGCATCGCAGGGGATGCAAGTAGAAGGTAAGGTGGACCCCACTGCTTGTATATCCAGCTTGTATAATTACAATGTATATGCTCGATACGCAAGCTGATATACAAGCGCCAAATGCGAAAAGAAATTAAATGAAGAAAAGGCTTTGTATGTTGGTGCATTTGTATGTTTATGATATACATTCGTGATATACAAAGAAATTAAAAGGCATCACGGAGGGTAATGGTAAGAGAAGGTTTTGCATAAAGTTGCTTGTATGTGTGAAAGATACAACCACCAGATTCAAAAAGAAAGTTCAATCTCGAAAACTCTTTGTATCTTTGAATTCTTGTATGTTTAAAATCCATTTTAAAAACTTATGTCTGTTGGTGGGTTTGCAGGTATATGGAATGTTGCAAGGTGGCGATGGCATCTCAGAAGGTGAAGTCTACACAGAAAAAAGTAAAATTTATGAAGGATGCAGGCGCAAGGTGAAAATAGAGAAGAAGACCAAGAAAAGGGCCATCAGAAGGAGAAAGTCCAAAAGAAGAAGATAAAGAGGAGGAACCTGAAGAATGAATGAAGATGCAGAACAAGGAAGACATATGCATCAGGTACTCATATGATAATGAGTCATCTAGATGGTTGCCAGTTGGCAACCTGTGCCACGAAGGAAAATGTTGACGAAGTCAAAGAAGGGTTGTATACCGTTGATCTTAATTGACAAATCCTGACTATAGGTCATTTGTAGCCACTTCCTCACCTCTTTCTATAAAAGATAAAAGGTACAGGGGTGCCATATTTTGAATATTTGGAAGGTTAATTGAAATTTGATTGCTGAAATATTAGGACTTATTTCAAAGTTGTTGTAAACATACATGTTTTGCATACTGAATGAAAGAGAAGACAATTTGATTACAAAATCATCATAGATCCTGAGTAATCTGTGTTTGAAATCTTGATACATGCTTTGATCAGCTGCATCCCTTGGAGTGCTTATCAGTTTGTATGTGTTGTTTTCGTTCCTTATCCTTTGAAGTTAGCATCATCTACATCTAGTTGTGGAACATCCTGGTGAAAATATGGTTTGATTTCATCTCCTAATGAATGTATCTGGTATGTATGTGGTTCAATAGCTGAAGATTTACCAAAATTTGAATTATTCTTTTAAATTTCTTTGAATTTCATAATGTTTCATCACCATAATTGCAAATAACAGATAATCAGAAGCAAATAACATGAAATATGCTGACATCTCGTAGATAATTGGAAATACATAGCATATTTAGAGTTAAAGCATGTTAAATTGACAAATATCATGCAAATTCACACATAAATTCAAGAAATTCATGCATATATATACTTACAGACACATTATTTGAGTAAATATACTATGTAGAAGAAAGAACAAGTTCATGATGATCAATAATTAGAAGAATTAATCAATCTTGCAAATACATCAGCTATCTTTGAAATAAAGTAGAAATAACCTCTCTATGGAATGTATTTACAGAAAATAGAATCATACTGATCATTCAAATAAACTTAAGGCCCCTTAAAATGGAAAATAGTATGTCACATCAACCTTTGAGTAACATCAGGCGATCATGACCTGATCAACAGAGACTTGGACTCATCAACTTATCCTAAATTGATCATACTTTATAAGATAATAAAGATTTGTTGTGGAAATTTTAATGCATGTTGTTATGACTAACAATCATCATCAATACCTATCACTGAGGATGCCTAATGTATAATCAGTTATATGCTTAAAACATTACTAAAATAATACTACTCGGCAATCTAACTAAGTTCTTATCATGAAAAGGGTAAGAAATGACTGAAAATATAAATGAGGTGATACACCAATGATAATGGAATCTCTGTATCTACTTATTAAGCACAAAAATAATCTCAAGAAATTGAATTGTATTCACACAAACTCATGAAAACTTTCACAAAAGTTAGAAAAGAAGAGTGTGTCTACAAAAGGGACTAATATCCACAAAAGAAACACCCATGTATTCAAGAAAAATAATTACAATGTATACAAAAAAGGTAATAATAATTTCCTCTTATTGATCATGAAGGATTAGTATCCATTACAAATATAGTATGCAAAAATCTATGAAAAAATCTAGATGCTTCTTTCTATCCAATTGCAACAAGATATATTGAAAAAGTAAATGTTTTTCAAGAAAAAATAGGAAGTTGTCTTCAAGTGGAGAATAAAGTGAATAAATGCCTCTTTAATGTTTTAGTTAACCTTTTTGGGTGTAGAGGAGAACAACTAGTAGTTGTTCATCATAGTTTTCTTCTTAAGATTCCATGGTTTGATGTGTGACTGAGTCTTCAAGTTGGAAGCTCTCTCTAAAAAGCTCCCAAACTTCCACCACTCACTTGAATAAGTACTTTTTGAAGAATAATTCCTCCAAGTGTTTTCATAGTAATAGGAACATATTTCCTAACTTCCTTAAACTGGTAGACACTTCATCAATTCTTTATGTGGAATAAGAACAAGTCCTTCTCCTTGAGAACTCTCAACTACAACATCATGACCTCTTTATAGTCCTCTAACAAATCTTCTTTCAATTTTCTTATCCTTGAAATAGGTCCTGCAGACTTCATTTTATGCTTTAAAGGAGGTATAAATCCATAAGGGAATGCAATAAATTTTTTTTAATTTTTCATGTTTTATCTAATGGGTGATTTTTGGATGTTTGGTTTTTGGTAGTTTTGGTGTATATCCTCCTTTCACCCTTACATTTAAGGACCTAGGGTCGAGTTACAATGTACTATCATACCCTAGGTCACTATTGAGATGTAGGGAAACTTGGATTTTTATGATTACATTATCAATTACCTTATCTTTTGTTCAATTACACCTTAAAACCCTATTTATGCAAATACAACAGTAAATAAATGAATAATAGAAAATGCTGCTACAAACAAATGTAAAATATCAAATAATTGTGCACCTATTTTTAGGGTTTGAAGGTAGAAAAGTTGGGGACTAAAGAATAGGCACCCAAGTCCGAGGCCCTGCTTTTTATTGAGATCTAGAAACAAGGTCTACAACCTGTATCTCATGTACTAGAGATTTTCCTGTTGTGGAACTTTGAGGACTAATGAGTGGGAACCCAAGTCTAGGTAGTTGTTTCTTTCACCGATCTACAATCCTAAGACTCTATTGTACCCTCCTACAACTTAACTTTGTCTACAACTCCAACCTATAACTTGCAATCACAAAAACTTTGGGAGGGGGTTGTGGTGTTTAGAGGCTTGCCTCAGTCAAGCCCTGGAGAGACATTCAAGCCTTCTGAACACCATTGTCAAATAGAGAATGCATGCCTAAGGAGGTAGAGACAAAAACCAAATGATAAATGCTTAATAATCACAATAGATATCACCTTGTAGTGAAGATCTCGTGGGAGGAAGAAGCTCTTCATTCCATGAGGAGATGGATGCTCAAATCTGCAAACACAAACAAATAGACAACACAAATCTCCTCTTGCAACATAATGAAAGCCTTGAATCACTTCTAGAATGTCCATGCTCATCTAATGATTATCTAGTTTACAAATGAATGCCTAAACATGCTTTTATATGCAACTATAAACACTCCCACCAAGAATTTTGTAATTCAAACTTACCATGTCGACATAGGACCCAAATAACGGTCACAAGCCAACACCCAAAAATTGGGACTACCCCAAAATAAGATAGGACTAGGGCATGGGTGCCCAAGTCCTCCACCCTATTTTGGGTAGGGGTTATGTCACTAGTCCCCCTAGGTCCCATTTGTCAAGACACTTAGGGGTTTTCTCATCGGGATGTTGAAATATGATGTAATATGACCTAAATACAGCTAAGAGACCCAGGAGCTAAACCTTATAAGGGAAAAGCCCTGAAGGGGACATTTTTTGACATTACTGTTATCACCCAGATTTCCACCCTTGCTGAGTTGTAAAACTTGGCAATATGGAGAAACATGGGAATGATCTTGAAGTGTGGGACCTTGCGAACTGAGATCAAACCTCCAGAGAAGGTTAGCTTCCTTAACTGGTTATCAACTAAAATCTACTAGATTTGCAGAGGAAAAGGGAGAAGGAATGCTGAAATGGAAAAAGGGGTGATACATCAGATTTAGTATAAGAACCCTCACAGAACTGAGAAAAATGCACAAAATGACTAGATACAACCAATAGACATACACAGATCTAGCTGATTTTAACAGAGGCAAGGAGCAAGAGATGACTAGAAGGAATTAAACATTCACAAACACATCATCCTTAGATCACACAGAGTCAAAATAGCATGAAGAGGTAAAAATAACTAGCATGTATTTAATCATAAGGCAAGGTTACAGTAGAGGAATACTCTGTTTGGAAATCAGAAGCATATATTGCTCAATCTTCCAAGCTTTTTTACATCTCAACTTTATGCATATATAGCATTTCTTACTTGACCTAAGTCAGTTACAATCAATTTGCCCCATGGGCTTTGTAAGAAAATATTTACGTCTGAAGGGAGTACCGACCTACCAGAAGTTATGGTGTAAAAATATCTGGAATAGGGTAGGTACAAGATATTTTGAATCTTCAATGTGAGCTACTAAATCATCGAACTACACCCATAAATGCAACAAATATCTACATCTACATCTTCTAAGTTGGTGACCATTCCTGACTGAATGCAAACCGGCTGTCAATTTTGTCTTCACTGTAAGGATACAGACATACTAAAACTAGATGCTTCTTAAAAATCATGATGGCGTCATCATACTACAGAACCTATTCGAAGAGGAGATTTGGATGACGTCACCTACATATTGGGTCCTTCAAACTGTTCAACTCTGCACCTATGCAATTTTTTCATTCACCGTTGCATATGCAAAATTTGTATATATCGAGTTGTCGGGGCTACCTCAACTGAGACATACCAATATACAAAGGTCTTGCCAAAATGTTCATCGTATGTGCTTTTGCATCGGCATTTTAATCGGCCTTTGAATCACCATTTGTATATGCTTTTGCATATGCAAATGTATATACAATACAATTGCCTACATACAAAAGTGGGCCTTTATATCTATACCACCCTTTGCATCTTCCACCCTTGCCATGTGTCATCACTCCATTAGTCACTGACCTAAACCTGAGACCCATCACTGAGCAATTGCATCTTCTTTATTGACCATCGGAAAGACCACAAACCGAGTCCCTGATGCATATTGTCTCGCCGAAAATCCATTTTATGTGACCCTTTGTATATCTGATTATATATGAGATACAATCACATGTACATACAGTGTGGAACTCAAAGGATTATCAGCCAGAATGGGACTTTAGAAGAAGTCTGGCCTTGTATCTTACCTTCTTGTATGTTGCACCCTTTTGACATTGTATATGCAATATACAACTGCGGACTCCAAATGATTATTTGCCACATTCAATTCCCAGTCATGTCTGGCTTATATGTATTCCCTTGTATATTTCCTTTGTATATTGCATATACATATGTGAATATATAAACAAAACTGCATACAAATGCCTCTACATCTTTCTTTGCATTTTTTCCTTCAAGTCCACCTTTGTATCCCGCTGTTGTATATGTAAATACATCAGACTCTCAGGAAGACCTCAAACTGAGCCACCGATAAGGCAAAGTCCCACTGATGATCCTTTGTATATCGCCTTGCATTTGACCTTGCATCTTCATTAGCCTATCGGCGGGACCATAACCAAGTCTTGCTGATATACAAAAGTGTCTCTGATATATATTTTGCATCTTCCCCCTTGTATATTGCCTTTGCACATGCATTTGTATATGCAAGGATAACTTGATATACATTCACTTTTGCATCCCGCCCTTTGCATATTACCTTCGCATCTACAGTTGTATATGAGATACAATCGCCTGATAAATAAAAAGCGGACCCCACCTTTTGTATAACCTCTTGTATATTGCATTGTATATGCAATTGTATGCGCAATATACAAACGAAGATACATACAAAGATACATAACGAACCTGATGTACATTCTCTTTTGTACATGATCAAGATACAAGGAAAAAATGTATTTGAGATACAATTCGACCAAATGACAGAAAACCCAAAAACACGGATGATGTCATCATCATATACATGAAAAATGGCTAAGTATAAAACTGAGAAATCTTTACGATGGAAGGCACTTGAAGACAAATGATTTTTGGGTTTTTCTAGGTTTTCTTCAAGGATTCTCTAGGTGAGATTTTGGGATTTTTGGTAGGGCAAAGCATGGAGAAATGTAGGATTTAAGATTTTCCTCTTTTCTATTTAGGCTTTCTCTAATCGGATTTCTTTGATAGAAAGAGGGGGACATGAATATTTTGGGGGGTAGGAAAAATATAACATCTTTGGTGACCTCTCAGGGATGTTTTCCTGCTAAACAAATTGATTAGTGGCCTTATACATCCATTGGGCATGGAGTCAAAAGAGACTGCAACAAGAATAGAGGAGCTGGAACATTGAGCAAGCTACCAAGCCAAAACAAAAAACAACAAGCAAGCATGTATCTCCTAATGAGAATACAGCAAGTGCAAGGGCACTTATTGAAAGGAAACCTAAAACTAAAATAACACCTACTCTAATCCTAAAATAACTAATCAGAGGTGACCTTAAACAAAGCCATTAACTGGTTCTTGAAAGTAACTACGCTTCCTTAACAATTTACAATATTTTTTATGCATGTGGGTAGTTAAAAAGAGGTGATGGAGGGATGGGCATATGACAAATTGATAAAACATCCCCCACAAAATGGAGATTAACTCACCTATCCACCTAGATTGATTGTTGATGCTACTAACTTGTGGTGAATAAATAGGCTGATCCCACCCATTTTGATGCTCAACTTCATGCTTAGAGGTAAGCATGACAAGTGGTGACTCCTCTTGATGTGTCTCCAGTTGGGCTAGATGCCTAATTGAGCATCCCCTTGAAGTGACATGCAAATCATCATGGTTGATCTCAAGTCTCTATTCTTCATTTGGTATGATGGTACCTTCTAATTGACTCTCATGTTGCTCTTATGTGTGAAACTGCTGACTTGGGACTTCATGATTTTCTCCTTCTTCCTTCAAAGAACCCAAGAAGGTTGATATAATGTCACCATGGCTGCATTCTTCAAACATTTCTACCTTTTGTTCATGGCTGTCCTATTTCATCGCTAAGGTTGGACAAGAGAGAAGACAATTTGAATGCTTAGAAATAGCATCATTACCCTCACCTTGCATGATAGTTTGCCATGTTGACTCCTCCTCTATGATCAATGGACCATCCTCTTTCACTAGGGTGTCTAATAATTTATCAAAGTTATCAACTCTTGGAATGATCTTAGAAACAACTGGTTCAAGCTCAAAATACTCATTACCACTCAAGGAGGTACACTTTAAATCAAGAGTTTCTTCTTCAATGCAGGAAGGTAAAAATTCAAACATTGAAGTTGCCTCTTTCAACAAACCTTCATTTTTTATATCAGCCTCAAACTCTTCTGTACAATAGAAAGGAAGTTCCTCCAAACAACTGAGATCTTACAAATCAACCTCTGCATCATCTAGCATACGGAGACATGCTTGTCATTATTTATGGTTTGGAACCTCACTATCATGCTTAGCCTCAACCTGCAACAATTTGTCATTATTTTCATTGTTCTCTTGTTACTGCATATTCATGACCAACTGCTCATCCTCCTCATCTTCATCATAACCAGGTAGCTCATGAAGCAAGGTAGTATCATCCACCTCTAGAGTGACCTTAGCAACCTTTCTTGTTATGCCTCCATCATTTAACTACAACCCTATTGGATTGTATTTAGGTTGCCTCTGCAGTTGAAGGTTTTCCCCATGCTCTCTCTATGATTGTAGAAAAAAACTACTCCTCATTAGCTTTATCTTCTTCCACCTCCTCTTTTGGCTCATGTTTCCAACTATCTTGGTAGATAATAGGTCCACCCTTGAGGATTGAAATAGCATCAGGGAAAGAGGCCTGGATATCCTCTTGAATTTCTTGGAGGGGAGAGGGTTCTGGACAAATTTGTTCTTGGGGAGTGATAATTTGAGTTTGTACAGGAACAGGGGCTTGTGGAGGGATATAGGCTTTGAAGCCTAGAAACTTGTGGAGACTAGGTCGCTCTTCTATAGGCTGGACATGTGTAGAAGAAAAGGACTACTTGAATTTTGGGATTGTAAATACATGTTCTTCCAACTTAGCAATTTCATCATAACTGTCCATGCTAGGTCCATCTGATAAGGGGATTTGAAAGGGCTATAAATAGGAGATAGGGGCTTGAATTTGTGCTAGAATAGGCTCCTATGAAGGCTGAGGGCCTCTAAAACTTTGGATTTTAAAACTGGGAAGCAGTTTTGGAGGCGCAGATGGATTATGCTACTTGAAGCTTGGAATTTTAAAATTTGGGACTTCTTCCATAGCAGGCTGAATAGGTGTGAAAGGGAGAGGATGTTTGAAACTGGGAATGGAGGGGATTGCTTGGACCATTGGTCTCATATGTTGCTCTTGAGATGTCATCCTTATAGAAAGGTTTTCTTGAAAAACCCTCTCTTGTGCCTCTTGTTGCTGGTCACGTTTTAACATTTCTATAAATTCATCAACCTCCCTATTTAGATCTAGAGACAACTTCTTGAGACCATACATGTGTATGATGCTGAGATCATAAAACTATTGAGGCCAATTGTACCCTCTTTCTCTTTTGGTTATATCCAATTTTTTGTCAAGCTTCAAGAAACTGCTCATGAGCTCATTGAATGCATTAGCATTCATAGGGTCAACCTTTTGGGATGGATTAGGAGGGTAGCTACACTCGCTAGGTTCAAAGTAGTCTTCCTAGGGTTGATAATAAGCATTATTAGGCTGCCAAGAAGACTGAGTAGGGGTGGGAGGGAGGTAAGCATCATGAGGATGCTGATATTCTGCAGTGGTAGAGCTGTATGGCATAAACACATAGGCATTTAGGGCCTGGTACTATTGATATGGGGACCAATAGCCTGTATTTGGATTAGGGGTAGGGGAATAGCCATGATTCCCATAAAATTCTAACATTTTACAGTATCTAAATGTTGTATAATCATAAAAATGTTAGAATAGAGAAAAATAGGTCTACAACCAAAGAGAAACTAGATACATACTAGAGAGGGATTCACCAGGTGATTGAGATGCTTCTGGAAGTTGAGTAGACTAGGAAAACCACCAAAATCCTAATCTTTGATGAAATTTTAGGTGCTTGGGCTGCTTTCACGAGTAGGTTTGTTTAGTAGAGTCACCATGGTGTTGAAGAGATTGCCCTAAATGGCAAGATACACTAAAGAGCACACCAAAACTCTTCAATGGATGATAAACATCATCGAATAGTCCCACCAGGCATGCCAAAAACTATTATTACTTAGATTTGTACCCTTGCTAAGTTGTAAAACTTGGCAATTTGGAGAAACATGGGAATGATCTCGAAGTGTGGGACCTTGCGAACTGAGATCAAACCTCTAAAGAAGGTTAGCTTCCTTAACTGGTTATCACCTAAAATCTACTAGATTTGCAGAGGAAAAGGGAGAAGGAATACTAAAATGGAAAAAGGGGTGATACACTAGATTTAGTATAAGAACCCTCACAGAACAGAGAAAAATGCACAAAATGACTAGATACAACCAATAGACATACACAGATCAAGCTGATTTTAATAGAGGCAAGGAGCAAGAGATGACTAGAAGGAATTAAACATTCACAAAAACATCATCCTTAGATCACACAAAGTCAAAATAACATGAAAAGGTGAAAATAACTAGCATGTATTTAATCATAAGACAAGGTTACAGTAGAGGAATGCTCTGTTTGGAAATCAAAAACATAGATTGCTCAATCAAAAAAATGTTATCATCTAGATTTCCACCCGTGTTGAGTTGTAAAACTTGGTAATCTGGAGAAACATGGGAATGATCTCGAAGTGTGGGACCTTGTGAACTGAGATCAGACCTCTAGAGAAGGTTGGCTTCCTTAACTAGTTAACACCTAAAATCTACTGGATTTGTAGAGGAAAAGGGAGAAGGAATGCTGAAATGGAAAAAGGGGTGATACACCAAATTTAGTATAAGAACCCTCACAGAACTAAGAAAAATGCACAAAATGACTAGATACAACCAATAGACATACATAGATCAAGTTGATTTTAGCAGAGGCAAGGAGAAAGAGATGACTAGAAGGAATTAAACATTCACAAACACATCATCCTTAGATCACACAGAGTCAAAATAGCATGAAGAGGTAAAAATAACTAGCATGTATTTAATGATAAGGCAAGGTTATAGTAAAGAAATGCTCTATTTAGAAATTAGAAGCATAGATTGCTCAATCTTCCAACCTTTTTTACATCTCAACTTTATGCATATGTAGCATTTCTTACCTGACCTAAGTCGGTTAAAATCAATTTGCCCCATGAGCTCTATAAGAAAATATCGGCATCTGAAGGGAGTGCCGACCTACCAGAAGTTATGGTGTAAAAATATCTAGAACATGGCAGGTGCAAGATATTTTGAATCTTCAATGTGAGCTATTGAATCATCGACCTACACCCATAAATGCAACAAATATCTGCATCTACATCTTCTAAGTCGGTGACCATTCCTGACTGAATGTAAACTAGCCGTCAATTTTGTCTTCGGTGCAAGGAGAAGTGTCAATTGTATGCATATAGACATACAAAAACTAGATGCACCTTAAAAATCATGATGGTGTCATCATACTACAGAACCTAATCAAAGAGGAGATTTGGATGACATCATCTGCATATCGGGTCCTTCAAACTGTTCAACTCTTTACCTATGCGAATTTTTCATTCGCCTTTGCATATGCAAAATTTGTATATATCGGGTTGTCAGGGTGACCTCAACTAAGACATACCAATATACAAAGATCTTGCTGAAATGTTCATCATATGTGCTTTTGCATCGGCATTTTAATTGGCCTTTGAATTGCCATTTGTATATGCTTTTGTATATGCAAATGTATATACAATACAATTGCCTACATACAAAAGCGGGCCTTTACATTTGTACCACCCTTTGCATCTTCCGCCCTTACCATGTGTCATCACTCCATTGGTCACTGAGCTGAACTTGAGACCCATTGTTGAGCAATTGCATCTTCCTTATCAATCATTGAAAAGACCACAAACTGAGCCGCTAATACATATTGTCTTGCCGAAAAGCCATTGTATGTGACCCTTTGTATATTCGATTGTATATGAGATACAATTGCATGTACATACAATGCAAAACTCAAAGGATTATCAACCAGAATGGGACTTTAGAATAGGTCCGGCCTTGTATCTTACCTTCTTGTATGTTACACCCTTTTGACCTTATATATGCAATATACAACTGCGGACTCCAAATGATTATCTGCCACATTCAATTGCCAGTCACGTCTGGCTTGTATGTATTCCCTTGTATATTGCCTTTGTATATCACATATACATATATGAATATACAAAAAAAACTACATACAAATGCCTCTACATCTTCCTTTGCATTTTTTCCTTCAAGTCTGCATTTGTACACTTACCTTTGTATCCTGTCGTTGTATATGCAAATACATCAAACTGTCGGGGAGACCTCAAACTGAGCTACCGATAAGGCAAAGTCCCATCGATGATCCTTTGTATATCACCTTGCATCTAACCTTGCATCTTCATTGTCCTATCGGTGGGACAATAACCAAGTCCTACTGATATATAAAAGTGTCACCGATATGTCTTTTGCATCTTCTCCCTTGTATATTGCCTTTGCACATGCATTTGTATATGCGAGGATAACTTGATATACATTCACTTTTGCATCTTGCCCTTTGCATATTGTCTTTGCTCTGCAGTTGTATATGAGGTACAATCACCCGATAAACAAAAAGTGAACCCCACCTTTTGTATAACCTCTTGTATATTGCATTGTATATGGAATTGTATGAGCAATATACAAACGGAGATACATACAAAGATGCATAATGAACCTGATGTACATTCTCTTTTGTAAATGACCAAGATACAAGGAAAAAATGTATCTGAGATACAATTCGACCAAATGACAGAAAACCCCAAAACACGGATGACATCATCATCATATACATGAAAAATGGTTAAGTATAAAACTGAGAAATCTTTATGATGGAAGGCACTTGAAGACAAAATATTTCTGGGTTTTTTTGGGATTTCTTCAAGAATTCTCCAGACAAGATTTTGGGATTTTTGGTAGGGTAGAGCATGGAGAAATCTAGGATTTAAGACTTTCCTCTTTTCCATTTAGGATTTCTCTGATCAGATTTTTTTGATAGAAAGAGGGGGACATGAATATTTTTGGGGGCAAGCAAAATATGACAACAATTACATTTAGTCCCCACTTTAATGTATGTATAAACATGAGGCTAATACATGCATTAAAGTACTATCAACTAGCATAACAAACACACCAAACACGGAGAAGACACGCCAAGCACATTGAAGAAAATGATAGGAACGCAAAATAGAGAGAAGATAGTTACAATCATGCAAAACATGGAGAATATAGTAAACACATAGAAGACAAATTAATGCATGGAAGACAGAGATGGTTTCTTTTCTTTTCTTTTTCTCATATATATTAAATGCAAATACAAGTATAGGAAAGTAAACAAACCTCCCATAATGTAGGATGTACTGCATATATGGGGCAACACACATGCAAGACATGCAAAACCTCCAAAAATGCAAGATACACTCATTGCATAGGTCTTTAGATTGCATATGGGGCAACAAACATGCCAAACAAAGAAAGCATGCCAAAAACACACACTTTGAAGACACAAAGAAAACACGGCAAACAAGAAATGGAGTGTCCCTATTTATAGGTTTAGCACCATCTCAGGCACATTACAGACACACACCGATGATTGGGCTTGGCCACAACAATCGCCGAAGACATGCCTAAGGGTTGAGTTAGTCATAGAACAACTCCCTACCTTCGCAAAGGACTTTTTGAAAATGTAACCCCACCCACATCACGGAGATGCCTTATAGTGAAAAGGAAGCATGGCATACAACCCCACCTACATCATGGAGATGCCTTATGGTGAAAAGGAGGTATGAGCTCAAAAGTGTACAACCCCACCCACATTACCGAGATGCCTTAAGTTGAAAAGGAGGTACATGAGATAGATTTCAAGATTGTTCAAACACACTTTACTAGCATCTAGAACAGATGACTTATCTTATATATGCCTCCACCTTAAGGTGGTTGATATCATGCATCGATATCAAGCACATTATGTAGGAAGAAAAAATGCAAGGGAACACTAACTTTCGCAAAGCCCATGCCCCCCAGAGGTGACATGTACTTTATAATTGCCAAACGTTCCCACAAACACAACCCTGCAAGAAACATGTTAGTGTCTACAAAATCATGATAATCAACAACATCAATGCATATGATTAACCACATAAAGAGCTAAGGTTATACCACGAATTTAGAGTTTGAGGATAACCATGGGGCTATATCATGAAGGTCTTCGAATCGAGTACCACCAAGGCTAGATTCAAAGACAAACAAAGTGCGTAGAGAATCAGTATTGTTATGATTTTTAAATGAGATAAAAACATCATCATAATCACTATGCGGAAAGCACAAGTGCTTCCACTAGCCAAGCATCAGATAAGATATACAACCCCATCATCATATTAGGAACTAAGTCCACTTTTTGATTTGTCACGAAAGGGACGCTAGGTCTGCATGAGTATAAATATTTTTTGTCATCCGCCTGCTAGATAGAAACACTAGAGGAAGGTAACAATAAATAAGAGAGGAGAAACAAGTGTCTTAAGGACAATCACATAGGAGGGTACCCCCATGTCACCAACTGCAATGCTATGTCCATAAGACACAACACACAACAATAAAATTAGAGAGAGGCAATATAGAAGAATGATGATACAAATAGAAGAAGGGTCACAATAGAGGTGGTCTCCTGGTATCTTGGACCTTACGAGAGAATCAAGGGTTATCCCAGGAGGCCTAAACAACACATAACACATCATGAGGGAAGCACATCACAAGAGAGATAAAGGGCTAGAGATACTTACCTATTGGGGCACCATTGTTAAGAACATACATATCTGGATATCTGTCATGTTGTTTTGATCTTGTTGAATTAACATTAAGTTTCAGATGATAGGAGGCTTTCTTTTCTTTAAAAGGATTATATCCAATGCCGCTTGAGTAATGTGTTGAAGTGGATTCTATAGGTACTTGAATCCCTTGTTGATTTACACCACATTCCTTACCTACATATTCAAAAATTTTATAAAGGATTTTAAATCCTTGACCATAAAGGGATGTCATTTCCGTAGAAGATGGTGAAGTCTCATAGGTCTCATAATTTCTGGTATAAGTGAGAGTTTTGTTTTAATTTTCTACCAAGGGGACTTTAGGTTTCTTAGGTGTGTCAAAAGATTGCTTAGGTGAGATTGATGCTACTTTTGATGTGTCGAGGCTATTAATTTTATATTCCCCTATACTGCAAGAATTAAAATCTAATGGGCCCCAATCATCACCAAAGAGTGCATTTGATGTTCCAGAGTCTTACATTATCTATGGTCGGAGGTATTGAAGACTTAGTTCGTAAATTGTTTAAGCTCATATGAATGTTGACTAGTTTCTATGTTTCAATATGTAAACAGTTATCTGGTTCAAGATCGACATGAATAGTATGAAGTTTACCTTTGAATATAAATTTGATTGAATGATGCAAGGTGGAAGGGACTGTCCCCAATGCATGAATCCAAGGTCTACCAAGAATCATGTAGTAGGATAAAGAACAAGGCATGACATGAATCTAGGTAGGCACAAGCACAGATCCTACTTGTATAGGTAGAGTTATAGTGCCTACAGATTGTCATCCAATATTATCAACGCCATGAATATTAATGCCATTTGGGTTGATTTGTGATTTGTCAACCTTGATTTTGTGTAGTAGGTCAATGCTACAAACATTAAGAGCCAATCCATTGTCAATCATAACTCGCTTTACCAACGTTTTATTTATTATAACATAGATCATAAGTGGATCATATTGGTTTTGAACTTCAATTGATGGTAATTCATGTGGTTGAAAGATAACATCCATTTTTCTCACGTGTATACTATCCAATATGGTTGCTACATCATTAGGCTTAGCAGTAGGTGGGACAATCACCTTCTGCAAAGCTTCTTGGAGCATTCCATGATATGTAGGTGATGTTTGTATTAAATCCCAAAGAGAGATCTTAGCCAGAGTAACATGAGGCTATTTGACAAGATCATACTCATGACCACTTTTATGAGTAAGATGAGGTGGTGGAAGGACCATAGGTTGAGAACATGGAAGAGAGATAGGCACATGCAGTGCTTGCTGACTTTGCTTGTTATTACAAGTGTTGTATGTATAAGCAATTACATTGTGGTGTGGTTGTTGTAACACATTTTGAACACCTTGAACCATAATCATCGGCTTTAAGCAAGAAGGTTCACTAGGTGCCCTTCATATATTCATAAGATACAAAACTAATTAATGAATATTGAATTGACATTGTTTCCTTCTTGATTGCACCCAACATCCATCCCTAAATGATTTAATGTGAGAAACCTTTTCTCATCCACTAATGCTACATCTTGGCCAGGGAGAGCAGTGGGATGAGAGGAAGGTATGGTGTTGTTAGTCAAACTAGAGCTATCCATAGTCTCCTCTCAATTTTTTAATCAAAGGTGTAAGATCTAATGGGTTTTCATCCACCATATGATCCTTAGGTGAATATGCTTTTTCTATCCATGAAGAGTCCTTGAGAGGGAACCCTTTATCCACTAATGTTTCATTTTCCAAAGAGGGTAGGGTGATGTTCAAGAATGTGTCAATAATTTCATCCTCTTGTGCAATATATCTTCATAGGAGGAATCATTTTTTATGTCATCAGCATATGTTTTAGCAATAGGTGTCATAGTGGAATGTCCAATAAAGTCATCTAGTGCTTCATCTAACCTATTGAAGTCATCACTATTAAATGATGCACACAATGTTTCCAAAGATGAATAACAAGGAGTATTCATGATATATGTTTTCAAATCAATGTAAAATCAAATTTTAAAAGCTTTTCAAAATTTATGTAAAAGACAAGTACAAAGTTATATGCAAAAATGACCTAAAATGCTTGATTTTTTTGGTACTTTTTCAATACAAATATATGAAAGTAAAGGTGTTGTAAGGATTTTGATTAGGGGTGGAAAATTATATGTTTGATATTAGTACAATATAGCAATAAGATCCTTCACAATACACTCTCGATGCAAATATAAGATGATGACAAGTCAAAATATGGTGAAAATACACTAAAATATGCAAATTTTCACCAAATATCAATGCAAAAGAGCATGACAAAGGGCATTGTGAGGAAAATGATGATGGAACAAAAAACATATCAGTAATAACAGCCTCTTAATTTCAAAATATCTGTCACAACATGCTTTTAGTGCCACTCAAGGTCAAACACTAGTGAAAATGTAGCGAAATAGGCAATTTTTTGCGGTTTTTCAATTCCAAGAGCTAGCCAAAGGGGTGTTGTAAAGAATTTTAGGAGGTGAAGAAAATAATATTGATGATATCAGTTACCTCAATCCATAAAATTTTTTACAACACACTTGGAGTGCAAACTAGGTCAAACCCTAAGGCAAAAAATAGTAAAAATGTGTAGTTTTTCACCAAATTTTCACTACAAGAGTCCAATAACAAGGTGTTGTGAAGATTTCTAGGAGGGGAAGAAAATTATTACTCTAATAACAACCAATTATTGCAAAAATATCCTTCACAACATGCCTATGGTGGAAATTTAGAGAGTCAATAAGGCCAAATCTAGTGAAAATCAATGTCTTTGAAGCCCTAGGTTTGAGATCTTGACACAAAATGATGTATGAATGTTTTGCAAGATAATTTATTATTAAAATGAAATATACTCAGATCTGAAAATGATTTTAAAGCTCTAACATGCAAAATGCTAATTTGCAAATCTAGTGAAAAATCAATGAAAATGCTAGTTTTTGTTGACTTTTTCTATGCAAAAATGCAACTTTTTAAAATCTAAATGCAAATTTATTCTCAAATGCAAGACTATAGACAAATTTAAATTTGAATGGGTCTCTAAAATTAGTGGAAAAATATGAAACAAGATTTTACCTACAAACCCTAGATTTTGGAATTACTAGGTTATATGCAAAATTTACAATTTTCAACAAAACCCTAGCAATTTTATGATAAAAATGCAATGCAAATTACTATTTTTTTGTAATTTTCTGTAATTTAAATCAGATCTAATTCAAAAATAAAAAAATTTATGAAATTCAAATTAATTTATGCAACATGCAAAACCCTAGCATGCAATTTTTTCCTTTTTTTTCCAAATTTTTAATTTTTTTGTAAGTTTTCCAATGCAATAAGATGAATGATAATATGGATGAATGAAATCAATGAAAATATGGAGCACAACACTCAGGAAGGTGGAAACAAGTCCAATAACATGGGTTCACAAAAATGTAATGGGTGACTTTTTGATAGTTGATGTTTGACTAGGTGTATATCCTCCCTTCACCCTTACATTCAAGGACCTAGGGTCGAGTTGCAATGTACTATCATACCCTAGGTCACTATTGAGATGTAGGGAAACTTAGAATTTTATGATTACATTGTCAATTCCTTCTCTTATGCTCAATTACACCTTAAAACCCTAATTATGCAATACGACAGTAAATAGACGAATAATGGAAAATGTTGCTACAGACATATGTAAAATATCAAATAACTGTGCACCTATTTTCAGGTTCGAAAGGTGGAAAAGTTGAGGACTAAAGAGCGGGTGCCCAAGTCCAAGGCCCTGCTTTTTGTTGAGATCTGGATACAAGGTTTGCAACCTGTATCTACTATACCAGAGATTTTCCCGTTATGGAACTTTGAGGACTAATGAGTGGGCGACAATGTCTAGGTAGCTATTTCTTTCACTGATCTACAATCTTGACACTCTGTTGTACCCTCCTGTAACTTTACTTTGTCTACAACTCCAACTTGTAACCTATAATAACAAAAACTTTGGGAGGGGGTTGTGGTGTTTAGAGGCTTGCTCTAGTCAAGCCATGGAGAGACATTCAAGCCTTTTGAATACTATTATTAGATAGAGAGTGCGTGCCTAGGGAGGTAGAGATAAAAACCAAATGATAAATGCTCAATAATCACAATAGATATCACCTTGTAGTGAAGATTGTTTAAATTAAGGAACACTGAGATGGGGGGTGAATCAGTGTTCTGCAAAAACTTATTAGTTTGTTCCTTTATTAATTTACCACATACATCCAAAAGAAAGAAGCATGAGCACAAGAGTAGAAATAGCAAGATCACAACACATGAACACTAGGATTTTTACATGGAAACCTAGTTAAAGGAAAAACCATGATAGGGGTTAACCCACAAGAACTTGTACTCTATTAAAAGTATTACAAATGGGGAAGGCACATGCCTTCAGGGCACACTGTTCAGAGCTTACTGCTCAAAGAGGCTCATTGCCTACAAATTAATTATAAAAATTCACTGGAATGTTTGAACTAAAGAATGGCATCTGATAATGCAAGATTATAATTTTGGTTAAGCTCAATATATTGACTTTGCACACTTCATCTCTCTCTACCCTACTTCACTGCTCTGCCATGATCCATAGCTTAGATCTCTTTACTTTGCACTTGATAGTGCTCTTCTTCACACCTCACCATTAATATTCACATCTTCACACTTCAAAATGCTTGAATCCATCAATTATATATATCTGCTACATGAAATTTCACCAACTACAGTCAGCCTTAGGAAAACATGGAAATTATTTCAAGAACACTGTTCTATCGACTAAATCCATGCACAAACACTAATGTAGACCAAAAATTTTATATCCAAGTCACCTCACATGTTGACCAATACCATTGGATCTCATAAATTACTTGACCAATCACTTCTCTTCATACACACAAGGATCAAACACCTAGTCAGCCTGTTCTTCACTGGACTGAACTGCTTAAGCAGAACCTGATACTTAGATGCTTGTGACTTACACTTCCTTTATCACCAGAGGCTAAAATCTTGGATTTAGGTAGCCCTGACATCCCTTAACATTCACTTAGATCCACAACATAGTATGATTTCCTATGGAGAAATGCCAACTAGAATGTTGAACCTTGTAATATGCTCTATTCCTATCTATCTAGACTTAGACAAATTTGAAATCTGACTTCCGGTATGATCCATTGATGAAATGCAGATTTGAAAGAGAGTTTTAGTTGCCATCAATGACAACCCCTGACATGCCTAGCAATGTCTCTTGTGAACAATCTCTCCCTTTGGCATTGATGGCAACACTTAGTGAAAAATGACTAAGTGTTAGAACAACTCCACCTTACTATGTACACATGTGAATTCCAATGTTCCCCCTTAGCCGAATTCTTAATTTTCTATTGCTTTTCCTCTCCCCCTTTGACATCAATGGCAAAGGCTAGAATCCACATATCAAAATTCATGCAAAAAATTTATTTACATGGGTCTAAGTATATACTTCTGCATATGAACATACAATCCTTAAACATTATTCATCAACAAAAAGATATCCCCAAAAATATTTTTCAACCATGACAATTCACTATCCCATTTCTTATTTATGCTGCCCACAATGGATATATGCCCACTGAACAAAAATGGCAGTGATTCTACCTTTTGAAGGTTAGTAGGATCACTGGTAGCAGTTGCTACTTGGGACTCTGCCAATATATCATACATAGTTTCTAACTTAGGGGAAATCAGTCCTAAGAGCTCATCTAATCTACCCATAATAATGGCCTTTTTCTTCTCCAAATCACTCAATTCATTCTGCAGACTCACTACTTGGAATTCTTTAGTAATTACAAACTTAGTTAGATGACTATATGAATGAGAAATATTGGATAGTTTGAGCTCTATGTCCATCTTTCTCTCAATATCTTCAATAAGTTTGGATCTATTTAGACAAAACTTATAGATCTCTACACCTTCAAATAGAGAATTTTGAATATTCTTTCCACTGGTATCAACTACTGATCTATCATAGCTAATTAATTTACTCATTTCAACAAATCTCTTCTCATTATATTCATGTTTGAATTTAACTTTTGCTAACTTTTCTAAGGTTTCAAAATGAGTACTTACAAAGTTTATTAGACTCTTCAACTGACCAGAGGGAGGGTCAGATAAATCCTTTTGAAAGGTTGGCATAATCTTTTCTAGAATTTGCAAGGCAAGAACAAGCAACTCACTATCCTCAATATGAGTTTTGTTACATCCCTATTTTTGGAATCAATTATGCTATTTACTTTCTTGAAATTTTTAGTAATATAATATGTTGTGGACAACATGGAAACTGATGATTTATTATACAAAGTTAGTTCTATGAAATTATAGAATCTAATGATTATGATCAATGTGAGATTGTAGACTAAATGTCCTTTTTGTTAAGTGAAATGATGTTTTAGATATATTATGTTTTGATTTGGGAACATAGGTGCTTTGACCACAAAATTGTGTGTGAGACTGTCGTTGCAGGAACAGGTGGACCATGTTCAACAGGAAGAGAAAGTATCTTCGAGAGAGAGTATAGACTCTGGAAATTAACCATGGGTGTTTGTTAATGAGAACGCCAAATAGGTAGATAAACCTTGGAACCATCAATTTAGTCTTGTTTGTCGGTCGGGTTAGTTAACTATATGTCGACGTCAGAGGATAAAGTGTAACATCCATGTCGAAAGTCATCATATAGAATCTTGGAGTCGTCGATGTCGTCGTAAGTCCTCCATAGCAAGTTGACTTATATAGACGTTTATTATTTCGTTTATAAGTAATTAAATGAACCTTCTTCTGGTGAAATTGTAAATCATGTCTCGTAGTCGAAAGATGCGAGAAGTCAGCTTTGTGCATCTAACGATGTAGGAACTTGTTTGTGTTACAATCAATCTATCGTGATTGTCGTAAAACGCATCAAACTTGTGTTGTGAATTTATTCTTTTCTTGTAGATCGACGAATGTCAATTTGAAGCCATAGCGTGAAATAATTTGTTATGGTCATCATTTAGCATGAGTCTTTTCTTTTAGCTTTGACTGCAAGTTATTTTTGGTTAGACCTTGAGTCTCTTATCTAGAGTGGTCTTTATCTCCTTTTCTTATTCAGCCATAGAGATGCCTTAGGCATTTGTTTATCCGCTACCTTGTTGTGTTTAACTCCTCAATTCAATCTTTAAGTTGGTCTTGGAAAGTTAGATGCCTTTATGTTTGAGTGTGGGCGGAGTTGTTGTGTCCACTAGCAAGCCATGTCATCAAAGGAGCCTCCATTCTTCCTTCTAGTAGTCGTGATAAGTGGAAGTCAGGTAAAAAGGTAGTAATGTCGACCCATGTATTTATGATGGTGGCAGCCATGAATTTATTGAAAGATTCTCCTTCACCATGGCATGAGAGTAAGGAAGTGTTGGCAGTTGAGATAGGTGTCAAAGTTATCTCATGAGAATAAAGGTGTAACCATTTATTTTATGCCAGATATTCCTTCATTATTGCGGATGCAGAGGCAATGGTTTGCTGTTACTAAGAAACGAGAGAAAGCCACTGATGGAAGAGTCTTTTGCTACGTGATGTGAGATCTTAGTGTTTAGGTGAGATGAAAGTAGTTAGAAAACCCTCATCGTGGGCAGTAGGTGGTGAAGCTAGAGGAAGAAACTGCAGAGTGGAGGGAAGAAAAAAATGGCAGGGAGAAAGGCGAGTTACTTACTACTGCATCATGGAAAGTGTGGGGAGTTTTTTTTAGAAATTGTGAAAGGAGAGTTTAGAGGTTGCTAAGGGGCAATGAGGGAGAGTTTTTGCATAGTATAGAAGTGAGAGAGATGAGAATAAAGGGGGAGCCTGTCGTTGTCTTGAGTAGTAATCGACAGAGAAGAAAATTGCGGGAGCTGGTCTTTGCTCTGAGTGGTGGTTAGGCAGAGATTGGGATAGGAGATTGTGTTTAGGAGTCCAGAGGAGGCACGTTTTGCTAGAGGAGTATGTAGAACTTGCCACAGCAAACTTCAGTCCTTTCCACAGGTTTATTTCCCATACTTTTCTTTTTCTCATCATAGATCTGTAAATGTGTCTCATCTGTGCATGGATAAATACGTTCAATGAATCAAATATGATGACATTGTCCTCTACTATGAGTTGTGTGTGAAGTTGATCATTAAAATGGTATCATTACTGTGTTTTGAGATTCAAAAACTCAGAAATAGAAGTATTGCTGTCTTCTAGAATTCATGAACTCAGAAACTGTAGCATTTCTTGTCATGAACGACACTGTATAATAAAAGAACACAGTTCTCTAATGTATATACATTTAGGAATGAACTCTTCATTATGCAAGATGTAATTTACCTTCTTTGAATGATTGGCAATGACGTATGTTCAAAGAGTTTCCTTTAAGACTGTATTATTAAACTTAAAACTGCCCTTGATGCACTTGAAAAGATAGCTCCACAGTGAGAAATCACTTTGCTCCACGTGCATGTTGTGAGGGAGTTTAAAAAACCTTTGATTTAATGCATGTTCAGAAAGTAAACTTTAGTGTGATTGGCAACCAGAGAGGTCGTTGTAACCAGCTAGTGACCTTTTCATCTTATATTTTTAGTTAGAGGTTGACCCTATGATTGGTCACCTCCAATGTCATAAGGAAAATTCCAAAACCCTTTTTATCTTATTTACGACTTTTATCTTTATGAATCATGTGAAACTATTTGACATGGAAAGAGGAGTAAGAAGTTAAAATTATAGTATTGGTTGAAAACTGTCATGGTTTAGAAATGAACAAGTAGAGTGGGAAAACCCGCATTTGAATCTAGATTACATTGCATGCGATGAATCTAGTATCATTTTGTAGACCTTATGAGTCTAGAATCCTTGAACTTCGGGATAACAGGAAAAATGTTTAAAATACTAGAATATCTTGTGCAAACATGGGAACCGAGTAAACTAGTATGAAACCACTTAGGAGTGGGTGTTATTTAACAATGTTTTTACATGAATATGGGATTATGAAATTATGAACATGGTGTTGTGATGTTCACAACACGCCCCATTATGCTCCTTAGCAAAATGGGGACCCCTGCTGATGTTTCGCTTTTTGCTTCTGATTGTGTTTGTCTGCTTTCTGGTGGTTTGGTAAAAATGAAGGTCAGGTGCATCATCATCATGAGGTCAGTTTGTCAAAGTTCATATTTTATTGTTGTGACCTCATATTTAGAAGGAGCTTGAAACTCCATGCAGGTTTGCCTTTTACTTCACTTGAAAATTCGTCCATATGTGGAAGTTATGCACAGTCAAAGTTTTGGTCAAACCTGATAATCGCAAGTGATCATCATATTTTTTCATGTTGTTAAGGTCATCATGATCTTGGTCTATCACCCGATAAAAATCATGCAGTCGCAATATCCAGATGTCAATCTTAGGTGGTAGTGCCCTTTACCCGTCAAATGGCCTTATGCGCATCGTGAGCATCATGATTTTAGGAGGGTCATATTTTATAAACTCAGTTTTGCTGTATGAAGAACATCATCATCATATTTGAAACACCCCCCCGATAATATCCTGAGGTTCAAATATCCGGACGTCAACTTTAAGTCATAGTAAGTTTTCCCCTTCGAGCGGTCTTTTGTATCGCGAGCATCATGATATTTTTACATCGCCTAATATTATAATATCATGCTGATATTATAAGATCACCGACTTAGAAAATCCACCATCGGCATATTTGCATGCGCATGTTATAATCCTATCGGAGGGTCATCATCATGATATTTGCTGAAATTCGCTAAGATGATGATGACGTCTTCATATCCTCCTGATCTCCTTTTTGCAATATCATGATGATCACCCTATCTTTTAAGAAGAAGGTGATATTCCATTCCTCAACAGCATGATCATATTTTGAATATCACCCTAGCGCTAACCTGATGATGACCTCAACTCATCCTTATGCTCCGAAGATGAAATATGATGATGACATCATCATGATAATTCGATGAGGAGGATCATCATATTTTTTTTATCCTGTCGTATTGTCGAGATCATCATGATCTTGTTTGTCTACCTGATATTTCGTGAAGTCCTCCTGTCGAGAAATATGACCTTTTGCAAACATCCTGATGATCATCATCATCACATTTCCCTTCGGCAGGATTTTTTCCAAAACATGATCCGGTTAGCAAAACATCCTGATGACGTCATGTTCTAAGTTTAACAAAGGCTCCGGATATCATGATGACGTCATCCCGATCTGATAAACGAAGAAGCTAATATCCTGATGATGATCATCATCACATTTCCCTTCGGTAGGATATTTTCCAAAACACGATCTGGTTCGCGAATATGATGATGACATCTTATTCTAAGTTCGACAAAAGCCCCAAATATCCTGATGATCATCATCATCCTGATCTTTCGAGAGGGTTGCCTTGGCTGCAAAGGGGTCGTATTACATTCATCATCCTGATCATGCTCCTTAGGTGACCCGATATCACAATTATCCCCTGATCTTAACTGAACATGATGATGATGTCATCTTTTGCATTTTAATGAAGCCCGAATATGACGATGACGTCACCATCATTTTCCTTTCCTCAGCAGCAGGATCATATTCCATATCCTCCTATTCTTCTTCAACATGATGATGATGATGATGTTGTTCTTTTCTCCAATATACAGAAGCGAAACATCCTGATGACGTCATCTGGACCTTCAGAAGGGAGAGCATCATATTTCCAAAATATCATGCAGATGAAGAGAATATCAGCCAACATGTTTTTTGACACGCCGATAGCGATAGTCATGCCGATGGGCGGGAAATGAAGCGGTGGAGTTTTAAACCATTTTTTGGCGCCCGTGGCATTTTTTTCGGTTAGCGATGGTTGACCCGATGGGTTTTGAGCGGTCTGAATGCGTTTTGAACGCGTTTTAAGAGTATTCTGGATCTGATTTCCACAATTTTGCGCAGTCACCTGGATTTAAACGATTATTTTAATTTCCTGCTGTTTATGTGATAAATGAAATACTTATTGCTTGTCTTGTCTTGCAGGCTTGCAGTTGAGGAAGCAGCTGGAAAGTCAACACAGTGACCTCATGGAGGAAGGAAATCTGATCTCAAGAGCAGGAAGATAAGGATGAAGTGCGAAAAAGTCAAGGCCATTCAAGTGAAGAACAAGGTTGCAGCTGAGAGTATTACTACAACAGACAAACAGAAGTTATTACCCAGCTGCCGGAACTTCTCAGAAGGGGCAATATTTCGCCCAGATTTGACACTGCTTAGAGATATTTTGAAGAACTGGTTCACCTGTATTTATTGCTGTAACCAAGGGTTTGAACCAGGGGTTCAGTTAGGTTTCTGCTATAGTGAGGACAATCAGAATGTCTTTATATTGTGCCTCTCTACACTGTAATACTTTACAACAGGGATTTTAGGAAAACAACAAGGGTTACAACAGGATTTTTCTTTTAGGAACATACAGCAAGTTAGCATAGTTTAGAAGTAGAAGAAGGAGGTCACCTGTTTTTCTGCAGTAAGGTGCGCGTGGAATGTCTGGCTGCCTTACTGTATCTGTAAAGCTTGTAAGTTCTCTGTAGTATGATCAATGAAACTAAGAGTCATTCCTATATTGTAAATCATGTATGACTATTCGTTTCTAATACAATAGAATCTGGAGTTCTGCATCTATCTTCTGAGTGTTCTCCTGCTCTTCTTTGTGTTTTGAAATTTTTCCTTTGAGAGCTTGCAATTTTAAATGTATGTTTGTGAAAATGCTCAGAACTTACATTTAAGGTTTTTACTGTGGATTTGATCAAATTACTGTGGTATTTACATAGTGCATAACAGAAACAATTAGATCCTTCGGTAGATTAAATGAGGTATAGATTAGATCTTTCTAACTTTTCCCAACCCATCTGAAATATTTAGCTGAAAACGTAGAAATCTAAAGGAAATTGTCTCAAATTTGAAGAAGCATGCATAACAGAGCTATAAGTAGACAGTTTTCATAAATAGATAAAGAAGAAAGCTGCAAAAATTCAAGAAAACCATCTAAAACTTGCAGCACAGTATCACTTTTATGCAAAGGAATGAAAAGTATTGACATATCTCATGACCTTTTTGCATATTCTTAGTCCAGTAAACCACCAAACAAACCTAAACTACGTAAGGCCCCTTGAACATTACAGCTTCACATTGACCAACTGAACTTGACCAACCGAACCATTGTAGACTTGGGATTAGTTGAATCTCAAATGATTCCTTCTTATCTTTCAAGTATAGTTTCAGTTCATTATATGTGAATTTTAACTTATTGTTATGATTGCATCAAAACAATCACCACTAGTTTTCTGGCGCTAGAAGGAGGGCCTTCCTGAGTTAGGTTTCATTTCAAACTGGCTAACGACAGTAATAGAGTGACTAGGTCTAGATCCAGTTCAGGAGATATATTTGTGCAACTACCTGATACAAGGCGAAGTAAAAGCCCTTTAATTTGGAATCCAAAGATATCGCAAGCAGGAAGTTCATCTGGAACACCTCCTGGGTCACCTTTTAACATCCGTAGTATTGTAAGTCCTGACAGATCACTGTTCAGATCTTTAAATCTTGGTTCAGGCACTCCTGGAGGTCTCAATCCTCCTCTAAATCCTAATCCACCAATCAATCTAGGTATTCCTGCAGGTTCAAGTCAAGCTCAAACACCTACAATGGCTTATTTTGATGTCAATTCTCCCATACTCTTCAATGATTATCATGAGATGCCAAAAAATCTGGAAAAGATGTGTCCCAAATACCAGTTGCATCAGGACCCAGAAGATCATATTAGAATATTTAAGGAAGCATGTTTTAGGGCTATGTTAGAGCACGAGGATGTTGTGTGTAGATTGTTCCCTTACACCTTTAATGAGCAGGCCTCTAGCTGGTACGTAAACTTACCCAATGGTTACATTTCTTCCTGGGCACTTATGGAAGAAGCATTTCTGTCAAGATTTAGAGGACCCATTGACCCTTGTGCTTTGTATCATAAATTGGCTGCTATAAAACGAGGTGAGGGAGAGCTAATTGATAATTTCAATGACAGATTTCAAAAGGCCTATTCTAGGCTAGTACCCCCTTATACCATAGATGATGCTCCCTTGTTGGCTATGTACTATACTTCCTTGGATCCTTTAACCGCCATGTTTGTCAAAAGAAAACCTGACATAGATTCAATATCCAAAGCCTATAAAGAGGCAGCCTCAGTGAACCAAGAAATGAGGCATACAACTTATAGTCCATTTGTCAATGGAGAAAATTTTGGGGTGCAGAATCAGGCACACCCATGGAATGGAGTCCCTGTGCAGCATGCTCCACTAGTAAATCCGGTTCCTTCTTACACACCTGTGTATAATCCTACTCCAATCCAGGCTATAACTCCTTACACGGCTAGTACTTCCAATAACAGTCAAAATAATGGTCAGCCTTTCTTCCAACTTCCTAGGGATGTAACTGTGGCAAAAGCACAAGAAGATAGGGAAGAAATTAAAGAAATTACTGCACATTTGAAAAGATTAACAACCGAAGTGACACAGTTAAGAAATGATAACCTCTATGGAAGAAGCAACCAAAACTACAATCCACATCAAAATCACAACCAAGGCCAAAATTAGAATTATAGTCTCAACCAAAATCAGCAGTACAATCAGAACCAAAGCTACAATCAGCATCAAGGCCCCAGTCAGGGGCAACCAATGCAAAATAGGGGGCCAGTGATAGATAATAGGACCTGGGGCAATAATAACAAAAATCATAATCAACCTAGGCCACCCAAGACATGGAACACTGGGCCCAACAACGGTACTCTAGCTTCTCCTTTTGAGAATATAGATAATCATGGTGCAAAACAAACAACTAGCATACAAATGGCCAGTACAGCACCCAAAAATTGGTGCAGATTTCACAATACCAATGCCCATGCTAAGCACGACTGTCCACAGTTCCACTTGGCAGCTAGTATTTTCAACATAGATGTACAGCCTCCTACCTCTGAATTTCTCATTCCTAAGGGTAATGAGGTAGTACCCTCAGAATATGACACAGCATTAGTCTTAGAAACGTTTACCTTTGCAACTGCAAAAGAGAAAGAGGATGAATTACTAGAGGATGAACCATACTGTTGTGAAAGTCTTTATCCTAAATCAGCCTTTGTGTTAAATGCTTTTCAGTTTCCTTTTGAATCTGAAAATGAGATATTAAATGAAACAGAAGAGGTACAGGCCTTTCAACAAACAAATAAAAGCCACACCTACAATTTGAGGAACAACCCTAGGCCGGGAGGACCTTTCACCACTTCCACTCCCCCAAATAACATCAATACACCCCCAGATCAGAATGCTAGCAACAATCCTGCCACACTCAGAGCTAGTCAGCACACAAATAATGGAACAATAGTGCAAAAGGATCAAACAAGTAAGACAGAAGCAATAGAGACAACAAGATTAATGAATTACTTATCAGAGGAAATAAAGAAAATTAAGGTCAGTATACCTCTAAATGAATTATTGAAGACCCCAGGGATCAGAAATGCTTTCTTAAAATCCCTGGATACATCCATAACAAGCAAGGTGTCTGCTGATATAACTGTTCCTAATAGTGATTCACCATCTAAGGAGAAGGGTAAGAAAGTTGAGCAGCCTTCCAATACAAATGTGGTAATACATGCGGATAAGAGGGATACTCAACCTTTCTTGTTAACTATTAGGTTGTGTGGGAAGAATATACACAATTGCATGGTAGATTTTGGTGCTTCAGCCAACATAATGCCCTTAGGAATATGTAAAACTCTCGGGCTGACTCCCACCAAATCTGCCAAGGTTGTCACGCAATTAGATAAGACCGAGGTTAGCGTGATAGGAGAACTCATGAACATACAAGTGCAATTAGCTTTAGACCCTAGGGTAAGCCAAATCATTGACATTCAAGTAGTGGATATACCTATAAATTATGGAATGTTGCTAAGTAGGGATTGGTCCAAGACATTAAATGGATATATGGCTACTGACTTTTCACACATGTGGTTACCTTGGAGAGGCATCCCAAACCAGATCAGAATAGAGGCAGAGCCTAGAATGAAACATATGATAACAGAGTATAATCGAACTAATGAAATATTATATGCTGCTGTTGAACCAGGTGTCTATAGAGTTACCAACAATGGGATGCAGATTGAAGAAATTATGATGTTAAACATTAGAAAGAAGTGTGTCAGCAATAGAACGGCACTATTCATTGAGTCTGACAGAAATTCTTCAGATGAGGAAAACAATGCATTAAACAAATTTGGTCATGCCATTAGACGAGAGGTGGAAGAGTGCGTTACACACAATCTCCCAGTCCAATGTAAGTTATATAAAAACAGGTGTAGAGTCCATGATAGGCAACATTCTGAGGAGAATTGTGAAATATGCAAAGATATCATTGAATATGAATACAAAAGGTGCATAGGGAGGGTAGAGTCACAAGAGAAAAATGAGAATCCTGATCCGACACAAAGATATGTTCAGGATAATATAGATGCCTTGATTACAGATTTAGGAAAAGAAATAGAGGACAAGGGTAGTTATCTTTCTGAGTTGCAAACTAAAAACACACATATGCAAGACAACCAAATGGAAAAACCCATGGATAAACAAGACAACACCCCACAGGCAATAAAAGGGACAAGGTATGCCAAGGTAAAAGATCAAAAAAGTAAAGATGGCATGTGGACGTTAAAATGTGATGGGTCCAAATCAAAACAGGGCGCAGGTGCGGGTATTGAACTCATAAATCCTCAAGGTAAATCACATTTGGCAGCATATAGATTACAATTTTCCTGCACTAACAATATTGCTAAATATGAGGCCCTAATTTTAGGACTTGTCATGGCCATCAAGAAAGGGGTAAAAACCATCAGAGTATTTTCAGACTCTGAATTAGTAGTCAGACAAGTGAGGAAACTATATGCTTGCAATTATAAGAAGATGATTAGTTACAGACATAGAGTATGGGGTTTAATGGATTTGTTTGATGCCTTTAACATAGAGCACATTCCTAGAGAGCTGAACCACAGGCCAGATGCATTAGCAGTTGCTGCTAGTACATTAGAACCATTGACACTGTCAGGATTAAGACGATTTGCTGTTGAGCTAGTTAACGTGCCCAGTATACCAGACAACGTTACACACTTTCAGGTATTTGGAGAGGATCAGCAAATTATTAATTTTCTGACTTGTAATGAGGCATTTGAGGCCCAAATCATTGATGAACAAGAAAGGCCTGAAGTAACATGGGACGAAGAAGATATGATCAACTTAAAGAGCAACTACTTACCAAAAGGAGTAATTGAATTAGAACACATCTTTGACTTCGACGGGGTAATAAGACAGAAAGACTTACCCAAAACAGAAGGGGGTAGGTATGATTTACATAACTTAGGGACTGAGCTAAATCCGCAAAATGTACTAATTGGGAAAGCTTGCTCTAAGAAAATCAGAAAAGAGGTTCTGGACGTTCTGAAAAAATATAAACATGTCATAGCATGGACTTATGAAGACTTGAAAACATTTGATGAGTCCATCATAACTCACGTAATACCTTTAAGAAAAGAAGTCAAACCATTTAGGCAGAAACAGAGGCCTGTAAATGCCATTCTAGAGCCTTTAATCTTTGAGGAAGTTAAAAAATTACTGTCTGCTGGAATAATTTTCCCAGTCAGACATTCTGTCTGGGTAGCTAACTTAGTACCAGTGAGGAAGAAAAATGGAGACATCAGGTTGTGCGTAGATTTTAGAAATTTGAACAAGGCTTCTGAAAAGGATAATTATCCTTTGCCCCCAATAGACGAAGTACTGCAAGCAGTAAATGGCACAAAGATGATGTCTTTTTTAGATGGTTTTTCAGGTTATAACCAGGTCTTAATTGACAGAGAAGATAGACTAAAAACCACCTTCACTTGCAAATGGGGAAATTATGCGTATAGGAGAATGCCTTTTGGTCTAATTAATGCAGGTGCCACTTTTTAGAGGGCCATGGACGTTGCATTTTGTGGATTATCAGGTAAATGCATTGTTGTGTATATGGATGATTTAACTGTATATTCCAAGGATGCATCCACCCACGCTGAAGACCTCAGAAAAGTACTCCAGTGATGTGAAAGGTATGGGATTTCCCTTAATCCTAAGAAATGTATATTTGGCGTAACTAAAGGTAAATTATTAGGCCATGTCATTTCTGAAAATGGAATTTCAATTGATCCAGATAGAATAGAATCCATAAAAAATTTGCAAATACCAAACAGTAGGAAAGAATTGAAATCATTTTTTGGTAAAATTAACTTTGTTCGGAAGTTTATAACAGGTTTTGCAGAGATCGTGCAGCCGTTGAATGCCATGTTGAAGAAAGATGCACAGATGGAATGGACGCCAGTGGCCAAAGCCGCATTTGAAGATATCAAGGAGGCAATTTCTAATGCTCCTGTATTGGCAAGTCCAGACTACACAAACCCGTTTTACATCTACTCCTTTGCATCTTCTCATTCTGTCACGGCTGCCTTGACATAGAAAGGTGAAAATAATGAAGAGAGGCCCATAGCATTTATGAGTGCGCCTCTGAAGGATGCACAACTGAGATATCTAGATATCGAAAGACAGGCATTCGCATTAGTGAAGGCTGTGAAAAAATTTAGACACTATATTCTACGCAGCCAGATAAAAGCCATAGTACCAGACACAACAGTAAAAATGTTGCTGATGCAAAACGAGCCTGGAGAAAAAAGAGCCAAATGGATCACCACACTGCAAGAATTTGACATGGAGATCATTCCCGCAAAGCTGGTCAGAGGGCAGGCGCTGGTGCAGACAATAGCAAACATGGATCCAAATATGATAAAACAACAATATGTATTGAATTCCCAAGACGCATCAGGCTGGTACGATGATTTAAGCACCTTCCTGATAGCTGGAAAGTACCCAAGCAAGATGAAAGCTTCTCAGAGGAGAGCTTTGAAGATTAAGGCACAGAATTATATGGTGCAAGGAGGTCTTCTATTCAGGAAGAACCATGATGGAATTTATCTAAGATGCATAAACAGAACTGAAGCTGATAGAGTGTTGACAGAACTACATGACAAATACGGAACTGGTCATGGTTCCCATTTAGCTACAACACACAAGATACTGAGAGCGGGCTATTACTGGCCCACTATGTTCAAAGATACTAAGAGTCACATCAGAAGTTGCCACACCTGTCAGACTGCAGCAGACAAAGGGAGAAATCTGGCCAATCCACTGCAGCCTGTGATCGAGTCCAGACCGTTTGCACAGTGGGGCTTGGATTTTATCGGAGTCATCAATCCCCCATCTTCTGCAGGACACAAATTTATATTGACGGTAACAGACTATTGTACAAGGTGGACTGAGGCCACCTGCTGCAAATTTTCCACAACTGAGGTAGTTATCAAGTTCCTTGAAGAAAACATTATCACCAGGTTTGGAACGCCCTATTCATTGGTATGTGATAACGGCCCTGCTTTCTCTTCTTTAAAATTTTCTAAATGGGCATTTGAATATGGGATTATTCTAAGGTTTTCTTCGAATTATTACCCTCAAGGTAATGGACTGGCTGAATCAACAAACAAAATTTTATTAGACATAATCAAGAGGTTAATTGCCAAAAGTCCTAGAGAGTGGAATACTCTGTTAAGATATGCATTATGGGTAGACAGGACCAAGTTTAAAACAGCTTTAGGTAGCACACCTTATCACTTAGTTTATGGGACTGATCCCATACTTCCGGTTAATCTGAAAATACCAACCTGGAAGTTTGCCAATGAATATCTAGGCTTTGATAACCATAGGGAAGCCAGAATAGTGCAAATGTTACAACTAGAGGAGAAAAGAGGTCAAGCCCTCGAGAAGTTTGCCAAACACCAAGCAGAGGTTAAGAGGTGGTTTGACAAAAGGGCAAGAGTCAAGACATTTAGGATATCAGACTTAGTGTTGTGCTGGGACAAAGCACATGAAAAGAAAGGAAGCCATGGAAAATTCAATAAATTATGGCTGGGTCCATTACAAATCTCAGAGATAATAGGAGATAACACCTTTAGACTTAAGACCTTGACTGGAGAAGATGTGCCATTACCAGTTAATGGCCAGCATTTGAAACACTACTTCCAGGCTTGAGGTAAAAGGGGGGCAGTCCCTTTTTCTTAAATGTAAAGTGCTGTAGATAATGTACAGTTCTTCTTTTGCTGTTTTCTTTTGGGTTGGCTATTTGTATAGCTTGTCCTCTGTTTGTTTTTGCTTTTTGTTTCTTTCTGTTTGTACAGTTTTTTCTTTTGTAGTGTTGTTTGTACAGCCTGTTTGTTTGGTTTGTTTGTTGTCTCCTCAGCAGGGATCTTTATTTTACTTTAGAGTATTAAGGAGCAAAACTAGCAACCATTCAAAACAGTATAAAATTTAGGATATTCAGGTTAACCATTTGCAATTTACACATAATTTGTCACTGTCATGAATGTAGAGATTTGTTCATCTTCTGAAGTTTTGTATTCAATAAATGTGATTGAGAATTCGAAGCAAGTTTCTCACGATGACACACCTAAAATCCTTGGGTTTGTTGAACTTACTAGTGTAGATATTAGGTGAAAAATCAGAGGTCACCCTTGCTACCATTACAATTCTCAGCTTAATTTCAGCAAATGCCCACTCCTTGCATCATGAAGTTACAAATTGCTATATCTTATGAAATCTTTCAAAATTAGAAAACAAAAAATAAATAAATAAATAAATAAATAAATAAAGCGGATTATACTGAAAATCTAGATTAAGCCATCTAAGTAACTCTACCGGGGCTATGGACGCTCACTAGCAGTGGGGCTTTACTTAGGAGAATTGTAATGATAACCTTGCCGGGGCTATAGACGCTTGCTGGCAACGAGGCTCTATCCGGTTGGCTATGAGGGAATACCCTCACCTACGTAGGCTAATGTCAGTCACTGGTTTGTTCAACCGATCTTCAAGATGAGGATAATTAATCACATGCACACAACTAAACTGAAAATGGAAGTTCATGCATCTTTATTGAATACTTTGAGTCTCAAGCTGATAGTAATTTGCAGGAAAGATAGTTGGAAGTTATGAGTTCATTTCATCTAGTTTCCTTGAACACTCTAAATTTAATTGTTTTGTTTTGGTTGCTAGTTGTTGTGATGTTCACAACACGCCCCATTATGCTCCTTAGCAAAATGGGGACCCCTGCTGATGTTTCGCTTTTTGCTTCTGCTTGTGTTTGTCTGCTTTCTGGCGGTTTGGTAAAAATGAAGGTCAGGTGCATCATCATCATGATATTCGATGAGGTAGGTCATCATCATGAGGTCAGTTTGTCAAAGTTCATATTTTATTGTTGTGACCTCATATTTAGAAGGAGCTTGAAATTCCATGCAGGTTTGCCTTTTACTTCACTTGAAAATTCGTCCATATGTGGAAGTTATGCACAGTCAAAGTTTTGGTCAAACCTGATAATCGCAAGTGATCATCATATTTTTTCATGTTGTTAAGGTCATCATGATCTTGGTCTATCACCCGATAAAAATCATGCAGTCGCAATATCCAGACGTCAATCTTAGGTGGTAGTGCCCTTTACCCGTCAAATGGCCTTATGCGCATCGTGAGCATCATGATTTTAGGAGGGTCATATTTTATAAACTCGGTTTTGCTGTATGAAGAACATCATCATCATATTTGAAATGCCCCCCCGATAATATCCTGAGGTTCAAATATCCGGACGTCAACTTTAAGTCATAGTAAGTTTTCCCCTTCGAGCGGTCTTTTGTATCGCGAGCATCATGATATTTTTACATCGCCTAATATTATAATATCATGCTGATATTATAAGATCACCAACTTAGAAAATCCACCATCGGCATATTTGCATGCGTATGTTATAATCCTATCGGAGGGTCATCATCATGATATTTGCTGAAATTCGCTAAGATGATGATGACGTCTTCATATCCTCCTGATCTCCTTTTTGCAATATCATGATGATCACCCTATCTTTTAAGAAGAAGGTGATATTCCATTCCTCAACAGCATGATCATATTTTGAATATCACCCTAGCGCTAACCTGATGATGACCTCAACTCATCCTTATGCTCCGAAGATGAAATATGATGATGACGTCATCATGATAATTCGATGAGGAGGATCATCATATTTTTTTTATCCTGTCGTATTGTCGAGATTATCATGATCTTGTTTGTCTACCCGATATTTCGTGAAGTCCTCCTGCCGAGAAATATGGCCTTTTGCAAACATCCTGATGATCATCATCATCACATTTCCCTTCAGTAGGATTTTTTCCAAAACATGATCCGGTTAGCGAAACATCCTGATGACGTCATGTTCTAAGTTTAACAAAGGCTCCGGATATCATGATGATGTCATCCCGATCTGATAAACGAAGAAGCTAATATCCTGATGATCATCATCATCACATTTCCCTTCGGCAGGATATTTTCCAAAACACGATCCGGTTCGCGAATATGATGATGACGTCTTATTCTAAGTTCGACAAAAGCCCCAAATATCCTGATGATCATCATCATCCTGATCTTTCGAGAGGGTTGCCTTGGCTGCAAAGGGGTCGTATTACATTCATCATCCTGATCATGCTTCTTAGGTGACCCGATATCACAATTATCCCCTGATCTTAACTGAACATGATGATGACGTCATCTTTTGCATTTTAATGAAGCCCGAATATGACGATGACGTCACCATCATTTTCCTTTCCTCAGCAGCAGGATCATATTCCATATCCTCCTATTCTTCTTCAACATGATGATGATGATGATGTTGTTCTTTTCTCCAATATACAGAAGTGAAACATCCTGATGACATCATCTGGACCTTCAGAAGGGAGAGCATCATATTTCCAAAATATCATGCAGATGAAGAGAATATCGGCCAACATGTTTTTTGACACGCCGATAGCGATAGTCATGCCGATGGGCGGGAAATGAAGCGGTGGAGTTTTAAACCATTTTTTGGCGCCCGTGGCATTTTTTTCGGTCAGCGATGGTTGACCCGATGGGTTTTGAGTGGTCTGAATGCGTTTTGAACGCGTTTTAAGAGTATTCTGGATCCAATTTCCACAATTTTGCGCAGTCACCTGGATTTAAACGATTATTTTAATTTCCTGCTGTTTATGTGATAAATGAAATACTTATTGCTTGTCTTGTCTTGCAGGCTTGCAGTTGAGGAAGCAGCTGGAAAGTCAACACAGTGACCTCATGGAGGAAGGAAATCTGATCTCAGGAGCAGGAAGATAAGGATGAAGTGCAAAAAAGTCAAGGCCATTCAAGTGAAGAACAAGGTTGCAGCTGAGAGTATTACTACAACAGACAAATAGAAGTTATTACCCAGCTGCCGGAACTTCTCAGAAGGGGCAATATTTCGCCCAGATTTGACACTGCTCAGAGATATTTTGAAGAACTGGTTCACCTGTATTTATTGCTGTAACCAAGGGTTTGAACCAGGGGTTCAGTTAGGTTTCTGCTGTAGTGAGGACAATCAGAATGTCTTTATATTGTGCCTCTCTACACTGTAATACTTTACAACAGGGATTTTAGAAAAACAACTAGGGTTACAACAGGATTTTTCTTTTAGGAACATACAGCAAGTTAGCATAGTTTAGAAGTAGAAGAAGGAGGTCGCCTGTTTGTCTGCAGTAAGGTGCGCGTGGAATGTCTGGCTGCCTTACTGTATCTGTAAAGCTTGTAAGTTCTCTGGAGTATGATCAATGAAACTAAGAGTCATTCCTATATTGTAAATCATGTATGACTATTCGTTTCTAATACAATAGAATCTAGAGTTCTGCATCTATCTTCTAAGTGTTCTCCTGCTCTTCTTTGTGTTTTGAAATTTTTCCTTTGAGAGCTTGCAATTTTAAATGTATGTTTGTGAAAATGCTCAGAACTTACATTAAAGGTTTTTACTGTGGATTTGATCAAATTACTGTGGTATTTACATAGTGCATAACAGAAACAATTAGATCCTTCGGTAGATTAAATGAGGTATAGATTAGATCTTTCTAACTTTTCCCAACCCATCTGAAATATTTAGCTGAAAACGTATAAATCTAAAGGAAATTGTCTCAAATTTGAAGAAGCATGAATAACAGAGCTATAAGTAGACAGTTTTCATAAATAGATAAAGAAGAAAGCTGCAAAAATTCAAGAAAACCATCTAAAACTTGCAGCACAGTATCACTTTTATGCAAAGGAATGAAAAGTATTGACATATCTCATGACCTTTTTGCATATTCTTAGTCCAGTAAACCACCAAACAAACCTAAACTACGTAAGGCCCCTTGAACATTACAGCTTCACATTGACCAACTGAACTTGACCAACCGAACCATTGTAGACTTGGGATTAGTTGAATCTCAAATGATTCCTTCTTATCTTTCAAGTATAGTTTCAGTTCATTATATGTGAATTTTAACTTATTGTTATGATTGCATCAAAACAATCACCAACACATGGGATTAGAGTAAATGTTGCGCCATGCGCTATTATAGGAGGAAATCCTAAACCCTTGAGGTCATTAAGGTCATCAATTAGTTCAGACTATACAAATAGGAAACTGTAGGATTTCGATCAGTTCAAGTCGGGTAGGGTGGGTGAACCAAGTTCATGCGTTCTTAGAATGCTAATTAAAAACAAATCCTTTGGCCAAGGTGGTGTACTATCCTCAAGTGCATCAAATGTTCACTGTAACTAGATGGCGTTTCTTATGGAGAGTCGTACATGACTAGAGGGTATCTAGGGATCTGCATGATAACAAGACACGTAGGTTACAACACCAGAGCTTAGATGGCAAACACTAATGGTTATCCTAAGTCTATCCTCTTGAGTACGGTAGGGCCACTTCCAGTTAGGAAGGAGTGTGGGAGACCGACGGTCTGTGGTTGGAGGTTAAGCTCCTTGAAGATACTTTCTCTTCCAAATACTAAGGAATGTCAAGTCTTGAATGTGATGGGTCGACAATCGAGATGCATGTTAATGGTATGTTTCCAATATTTGTTGTTTCAAGAAAATTTCAAATTGTTCAACAATAAAATGTTTATTATTTATCATTTCTTTCAGTGTTATGAAGATGAGATCATGTATATGATAAAATGAAAAATGTTGTAATGGGTTATAGATAAGTTTCTTTTGTATTGGATTACCTAGTAAAAAAAAAATTACCGTTGTGAAAACCTAGTTACTTCTTGTCATTTTGGAATTAGATGTTAGATATGGTATCAGAGCTAACCAGGTTCAACACTAGGGCTGATGAGTCCACTAACCTGATTAGGAAATAAATATTATGCGGGTAGCTAATGATTTGATTTATTGTGCCAGGATGGTATACACCAAGAAAACCGTAAGAAAATCCTTTGTGGGTAAGAAGCGTTATCTGCAAGCTAAGCAGAAGCGGCTTGCGATGATCAAGACCATAAAGAAAACTAATGACAAAAATGACATTTGGCTTGATGATGCAGAAACCTTAGCCAATGCAATGTCACGACTTAAGTGAGTGAGGAGAGAACTCCTAGAGGGAGCAGCGACGGCAGCTCGAATCATGATCAACTACTGCTCCTGGATTGTAACTGATAGTGTACCTGAGAGTGTACCTATTACTATAGCCATGATCACTAGAGATCCTTGTGTAGTACCTAGAGCTGAGATTATTGAGTTATCTTTTGATAGTGAGTCTGAGGGGTATACACCTCGTGATTATGTGTCGGACAATGAATCCAAAGGTTACACTCCACTAGTTAATACTGAGTAAAAACATGAGATATGTCTATCTGTAATGATGTTGAAACAATTTTGCAAAATGAATAAAGACAAAATTTTGGTTTGAGAACAATTATGATTATGATCAATTGTGGTGTTCTTTTTATGATGATTAATGTAATAAGTGTAAAACTGATTAGTATATGTTTAAACAGGTGTGAAACTAAACTAGCATGGACTAATCAGAGTTTAACAAGGGGGAGGATCGGGAAGGTCATAACTCTTAGGAAAACTCCACTAACAAGTTGGATAGGATTCTAAACATGCTCACTAAAACCAAGGAAAGGTTGAACAAACTAGAGAAGAAAATGGATGAAACTGGCAACACAGAGGGTGGAACGAGAACTCACATTATACAAGCAAGAGTAAACATTGGGAAAATGGCACGTCAAGTGAAAATCCTGACGATAGTGAAATTCAAAGAAAAACCAAGGATAGACTTGCTTTAGAGTTATCTAAGGATATGAAGAAGGTTAACCCTCCAAAGTTTGATGGAACGAAAACTGGAGATGCAGTAGAAGCATGGTTAATGGAGATGGAGAAATATTTTGAGATCAGAAACTACTCTGAGGTTACTAAAGCCGTGTGGGGAGCTTATCAGCTATCTGGGGAAGCGTCCACTTGGTGGATGAATAAGAAAATGGAGCTAGAATTAAATCCCTTAAAGGTGACATGGGATGAATTCGTAGAACTATTCTGAAAACGGTGGTTACCTCAGTTATATTTTGATCAGAAGTTAACAGATTTCCAAAACCTCAGGCAAGGTGAACTATCTGTGGTTGAGTATGTAGAAAAAATCACTAGACTACTGAAGTATGTCCCTTAATACCAAAAGGATGAAAGGTTCCGAATTAGAAAATTCATCATGGGACTCAATCCTTAGATCGGCGGTGAGGTCGAGGTGCATGGTCCAAGCACAATGGATCAAGTTTATGAAAAGGTGATTAAACAGGAGCAGAAGATCAAATCTATCTCTGCTTATTGTGATAAGAAACGCAAGAAGTTTGATAAGAACTACAACGATCAGTCTTATAAAAGGAAAAATGAGAAGGGATATGGAAACAGGAGGTTTGATAAGGGAAATCGAAAGAATCAAGGGGGATTTGGTAATGAGTGAAGAGGCGAAGATTATAAGAGAAATGTAAATTTTAAGAAGAATGGTGATTCTGCAAGTAGGCCATCTACGAAGTGAGGACCTATAGGAGGATGCTTTTCTTGTGGAGGAGATCATTATGCCAGCCGTTGCCCTACCAAGAAGCCGAATGGGAGGCCTAGGAACATGGAACTTCCTTCACAACAGGAAGCATTTCAACAAAGGATTCATGCTGCCCTTGACAATCGACAAGCGGAGTATCAAATCACCCCTATTGAGATGACAGGTACTTTATTCGGAGTTCCTGTTTCTATTCTATTTGATACTGGCGCAACAGAAAATTTTGTGTCACCTAGAGTCTTAAGTAAATTTTCTAGAAAAGCTGGTTTTATGTCAAAACCATGGACAGTTGAGTATGCAAATAACTCAAAGTCTCAGGTAGAGCAATGTTTGTTCAAAGTTAGGATTGATGTTTCTAACTTCACCACTGAGGCAAATTTGTACGTAGCACCTTTAGGGTCCTACGATGTCATCCTAGGAATGAACTAGTTGTGGAAACATCGAGCCAAAGTAGATTGTTTTCATAAAACCATTGAGTGTCTAGATGAGACGGGCAAAATAGTAAATCTCCAAGGAATTCAAAGTGAAATAAGGGTTAGATCCATTTTTTCAAAACAACTAAAACGGGCTAGGCGAAAGGGATGTCAACTTTTTGCAGTCAAGATGGACCTAGTAGAGGAAACCTTGGAGAAACAATCATTTGAGGAAAGATATCCATATCTATGCAACTTCAGGGATGTATTTCCTGAGGGATTACTAGGCTTGCCTCTGAAGAGAGCATTTGACTTTGGCATAGATATTAAACCAGGATCAGAGCCAATCTCTAAAGCTCCGTATCGTATGACTACCACCGAACTTATGGAATTAAAAGCTCAGTTGCAGGAGCTTTTGTCTAAGAATTTAATTAGGCCAAGTGTATCACCATGGGAAGCCTCGGTTATCTTTGTCAAAAAGAAAGATGGAATTCTAAGGCTGTGCATAGATTATAGGATGCTTAACAAGGCAACTATAAAGAACAAGTATCCCTTGCCATGAATTGATGATCTATTTGACCAAATGCGTGGTGCATCGGTCTTTTCCAAGATAGATCTGAGATTTGGATACCATTAGTTAAGGTTGAAAGATGAAGATATTCCCAAGATAGCATTTAGAATGAGGTATGGTCATTATGAGTTCACAGTGTTGCCGTTTGGATTGACCAACGCACCTGCTGCTTTCATGAATCTCATGAATAGTGTATTCAGAGATTGTCTTGATAAGTTTGTGCTAGTTTTTATTGATGATATCCTGATCTATTCCAAAAATGAAGAGGAGCATGCATGACATCTTCAAATAGTCTTGCAAAAATTAAGGGAACACAAATTGTATGCGAAACTCTAAAAGTGCACCTTCTTTCAGAAAGAAGTACAGTATTTGGGGCACATAATATCAGCCGATGGGATATCAGTTGATCTGGCCAAAATAAGAGCTATTATGGAATGGCTTGAACCTACCAATGTGTTAGAGGTACGAAGTTTCATGGGATTGGCAGGGTATTACAGGAAATTTGTGTTGAATTTCTCAAGCATTGCTAGCCCAATTACCTCTTTGCAGAGAAAAGGAAAAAGGTTTGTTTGGATGGATGAATGTCAAAAGGCTTTTGACTTGTTAAAAGAAAAATTAACAACCGCTCCAATTCTGAAAGTTCTTGATTCTAAGGAAGAGTTTGAGGTTATCACTGATGCCTTGGGGGAAGGATTGGGAGGTGTGCTTATGCAAGATGGTAGGGTAGTAGCATATGAGTCAAGGAAGCTGAAAAACTATGAGCAGAACTACGCTCCTCATGACCTAGAGATGGCAACAGTGGTTCACGCCCTTCAGATGTGGCGACATTATTTGTTGGAAAGGACTTTTATTTTAAAATCTGATCACCAAAGCCTTCGCTACATATTCACACAACCTAATCTCAATGCAAGGCAAAGGAGATGCTTGGAATTAATATCAGATTATGATTTTGAAATTTCTTATATAAAAGGCAAGGAAAACCGAGTAGCTGATGCCTTAAGTAGAAGAAGGCACATAGCCTCTATAATCTCCATACATGCTAACTTTAAAGACTTAGTATTGCAAAACTTATCTGGAGATGAGTATTATGAACAAGTGAAATAGGCTCTGCACTCAAACCCTAAGGACCCAAGATATGATGGATTCAGTTTTGAATCCAATGGATTGATGAGATTCAAGGGAAGAATTTATGTTCCTGATTTAGTAGAACTTAGAAACCTTGTGTGGAAGGAAGTTCACTGTGCTCCTTACTTTGGACACCCTGGTGTAACAAAACTGTTAGCAGATGTCAAGCCATTATATTTTTGGAAGGGAATGAAAAGCGATGCTGTAAAGTTTGTATCTAGTTGTTTGGAGTGTCAGAGAGTTAAGGCAGAACACCAACATCCTGCTAGATTGTTATACCCACATGATATTCCAGAGTGGAAATGGCAAGTTATTAGTATGGATTTTGTCCAGGGGTTACCAATGTCTAAGAATAGGCATGATGCAATATTGGTTGTTGTGGATACACTAACCAAGGTCGCACATTTCATACCTAGAAATTTGATAGATGGAGCACATCTTTTGGCTTGAAAATTTGTACAAGAAATTTTCAGATTGCATGGGGTACCTGAAAAGATAATATCTGATAGAGATGCTCAGATAACTTCCTAGTTTTGGCAAACCTTATTCTCTACATTAGGGACTAAATTGAATGTAAGTATTGCTTATCATCCTAAAACTGATGGACAAATAGAAAGAGTGAATCAGGTATTAGAAGACCTTTTGAGAATGTATTGCATGGATCAGCAATACAGATGGGAGGAATATCTACCTCTTGTCGAATTTGCCTATAACAACTCCTATCATTCTGCCATTAAGATGGTGCCATTTGAAGCATTATATGGAAGGAAATGCAGAACTCCTATAAGCTGGGATAAGCTGGAAGATAGGATAAGCATTGGACTTGAAATGCTTGCTGATATGGAAGAAAAAGTAAAAATGATTAGGAAGAGGTTGGCAGAAGTCAATGACAGGCAAAAGAGTTATGCAGATTGCAAACGAGTGCCTAGACACTTCCCTATTGGCGAGAAGGTGCTTTTGCGAGTGAAACCCCAAAAGAGTTCTATAAAATTTGGTAAATCTTTGAAATTGGCTCCTCGTTATGTCAGACCTTTCAAAGTTCTTGAGATTATCAATCCAGTTGCCTACAAAGTTGCTCTACCTCTAGCCTTGTCTAAGATGCATAATGTTTTTCATGTTTCATATTTAAAGAAATATTTTGTAGGTAATAACCACATCCTTAACTGCAATTCCTTACAGATGCAAGAACTCAGGGTGGTTGTGATCGAACCACTCAAGGTGCTCGAAATGCGTAAACTTTGTTTATGTAATCGAGAAGTTTTGTAATGCAAAATACAGTGGGACCAATATGGCGAGGATAGCGCCACTTGGGAAGACTATAAAGACATTTACCAAAGATTTCCTAAACTTTTCAAAGACATTAATGTTGCTTTATAAAAAGTTTGTTTTAAGTTTAAATTTTGCTTGATAAACTTAATCATCAGGGACGATGATTTTTAAAGGGGAAGGATATGTTACATCCCTCTTTTTGGAATCAATTATGCTATTTACTTTCTTGAAATTTTCAATAATATAATATGTTGTGGACGACATGGAAATTGATGATTTATTATACAAAGTTAGTTCTATGAAATTGTAGAATCTAATGATTATGATCAATGTGAGATTGTAGACTAAATGTCCTTTTTGTTAAGTGAGATGATGTTTTGGATATATTATGTTTTGATTTGGGAACATAGGTGCTTTGACCACAAAATTGTGTGTTAGACTATCATTGCAGGAACAAGTGGACCATGTTCGACAGGAAGAGAAAGTATCTTCAAGAGAGAGTATAGACTCTGGAAATTAACCATGGGTGTTTGTTAATGAGAACGCCAAATAGGTAGATAAACCTTGGAACCATCAATTTAGTCTTGTTTGTCAGTCGAGATAGTTAACTAGATGTCGACGTCAGAGGATAAAGTGTAACATCCTAGTCGAAAGTCATCATATAGAATCTTGGAGTCGTCGATGTCGTCGTAAGTCCTCCATAGCAAGTCGACTTATATAGACGTTTATTATTTCATTTATAAGTAATTAAATGAACCTTCTTGTGGCAAAATTGTAAATAATGTCTCGTAGTTGAAAGATGTGAGAAGTTGGCTTTGTGCATCTAATGATGTAGTAACTTGTTTGTGCTATGATCAATCCGTCATGATTGTCGTAAAACGCGTCGAACTTGTGTTGTGAATCTATTCTTTTCTTGTAGATCAACGAATGTCGATTTGAAGCCATAGCGTGAAATAATTTGTTATGGTCATCGTTTAGCATGAGTCTTTTCTTTTAGCTTTGACCGCGAGTTATTTTTGGTCTGACCTTGAGTCTCTTATCTAGAGTGGTCTTTATCTCCTTTTCTTATTCAGCCATAGAGATGCCTTAGGCATTTGTTTATCCGCTACCTTGTTGTGTTTAACTCCTCAATTCAATCTTTAAGTTGGTCTTGGAAATTTAGAAGCCTTTATGTTCAAGTGTGGGCGGAGTTGTTGTGTCCACTAGCAAGCCATGTCATCAAAGGAGCTTCCATTCTTCCTTCTAGCGGTCGTGATAAGTGGAAGTCAGGTAAAAAGGCAGTAATGTCGACCCATGTATTTATGATGGTGGCGGCCGTGAATTTATTGAAAGATTCTCCTTCACCATGGTGTGAGAGTAAGGAAGTGTTGATGGTTGAGATAGGTGTCAAAGTTATCTCATGAGAATAAAGGTGTAACCATTTATTTTACGCCAAATATTCCTTCATTATTGTGGATGTAGAGGCAGTGGTTTGTTGTTACTATGAAATGAGAGAAAACCACTGATGGAAGAGTCTTTTGCTACGTGATGTGAGATCTTAGTGTTTAGGTGAGATGAAAGTAGTTAGAAAACCCTCATCATGGGCAGTAGGTGGTGAAGCTAGAGGAAGAAACTGCGGAGTGGAGGGAAGACAAAAAAATGGCAGGGAGAAAGGTGAGTTACTTACTCCTACATCATGGAAAGTGTGGGGAGTTTTTTATAGAAGTTGCGAAAGGAGAGTTTAGAGGTTGCTAAGGGGCAGTGAGGGAGAGTTTTTGCACAATATAGAAGTGAGAGAGATGAGAATAAAGGGGGAGCCTATCGTTGTCTTAAGTAGTAATCAACAGAGAAGAAAACTGCGGGAGCTGGTCTTCACTCTGAGTGGTGGTCAGGCAGAGATTGGGATAGGAGATTATGTTTAGGAGTCCAAAGGAGGAACGTTTTGCTAGAGGAGTACGTGGAACTTGCCATAGCAAACTTCAATCCTTTCGACAGGTTTATTTCCCATACTTTTCTTTTTCTTAGTGTAGATCTATAAATGTGTCTCATCTGTGCATGGATAAATAGTTTAATGAATCAAATATGATGACATTGTCCTCTACTATGAGTTTTGTGTGAATTTGATCATTAAAATGGTATCATTACTGTGTTTTGAGATTCAAAAACTCAGAAATAGAAGTATTGCTGTCTTCTAGAATTCATGAACTCAGAAACTGTAGCATTTCTTGTCATGAATGACACTGTATAATAAAAAAACACAGTTGTCTAATGTATATACATTTAGGAATGAACTCTTCATGATGCAAGATGTAATTTACCTTCTTTGAATGATTGGCAATGACATATGTTCAAAGAGTTTCCTTTAAGATAGTATTATTAAACTTAAAACTGTCCTTGATGCACTTGAAAAGATAGCTCCATAGTGAGAAATCACTTTGCTCCACGTGCATGTTGTGAGGGATTTAAAAAACATTCGATTTAAAGCATGTTCGGAAAGTAAACTTTAGTGTGATTGGCAACCGGAGAGGTCATTGTACCCAGCTAGTGACCTTTTCGTCTTATACTTTTAGTTAGAGGTTGACCCTGCGGTTGGTCACCTCCAATGTCATAAGAAAAATTCCAAAACCTTTTTTATCTTATTTACGACTTTTATCTTTATGAATCATGTGAAACTATTTGACATGGAAAGAGGAGTAAGAAGTTAAAATTATAGTATTAGTCGAAAAATGTCATTGTTTAGAAATGAACAAGTAGAGTGGGAAAACCCGCATTTGAATCTAGATTACGTTGCATGTGATGATTCTAGTATCATTTTGTAGACCTTATGAGTCTAGAATCCTTGAACTCTGGGATAACAGGAAAAATGTTTAAAATACTGGAATATCTTGTGCAAACATGGGAACCGAGTAAACTAGTATGAAAGCACTTAGGAGTGGGTGTTATTTAACAATGTTTTTACATGAATATGGGATTATGAAACTATGAACACGGGATTAGAGTAAATGTTACGCCATGCGCTATTACAGGAGGAAATCCTAAACCCTTGAGGTCATCAAGGTCATCAATTAGTTCAAACTATACAAATAGGAAACTGTAGGATTTCGATCAGTTCAAGTCGAGTAGGGTAGGTGAACCAAGTTCATGCGTTCTTAGAATGCTAATTAAAAACAAATCCTTTGGCCAATGTGGTGTACTATCCTCAAGTGCATTGAATGTTCACTGTAACTAGATGGCATTTCTTGTGGAGAGTCATGCATGACTAGAGGGTATCTAGGGATCTGCACGATAACAAGACACGTAGGTTACAACACCAGAGCTCAGATGGCAAACATCGATGGTTATCCTAAGTCTATCCTCTTGAGTAGGGTAGGGCCACTTCCAGTTAGGAAGGAGTGTAGGAGACCGACGGTCTGTGGTTGGAGGTTAAGCTCCTTGAAGATACTTTCTCTTCCAAATACTGAGGAATGCCGAGTCTTAAATGTGATGGGTCGACAATCGAGATGCATGTTAATGGTATGTTTCCAATATTTGTTGTTTCAAGAAAATTTCAAATTGTTAAAGAATAAAATGTTTATTATTTATCATTTCTTTCAGTTTTATGAAGATGAGATCATGTATATGATAAAATGAAAAATGTTGTAATGGGTTATAGATAAGTTTCTTTTGTATTGGATTACCTAGTAAAAAAAAAAATTACCATTGTGAAAACCTAGTTACTTCTTGTCATTTCAGAATTGGATGTTACAAGTTTCGAGAATCTCCTCTCTTGCTTTTGCTTGTGCCATAGATGCTAACTTCATCTTTTGTAGAGGGGAAAGACTGTCAAAATTGATAGGTCCTTGAATTAGCTCTGGTTCATTAGACTCAAGCTTGTCTTTCTCAAGTAATTTCTTCACTGCATCTATAGTGTCGCTTGCCAAAAATGCAGCTCCATCTTTCAGATCCTTGCCAGTACTGTCAATTTGCTTTTTCTCTAATAATCTCTGTTGTTTCACCTTCTTGTTCATTATTGTCCTTAACCTCTTTTGGTTCTTGCTCTTTATTCTTCACAGAGTCTTCTTCACCATGAGCATCTACTTCTATATTCATCTTTGTATATTCTCCAACAGATTGGTTTAGAGGAATTTGAGTGTCCTCTGCACCATCAAAATTAACTTCCTCCACCATCTCTTCATCTCCTTTATTTAGCTTTTCATCATTCGAAGTAGAGATGTCAACTTGTTGTTCACTTTCTTTCAACTCCTCAACACTTGGAATGGAAGAATCAATTTCATTATTAGTTTCTTCTTCAACCACGTTCTCTAAACTGACATATGTTCTTTTTCCCTTTACCTTTGTCCTTTTTCCTTCCTTACCAGTAGGTTTTTCTATAGTAGGAGAAGGTGACACACTGAAGGTTGAACTAGAACTCCTAGTAGTCCTTGCTTTAGAAGTGGATTCCACTAGAACATTTCTTTGTCCTCTGTCCTGTTTCTCCTTCTCAACATTCTCTATCCTTTCTATGTTTTGTCTCACAAATTCTTTTGATATGCCAATGCTTTATGCATACATTTCAACTTGTCTTTGAATATTTATCTTGGTTTTAGGTTTTTGAAGCTCAACATGTAGTTTCACACTGAGTTCATCATATGTCCAAAATCTTTCAACTATGGTATCCTTTGGTTTACTCAAGAGGTGTTGAGCATACATATCCAATACTTTCTCATTAACTTCATACCCCATGGGCATGATCCACATAGTTCTTGGTTTAACTACATCCATTAAACACTAATCTGTATCCACCATAAAATAGACTGTATTCTTGTATTTTTCAATCATAGATGTAGGGATTCTTTCCCTTGATTGCATCAAGTTTTGAAAATTCTTGAAACATCCCCAAAGAGCAGTCCTTTGGGCATTGGAGTCACCAATCTTGTTCAAGTGCTCTCTTATTTGTACGTCATTGGTCCAGCACATGCTCTTCTTGTCAAGTAACTCATTCATGAAATTGAAGAACAAACATAATACCAATTTACCATACTTGAATATATGTTTTCCATTAGCTGGTTCTGCAGCAACTCACACAAGTCATAGTTAGCATTCTCTCTCAACATCTGATAAGCTATATAGATAGCTATACTGGATATAGAATTCTCCCCGTTGGAATGATATATCTTGTATCCAATCACCATTGCTGCAAATTTGACATCCGGGTCAGTGATGTCATTTATTGTCATTGCCCTCTTGTCAAACCTTGAACTAATAGCATCAGTTACAGTTTGATTCTTTATTGACTTCAACATTAGCAATCCACCGGATGAGTTCAACCCTATCACGGCCTTGATGGCATCTTTGGTGATCTTGAAGGGTTTAAATAACCACATAAACTCATCATGCATCCATCTCAGTACATACAAGACCCACTCATCTTCATCGAAGGATGGAAACCCTAAAATTTGAATGAAATGTTTATCTTGTAGTGCCTTATACTTAGGTTTAAGGCTGTGCATTTCATCCCTCAAATGGTTCTTGAACATTCTTGAACAAATCTACTAACTTCGAGTCCCCAAACTCATCTATGCTAGCATGAATATGTGAGGCTGATTATTTTCACTTCCCTATTTTGATCATTTTGCATTTTAGTTGGTGACATTATCAAATATTTAGAGACTATTGTTCCATTATGCAGATTAGATTATATCTCCTAATTTTGGTTTGGCATTGATTAGACATGTGGTGATTTGGTTTGATCATATTTTGATGTTATGATGATGGTAGACATGTGAGACATATTTGATGATGATTATTGATGTGATTTCAAGTTCATTATGTGGATTTATTATCTAATGATGACTATGAGACATTAGATAGAAAATGCAGTTTTAAACTTAATTATGTTGTGAATGATTAATGTTGTATGTATTGACATGGATTTAAATTCTATTGCTTTGGCTATGATAATGCATGATGTGATTCATGCTTGATCTAGTTGTGTAGGTTATATTCCTAGGCCACAAGAAATCGAAGGTAGTGTTCACACATATGTTATTCCCTGTTAAGACAATCCATTCCCAAGAGGGATGAGGATCATGTTTGATCAGATGTTGCTTATGTCCATGCTTAATTTATTTGTTCGCCTAGTTACCCCTTTTTAAATTGAGTTATATCATGTGTTGTATATTTATATTTGTGTTACACCATTTGGTATTACTTTTATTTATGGGCCATTTAAAGTGATTTTATACCTCCCCAGGTGTGTATTAGTGTCCCAAAGTTACCCTAGGTGCTAACCCTAGCGTCTAGGTTCAATTTTCAGTAACTAAACCCTAGGATAACTCACTTTTGGTTACTCTAAACTAGGGTTTATTTAAAGTGACGAATTTTGAAATGGCTAAGGGTGGGAGATGAGTCATGCTTTGGGAAAGACCCATCTCCCTTCCCAAAGTTTGGGGATCCCTTCACCAAGAAGATTTGGGAGGTTTTCAAGACTCCCAAGTGTGTGGGATTTTCCTCCAAGACTCTCACACATGTGTGAGAGCATCTTGGAAGGAGATGGCTCTCTTAGAGGATAAGAGGATGCCATGTGGCATCCCTTATCCTTAAGAAGGCTTGAAGCGAGTTGCCACCTCTCCACTTGGTCTCTCACACGTGTGAGAGCACAAGTGGATAAGGTGAGGGTTTGAAAAATTTCATTTGTTGTGGCGTGTGTGTGCAAAACCATGTGAATCTTACCTCCCTAGCTCAAGGGTGACCCACTAGCAGGTCTATGGTAGAGAGGAGGGCATTCCTTCGTGGCTTGGTTTTGCATTTTTGTGTTGCATTATTGTAGGTTTTCATTAGACAAAAATGGAGCTTAGAGGAGTTCATTGTTATCTCATTTACCTTATTTTAGTTTATTGTTTTTGAGCCATGGCCTTAGAGGCCTACTTGTAAATATTGTCAAAATTAGTACTCTACTTTGTGTTTCTGTAGTAAGAAATTTTAATGTGAAATACTCTTATTGTTTTGGCTACAAAATTTATAATTACTCTCCATTGTACTGATGCAAGAAATTTATTGTAAAATGCCTCTCATTGTGATGTTATGAATATGATTATTTGTCATTGTTGCATTTTGAGTTTAAATAGTTGGGAAAAGAAAAATATATAGTTGTTGTCTTTTCATTTAAAAGACAAAAATATAGTGCCTGGCTTTTGAATTAAAAAAAAATGTATTATCAGAAATATATTTTTGGGGAAACTGGTTTATATTGTTTTGTTGTTTGAGAGTAAAGAAATTGCCCTATTCAAAATGGTGTCAAAAGAAAATATACTATTTGCTTCAATATCCTATCAAAAAAAAAAATAGCACATCTGATATATTTTACAAAAAAAAAAAATGTTTATATTTATGTTAACTTGTAAGTTACCAATCTAGTTTATTATTCATCTATGATATATATATATATATATATATATATATATATATATATATATATATATATATATATATATATATCTTACCTCTCTGTAGAACTGAAAACTTAATGTGTGTGTATATATATATTTAGTATAATGCACAGACTGTATTTAAGCATATTAAATAGGGAAATATTGGCCGAACCCTAAATGGAATAAGGTTTGAGTTTAAAGACTGAAACAAAAAAAAAGTATGTACATCTCTATACAGTCTGCGAGGGGGGTGTGGGGAGGGGTTCGAGCTCCCACCCACACCCACGGGTGTGTGTGGGGGCTCAACCACCTCCCCACATCCCTTACCGTTCACAAAACCCTTATCTGCAGTGGATCTTCCCTCATGACAGTGGCGGTGGCACCACCACAGTCACCTCTTCCTTGTGCCATTTGGCCCTTGGCTGCCCTCCTTTGCCTGAAACATATTTTTATAATATAAAAATATATGTATATATATATATATATATAGTGGTATATATGCACTTTTAAACTATATATATACTTAAATAAAAATATATAAATAAACGAATCCCACAATTTATCCATTGTAAATATACATCTGGTATATCTTCATGGTGGCCAATGAAGAAGAACAAACCTTCAACCTGCAAATGAGCAAACAATGGAGGCAAACAAAAAAAAAAGGAAAAACAAATGAGAAGTGAAAACAAAAGAAAAGGGTAGGGTTTCCATAAGGAAACTAATAAAATAATATTAGGGCATCTTTTGGGAAAAACTATTAAATTAGTAAATTAGGGTGAGTGGAGGATGTGAGGATTTTGAGTTTTGTTATTTAATTTAATTTCTTTTTATCCCTTCATGTGCACAGAATTTTATTTTTCCCCCTCTTTTTCTTTTGGGGTCATTTTGGAATTGTTGACTTTCCTTGTGTTTCATTTAGTGGGTGTTCATATTATATTTGGGGTTTTGATTTTTATTCCATATGGAGATTTTAATTAGTCGATTGTTTTGATTTTATTTTAAGTGGGAAGTTTTGTTTCCCTTTGTAGTTTTAATGGGGCATCCATTTTAATTATTTATCTCTTTTAAAATTTAATGTATTTGGGAATTTTTTTTCTTGTTATTGGATTTAATTATATTTGAATCAATTTTATCTTGGGGAAATATTTTTAATCTATCCTTCTTTTTATTATTATTTCAACTCGAGTTAATTAATAAATGCAATTGACAAAATTACATTTATTAATGGACTCAAGTATTGAGTTGTATTTTTTAGTCGTTTTATTCTATTCGAATTTTATTGAGTGACCAAATTTATTTAACCTTGTAAATTTATTTAATTTTTCCTTATGATTAATTATTTTGATTTTTGTATTAATTTCTTCTTGGAAGTTTTCTTTTAAAAATTTTTATTTCGATTATTGAAAACACGTCATGCTATCGAATTTTTCCTAGATTTTAGGGTTCTACTTTTATGATATTTTTACAACTTTCATTAATCACTCCATTTTATCATGCGACCATATTACCATTTGATGCATTATTATTATTTGATTTTCATTTATGCATTAGAGTTAGGGCTTTGTTTTGAATCAGTCGAAATTATCTCTTTCACCTAGGAAACTTAGGGTTCAAATTAAATCTATTCTAACCCTAGAAGCAGCGCACATCGCATCACAAATGCCCTAGTTGGATTTTATCATGCAGGGGAGTACGTAGGTAGACGCACTTCCCTGAATATGATTGACATGTTTACACCTTATGCATATTGCCACCAAGCATGTAGAAACGTGCGAGAGGGTTTCTAGGGACATGCAAAAAAGTTTTTATTAGTTCGTGTCATGACCACATGGCAAATGTGGACATGACACATCTATTTTGTGTCATGACCGCATGGGAAATGTGGGCATGACATTTGGTATCAGAGCCCAGATTTAAACACTGGGCTTGTTGGGCACAATATTATTCTACAACTTTGATTAATTCGTAATTACCTCATTTTTTTAGGATGCCTCCCTGACAAGTTCGGCAAGCGCATTCACACCACACTACATCTGATGAGGTGCATAGTGATTCTTTAGCTGAGGGTCAGGCACTGTTGGCCCCACAGATACTGTAGGCACCACTGGCACCACAGACCCTACCTATACCAGATATTAGGCCACAGATATTGTAGGCACTATAGGTAGTGTTAGATAGACTACCATCAGCTGTAGTTGAGCCACACATAGAGCCACATGTTGAGCCCCGCATTGATTTGCGAGAGGAGTCACGCGTGGAGCCATGAGTAGAGTGAGCCATGTGTGGAACCCCGTGTCAAGCCACGAGAGGAACCATGTGTGGAGCCATATGTTGAGATACTAGATATGATGACAGAGGAGGTTGGATCAGTCTACAAGGCCCATAGCAGGAGCCCTCTGCATCATGCTAGGCATGAAGAGGCAGTGCAAGTGGAGTAGAGTGTTCGTCAGCCTTATGATTATTATGCATATGAGCCTATGAGAGGGCATAGAGACCAAGGAGACCCTCTCAGGGATTTGTTGTGGTTGAATCCTCCTACATTCATCGAGACCACAAAGGAAGCTGAAGTTAAGGCTTAGCTCATTAGTCTAGATAGATTCTTTGCATTGCGTCCTTACGAGGGCAACACAAAGGCACATGTGGCAATCCACCTATTTCAAGATGCAACAACTACTTGGTGGTGCAGTGAGGAGTGAAAGTGCCATCTATCATTGGACATACTCACATGGGAGACTTTCATTAAGTGCTTCAATGCGTGATATTTATCAAATCACTACATACAACATCGCATAGACGAGTTTCACGACCTTTAGTAGAGAGGGCTTACTATTGCTTAGTATGAGGGTAGATTCATCGAGTTGTCTTGATATGCAGAGTATCTCCATGATGAGAAACTCCTAGTTCATAAGTTTATCAGAGGGCTAAACCATAGCATAGCAGGGCCTATATGCATGGCAGACCCCCAGACACTGAATGATGATGCCAAGAAAGCATACATAGCTAAGGAGATATAGGGATGAGGGAAGAGTTCATGCCCTCAGTTTTAGGATCATGGACAACAATGACATCAACAAAGTTACCTCAGACCACCACCACCACCTCAGAGAAGAGGATTTAGTTATGCATCCTTACCTCCTAGGCCTCCATAATAGCAGTAGAGATCCAGGCCATAGCAGAGGTCACATGGGGGCATAATTGAGGTTGGCAAAAGTAGGGCCCACATAGAGATCAGAGGCAGTAGGGACCACTTGCAGGACTCACGAGGTCACATCAGTCATACAGGGGTTCATAGGGGTCCATAGGTAGATCTGGATAGTAGCAGTCAAGTAGGACTCAAACTAGATAAGTACAGGATCGAGGCCCATGTTATGTGTGTGGTGGAGTGGGACATCTAGCTAGAGAATGCCCACAGGGATTTACAGTAGTGGGACAGGCTCATACAAGAGGATCAGAGCAGACGGTTGGAGATGTGGGTAGGTCCCACCATATGTTCGCAGTTGTTGATAACTACCAGGATGATTTTTAGACATCATTGAATGAGACATTAGGTATGATAGGGGGTGTCCCCATTTTTATTCTTTTTTACTTTGTCTCTATTGACTCTTTCATATCTCCATTATTAGTGGAGCATTGTAGGCTAGTGGCCTCTAGGCAAGGTGATAGGTGGGAAGTTGAGTTGGCCACAGGGGCCAAGATGACAGTAGATGCCTTAGCCATGACTATGAGATATCTTTGGGACTCCTTACCATATTTTGTGACCTTAGAGTTATGACATTAGGATCCTATGATGTGGTTTTGGGTATGGACTAGCTTGCGGCTCATAGAGCTAAGATAGATTGTCACTGAAAGGCAATTAGCTACTTAGATAATCATGGTACATCAGTGGAGATAGTGGGCATTTAGAAACCCATAGTAGTTCGTATGATATCGACTTAGTATCTTAAGTGCTGCATGCAAAAGGGATGCTAGATGTTTGCTATTATAGTGAGTGACAAATTAGAGGACGAGCCTGAGGCATCTTCGGATGACCATCCCATCCAAAGAGAGTTTCTTGATGTGTTTCTAGTAGAGTTATCAGGGATGCGACCCTGTCGTGAGGTAGACTTTCATATTGACTTAGTGCTGGGTGTTGAGCCAGTGTCTCGTGCACCCTACAGGATGACCACTCATGAGCTCATAGAGCTTAAGTTACAGCTTGAGGACTTTCTTGAGAAGGGGCACATCTGACCAAGCATTTCACCTTGGGGTGCTCTGGTCATCTTCATGAAGAAGGATGGGTCTCTTTGATTATGCATGGATTATAGACAGTTGAATAAGGTGACATTGAAGAACCGTTATCCTCTGCCCAGGATTGATGATCTCTTTGATCAGATGCAGGGAGCTAGGGTGTTCTCTGAGATTGACCTAAAATTTGATTAGCATCAGTTGCATATCATAGAGGTAGACATCCATAGTACTGCCTTCTGGACTCATTATGGCCACTATGAGTTCACTGTGGTCCCCTTTGGTTTGACGAATGCCCTTGTAGTGTTCATGAGTCTCATGAACGGGGCGTTCCATACCTACTTGGATCAGTTTGTGATTATTTTTCTAGATGACATATTGATCTATTTGCAGACCAAGGAGGAGCATGAGGAGCACCTACATCAGGTTTTATAGTGTTTGAGGGAGCAGAATCTTTATAGGAACCTAACAAAGTGTGCATTTTTCAGGACAGAGGTACAGTACTTGGGGCATATCCTATCTGGCGATGGTATCTCAGTAGATCCATTGAAGATTAGGGCTATCTAAGATTGGCTAGCACCCACCAGTGTGACAGAGGTTAGGAGTTTTATGGGGTTAGCTAGTTATTACCGTAGATTTGTCGAGGGTTTCTCTTGGATAGCGCACCCCATCACTTCCCTTAAATGGAAAGGGAAGAGTTTTCTATGGACTGAGCAGTGTGAGAGGGCCTTTGGGGTCCTCAAGGAGCATCTTACCAGTTCTCCCATTTTAGCATTTTCTGATCCAACATCAGATTTTATGGTTTGCACAGATGCATCTCTTGAGGGTTTGGGAGCCATTCTTATGCAGGGTGGTAGAATGACCACATATGAGTTGCAAAAGATCAAGACCCATGAGCTAAACTACCCCACTCATGATTTGGAGCTCACAATAGTGGTTCATGCTCTGGTTTGTTAGAGACATTTCTTATTGGGTTGTCACTTTGAGCTTCATTCAGATCATCATAGCCTTAAGTACATATTCACACAGCTAAATTTGAACACCCCTCAGTGGTGTTGGATGGAGTTTCTTTACGAGTACAACTTTGATGTCCACTACATCAAAGGGAAGGAGAACATGGTTGCTAATGCATTGAGTCGGAGGTGCCATGAGATCTTGACCTTGACTCTAAGTGTGGACTTGAGAGGATGCATTATTTAGTGTCTACCTAAGGATGAGTGGTTTCTTGATGTGCAGCAGGAGATCTGCTCATAGAGGGCCCTTATGGGCAAGTTTGTAGGATACTCACTTGAGGCAAATGGATTACTTCATCATCAACAACACATCTATGTACCCCATGTAGGTGACCTATGTATTGTAGTGTTATCAGAGGCTCACAGAGCACCATATGCATCACATTCAAGGGTGAAGAAGATGCATGTTGACCTACGACAGCTATACCATTGGGTGGGTATGAGATGGGATATTGTAGAGTTTATTTATCAATGCCTTGAGTGCCAAAGGGTCAAGGCCAAGCATCAGCATCTAGTAGGTCTTTTATACCCTCAGGAGATACCAAAGTGGAAATGAGACACCATTTCCATGGATTTTATTGTTGGTCTTCCTATGTCTTCACATTGCCATGATGCCATCATTGTGATAGTCAAAAAGTTGACCAAGGTGGCGTACTTCTCACCTGTACGAATGACATACAAAAGAGTATTCTTAGATGACATTGTGAGGTTACATGGGTTACCTCACTACATCATTTCTGACAGGGATTCAATGTTCACTTCAGCCTTTTGGAGATCTTTGCAGTAGGAGTTGGGAACACAGCTCAACTTTAGCTCTGCTTATCACATCGAGACATATGGACAGACAGAGCAGGTGATTCAGGTGTTGGAGAACATGCTCCATATGTATGTTATGGACCATCAGTCTAGATGGGAGGAGTATCTGTATATAGTTGAGTTTGCCTACAATAATGGGCATCATAGCTCATTGGGTATGCCTCCTTTTTAGGCTTTATATGGTAGACCATGTAGGACACCATTGAATTGGGATTAGATAGAGGATAGAGTTGCCATTGGTCTAGAGTTGGTTCAAGATATGGAGTAGCAGGTCACATTGATTAGGCAGAGACTTCAAGAGGCATAGGATAGACAAAAGAAGTATGCCAATGCTAAGAGACTTGATCAGAGCTTCTCAGTTGGTGATAGAGTATTCCTTAAAGTGCGGCCACACAAGAGCCTAATCTGTTATAGAAAGGGCTCTAAGCTCGCACCATAGTTTGTAGGACCTTTTGAGATCTTGGAGTGGATAGGACTTGTAGCCTGCCATCTAGTGTTGCCACCTAGCCTATTGTGTATCTATGATGTCTTTTCATATTTCCTTGTTGCAACAATATATATCTGATTTATCTCATGTATTAGACTAGAGTGCTCTATAGGTAGAGACAGACAAGAAGTTGGATTTGGAACTAATTTCTATATTGGCTCATTAGATGCTGGGCCTTCAAGATTGAGAGCTGGACCAGGTTAGGGTCCAGTGGGATCGTTATGATGAGGTCACAGTGACTTGAGAGGATGCAGCTAGTTTGAGGGCACTCTATCCTCACCTTTTTGACGACTTCTAGGAGAAAGTTTAGTCTTAGGGGGGAGGATGTGAGGCCAATTATTTTCACTTCCCTATTTTGATCATTTTATATTTTAGTTGGTTACATTATCAAACATTTAGAGACTATTGTTCCATTATGCAAATTAGATTATATCTCCTGATTTTAGTTTGGCATTGATTAGACATGTGGTGATTTGGTTTGATCATATTTTGATGTTAGGATGATGTTAGACATGTGAAACATATTTGATGATGATTATTGATGTGATTTCAAGTTCCTTATGTGGATTTATTATCTGATGATGACTATGAGACATTAGATAGAAAATGTAGTTTAAACTTAATTATGATGTGAATGATTAATGTTGTATGCATTGACATGGCTTTAAATTCTGTTGCTTCAGCAATGATTATCCATGATGTGATTGATGCTTGATCTAGTTGTGTAGGTTATATTCCTAGGCAATGGGAAATAGGAGGTAGTGTTCACACATATGTTATTCCCTATTAAGCCAATCCATTCCCAAGAGGGATGAAGATCACATTTTATTAGATGCTACTTACGTGCATGCTTAATTTATTTGTTGGCCTAGTTACGCCTTTTTAAATTGATTTATATCATGTGTTGTATATTTATATTTGTGTTACACCATTTGTATTATTTTTATTTATGGGCCATCTAAGGTGATTTTATACCTCCCTAGGTGTGTATTGGTGTCCCAAACTTACCCTAGGTGGTAACCCTAGGGTCTAGGGTCAATTTTTCTAAGTAAACCCTAGGATAACTCACTTTTGGTCACTCTAAACTAGGGTTTAGTCAAAGTGACGAATTTTGAAATGGCTAAGGGTGGGATATGTGTCATGCTTTGGGAAAGACTCATCTCCCTTCCCAAAGTTTGGGGATCCCTTCACCAAGAAGACTTGGGAGGTCTTCATGACTCCCAAGTGTGTGGGATCTCCCTCCAAGGCTCTCACACATGTGAGAGCATGCTGAAGGGAGATGGCTCTCTTGGAGAATAAGAGGATGCCATGTGGCATCCCTTATCCTCAAGAAGGCTTAAACAGAGTTTCCACCTCTCCACTTGGTTTCTAACACATGTGTGAGATCACAAGTGGATAAGGTGAGGGTTTGAATGGAATTGGAGGGTGACACCTTTCACCCTCACACTCCTTCTCCCTTGCAAGTGACATGGGATGAGGAATGAGAAGGTGTGAGATCACAAGTGGATAAGGTGATGATTTGAATAGAATTGGAGGGTGACACTTGTCACCCTCACACTCCTTCTCCCTTGCAAGTGACATGGGATGAGGAAGGAGAAGGTGACAAGTGTCACCTTCTCATTCCTCAAGGCCAAATTGAAAGGCCTATATTATCTCCTCTTGGAGAGGAGTGTGGGGTTCTTTTTTCAAAATTTTCTTTCTATTCTTGGAGGTTTTGAGGGTGTTAGAGAAATTTGGAGAGTTGGAGAAATTTTTGGGAGAAGCTTGGAGCTCTACTTCAAACATGCTTCCATTTTTAGGGCTCTTGAATGTAAGATCCATGCCATTGGCCATTTCCCTTTTTGCTTATGTGGTTGAAAATCATCTGGGTTGTTATTTTATTTTTATGTGGGATGGGTGTGGTGAGAGCACCTTCATTTGGAGGAAAGGATCAACTAGTTTGGGGTATGAGAGAGTGAACCTCCTTGAGGTCATCTCCTTAGTGTTGCACTATTTATAGCCTTGAGGGCATCATATGGAGTTTGGGAGTAGTTTTTATTTTGGCATGAGTGCCATAGTGATTTTTGAGTATGGTGGAAAATTTGTTTGGCTTGAGGCCTTGGGATTTTGTGATTTTTGTTGGAGTTCTAGGGGTGACCTCGTGAGTTGAGGGGTCCACTCCCTTACCCCTTCCAAACTCAATTTATTGATTTTTGTATGTGCAATCCATGGGAGTGAATTTTTGTGTGTTTGTAAAATTTCATTTGTTGTGGTATGTGTGTGCAAAACCATGTGAATCCTACCTCCCTAACTCGGGGGTGACCCACTAGCGGGTCTATGGTAGGGAGGAGGGCATTCCTTCATGGCTTGGTTCCCCATTTTTGTGTTGCATTATCATAGGTTTTCATTGGAAAAAAAATGGAGCTTAGAGGAGTTCATTGTTAGCTCATTTACCTTATTTTAGTTGGCTATTTTTGTGCCATGGTCTTAGAGGCCTACTTGTAAATTTTGTCAAAATTAGTACTCTACTTTGTGTTTCTGTAGTATGAAATTTTAATGTGAAATACTCTTATTATTTTGGTTGCAAAATTTATAATTACTCTCCATTGTACTGCTATTGCAAGAATTTTATTGTAAAATGCCTCTCATTGTGATGCTATGAATATGATTATTTGTCATTGTTGCATTTTGAGTTTAAATAGTTGGGAAAAGAAAAATATATAGTTGTTGTCTTTTCATTTGAAAGAAAAAATATAGTGGCTACCTTTTGAATTAAAAAAAAATGTATTATCATAAATGTATTTTTGGGCAAACATGTTTATATTGTTTTGTTGTTTGAGAGTAAAGAAATTGCCCTATTCAAATTGTTGTCAAAAGAAAATATACTATTTGCCTCAATATCCTATAAACAAAAAGAAATAGCACATCTGATATATTTTACAAAAAAAAAAATGTTTATATTTATGTTAACTTGTAAATTATCAATCTGGTTTATTATTCATCTATGAATTTTTGTAGATATATATGGTTTAATATATATATATATATATATATACAGTATAATACACAAACTATATTTAAGCATATTAAACAGGCAAATATTGGTCGAACCCTAAATGGAATAAGGTTTGAGTTTAAAGACTGAAACAAAAAAAAATTTAAGTATGGTGGAAGGTGGCCATGGTCGCCACCTACCATACATCTCTATACAGTCCGCGAGGGGAGTGTGGAGAGGGGGCCGATCCCCCACCCACACCCTTGGGTGTGGTTGGGGGCTCTGCCCCCTCTCCACATCCCTTACCGTTCACAAAACCATTATCTGTGGCAGATCCTCCCTCACGACGGTGATGGCAGCACCACCACAATTACCTCCTCCCTATTCCATTCAGCCCTTAGCCGCCCTCCTTTGCCTAAAACATATTTTAATAATATAAAAACATATATATACATACTTAAAAAATATGTATGAATAAACGAAGCCCACAATTTATCCACTGTAAATATACCTCTGGTATATCTTCATGGTGACCATTGAAGAGGGACAAACCTTCAACCTGCAAATGAGCAAACAATGGAGGCAAATATAACAAGATGAAAAACAAATGAGAAGTGAAAACAAAAGAAAAGGGTAGGGTTTCCATAAGGAAACTAATAAAATAATATTAGGGCATCTTTTGGGAAAAACTATTAAATTAGTAAATTAGGGTGAGTGGAGGATGTGAGGATTTTGAATTTTGTTATTTAATTTAATTTCTTTTTATCACTTCATGTGCATGGAATTTTATTTTTCGCCCTCTTTTGCTTATGGGGTCATTTTGGAATTGTTGACTTTCCTTGTGTTTCATTTAGTGGGTGTTCATATTATTTTTGGGGTTTTGATTTTTATTCCATATGGAGATTTTAATTAGTGGATTGTTTTGATTTTATTTTAAGTGGGAAGTTTTGTTTCCCTTTGTAGTTTTAATGGGGCATCCCTTTTAATTATTTGTCTCTTTTAAAATTTAATGTATTTGGGAATTTTTTTTCTTGTTATTGGATTTAATTATATTTGAATCAATTTTATCTTGGGGAAATATTTTTAGTCTATCCTCTTTTTTATTATTATTTCAACTCGAGTTAATTAATAAATGTAATTGATGAAATTACATTTATTAATGGACTCAAGTATTGAGTTGTATCTTTTGGTCATTTTATTCTATTCAAATTTTATTTAGTGGCTAAATTTATTTAAACTTGGAAATTTATTTAATTTTTCCTTATGATTAATTATTTTGTTTTTTGCATTAATTTCTTCTTGGAAGTTTTCTTTTTAAAATTTTTATTTCGATTATTAAAAACGCATTATGCTGTCGAATTTTTCCTAGATTTTAGGGTTTTACTTTTATGATATTTTAATGACTTTCATTAATCACTCCATTTTATCATGAGACCATCTTACCATTTGATGCATTATTATTATTCAATTTTCATTTATGCATTAGAGTTAGGGCTTGGTTTCAAATTAGTCGAAATCATCTCTTTTGCCTAGGAAACTTAGGGTTCAAATTAAATCTGTTCTAACCCTAGAAGCAGCGCACATCATGTCGTAAAGCCCTAGTTGGCTTTCATCATGCAGGGGAGTGCGTAGGTAGATTCACTTCCTTGAATATAATTGACATGTTTACACCTTATATGTATTACTATCGAGAACATAGACATGTACGAGGGGGTTTCTAGGGACACGTGGAAATTTTTTGTTAGTTCGTGTCATGACCACATGGTAAATGTGGACATGACACATGTGTTGTGTCTCATGACCACATGGGAAATGCGGGCATGATACAATATAAGCCCTAATATCTTCAACATGAAGCACACCATACATAACACTTGAAAAGGCACCTAATGGATCAACCTCTACTAATTTGAATGGATACTTTTTAAATTTAGATTGAGGCCTTTCAATGATGTCAACAACCAATGGAGTAGCCATATCAGAGATTGCAAATTCAAAGAGTTTTATAGAGAATACATTGTTTCACCTGTTAAGGTTAGTTGTTGAATTCACTTTTCGCACTCTAAATCCTTTAAGTCTTAGCTCAGATGCTCTTCTCCTTGTTCTCATCAGATACAAAGTGATTCAAATGTTTGAATGAATGACCTTTTTCCTCTATAAAACCTAATTCTTCATTGTATTAAATGCTTTACACTAATACATCTAGTTGCACTGATTCTGTAAACAATCAATCTTTAATTTCTCTACAATCAATTGCATTAGCTTCTTTTCTATTAGAGAATGCTTCAATAGATCTGCAATAGGATTCTTTATCTTCATTCATCGTGCCAAATTTAGGCACCCACTTACTGGCAGGGGGAATTAGATTTTCAATGCAGTTCCCCCTGAGATAGAGCTCCCATTTCAATTCTTGGAAGAATTATCAGCACCAGATTCCAGTGTGAACCCATCATCTTCATTCTTTGCATCTTTCTTCACCCATGTTTTATTCATTTCTTTTTAAATCTCATTCACATCTACTTTACCCTTGCCTTTATCTTGTCCCTACAATTTTTGGTTTTTGTTTACCGGACCTTTTCTATCATCATTCCTGCTTCTGCAAAATTTTAGAATATGACAGGATTTGTTGCAATTAAAGAACACAACATTTCTTTTTGCATTTAATTGACTTCATCTTGATTTGTATTGATTAGCCATGTGTCCAAGTCTATTACAAGAAAAATAGTAACCATTGAAAGAATTGACATTTCTTCTGTTGTTAGAGTAGTTCATCATCATACTTCTACATTCATTGGATCTATGACCATACCTTTTACAATTGAAGCATTGACCAAAGAAAGATGGACTACTTGGATTCACTCTACCTCTACACTGAGTAGCTCTATGACCAAATTTATTGCAATTGAAACAATTTGTATTGAAAGATGGATACCTTTGGGCATTAGGTTGTCTTATCAGATGTCTTCTAGGTCTATTTCTTTGATTCTGTTGACTGGATCTAGAGCTTTCACCTTTCTCATATCCTAGACCATGCTTATCATCTTCCATCTTTTGACTATCAAGCAACACTTCAAGTTTAGCTGAGCTTATCTTGAATTTCTCTTTATATTCATTTGCAACTTTTAGGTCATGTTTGAGAATGACAATTTGTCTTTCAAGTTCTTCCTCATTGTCCTTGGTTTCTTGTAGATCAAACTCTAGATGGCCAATTATCCTATCCAATCTGCAGTATTCTTTTGTTCTTTCTTTCAGATATTGATTCAATTTTTCCTCAGTCTTCTTCCTTTCCTTAATTTCCTTGGTTAGTCTCATCACCCTGGATTCCATCTCATGTTTTAGGACAACAACTTCTCTTGTTAGGTTCTCACATTGTTTTGTCTTCTCCTTCAGGGCCTTATCCAAGTCATTGTCTTCATTCTGATTTACTAGTTGATGAAGTAGCTGCCTCCTCTTTTCACTAGAGTCACTTAGTTGTCCTTTTAAGGTTTCAATGAAATCATCAACATCTTTAAGATTTTCTTTTAGTTCTTTGAATTCTACTTTGGACTGATCAAGATCTTCTAAGGTAACTTGAAGTTGTTCATTGATGCCATCTGAATATCTAGATGAACCCACTAAAAACACCTTCCCAGATCTTCCTCAAGTTGTTAAACTTCTTCTAAGGAACCAAGCTCTAATACCAATTGTTGAAATTAAGGAACATTGAGAGAGGGGGTGAATTAGTGTTCTGCAAAAATTTGTTACTTTGTTCCATTATTAATTTACCACATAGATCCAAAAGAAAGAAGAATGAACAGAAGAATAGAAACAACATCACAACACATGAACACTAGGATTTTTACATGGAAACCCGCTTAAGGGAAAAATCACGGTGGGGGTTAACCCACAAGAATTTATACTCTATTAAAAGTATTACAAATGGGGAAGGCACATGCCTTCAAGGCACACTGCCCAGAGCTCACTACTCAAAGAGGCTCATTGGCTACAATTTAATTATAAAAATTCACTGGAATGTTTCAACTAAAGAATGACATATGACAACGCAAGATTACAGTTCTGGTTAAGCTCAATATACTGACTTTGCACACTTCATCTCTCTCTACCCTACTTCACTGCTTTGCCATAATCGGGAGCTTAGATCTCTTTACTTCTCACTTGATACTTCTCTTCTTCATACCTCACCATTCATATTTCCATCTTCACACTTCAAAATTATTGAATCCATCAATCACATATATCCGCTACATGAAATTTCACCAATTGCAATCGGCCTTAGGAAAACATGGAAATTATTTTAAGAACATTGTTCTATCGGTTGAATCCATGAACAAACACTAATGCAGACCAAAACTTCTATTCCAAGTCACCTCACATGTTGACCAATACCACTGGTCTCATAAATTACTTGACCAATCACTTCTCGTCATCCGCACAAGGATCAAGTACCTAGTCAACCTATTCTTCACCAGACTGAACTACTTAACCAGAACCCGATACTCAGATACTTGTAACTTACACTACCTTTATCACCAGAGGCTAAAATATTGGATTTAGGTAGCCCTAACATCCCTTAACATTCTTTCAGATCCATAGCACAGTATGATTTATTGTGGAGAAATGCGGACCAGAATGCTAAACCCTATCATATGTTGTATTCATGTTTATCCAGACTTAGACAAATCTGCAATCTGACTGTCAGTATGATCCATTAATGAAATACAGATGTGAAAGATAGATTTACTTGCCATCAATGAAACCACCTAATATTCCTAGTACTATCTCTTGCCAACAAAGATCTCATGGGAGGAAGAAGCTCTTCATTCCATGAGGAGATGAATGCTCAAATCTACAAACACAAACACATAGACAACACAAATCTACTCTTGCAACACAATGAAAGACTTGAATCACTTCTAGAATGCCCATGCTCATCTAATGATTATCTAGTTTACAAATGAATGCCTAAACATGCTTTTATATGCAAATACAAACACTCCCTCCAAGAATTTTGTAATCCAAACTTACCATGTTGGCATAGGACCCAAATAACGGTCACAAACTGACACCCAGAAATTGGGACTGCCCCACGATAGGGCAGGACTAGGGCATGGGTGCCTGATTCCTCCCCCTATTTTGGGCAGGGACTATCTCAAGTGGTCCCTCTAGGTCCCATTTGTCACAACACTTAGGAGTTTTCTCATCAGGATGTTGAAATATGATGTAATAGGACCTAAATGCAGCTAAGAGACCCAGGAGCTAAACCTTATGAGGGAAAAGCCCCCAAGGGGACGTTTTCTGACATTACAACTTCACCTCTAGATCTTCATATTTCAATGGTTTCTTTCTCCTTTGAATAGACATGTCAATGGTTTTTTACCCTTTCCATGGCATAACAAACCTGTATGGTTTCACACACTATGCATTTCAACAAACATATACATGCTCTCTGTAAACCTTTCAATGGACCTATCAATATTTGCAACACAACCATCTTTCACAACATTGTTGAGATACACCATATATGTCTTTCCAATAAGCTAAACTATGTACCTAGTCCTTCCCCTAACCATAATATACCTTTCATTTGGATCAAAACATCAAATCCTTGAGAGTAATCATCTACCCTATATTCTTGTCTCCATACAATCCATTGTTACAGTCCCTTCATGAATCCCCCAAATCTTGTAATGTTTGCCTACATAAAGTAGCATACTCTTTGTGGTTCTTGATTCTTTTTGTAGGTTACAATGCATGTGATTATTCCTTAATAGACCTTTCAATGCTTTCACAGTGTTTCATATAACCTTAAAATGTTTAAGTAGACTATTTCATGGTTTTCATAGGCCTTTCTAAGGTTTAACAGTCCTATAATGACTCTCTCAAAGCTTCTATTGGTCTCCTGGACCTTAAAATGCTTCTACAAACTTTAAAATGGTTATATAGACCTCTCCACTACTTATACATATTGTGTATTTCAATATACCTGATTTAGGAGGGGTTATGAAGAAGTTTGGATGAAAGGAAATGGAACGGATAGGAAGTAGATGAGGTAGATTAGTTCACTAGTGAGCCTAATCCCTATCAATTGAATAAGAATTCATATAGATATACTACATTAGGGTTATGCTTGGAATCAACCTATGACTCTTTCCTAGAAACTATAAATATCACAAAATATACAACAAAAATATGGTTATGATCAAATCAGATGATATCTAGAAATAGAGATAACAACTTGAGGACCTATATGTATTTAGATAAAATAAAAATATTTCCCTAGGGGAATGGATTGCAACCATTGGGAATGTTGTAAATGGAGTCTTTATTTTAGATAGGCCTAAATGAGGCCATAAAGCCCTTGAATTGATAGCTTATGGTTCTTCACAGTTTACATAGACTTTTTTGTGATAATTGTAGAATATCTATAGTAACTTCATTCATTATGGCTCCTTGAGGATGTTAGTGCATATGACACCACAAGTGGAGTGTTGCCTACTGAATATGGAGATGGTTTAGGCTTGGTTTCTTGAGATACAGATCTATGAGGTTTAGTAGATGGAGATGGTGTGGGTGCGTTGGGGCATGAACAACTAGAAGGAGCTGATTGAAGACAACACCTCCATTTAGTCTAGCCAAAGTACCAATAATAGGGCCATTGTTATAAGTGGTAGGCTCTGTCTACTCATAGTTGTCTCTTTCATTTGCAAAACTGTCATTCTCATTAGCACCTCCAACAATAGCACCCACCAAAACATTAGGGTCATTGCTCTTCTTGCTAAACAAAGTTTAATAACTGATGCAGAGTAGAGGTGGACAATTCAAACTATTTTCAAACAAACACACTTTCAATCTCTAAGCATTCAAATGGTGTGTTTTCTTTCATTAGCCCTCATTCTTCTTGTATCCTTTCCAAACTAGTTTTTCCTTCAGAAATTTTAGAGGGAGCATGACATTCAAAATGTAAAGGCATTTCTAGATACCCTTTTCAACATTTACAGACATATCTCAAAACTAGGCATAGTCCTTTTGTATGGAGACCATAAAAAATTTACAACTTGCTCTTAAAAACCTAAAACATGGGAGCAACAAATTGGGTTTTTTGGCCATAATTTTCATTCTAAACATGATATAAAAAATGTAAACACAGTTCTAGATACCCATCTAGACCTTATACAACATATCTCAGAATCAAGGCAAGTTATTTTGTATGGAAACCTTCAAATATTGATTTGTTGCTCACTATTGCCCTAACTAGGGTTTCAGACCTATTTACAGTAAAATGGGCACAACTTGCTTGAAACACAATGAAATTGGACCAAATAAAAAACACATTAAAGGTAAGAGTGCCCTCTACAATGGGTGATCATCCATTTAGCCATACTAAATCATACAAAACTATACTAAGCATGTTTTCTTCTATTTCACCATAAAAATCTAGAAGTGACAATCACTAATTTGATCATAACTTTCACAAACACAATGAATATCAACCAAACCAAAAGCATTAGAAAGGAAAATCAAATATATTTCCAATAATACCACATTTAGGTCATTAAATTCAAAGTAATGTCCATACAAACTCAAATAACAACACCAGGACGTTGGAAGTTGTAGAAAATAGTGATATTTTATTGTTTCAACTTCCAACTTCTTCAATCCCCACTTCATTTTGACCACAAAAGGTCTTTTAAACATTTAACAAATATTTTCCAATGGTTCATGACCAATTTGTAGTTACATTGGTTCATATTCTTGACACTTTTCATATTCCTTCATTGTGCAACATTGAGACTTTTCATATTCCTCTAAACTCCAAGTTACACCTAATGACTCAAATTCGACTCCAACAAACAAGAATGGTCTTAGAAGAGCTTATTACATGAAAAACACCAAAAAAAAGAAAAAAAATTAACTTATGACCCCTTGAAGACATGAAGATCTGTGGGCACCCCTACACCAATAACACCCTTGTAGCTCACAAATGATGAGTCCACTTTGTATGATACTATAAATGAAGCTTTGTGATGAACTTAGTTGGGGTAGTTGCTTCCATATCCAAAATTATAACTCATTGCTCTTGGCTTCTCTCAAAAGATATAATCAACTTTAGATTTAGCAAAGGTTAGAAGCTCTCAAGGCTGCACAGAAACCATTGGGCACTATAGGCTTTTTCTAGCATAAGTAATGTAATTACAATAATCTAAGAGGAGAAATGATACAATTGTCACAAACTAAATTGTTCCATTTTTACACATATAGAAGCCCACCAAGATTTCTCTACACATTTTGGTTTCCTTTATGGATACATGCACATGTAGGAAAAACTTTATTTTTTCTTGGTAGTTTTGCAATACAAACTCACTTTACTTTCCTCTACATTGCATAAGGAACTTGGATGATAGAATTTGAACACTTGCATACTTGACATCCCAACTAAATTTTGTCATTTCCCACCTAGTTCCAACTAGGGGACCATAATTAGCAATTAGGATAATAGTCGTAATACTTCTAGACTTTCAACCTAAAAGACTTAAGACTTTTCAAATACTAAACTCCCTCCAAATATAGATATATGAGCTTTATGGCATTATATGGGCATAAATGGATGTTTAAATACCTGTCATGTCTTGTTTTTATAGATAATATTATTATTCTAGATTAATGAACATTTACCATTATTGTTTTACTTTGAGTAAGTTCCACATGTGTGAAGGTAATTAGCATGGAATTAGATATGCAAAAAATTGGAAAATTGATTTAAATATTAAATATTATCGATGTGATTATAATGTTGCTTCAACTATGTTTTTAGGAGACACTATCCTATTGACGTCAAGTTAAGTGCAAATGAATGTAGGTACTCATCGAAGATGAGAACATGGTTGAGGTAGAGATGTTCTAGCCACTTGGCAAGAAATGTTGGGATGATTTACCTTGATGAAATCACACATTCATGTGGTTTCATATACATTTTTGAATGGCTTATTTTTATGCATTAATGTGTGGTTAATAAACGTAATTGATGGTTGGATACTTAGAAAATATTGTGTTTCAAATATTACTATTGTCATATTTTTCTTGACTACAAAATATTCTATTCCTCTCCTTCTATCAGAGAAATCTAGTCAGAGAAAGCCTAAATAGAGGGAGAAAAGGCTTAACTCCTTCAATTACCCATGCTCTTCCTTGCCAAAAATCTTGAAATCTCACTTGGAGAATCCTTGGCAAAAACCCAGAAAAACTCAGAAATCTTTTGTCTTCAAGTGCCTTCCATCATAGAGATTTCTCAGTTTTACACTTAGCTATTTTCATGTATATGATGATGACGTCATCCTTGTTTTTGTATTTTTCTGTCATTTGGTCGAATTGTATCTCAGATACATTTTTTCCTTGTATCTTGGTCATGTACAATAGAGAATGTACATCGGTTTCGTTATGCATCTTTGTATGTATCTCCATTTGTATATTGCGCATACAACTGCATATACAATGCAATATACAAGAGGTTATACAAAAGGTGGGGTCCACTTTTGTTTATCAGGTGATTATATCTATGTTTGTATATCGCAGATGCAAAGACAAATATACAAGGTGCAGATGCAAAGGCAATATACAAAAGGTTAGATGCAAAGGGATATGTATGCGGTTTTATTTGTATATTGCATGTGTATGATATACAAGTCAATATACAAGTGCATGTGCAAAGGGAAGATGCAAAGTCAATATACAAGGGGGAGATACAAACATTGGGGCCCACCAATTGTATGTGTATACGATTGTATCTTTGCACATACAATCGCATATACAATGGCATATACAATTCTGACATACAAGTCACAGACCTGAAAAGAATATGCAATTTGATTTATAAAGGCAGATGTGATTTGTATGCAGTTTAGTTTGTATTTTTGCATTGTATGTTTGCAGATACGAAGGGCAGATACAAGGTCATATACAAGGTTACATGCAAAGGTTAGATGCAATGTTTGTATGTACAGGGATTTGTATGCAGTTTTGTTTGTATATTTCACATTGTATATGCAATATACAAAAGGTTAGATACAAGGGAATACATACAAGCCAAACCTGACTAGGAAATTAAATTTGGCAAACTTAGTGGTGGAGTCTGCAGTTGTATGTTGAAGTGCATTGTATGTACCGATATGCAAAGAAGAAAAGATACAAAGGCCGGATCTGATCTAAAAATCCATTCTAGTTGATAATCCACTGAGATCAACAATTGTATGTACATGCGATTGTATCTCATATACAATCGCATATACACAGTCACATACAAGGACTTTCTATGAGACAAATCTTATCGGTGGCTCAGTTTGTGGTCTTCCCAACGGTCGATAAGGAAGATGTAGTTTTTCAGCGATGGGTCTCAAGTTCAGCTCAGCGACCAATGGAGTGATGACATGTGGCAAGGGTAGACGATGCAAAGGGTGGTACAAATGTATAGGCCCACTTTTGTATGTAGGAGATTGTATTGTATATACATTTGCATATATAAAAGCATATACAAAGGTGATCCAAAGGCTGATTAAAATACCAATGCAAAAACACATACAATGAACATTTCGGCAAGACCTTTGTATATTGGTATGACTCAGTGAGGTCGCCCCGACAGCCTTATATATACAAAATTTTGCATATGGAAAAGGCAAATGAAAAAATTGCATAGGTACAGAATTAAGTAGTTTTTAGGACCTAATATGTAGGTGATGTCATCCAAATCTCCTCTCTGACCAGGTTCTGTTGTAGTATGATGATGGCATCATGATTTTCAAGGTGTATCTAGTTTTTTGTATGTTTGTATACATACAAGCGACACTTCTCCTTGCATCGAAGACAAAATTGATGGCCAGTTTGCATTCAGTCAGGAATGGTCACTGACTTAGAAGATGCATATACAATTTTGGCGACAGGACATCTAAGCGACTAAATTAAGTTTTGTAGAGGTCCTTTTATGCAGATATTTGTGGCATTTTTGGGTGCAGGTCGACGATTCAATAGCTCACATTAAAGATTCAAAATATCTTCCACCTGCCCTGTTCTAGATATTTGATTCAATAACTTCTTGTAGGTGGACGTCCCTTCTGGTGATGATATTTTCTGACAGGCCTATGTGACCGTAGTTTTTGGAATTAATTGTAACCAACTTAGGTCAAAATGACAAAATGCTATATATGCATAAACATGAGATGTAAATAAGGTTGGAAGATTTAGTATTCTATGCTTCTAATTCCAAACAGAGCATTCCTCTACTGTAACCATGCCTTCTTATTGAATACATGCAAGTTATTTTACCGCTTTTACTAATTTTTTAGTTTAGTGTGAATCTGCATATGATTTCTTGTGAACATTTTTTCATTCCTCTCAACCATTTTATTTCTGACCTTTGCTAGAATCATCTAAATCTATGTATATCTACTTGTTGTATCTGGTTGTGTTGTGCATCTTCTTAGTTCTGTGAGGGTTCTTTTATTAAACCTAGTGAATCACCCTTATTTTCAAATTTTCCTATTTTATCTTTCATTTTAAAAAGCATTCCTTCTCCCTTTACCTCTGCAAATCTAGTAGATTTTTAGGTGATAACTAGTTAAGGAAGCCAGCCTTCTCTAGAGGTCTGATCTCAGTTCGTAAGGTCCCACATTTTAAGATCATTCTCATGTTTCTCTAGATTTCCAAGGTTTATAACTCAGCAAGGGTGCAAATCTAAGAGATAATAGTTTTTGGCATGCCTGGTGGGACATTAAAATCATATTGTTGGTTATGATATGCTACCAGCATTATCAAGCTTTTTAGAGGCAATTTTTTGCATATCTGGTGACTCGTGCTGAGAAAAGATTAGTAGATTAGTGTGGTTACATTTTATGAGAAAAATTCAAACTCAGAGTTCAAGTTCTTTTGATTATTTACAGCTGTCTCTACCTAGAAGACAAAGTAGAGCTATGGTAAGGATGCCAGTTTCTAAAAGAATATAATGAACTCCACCAAGTTTCAGGCTAGTAGTACCTGTAGTTCCTATACCATTTCAAGCAAACCTACCTCCAGTTGTTCAGATGGCAAGGAATCAGTCATTTGTGGCTTTTGATAGGGGCAGCCCATTGAATTTGATAGTGCATGACAATATACCCATGGCAGCTTTGAAGAGCTTGTCCTATTTCACTAGGGAGGATCAAACTACCCCAATTGAGCACATTAGAGATGTAGCTTCTCTATGTGGTGTTCATCATGTAACTCAAGAAAATGTAGCCATCAGGCTGCTGGCTACCTTGTTTAAAGGAAAGGCATTAGAGTGGTTCAAGAGTTTACCAATGCAAACCATTGCAACTTGGGATGATCTAGGTGATAAGTTGAACAAACAATTTCAAGATAAGTCTGATAACTTATCGCTGGTTGAACAATTGACTATGATAAAGAGAGTTCCCCAAGAGCAAATGATGGATTTCAATTTCTAGTTTTAGAAGACATGGAATAGAATTCCTACCATGGTAAGGCCTTCATTAGAATATGCATTTCTATATTTTTTGAAAGCTCTTAATAGTGACATTTCAGTAATGATACAATCAATGGGAGGTATAAATTTACCTGATGCATATGAAATAGCTATTAGAGAAGAAAACAACCTGATTCAAGCTAAGAAAATAGCACCTAGACCACCACTGCCTATTTTTCCTGAGATTCAAGCTTTAATGCCTTTGCTGATCCCATATTTTGCCCCTTTACCTACTGCAATAGCATTGCCAAGTACTACCAATACTAAGACTGCTATGTCTAGCTCATCACAGGAGTTAAGAGAGATTAAAAATAGCCAACATAAAATAGAGAACATCCTACAAACTTTTGGGAATGAGCTGGTGAATATAAAAAAATAGCAATCCCAGAACAAACAGCCTTATCAGTCACATAGTCAACAAAAAAATCAGCCTTATCAAGGGCAAAACCAGCCATACCAAGCTAATAGGCCACCTTATCAAGGCAATTATTAGGGTGCTAGGAAGAATGTGAACTAGAGGCCTTTCTAGCCTTACAATCCTACACCCATTAATGTAGTTAGTGACCTTGTCCCTATTTAGAACAACCTTGCAGTTGAGTATGAATGGTGTCTTCCATGTAATAAGCCACACAGTTAGGCAACCTGTTCAAATGGATTCATAAATCAGGATTTAATGGTGCAAAATGTTGTAGTTTCATAGCTAATCACACCTAATGATGGGACAGTACAGTAGCAAGAGCAGTCTCAGAATGATACTGCCTTCCTAAATTGGTAGGAAGACGAGTTTTGTGGTGTAAACAGAGATGATACTTCAGTTGCAGCAAATATGAGAGATAAAAAGAGGGGTTATGAGATAGATCAAGTAGCAAACAAAGGAAAATGACCTACTGATACTTCTACATCCTAGATTCCCCATATTTTGCAAAGAAATACGTAAGCAATTGCTAGGGAACAGCCTCATTTGCAGGCTGATATTGTTGCTGTAAGGTCACATCAGAAGGTAAACATCACTTCACCTTTTAATATCATTAAAAATATGAAGAAAGTGAATGTGACAATATCTATGTGGGATTCCTTAGCCATCCTAGGTCAAAAAGACATGTTACAATCTGCCTTGTCTAATTTAAAAGTGACAAATGATACAACTGTTGACCCAGATAGGGCTATTCTAACCAATTCATCCCAAGACAACAATAAACAACCAAATAAAAGAGCTAAACTGCTTCCTTTTTATGTGTCATTAATAATAGGAGACAAGTTAGTACATAACTACATGTTGGATAGTGGTGCAAGTAGTTTTGTAATGCTAAAATAGATTGCAGATCAATTAGAATTGAAATACCAGCCCCTTACAAAGGGTGTACTCCAGCTAGATGACACAACTATTAGCATGTAGGTGTTATAAAAGATCTAGGTCTCACTTTGCACATCTTCCCAAATGTTTCCATTTCCCAAGAGGTGTTCATCATAGATCTACCTCTTTATTTTGCCATATGTTTGTCAAGAGAGTTCATAGCCAAGATAGGAGGACATTTATCCTTGGATTGGTCCCACATGTTTTTTAAGATCTGATATGGCACAAAAGTGACCTTAAAATCTAAATTTCTTGCCAAATATCACATAGAGCCTTATGTCCCAAGTGTTGTTAACACAAATTTCGTTATTTCTAATGATCCTGAGCTTGTTACTACTCAAGAATTGTAAGATGAAAGTATACCAAAAGTATTGTTAAAGGAGTGGGCCTTAAAAAATATTGTAGATGATCCTGAGGGACACATTCAAGAAACTGGTATGGGGGTTTACATGTTGCATGAACCTAAAACAATAATTCCAAACCTTGTATATAATGCAGAAAATCAGATAGAACAACAAGATGAGGTATGGAAAATGTACTTTGATGGCTCTAGGAATAGGAATGGATCTGGTGGGGGTGCAATTCTTGTGTCTCCATAAGGTGAGAGATATTTTTTTGCTTTCTGTTTTGCTTTTTCATGTACAAATAACACTGTTGAGTATGAAGGGTTAATTCAAGGTTTGTAGTGGGCAAGGAAGAGGAAAATTAGCTATTTGCATGTGTATGGGGACAACGAACTTATTGTAAATCAAGTGAGGGGACTACATGTTACAAAGAATGATGCTTTGAAATGTTATAAACATAGGGTATGGGATATGATTGAGGAGTTTGATGCTTTCAATCTAATCTATATTCCAAGAAATCAAAACTATCATGCATATAGGTTAGCTACGATTGGGGCTCAGTTCTATATCCCCAGTGTTATTCAAAGAGAAAAGGTACAACCTCATGTGAAAATAGTTGATAGGCCCTCTATCCCTGACAATAACATTCATTGGCAGGTTTTTGAGAGTGATGAGCATGTTTTGTGTTTCCTATTATAAGAGGATGAGTTCTTTGTGATGAATCAGAACAAGCTCAAACAATAATATGGTGATCATCAAGTTGTTCAATTAAGGACTAATAAGCTACCTAAAGGGTTGGTAACCTTGGAATCCATTTTTGGTACTGATGATCAGTTGAGAAAGAGCAAAACCAGCATGTAGGTCAAAGAGGAAGATTACGAGGAGCTAGAAATTTTTAAAGGTAAGCTTCTCAAAATTGGTAAAATCTATTCACCTGAGGATAGGAAAGCTTGTATTGCTCTTTGTCAGGAATTTGAGGTTGTCTTTTCTTGGGAATACTCAGACTTAAAGGGGTTTGACCCTCATATTTCTGAGCATACTATAGAGTTAGAGCCAAGTGCAAAACCTGTAAGGTAGAAACAAAGACCTTTAAATCCAAAACTTGAGCCTCTAATGATTAAGGAATTAACCAAGTTGATCGAGGGAAACATCATTTTTCTGATCAAGCATACTTCTTGGGTCTCAAATCTTGTTCCTGTGAGGAAAAAGGATGGAGAGATCAGGTTGTGCATTGACTTTAGAGACCTTAATAGAGCCTCCCTAAAAGACCACTACCCGCTGCCCTCAATGGAGCAAATTCTACAAGTAGTGGCTGGTTCAGAAAGATTTTCCTTGCTTAATGGTTATTCCGGTTATAGTCAAGTGTTAGTCAAGGAAGAAGATTAGTTTAAAACTACTTTTACCACTAAATGGGGCACCATGACCTACAAAAGGATGCCTTTTGGTCTGTCAAATGTTGGCTCTACTTTTTAGAGAGCTATGGATATGGCTTTTAAAGGTTTGTTTTATAAATTGGTACTTGTGTACCTTGATGACATCACAGTTTTCTCTAAGGATGTAGTTGAACATTTATCCTACCTGAAACAAGTATTTGAGAGATGCAAAGAGTTTGGGATATCTCTCAATCCCAAGAAAAGCATTTTTGATGTGCATGAAAGCAAGCTTTTAGGACACATTATGTCAAAAGAGGGAGTTACCATTGATATAGAAAGAGTAAGAGCTATTTGGGACCCAGTCACAAGAAAGGACTACAATGTTTTATTGGCAGAATTAATTTTTTGTGAAGATTTATACCTGACATTTTAAATTTATTGAAGCCATTGACCTCTATGTTAAAGAAAAATATAGTTTTTAGTTGGACAAAAGAGGGAAAACTCAGCTTTGAGTCCATAAAAGAAGCATTATTGGCTGCACCAACTCTGGTAATACCTAATTTCTCAAAAGATTTTATTTTGTATGCTTATGGTAGTTTAGATACAATTTCTGCAATTCTAGTACAATAGCAAAGTGAAGGCTTTGAGCAACCAATTGCTTTCTTTAGTCAAGGATTGGAGGAGTATGAATAGAGGTATAGTTTCATCAAAAAACATGTCCTTGTAGTGGTAAAGAGTCTCAAGAAGTTTAGGCATCTTATTTCTAACAATAAGGTACATTTGATGGTTGCTCACCCTAGCGTGAAAGAGTTTCTGTTAGGTAAGGATGTTAACGAGAAAAGGGCTAGTTGGATTACCAAAGTCAAGGAATATGCCATAGTTATAAAGATAACCAAGCTCATCAGAGGTAGAGGACTTAGTGAACAACTTTCTACTAGGTCTCAAAATGAAACAGAGAAGGAAGAAGAGGTGTTTCTGACCATTGAAGATGAACATCAGAATGATACAATAGTTAGAACAGGTTGGGTTAATGACATGACTCATTTTTTGCAAACTGGGGAATGTCCAGTAGGTTTAGATAGAACTAAGAGAAGATATTTTAGACTACAGTCTATTCCATATGTTTTAATTAATGATATCCTTTTCAGAAAAGATTTTAATGGTGTGTTGTTAAGATGCATTGATAGTGATCAAACTGACAAGGTGCTGCATGAGTTTCATGATGGAATAGTAGGGGGTCATTTTGTCCCAAAGACTACTGCTTGGAAAATAATGAGAGCTAGATATTATTGGCCTAGCTTATTCAAGGATGCCCATGCATGTGCTAGAAAGTGTGTAAAATGTGCCATTTTTGCAAGCAAAGAAAGGCTGTCAGCTTTACCTCTGTAGCCAATTCAAGTAGAACAACCCTTCATGAGATGGGGCATTGATTTTATAGGTCCCATTAACCCACCGTCAAGTGCAGGCAATAGGTGGATACTTACAACAACAAACTATTTCACAAGGCAGACTGAAGCACTGGCTTTGAAAGAAGCCAATGAAAATGTTGTTTTGAACTTTTATTATGATTTGATATTTAGATTTGAAGTGCCTGAGTCAATTATCTCAGATAATGATTTAGCCTTTGTTGGATTGAGGATAACTAACTGGGTTGTGAAGAATGGAATCTATTTGAACACTTCATCAAATTATTACCCACAGGGTAATGGTTTCGTTGAATCCACAAATAAGAATCTCATAAGGATTATCAAAAAATCAATGGAGGACAACCAGAGAACCTGGCACACCAATCTGAAATCTTCTTTATGGGCAAATAGAATAACTCCCAAGAAGTCTATTGGAAACTCCCCATATATGTTAGTTTATGGAAAAGAGGCAAGATTGCCTGTGTCTATGGAGCTGCCAGCACTTAATATCATGAATCAACTCGAGATATTTGAAGAAGAAGACCCCAGGTTGTCAGATATGCTCAACTTAAGGAGCTTAAAGAAATGAGAGATAAAGCTATGAAAGCTATGGAATATCATCAGCTTCAGACAAAAAGATTTTTTGATAAGAAGGCCACTCCCAAGAATTTTAGGGAGGGTGATATGGTACTCAAATGGGATGAGTTGAAAAGTAGGCCAGGGAAACACTCCAAGTTTGACAGCATGTGGGGTGGCATGTTTATCATTACTGAATGCAAGGAGCACAATGCATTTCAGTTATCAAACATGGATGGAGAAAATTTGCCTATCCCAGTCAATGGGATACACCTGAAGAGGTGTTTTGAGGTATGAGTTACCTTGTAAAACTATAGATTAGGTTTCTTTCTTTCAATAAGTGCTGCTGGACAATAGTTTAGATACATTTTGTTTTCCCTAAGTATTGTCTAGCACAGTTAGATGGGTTGCTTTCAGCATATTGTTTTGGTTTTGGTCTTCCAAGTGTTCTTCATTGCTGATATGCTTAGTTATTGAGGTCAGGATTGATCTTCAAAGATATTTTTAAGTCTTTGTATGACCCTGTGCCCAATGGATAAGGTCTAGGCATCTGATCTGATGTTTAGCAGGAAAACATCCCTGAGAGGTCACTAAAGCTGTTGTCATATTTTGCTTGACCACAAAATATTTTGTTCCTCTCCTTTTATCAGAGAAATCTGGTCAGAGAAAGCCTAAATAGAAGGAGAAAAGGCTTAAATACTTCAATTAGCCATGCTCTGTGATGCCAAAAATCCCAAAATCTTGCCTAGAGAATCCTTACCAAAAACCTAGAAAAACCCAGAATCTTTTGTCTTCAAGTGCCTTCCATCACAGAGATTTCTTAGTTTTACACTTAGCCATTTTCATGTGTATGATGATGATGTCATCCTTGTTTTGGGGTTTTTCTGTAATTTGGTTGAATTGTATCTTAGATACATTTTTTCCTTGTATCTTGGTCATGTACAATAGAGAATGTACATCGGGTTCGTTATGCATCTTTGTATGTATCTCCATTTGTATATTGCACATACAATTGCATGTACAATGCAATATACAAGAGGTTATACAAAAGTTGGGGTCTACTTTTGTTTATCGGGTGATTGTATCTCCGTTTGTATATCACAGATGAATAGACAAATATACAAGGTGTAGATACAAAGGCAATATACAAAAGGTTAGATGCAAAGGGATATGTATGCAGTTTTATTTGTATATTGCATGTGTGCGATATACAAGTCAATATACAAGTGCATGTGCAAAGAGAAGATGCAAAGTCAATATACAAGGGGGAGATACAAAGGTTGGGACCCACCAATTGTATGTATATGAGATTGTATCTTTTCACATACAATCACATATACAATGGCATTTAAAATTCTGACATACAAGTCACGGACCCAAAAAGAATATGCAATTTGATTTATAAAGGCAGATGTGATTTGTATGTAGTTTAGTTTCTATTTTTGCATTGTTTGTTTGCAGATATAAAGGGTAGATACAAGGTCATATACAAGGTTACATAAAAAGGTCAGATGCAATGTTTGTATGTACAGGGATTTGTATGCAGTTTTATTTGTATATTTCACATTGTATATGCGATATACAAAAAGGTTAGATACAAGGGAATACATACAAGCCAGACCCGACTGGGAAATTAAATTTGGCAAACTCAGTGGTGGAGTCTATAGTTGTATGTTGAAGTGCATTGTATGTGCTGATATGCAAAGAAGAAAAGATACAAAGGCCAGACCTCTTCTAAAAATCCATTCTAGTTGATAATCCATTGAGATCAACAGTTGTATGTACATGCGATTGTATCTCATGTACAATTGCATATACAAAGTCACATACAAGGACTTTCAGTGAGACAAACCTTATCAGCGGTTCAATTTGTGGTCTTCTCGACGTCCGAGAAGGAAGATGCAGTTTTTCAGTGATAGGTCTCAGGTTCAGCTTAGTGACCAATGGAGTGATGACACGTGGCAGGGGCAGAAGATGCAAAGGGTGGTACAAATGTAAAGGCCTGCTTTTGTATGTGGGCAATTGTATTGTATATACATTTGCATATATAAAAGCATATACAAAGGTGATCCAAAGGTTGATTAAAATACCAATGCAAAAACACATACAATGAACTTTTCGACAAGACCTTTGTATATCAGTATGACTCAGTGAGGTCGCCCCAAAAACCTGATATATACAAAAATTTGCATATGCAAAAGGCGAATGAAAAAATTGTATAGGTGCAGAATTGAATAGTTTTTAGGACCCAATATGCAGGTGACATCATCCAAATCTCCTCTTCGACTAGGTTCTGAAGTATGATGACGCCATCATGATTTTCAAGGTGTATCCAATTTTTTGTATGTCTGTATTATACAAGCAACACTTCTCCTTGTAGTGAAAACAAAATTGACAACCGGTTTGCATTCATTCTGAAATGGTCACAGACTTAGAAGATGAATATGCAATTTTGGCGACAGGACATCGCAACGACTGAACTAAGTTTTTTAGAGGTCCTTCTATGTAGATATTTGTGGCATTTATGAGTGTAGGTCGACGATTCAGTAGCTCACATTGAAGATTCAAAATATCTTCCACCTACCCTGTTCTAGATATTTGATTCAATAACTTCTTGTAGGTGGACATCCCTTCTGGCGATGATATTTTCTGACGAGCCTATGTGACAACAGTTTTTGGAATTGATTGTAACTAACTTAGGTCAAAATGAAAAAATGCTATATATGCATAAACATGAGATGTAAATAAGGCTGGAAGATTTAGTATTCTATGCTTTTGATTCCAAACAGAGCATTCCTCTACTGTAACCATGCCTTCTTATTGAATACATGCAAGTTATTTTACCTCTTTTACTGATTTTTTAGTTTAGTGTGAATCTACATATGATTGCCTGTGAACATTTTTTTGTTCCTCTCAACCATTTTGTTTCTGACCTCTGCTAGAATCATCTGAATCTGTGTATATCTACTTGTATCTAGTTGTGTTGTGCATCTTCTTAGTTATGTGAGGGTTCTTTTATTGAACCTAGTGAGTCACCCTTATTTTCAAGTTTTCCTATTTTATCTTTCATTTTTAAAAGTATTCCTTCTCCCTTTTCCTCTGCAAATCTAGTAGATTTTTAGGTGATAACCAGTTAAGGAAGCTAGCCTTCTCTGGAGGTCTGATCTCAGTTTGCAAGGTCCCACACTTCGAGATCATTCCCATGTTTCTCCAGATTGCCAAGTTTTATAACTCAGCAAGGGTGCAAATCTGAGAGACAACAATTACAATAATTTTATTTTAAATGTATGATTTAGTCAAAAATATTAATATTCCTTTGAATTATATTTAAAATTGTGTCTGTTTATATTATTAATAAATAAATAATGTTATCCTATAGATGTTTGGAAGACAATATGTAAAATAAATTGAATAATTATATTAAATTATAATGGATATACATACATACATACATACATATATATAATTCTCACTTCCTGATTTATTTAAAGTGATTATGTTTTAATAAAAATAGTTAAATTATATTAAAAATAACATTATTATATTTATGAAATGAATAAAAGAATTGAAATATACTTATTGTCATTCATGTGATAGTAAGCTAAATAAAACAATATTATTGTAATATAAATAAGAAAATTAAAAGATTTTAAATATGGTTTTTCTCATGCAAACTGAAATTAAAAACTTTAGTTCAAAAACCTAAAGGAGATTGCCAATATTAGGGAGATAATTTTAATAAAAGAGGGGATCTAGAATGAGGAGACCACTGAAGATTAGAGTAGAGAAAGGCAGTTCTTGAGTAGCAGAGAGGCCATTGTTCTGGTTAGACAGCGACAGGAAGAAGTTACTAGCGACTGCAATCAGATTGAATCTTCTCTTTGGCAAATGAACCAGGTATTTATCTTATGTTTTACATTGATTAAAAGATTGTTAAAATGACAAGAAAACTTAGAGAAATCAGCTTGGGCGTCTATGCTTTTCTGGCCTGCTTTGACTGCAATTCAGCCTGCTTAAATTGATTGTTGTAACTCCTCCTAGCTATTTAATGACAAAACAGACCTGCATGATATTTACTGTATTATTCTCTCTCTCTCTTGAAATTTAACTTTGATGCAACCTTAAAATGATAACCATGGTGTTTCAATTAGAATGACCTACCTTGAGTATTTACTAGCTACCAAATGTTTGCTTTGTTGCTATTATTTTTCTTTCTTCTAGCGCTAACTTATCTCTTCCTTTGGTCACTAAGATGCAAGACCAGGCCTGCATGTATTTCCTTTAATCTTTCTATCTCCTTTGAGTCGACCTGAGTGGTGTCTGACTTCTTTTCTAGACAACCAGATTGGGTTTGAGCTCTGGTTGAGGCATTGGGTCTCTCTCCTCTAAATGGACCTGCTATTTTGTTTATTACCAGCTAACCAATTCCTCAAACACTAGCATTATTTCTAATTTTATTCCTAGTAAATCACTTTCTTCTTAATCTTGATTCATCCGTTGAAACAACCAAATTCTCAAATGTTGATAAATTTATTTTCTGTTAGAAATTTATATGATTATATTTTTCTGTATGTTGTTTTGGATTAGTTCATGATATAAATTGACCTTTCTATGGGTGAAAATTGAACTCTTAAAATTTGATAAAACTATTGTATTTTTGTAGACATATTCCATATTGAATTGCAGTTCAAAACATATTTGTCAACATTACCTTAGGGTGATTGAAATCTGATTAAACTCCATTCTTTATTTATTTTCAATTCTATCATAGCCCCTGTCACTAAAATGACATGAAGGTTACTGAATGTTACATTTAGACTTATTGAATGAACTGAGTAGTTCCTGTCACATAAAAGACAGTAGGTTGAGTAAAACTGAGAATGACTTTTATATAGTGAATTATGATTGAAAATGGATTAGAAATTATATAAATCTATTAACCATATGAATGCAATTGTATGAACAAAAGATGGATTGTTTCTTGGAATGTGTATTTTCCTTGATTGATGTTTTGGGAAGAGGGTTTTTGATAGATTTTTTGATGAAATTTGATTATTTTATTTTATCATTATTTGATTGATTCTTGGGGAAAGTAGTTTTTATCTAGGAATGTATTGGGTTACTTTCTGGGCTAGGATGTTGAATGTAGATTTTCAGAGATGGCTTTTCCTCTTTTAGTGAATTGAACCAAGTTACTAAAAGGATTTGATCTAATCGAGATGACATTGAAATAGATGTTTATTTGTCTGGCAAACTTATATATATATGCCACATCTTGTTGTGAGACAATCTTCTTTTCATTATTTAGAATTGCACATTCAGACATTAGGGTTGCATCAAGTGTTCCTTCCTGCCAGTTGTTTCCAGGTGGCTAGACATTTAATGCAAGGCTGGGTTTCCTTCTTTTCATGAAGGGATCAAGGGAAGTGTAATTACTTCATAGTTGGGTGGAAAAGAACTTGGGCCATGTTTGTGTCTCTCGACTCATAGGTGGTGGACCACTTGGTTCATGCAACTGATGAGCGTATTGATTTATTGATTCTTGTTGTACATGATTATTGTAAAATTGAAATTGGATGTAATATGGCTTGATTTCCAATGGATTTTGTATATTATTTATAGTGCTTTTACCTAGGTTGAGCACATGATTTTGTAAGATTTAATGACATTTTGGTTCATATTTATGAGATGGTTCATTTTACTTGTGATATTGTAATTAAGCAGATTAATTACACCCTTTTTATCTTTTATATTGTAGTTAAGTGGATTAATTACATATTTTTACTTTGGATATTGTGATGTTGTATTTAAGTGGATTATTTACTTCATTTAATTTTGTGATGAATTTGAGGGCTTTACAATACCTCAAAACACATTTACATATACTTGGGCTCCTTAAGTGGACCTTTTGCCTTGGTTTTAAATCTTTTTGAAAACCATAAACACTCTAATACACCATAACATGATGTATTCTTATATTCAAACTTTTTATAAGCTTGAATGGCTTTTTGGGTATCAACATGTCATATTAAGAATATTTTTAGTCCAAACCAACTAGTTTAGATCTGAAATGCACTAAAATGCTTAACAAACTAGCAAAGCCTCAACGATGACTTAGAAAGTCAACATTTTGGTGACCTTTTGGGGGTGTTTGCCTACTAAGCACTAAAAATTAGTAGCCTTAAGCAATCCATTGGACATAGAAAACATTAGGAGATTTGAAACAAACTTTCATTAAGAGTCTAAACCTAATTGAAAAGAAACACTAGTTATTCAACTAGCTATACAAATAGAAAATGTGTCAAACAACACAATAAAAATAGAGAAAACCAAAAGGATACCTAAATAACAACTAGTCATACATTCTCCTAATAAGAATGCAGAGTGTACAACATCACTTGGAGTAAACAAGCAAATACAATGTGAAACAACACTTATTTGCTAAAGTGAGCTATTCTAATAAGTACAAGGTTTCAGAAACAAACCTTTAAAAGCATGGTTTGAGGTGTATCACATTTACTGGAATAGGAAGAACTTCTCCATTTAGCTTTGAAAGATGAAAAGAATTGGGTTCCTTGTAGCTGTTAATCATGTATGGTCCACTCCATATGGAATCAAACTTTATGCATCCTAGTTTGGCTCTATCAGCATCCCTCTTTGATGCTCTCTTTTATTTCAAAACAAGGTCTCCCTCTTTGAAAACTTTCTCTCTAGCTTTCTTATCAAAATACTATTTGATTTTCTTTTGATGCTCTCCAAAAATGTTCATAGTTGAGTGTCTCAATTCTTCTAACTTAGTCAACTCATCCATTAACAACCCTTACATCTTCTCCTTCTAGTTCCAACTATTGATCTAACTCTAGTAAAGGCAATTCTAGAGACAAGGGCAGTCTAGCTTCTCTTCCATAAACAAGATCAAAGGGAGAATTACATATTTCTCTTTTGGGTGTGATTCTATAATCCCAAAGAGTAGGCCTAATTTTTGTATGCCATTGTCATTGATTCATATCCATAGTCCTCTTCATTATCCTGATCACATTCTTGTTTGTAGATTCCACTAGACCATTACCTCAAGGGTAATAGTTATAGGAATTCTTTAAAAAAACATTATGCTTAACAGTCCAATTAAAAATATTAAATCTTATGAATGATTTTCCATTATGATAAAAATAGTATGAGGGACTCCAAACCTTATTACAATCTCATCCAAGAAGTCTAGTATAGCTTATTCAGTAGCCTAGTTAAGTGGAATGGATTTAGTCCACATAATAAAGTAATTAGTTGTTGTCAACACCCATTCATGATCAACACTAGATATAGGGTTAACCATGTGAATAAAATCTAGGCCACACTATGAAAATTTTGATCTATTTGAGTAGGATGGAGTGGAAGGGCAATAGGTCTCTTTGTACTAGTAAAGAAAGCACATTATTTGCATTTCCTAACCTATCTATGAGCATCATTGAACAATGTGGACCAAAAATAACCTACTCTCATTATCTTCATGGCTTTATCTCTTGATAAAAATGACCTCTAGATGAACCTTCATGAACCTCACTTAGAGTCCTTTCAACTTGGTCTTCTTCTGCACATCTTAGTATGACTCCTAGATTTTTCTTAAAAACAATACCATCTACTAATGCATATGGAACAAACTATAATCTAAAATTCCTTCTCTTAGTCTTGTCTAATCTAGAAGAATACTCACTATTGGATAGAAATCTTGTCATATTAGTTATCCAAAAGTTTCTAGTAGTTGTACCTTTTGTTGCTTGCTCTTCCTACAAGACAGAAGATGAGTCTTCTTCATTTGATACATACATAGCTAGTTGTTCACAAATGCCTCCACCCATCTAGTGCTCTTTTCACTTATCTCAACTCCCATTATGAAATCTCTCACACCATGATGAGAGACCAACACCTTGATATGGTTGTTTGCAAGCATATATTTGAATTTTTTGATAGCTCTCATGATAGAAAACAATATTTTCTCCATGGATCCATACCTTAACTCATAGTATTTCAATTTTTGATTGAGAAAAGCCAAAGGTTACTCTAAAATTTCATCATTTTACTAAGTTAAGAAAAATGCAATAGTAGATTTAGATCAATGAGCATAGAGGATAAAATCTTTCTCAAAATTTAGGTTGACGAGAGTAGGTGCTTAAGCAACTGCCTCCTTGATATTATTGAAATTATCTTTTCATTCCTTGGTTCACTTGAAGAGAACTTCCTAAATAACTGATCAAGTGCCAAGGAAAGATTGTAATGCTTACTTATGAGTTGATAAAGAAAGAGAGAAAATGCCTGAGATCCTTTCCAGGTCTTTGGAGATTCCTTCTTTCAAGACTAGGTGGCCTAGAATCTTACCTTAATAAACAACAAAAAAACACTTCTTTATGTTTAGGGATACCCCAAAATTTATACAACTTCCAAACGCTTTTTCTAGATGTTTAATGTGATCATCACCTTCTGTTGAGAAAACTATGATATTATCTAGATAGACTAGGATAAACTTGTTTATGAAACCTTTAAAAGAAATGTCCATTGCCCTCTAAAAAGTATCACAAACATTAGATAGAATAAAGGACATTTTCTCATAGGCATATGTTCCCCATTTAGTAGTAAAATTTGCCTTATACCTATCCTCTCTTCTTACCAAGATTTGGTTAGAGCTGGAATAACCATCCAAAAGTGAAAACTTTTCATCCCCTATTATAGTTTGTAAAATTTGATCCATGAAAGGTAAAGGATAATGATTTTTCAAGGAGGCTCTATTTAAGTCCCTGAAATCAACACAAAGTCTTATCTCTCCATTTTCATTTCTTACATGGACTATGTTTTCCACCCAAGGGGACTATTTAATAGGTAATATGATTCTAGACTCTATGAGCTTAGAAATTTTTTTTCTCACCATGGGTTCAATCTTGGGGTTTATTTGTCTTTTTTTTCCTAATGGGTTTGGTGTTAGGATCTAAGTCTATGGCATGTTGGGCAATATTTGTGTCAAAACCCTTAAGGTCTTCACAACTCCATGATAATCAGCTCAATGTGACTACAAACCTTTCCTAGCATTAGCTCTTTGTCTTGGGCAATTGTAACCTTTTGATAATCTTCTTCCTTCGATGTCATACATTTTATTTCTCCCTTGAATTCACTATGAGGACTAAATATTTCTTCAAGAGTGATCAATCCTCTTGACATCTTTTTATTCTTTAATTGCATAATCTGATCACCATATCACTCTTGCAACTTTGACTGCAAATCTGATAAAAATTTAGCCTCATTCTAGATGAAGTTAACTATTTCCTCATCACTGTTAAATATTTTCCAACTTGCTTAATTATTCAGAATGAAATATCTGACTAAAAACTTGGCATGCTAATCATGACATTGAATAAGGTCATTAGGTACAGAAACATGTGATCCGATTGCTACTAATTGATAAGATTTAGCATTTAATTTTCTTGGGACCACTTGCAGATTTAGAGCATCAAAATTCTCTGTAAGGTCCCAAAATCTATTCCTATAAGATCTGATAAGATCATTCTTAGTGGAACACCTCTTTATCACTTGATTTAGCACTAACTTAGTATCCAAACACTTACAATTGTTTAATCATCATTTTCTCCACCAATAACAACCCATGGATCAATGCTTCATATTCTACAACATTATTTGTACAAGAAAAATGTAATCTATGAGAAAAATTTAACTTCATACCATTTTGGGAGATCAAAAATACACCTAACCCTACTTCATTTCGGCTCCTTGCACCATTAAAGAACATTTTCCAAAGGTCATTTGAATCATCTTCTTTCTTGAGTCACGAAGGTAAAAAACATTTTTCTTCTTGTATCATGTATGTACCCAATCTAGTCACCTCAGTGCCAACATAAGGATCAAAAGCTTAACATTCTTTATCCCACTCACCTAGTAAGAGCTTAGGAATTAATGATGTCGATTTTGGCATATTAACTCAAGTAGAATGAATGATCACTCTAGTTCTCCTGAAAGGTAAACAATGATCTCAGTCTACCCCAAGGTCCTTATTTTGCTAGGTCACAATAGTGTTAGAATAACAGAGTGGACAATGTGAATGTTTGTTCAAGGGACCTATGCTACTAATATCAATTTGGAACGCTAAGTAATCCTTTGATAGGTAGATATTCAATTAACTCAGGATTCTACCTACTTCTAAGTTGTAAAAAAAAAAGGAAAAAAGAGGTTTAGGGTTTAGAAGGAAAATGTAAAATAACCTAGATAGACTCTGTACATAGCTTTTCACTTCATATAACAAACACTAGTGAGATAAAATTAACAAGCAATGGGTGACCAATATTCCACACAATCATTACCACTCCAAGTGTAAGATTCTAAGGAAATGAGTAGAAGAACAAGAGACTAAAAACACCATATTACATGTACTAAATTCAAACCCTAATTCATCCACATACTTATGACTTTATCAATTAAGCTCAAGATCCACCAATGCAAAGTCATATGCAAGGAAAAGAAATACAAGTACATTACCACCATAGAGCAAAAACATAGGAATGAGTCCCAAAATTTATCTTCTCATTAACTGGAAATTTTTTTGGCTAATTACAAAAGAGCAGTATTCACACACCTTGTATGCATATAAAGTATGCCACTCACATGCCAAAATACAAGTATAGCTTGTACTCGCATAAGTTCTCAATGTTTCCCCCCTTTACAAATGTTCAAAATTCCTCTTTATATATGAGAGTTCTCTTGTTTACATTTGTACATTTTAGCCCAAGTTGGCCTGAAAGTTCCCTTATACACAAGTTACAATGCATAATTTAGCCCTTGTCAGCTAGAGTAATGCTACTAAGCACAAATGGAGTTAGCCTCATCAAAAAAATTAAGAAAAAAAGAAACAAAGAATAGAGGAGAGTGAAGAACAAGGATATTATATCCTTTCTCCAAATTGACCTTTGAGGCTAGAGGTGACCTCCCAAAATTCATATTTGGACTATTATGAAACCTCATCTTGATTTGTTGAGGACATGATGACCATTTAAGTTTGTTTTGAATCCTTTGCCAGGAGGGCGCCCAATCCATCAAGTTGTTAATGTCTTTCTCCCAGAACTGCCACCACTTTCCCGCATCCACACACACCTCATCAATAGTGTTGCAAGCATATTTTTATGGTTATCTGTCATCATATCATCATGAAAGTCCAAAGAAATCATTACAAATGCCTTAAAATAGTGAAAAATGTAGTATTCCGGCATTAGTCAGAGATTGGGGGTCAGGCTTTACCCCTTCCACATGCTAAAAGCATGAGAAGAGCCAAGGTGGAAGGCCCAATGATAAAAATCTGACACCACAGTCTCTAAGGATATTAGTCAAAGCTCTAGATTAAACTTTGAATCTTGATAAAGTCCACATAGTCAAGAGTCCAGACGTGGGACTTACTCCTTCTAACATCAAACAAAAGTGGAAGGGAGAACTAAGGAGGCCTGACAACTAAACCCAAATGCCTTATTAAGTGATCAGAACACAAAATCTAGAGACAACCATACTCAAGTACAATAGGAAGAAAAAACAATGAAGCTCTGACTCCCGAACCATGATGCCTTTTCAAACAAAACTAAGGCACAAGCGGGATCAGAAGGAAAGGTCTTAGGCTACCAAAAAGGAGGGTGAAGGATTGGAGATTTGATCTTCCCTACCTTAAAATGGTGAAAACAAAAGGCCTTAGAACAAAAAAGGAAGGTGGAAGATCGGAAGCCTGATCTATGTTGCTTCGAAACCAAGAAAAATGGTCTTAAAGCATACAAAGAAGGCAAAAGATCAGAAGCCCGATCTTTGCAGCTCTGAAACAAAGAAAAAAAAGGCCCTAAGTCCCACAAATAGCCTCAAAAAATGTGCCAATCAAAAAAAGGGATTTTAATGACCCCCAAAAAATGAAGAAAAATGAAACCATAGCTGAGAAACCATGAAGCATCAGGAAAAAGAAGGCTGAAATGACAACAAACGGGCTCGAAAAAACCTTAAATGATTAGAGATAAGGTTGTGTAGAGATGAGGATATGAGCTATTGCTAAAGGTGATTTGGTTTCTTTACAGAGGTACTGAAGATGTTGAGAATATGCTTTTTTTTTTTGGTTTTAAAGTGCTTTTGAGAAAATTTGATTAATAAAGGAAACAATGTGTTGAAGATGTGTTCTAACTTAATAGAGTAATGTTTTGGTTTTTCTTCTCATTTATTCTCTATTGAAGATCTAATTTTGTGGTTTGAATATGTTTTTTAGAGCTGTTCATATATGTTATGTTCCATATTTTGTGCTCTGGTTCATTGTGCAGAGAAAGTTGTGTTCACTAGTATGTGGACTATGTTTCTGGGTTGTGTAGAGGTGTCTTGGATAAAATGTTTTGCTCTACATTTCTCCATAGATTTGATTATGGCTTTGTGGTTCTAGATTCATACTTATAAGGTCTATATCTTTTTTCAATTCAAGTGGTTCATGGTTTGGTGCTCCACAAGTTCATTTCGTAAGTTGCAGTTGATGACAAGGTAATCTAAGTGCTCTAGTGTGAACTTTCTTCAGGTGAAATATGTTGCAAAGAATTTTGTTGGTTTTCAGGTGCTTGTGGATGTTTCTAAATCATGTTCAATCTTGGTGCATGGTCCACATGTTGTCTTTTGGTTTTGAGGAGGTATGCACTTAAAAGTTCATAGTGTTAACACAAGTTTGGCCAACTTGGTTGTTTACACTAATTGCGGTTGTGCTTCGTTGATTGTGAAAGTGTGATGAAGCATGTATATATGGATTTAGGTCCATGCTAAGGTGTGATATGGTTTGTATTCATTCCTTTCCTAGGTGGGAATGTTTTGGTCTAGACCTAATTTGAATTTTATGGGATAAGATGTGTTGCTGACCTTGGAGAATGATTTCAAGGTTGATGATGGTATAAATAAGTGTCAAGGATTTGTGACTGAATAGATGCATGATGGATATGATGTTTGTGATGTGAATTTGATTAGTGCAATGAGAGATTTCATGTGCTAGGTTACTATATGTAGTGAGAAGAATGTGTCTACTATTTTTCAGTGTTGTTACGAAGGTGTTTTTTGTGTTGTGGTGAATATTGAACTTCATTGGAACTGAACTCCATACATAGGTTAGATGCAATTATATCAGCTCATCCCTAGCAGTGAGCCTCCTCTTCTATCTCTTTCTTCTAGACAGTGAGTCCTTTGGTAGTAAGCCTTCTTTCTTATAGGCAATGAGCCCTCTGGCAGTGAGCCTTTTGTAATTTGGTGTTGCTACTACTTTATATTGTGAGCTAATCCTCACCGTGGTTTTTCCCTTCATGGGTTTTCCACATAAAATCTAGTGTTGTCTTGTGTTTGATGCTGTTATGTTTCAGTTTCTGTTATTTTATTTTCATGCTTAATCATCATAACAAGTTTAAAGGTTAATGTGGATCTAAATGTTTGTGAGGGTTTGAAGTTTATGATACAACTGATTCACCCCCTAGTTGTCTTGTGCATTCAACAATTGGTATCAGAGCAAGGTTCCTTTGAAGAAAGCTTAATAGTTTGAGGTAGATCCTATATGCTCAAAATCATGACTCCAGTTGCCTGGAGCTATTGGGTCAGATTTTGGTATGCACACAGACCCTTTCCCTCCTTGCCATGGGGTGATCCACCACATCACTCTCGCTCACATGGAATTAGCCAGTCAAAAGGAGTCGAGACATGGCGGGGGTCTGGCTCATTGGAGAGTTGGACTTTGCAGAGAGGGGTTGGCAAGTACTATGGCCTTTGTTGTTGTGTGCTTAGTTGTATATTTCGTTCGATCATTATTGTAGTTGAGATAACTCTATGACCCAAGGGGTCACTAGTTTCTCTCCTTCTATTTGGATTTATTATATTCCACCTCTGTGTGGGTAAGATATTGTTCTCATTGATGTCTTCTTGTCTTGGTATGCGTTAAACAAGTTCTTGCTATATCTGGTGTTGTCTAGTTTCTTCAAATAGTAAGAGGATGAATGGGTCTCCTTGTGGTAGAACAAATGTTTCTTGTTGAGGTCTTAGATGAATCTCTCGGATCTCATCATGGATAGCCCTCACCCACTCTCCTCTCACTCCTAATCACATTCATGAATCAGGGTGGAGGTAGTCATGGGATTACTAACCTTAACTAGATCTAGGGTTTTGACCTAGGGTTTGTTGACCAAGGGTTTGACTTTGTTCTTACCTCGTGATGGAATCGAGGGTTTACAATTTTATCTATTCTAGTGTTTCTATATGCATGCAAGCCTAATGATATGCAAAGCATCTTTTTGGTATTTTTTAGTATTTTAGAAATGAAAGTGCTTTTAATCTATGAAAAGGAAATATTTATGCAATTCTATATGACTTTTCCAATGCAAGGTTAACCTATGTTTTTTTTGTATTTTTGATGATTTTAATGAGATATGATCTAATGAAAAGGGAAAATGCTTTTTCTTACAATCTAGATCTAGAAATGAGAAAGTAATTAATCTAACATGCAAAATCTAATTATCAAAGAAACAATAATGTTTTACTATTCCCAAGAGAAAATTTGTTTCTCTAATTACTATTAATTGAACAAAAACAATGAAGGAACCTGAGAGAAATGAAGATTTGTTGACTCCACTACTCTTAGCAATCCTTGATAACAAAATGACATGAAGAAGCAAAAAGAATCTTTGATGAAGCTTGTATGAGCTCAATGAGAGCTTGGATTGAGCATAATAACATAGAATGAAGCAACATGATGCTACTTGGCTGAACAAATAAAGCAAAAGGCACCTTCATCCTATAAGAGCATTTGAATGCAAAGTCCCAGAGCAAAATTGGCAAGAGCTTTGTGTACAATGAATTTGCCTCCCTTTGTGCTTGAGGGAGGGGTGCATTTATAGGTTTAGAAGAAGGAATTAATTGATGAGTTAACAAAGATGATTGGGGGGTTAACAAGGTTGATTACCCAATGAACTCATCTGATTGGAGAGTGATGAAGTGGAGATAGCTTATCACTGGAGACAAAATGGAGGTGAGAGAATGTAAGAGATTGATTAAAGAGTTAATTTGAGATCAAATAGAGCTAATTATCCATGTGTGGGTGCATGAAATAGTTAACTCTATATTAGGGATCAAAAACTATGCAAACTAGAAGAAAAATGAGTTGAAACAGAGCAAAAATGAGTGAGAAACTCAAGTTTTTTTACAGCTGCAAAAATGGCACTGTTGTGATGTTCACAACATGCCCCATTTTACTCCTTAGCAAAATGAGGACCCCTGCTATGGCTTTTCTTTTGTTTTGTTTGTGTGGGTCTGTTTGGTGGTAAAGGGAAGGAGAGGGTGAAAATTGTAAACTTTGTTAAAATTAGAGAAAAAATACATTTCAGTACCAGGGTAGAATATGGGTGAATTCATTGTAAAAAATGAGCTAGAGTTAGTTTTTGAACCATGTTAAAATTCCAAGTATTTTGCAAGTTATGAGTATTTTGGTAAAATGTACAAGGGAAGGGTTTGCTGTTGCATATACAATGTCTTTTGTATATTGGGTTGCATATACAAGGCCCTTTGTATACAAGTTCTCTTGTATACAAAGTCCTTTGTATATTGATTTCCATATACAAAAGTCATTTATATATGCAAAATCATTTTTATACATAGTCACATGGGTCATCAGATTTGCATGTCGCTCATATACAAAGTTGTTTGTATATCAGGTCTCATATACAAGGCTATTTGTATGTCGAGTCATTTGCATGTTGCATACAATGTCTTTTGTATATCAGGTCTCATTGTGCAAAGTTCTTTGTATATCCTTTTACTTGTATGCATTTTGATAAAGTTCTATGTATACATACAAGGTGGACCCGAAACAGTTAAAAGTTGAAATAGATAAACAATTAGGTCCATTGCATGTACCTTATGTTTGTATGTTTGGCAGGGTGAAACATACATGACAAATATACAAAGGCTTTATACATTATGTGGAACCCAAAAGATCATTAAGCAAGATTAAATTGTTGTATGCTACGGGCTTGTATATTAATACATACATTGGAGATATACATTGTCCACATGCAAGCCGTGGACCCAAAAAAGTTATGAAACAAGGGTAAGTCCTTGTGTGTTTCACGAGCTTGTATGTTTCGGTGAGATACAATGCTTTATGCATACTACAGAATCGAAAGGTTATTAAATGTGATATAATCATTGTATATTCGGTGCTTTGCATATGTATGTTTCGAAACATACATTTCAGAAACATACAAGTGCCGGATTTCAAAAAAGATTAAAATCGGGTTAAACCGATGCATCTTACTAAATATATATCGAAATATACATTGCGATAACATACAAATGTCGGATGCAAAAAAGAATTAAATTTGGAAAAGTCTTTGAATGTTGGAATGATTGTATGTTTTGGGACATACAAAGCAAAAGATACATTGCACTATATGCATGCGTGGACCCGCCAGGTGAGTAAAGTGTGGTGTATAAAAGTTGAAGCCCGAAAAAGACATACAAAAGAGTTTGTATGCATTTGAGATTGTATAGTTTCAATACAAGCGCTTTATGCATTACGGAGATACAAAAGAGGAAGGTGAGGTGGACCACACCACTTGTATATCAGGTTGTATGAATTATAATGTATGTTTAGGAGATGCAAGGCCGATATACAAGCTGGACGTGAAGAAGGATTTAAATACAAGGAACTCTTTGTATATTTAGGGGTTTGTATATGCGAGATGCATTATGATACATACAACGCGATAGATACAAAGTGCTGGAGGTCAAAAGAGAGTTAAAAATAGAATATTCTTTGTATGCATATGCGTTTGTATGTTGCAGTATACAAACTAAAATGCAGAACAAAAAGTGCAAGCCGGATTCGAAGGGAAATTTAAATATAGATAATTCATTGTATGACTTAATGCTTGTATGTTCATAGTATACAACTTGATATACAAAGGAATTGAGCATGCGATATACAAGGAAAAGGGCGGGAAAGCAAAGCGATAAGATTTTGAAGTTATTTTGGAGCCTGATAGCAAGTTTTTGGTCAACGATGGTTGACTCAGCTATTTTTAATGCTATGTATGCATTTGGACATGTAGATTTTCACATATCCATAGCCTAATTATCTGTGTTTGTAATGTTTGGCCTAATTTAATGATTATCTTTATGGTAGTTTATTAAATGATGGTGCTTAAATCTTGTTTGTTTATTGCAGGATGTTGTAGCTATTTCAAGGTAGTTTAAAGTTGCAGAGTTGCTGACACAGTGGCGGCATGCAAGTGGATATAAAGATAGAGCTTTAATGGTGAGGACATCCTAGGTGACAGATTAGATCACGAGGGATTTTAAATGAAGAAGGAGAAGTAAAAGGCTTTCAATGCAAGGAGAAATGTAGGTGGAAGGAAATAATATTATATGAGCAACAAAAGATATTTGGAGTTTTTAGGATTTCAAAGGGCATCCTTACACTCAGTATGGGTATGCTGCTCGGGAATTTTTTGGCGGGATTTATTTTCCACTATTTGATGCTGCACTTGAGGTGCAAACCATTGATTGACTAGGGTTTTGGAGCTGTATTCAGGACAATCAAAGCAATATATTGAGCCACTTTACTCTGTAATACTTTACACATGGATTTTTAGAAAATAGTTAGCAGTTGTAATTTATCTCATCATTTAGAATAGAGGGATGTTTTAGTTTAGAAGTAGAAGGAGGTTGCCTGTGTCTGCAATAAGGAATGTGTGGAACATCTTGCTTCCTTACTGTATTTGTAAAGCTTTGTAAGTTTTTTGTGATTTGATTGAGGAAGCTAAGAGTCATTCATACATTGTAAATCATATATGACTATGTGTTCTCAATACAAATGAATCTAGGATTCTACATCTATTTTTTGAGTGTCTTGTGGCTCTTCTTTATATTTGAAATAATATCTCTTAAAGCTTGCAATCTTAACTATATGTCTGTGAAAATACTCAGGGCTTACATTTAAGGTTTAATCTGTGGATTTGATCAATTTGCTGCATTACTTGCAAAGTGCATAATAGAACATTTAGATCCTGTAGTAGAATGAAGTTTAGTTTAGATTTCTCTAGCTTTTCCCAACCCATCTGAAATACTTAGCTTAAAACGTAGAAATTCAAAGGAAATTGTCTCATATTTGAAAAAAACCATGAACAACAGAGTTGATAGTAGACAGTTTTCATAATATTTGAAAAGGAAAAGCTTGCAATAATATAAATCATACAAAGATTTGTAATACAGTAACAAGTTCATGCAAAAAAGAATGAATAAAATGATGATATTTGTAATGTTTTGCATAGTTTGAGTCCAGTAAATCATCAAGAAACCCTAAATCACATAAGACCCCTTGTATATTATAGCTTCACATCAACCTACTAAATTGTCTCAACAGGTCAAGACCTGACCATACAGAAACTTGGGATTAAGAAAATCTTAATTGATTTCTTCATATCTTTCAAGACAATTAGGTTCATTTTGTGAATTTTAACTTTTGTTAAGACTGTGTAAAAACAATCATCAATAGTTTTTGACACTAGAAGGAGGACCTGATGGGATTTAAGGTAGAATTTGTGTAGGCTGGCCAAAGGGATCATTTTAGTTCTTGAAAATTTGAGTGTTCTATATGCAAATATCTTCTGTTTGAAGGAATTTGAATGTTTTTTCAAAGGTACTGCTCAAACTTCAAGGAATATTCTAATTTTCTGAGCTTTCAAGTTTTATTCTAAGATATGATAGATCTCATAAAATTTCAAAAAACTAAAAATTTGAAAACAGAGTACCATTTTCAATGGACTCGTATGAGGACAATTTCAAGGTTAATATTCCTGTCTTTCAAAAAGCTTTAAGTGAAAAGATTTATCCTCAAAGTTTATCTAACTTTGGTTTATCCAGTTGTTGTAGGATACACCAGTCTATGGAACACAGTTTAATTAATTATCTAACTTTTCTTACAAGGTTGGATTTATATTTGAAAGGACTAATATTTTATTTTGATGTGTTCAGGGCTGAAGTTTGGCAAGAAAATGAGGGGATTATGGAGCAGCAGGGGGACGCAATATCAGAAGTCATTAATTGTTTAGACAATGCAAGGACTGAACGAATGCTGGAAACAAAGTATAGTAAAATCTCTTCCTTAGAATCATGTGATGGTAAGATAAATAATCTACCTTTTTGTCAAGGTTCAAATGTGAATAAAGCTACTGAAAGGTATAAATATCCTAAAAAGTACAGAGAAGAAATCACATCTCATGTTCATTTTCAGTTTCTAGATGATAAACAAAGAAGGTTTAATGAAGAGAAGAGGAAAAGTGAGGTTAATCTTGATACATTATTTGATAAATATATTGGACTACTAAGGAATACTTGTCAAGAGGAAATCTCTGGATTTAATTGGAAAAGTTTTAATGAAAATGATTTAGTAAAGAAATGTAAACAAGAATTGATAGAATTAAAGTGCACTAAAAGTAAAGAGGTTTCTATATCAACCAATAAAGGAATCATAGGAAAAGAAGTAAATCTTGAGTTTGATGGATTTAAATTGAATGACCAAATCTAGGATTGTTGCAGGACAATGGAACCAGATACCTTACTGGGTGATAAATGTGAGTTATTTGATGAACAATTCATGAAACTTAAAGATGCAGAAAGATTTTGAGTTGTTGTGCATGATCAGATGCTCATCTAATATAATTGTGAAAGTGAAACAGGGGAATATTCCTATCAGTCGATTGTTGTTTCACCTTTATAGTCAAATGATTTAGAAATGATAAATGTCTATATATCAGATTGTGATTATAAAGATACTAATTTAGATGGTAATGTGCAGAGAATTGAAGAGAACATTGAAACATTTCCTGAGCTTGAGGATAGACTGAACATACAGAATGAGGGAACAAAGATGGATAAAGATGAAGAAATAATCCATCAAGATCCATACATCCTTCAATTTGAAGTGAGACTAGACATTGAGCCAAACAATGAAAGTGCAGGGTCAAACAAGAGACCGGTTGTCAATGAACCAGCATGTCCAACAAAACCAGAGATACACCAAGTTGTATCTTTCCTTTCTATAGTGAATAATGTTGATTATTATTTTCATTATGGAAATTCAAGAGATACGACATGAATATGGATTAATCATGAACATGATGAGCTTCCTCAATTGCTAATACTTAGAGATTATTCTATTAAACACAATGAATTTAGAATACAAGAGTATTTTTTAGAATAAAAAGATGAATTTGCTAAGTTGAGAACCATAACTAATGCCCTGATGCTCCCGCACAATCTAAGGAAGTATGCAAATACAAGTGTCTTTGGGTCTTTTCCTGGTTTTGTTTGCCTTGTAGGGTTTGTATATAATGTGGTAGAGTAGTTGTTCTATTTCTTCTTTTTTTTGTTTTCTTTTCTTGCTTTATGTTGTTTCCTTTCATAGGTTAGTTGTTTGTACAGTCTACTTGTTTTGTTTTATTTGCTTTCTTGTTTCCTCAGCAGGGATCTTTATTTTGATTTAGAGTATGCAGGAGCAGACTAACAACCACTGAAAAAAATGGAAAATTCAGATCATTCAGGTCAATTACTTGAAATTTATGCATAACTTGTGACTGTCATGAATGTAGAGAGTCGTTTAACTTGTGAAATTTTGTATTCAATAACTATGGGTTGAGTATTCAAGGAATGTTTCTCAAAATGACACACCTAAAATCATTGGGTTTGTTGAACCTACCAATGTAGATATTAGGTGAAAAATCAGAGGTCACCCTTGCTACCATTACAATTCTCAGCTTAATTTCAACAAGTGACCATTCCTTGCATCATGAAGTTACAACTGCAATATCTTATGAAATCTCTATCAAATAAATATATATATATATATATATATATATATATATATATATATATATATATATATATATATATATATATATATATGAAATAATAAAATGGATTTTAATGAAAAATCTAGATTAAGCCATCTAAGTAACTCTACCAGGGCTATAAACGCTCGCTGGTAGTGGGGCTCTACTTAGGAGAATTGTAACGATAACCTTGCCGGGGCTATGGACGCATGTTGCTAGCAAGGCTCTATCCAGTTGGCTATGAGGGAATGTCCTCACCTACGTAGGCTAATATCAATCACTAGTTTGTTCAACTAGTCTTCAAGATGAGGATGATTAATCACGTGCACCCACTTAAATTGAATGTGAAAATTCATGCACCCTTATTGAATACCGTAGGTCTCAAGTTGGATAATGATTTGCAAGAAAGATAGTTGGAAGTTATGAATTTATTTCATTTGGTTTTCTTTAATGGTTTGAATTTAATTATTTTGTTTGGTTGCTAGTTGTTGTGATGTTCACAACATGCCCCATTTTACTCCTTAGCAAAATGAGGACCCCTATTGTGGCTTTGCTTTTGTTTTGTTTGTGTGGGTCTATTTGGTGGTAAAGGGAAGAAGAGGGTGAAAATTGCAAACTTTGTTAAAATTAGAGAAAAAATGCATTTCAGTACGAGGGCAGAATATGGGTGAATTCCTTGTGAAAAATGTGCTAGGGTTACTTTTTGAACCATGTTAAAATTCCAAGTATTTGGCAAGTTATGAGTATTTTAGTAAAATGTACAAGGGAAGGGTTTGTTGTTGCATATACAATGTCTTTTGTATATTGGGTTGCATATACAAGGCCCTTTGTATACAAGTTTGCTTGTATACAAAGTCCTTTTAATATCTCTTTCCATATACAAAAGTCATTTGTATATGCAAATCATTTTTATACATAGTGACATGGGTCATCAGGTTTGCATGTCACTCATATAGAAGGCTATTTGTATGTCGAGTCATTTGCATGTTGCATACAATGTCCTTTGTATATCAGGTCTCATTGTGCAAAGTTCTTTGTATATCCTTTTACTTGTATGCATTTTGATAAAGTTCTATGTATACATACAAGGTGGACCCAAAATAGTTAAAAGTTGAAATGGATAAATAGTTAGGTCCGTTGCATGTACCTTATGTTTGTATGTTTGGTAGGGCGAAACATACATGACAAATATACAAAGGCTTTATACATTGCGTGGAACCCAAAAGATCATTAAACATGATTAAATTGTTGTATACTATGGACTTGTATATTAATACATACATTACTAATATACATTGTCCACATGCAAGCCGCGGACCCAAAAAAGTTATGAAACAAGGTTAAGTCCTTGTATGTTTCGTGGGCTTGTATGTTTCAGTGAGATACAATGCTTTATACATACTATAGAATCTAAAGGTTATTAAATGGGATATAATCATTGTATATTTGGTGCTTTGCATATGAATGTTTTGAAACATACATTTTGGGAACATACAAGTGCCAGAATTCAAAAAAGATTAAAATCGGGTTAAACCGATGCATCATTACTAAATCTATATTGAGATATACATTGCGATAAACATACAAATGCTAGATGTGAAAAAAAAAAAAATTTGGAAAAGTCTTTGAATGTTTGAATGATTGTATGTTTCGGGACATACAAAGCAAAAGATACATTGCACTATATGCATGCACAGACCTGCCAGGTGAGTAAAGTGTGGTGTATAAAAGTTGAAGCTCGAAAAAGACATACAAAAGAGTTTGTATACGTCTGAGCTTGTATAGTTTCAATACAAGTGCTTTATGCATTACAGAGATACAAAAGAGGAAGGTGAGGTGGACCCCACCACTTGTATATCGGGTTGTATGAATTACAATGTATGTTTAGGAGATGCAAGGCCGATATACAAGCCGGATGTGAAGAAGGATTTAAATACAAGGAACTCTTTGTATATTTAGGGGTTTGCATATGCGAGATGCATTATGATACATACAATATGATAGATACAAAGCGTCGGAGGTCAAAAGAGAGTTAAAAATAGAATATTCTTTGTATGCATATGTGTTTGTATGTTGTGGTATACAAACTGATATGCAAAACAAAAAGTGCAAGCTGGATTCGAAGGGAAATTTAAATACAGATAATTTGTTGTATGATTTAATGCTTGTATGTTCATAGTATACAACCCAATACACAAAGGAATTGAGCATGTTATATACAAGGAAAAGGGTGGGAAAGCAAAGTGATAAGATTTTGAAATTATTTTGGAGCTCAATAGCATGTTTTTGGTCAACGATTGTTGACCAGCCATTTTTAACGTTGTGTATGCATTTGGACATGTGGATATTCACGGATTCATAGCCCAATTATCTGTGTTTGTAATTTTTGGCCTGATTTAAAGATTATCTACCTGCTAGTTTATTAAATGATGGTGCTTAAATCTTGTTTGTTTGCTGTAGGATGTTGGAGCTATTTCAAGGTAGCTGAAAGTCATGAAGTTGCTGGCACAATGGCAGCGTGTAGGTGGATATAAAGATAGAACTTTAATGGTGAGGACATCCCAAGTGGCGGATCGGATCATGAGGGATCACAAATGAAGAAGGAGAAGTAAAAGGCTTTCATTGCGAGGAGAAATGTAGGTGGAAGGAAACAATATTATGTGAGCAACAGAAGATATTTTGAGTTGTTAGGGTTTCAAAGGGCATCCTTACACTCAGTATGGACATGCTGCTTAGGGATTTTTTGGCAGGATTTATTTTCCACCATTTGATGCTACACTTGAGGTGTAAACCATTGATTGACTAGGGTTTTGGAGCTGTATTTGGGACAATCAGAGCTATATATTGAGCCCCTTTACTCTATAATACTTTACACGGGGATTTTTAGAAAATAGCTTGTAGTTGTAATTTATCTCAGCATTTAGAATAGAGGGACCTTTTAGTTTAGAAGTAGAAGGAGGTCACATGTGTCTGCAATAAGGAACATGTGGAACATCCTACTTCCTTACTGTATCTGTAAAGCTTTGTGAGTTTTCTATGATTTGATTAATGAAGCTAAGAGTCATTCATAGATTCTAAATCATATATGACTGTGTGTTCTGAATACAAATAAATCTGGGATTCTGCATCTATTTTCTGAGTGTCTTCTGGCTATTCTTTGTATTTAAAACAATATCTCTTAAAGCTTGCAATCTTGACTGTATGTCTTTGAAAATACTTAGGGCTTACATTTAAGGTTTAATCTATGGATTTGATCAATTTGCTACATTACTTGCAAAGTGCATAATAGAACATTTAGATCTTGTAGTAGAATGAAGTTTAGTTTAGATTTCTCTAGCTTTTCCTAACCCATCTAAAATCCTTAGCTTAAAATGTAGAAATTTAAAGGAAATTGTCTCATATTTGAAAAAAAACATGAACAATAAAGTTGATAGTAGACAGTTTTCATAATATTTGAAAAGGAAAAGCTTGCAATAATATAAATCATACAGAGCTTTGTAATATAGTAACAAGTTCATGCAAAAAAGAATGAATAAAATGATGATATTTGTAATGTTTTGCATAGTTTGAGTCCAATAAATCATCAAGAAACCCTAAATCACATAAGGCCCCTTGCATATTACAGCTTCACATCAACCTACTGAATTGTCTGAATAGGTCAAGACCTGACCATACAAAAACTTGGGATTAAGAAAATCTTAATTGATTTCTTCATATCTTTCAAGATAGTTAGGTTCATTTTGTGAATTTTAACTTTTGTTATGACTATGTTTTGCCAGACTGGGTCACCTGAGGGGCAACCCTAGGTTGCATAGGGGAGATCCATGTTGGACAGGGTCAGATGCACACCTAATGCCACAAACAAGCTCATTTACTTTTGGCATAAATGTAGTGATATTCTCATCTTCACTCATCTTCAGGTTTTCAAAATTTCCTTTCAGACTCTATAGCTTGGCACATTTAACATATTTGTCTCCTTCATGCAGAAGTTCCATCTTTGACAAAATCTCATATGCAGTTTTAAATCCATAACATGTGTCAGCTCTGAATCAGATAAGAAACTTAGTAAGGCTTCTTTAGCTCAAAGATTATCTTTAGCATCTTTGATTTTGTCTATTGTTGTCAGACCATTCTTTGGAGGAACATACTTCTTTGTAGACATAGTCCAATATTGCATTCCCATACATTCCAAGTCACATTCCATGTGGCTTTTCCAAAGAGTGTAATTAGTTCCATCAAAACTCAGACTATCCTTCTTGTAGGAAGACATCTTAGATCTCCTCAAGTGATTAAGCTCTTTTAGAGGAACTTAGCTCTGATACCAATTGTTGGTTTAGGACAAAAAACTGAGAGGGGGGGTGAATTAGTTGTCACCAAAAATTTCTTGTCTTTGAACACTAAAATCCTTGTTATATTTCTACAACATAATAATGATTTAATCATGGAAGCACAATGCAATATCTCAAGAGCAGAAACACATTGACACATATTACACCAAGATTTTAATGTGGAAAACCCAGTTAAGGGAAAAACCATGGGGTGACTAACCCAAGATTGTATTCTCTGTTAAAAGAATAAGAAGAACAAGATGGCACTTGCCAATTAGGGCTCAGTACTTGAGCATATTGCTCACAAGAGGCCCACTACCTATAGGAGACACACTGTCTATAGAATAATAAATATTACATACTTGAACTAAAGATTAGCATCTTCACCATGCTTGAGTCAATTCCATTTAAGCTCAACACTTCTGCTCTACTTTTTGCTCTTCTCCTCTCTACCACTTTCTCATCTCAACAAGGATACTTTGAAATGACTTTACAATTCTTATTTGTACATGACATCAACTTTGGAATGATCATCAAAGTCGGGACAACATATTCTATTGTAGAGCAATTAGAAAAATACAACTTGATTTGTTACAAGACTTCATGTGTATCACCATAATGTTGGCCACACATATTTGGGACTTCAATCTTCTTTGAGAAACACGCCATGCTTCATAGAACATCTTCAAGATCATCTACAAGATGTATAAAACATCCGATCAGCCATGATTAGGAAGAACACCATCACTCAAAAGTAAATCTTCAATTACAAGCTCAATCTTCAATGCGGACCACCAACACAAATTGGACACAATCTAGAGACCCCCATAAGCTTGCTTGAATCACCAAGAACATCCACACCACTTCTTCTTATTGAAATCATTCACATCTTCATCTGAAACCTCAAGAACATAGTCTGTCATCACTGTCACATTAGAATAAATGCTTGCGGACCTCCAAACCATGAACCAATTGAGTTGTCAATTCACATTAGCTTCCTAAAAATTCCACTAAATTTGCAGAACAAGATATTGCATTTCTAGATCTCATTAGACCTATTTGTGTCACTCTACCACCTCTGAACATATGCTAGAACTAGTTTTACTCATATGGCTATAACCTCTCCAAATCTTCATGCAAACCTCTCAAATCTTGACTGGATCATCTTTAGACACATATCTAGAAACCCTTTGATGCACATTCTCTTATCTTCATCTTAGCTAGGATCTTCACTTCATAGAGCTTCATTGTCTTCACTGTTCTTCTCTATTTCTGATAGGACTAATTTTTTCAGTATCCTTAGCACACAGTTCATCTAATCCTTGCATAAATGCAATAGGAGTATGTTGACATCAATGACAACAATGGATAGGCCCATAATTGCAACAATCTTTCCCCATTAGATTTTCTCTTCTCTAAAGGAATCATCATATTCTTCCTCAGATAATTCTTGCCTCTTTTTCTTATTGTTAATAGTAAGGGCCATGCCCTTCTTCTTTAACTTAGCAATTTATGCATCCACCTAGTTCTAGTTTAGTTTAATCACCCCTTGCATTATTTGATCTAAGGATATATCCTTTGTTTTTGTAAGGTTAGGAGTTGATATGGTGTTATTAAACACCTTTTTGTCCTCATATTCATTAGACATTATCTTTCCATCATCTTTATGTAATTGTGCTAGCACTAGAATACAGTCAAAGGTCCTAACATGATTTAAGGTGAGCCTTTGATATTTCCTTCTTCTCACCTTAACCTCATCATCACAATCGGTCCAAAAGTCCTCCAGATGCTTTTGATGTATCTATTTTCCCAATATCTTCTACATCCTGCCATAAGAGTCATATGATTTGCCTAGAGGAAATGGTTGTAGGTACATTAATTTCAACCCCCCAATGACATGTTTTACACTCTCTAAATCTGGGCACATGTACCACCCCATATACACTAGAAACAAAACTAGAGGAAGCTTCTTTTGTACCTTATAGGCCTCAACCTTTGTAGACATCTGTCTAACAAACTCCATGGAGATGACCCTATCAGTAGGGTATATTGGCAACATAAGAGGCTATCCCTCAAATCCCTCAATCCTAATATATGAGAAGGTAGCAAATTGGATGAACCATGATCCATGTTTATAAATGACTTCTTGAGCTTCCATGCTCAGCCTCTTAGTCATATCTTCCTTCATGGTTCTTACCAGATGCATTGAGAATGCATCATTTACCAATTTGTAGTCTTGGAGATATACTTTTCTCTATAATTGGGGATAATGATCCCATATGTGCACATCATCTGCATCACTACCAACCTTACCTACTATTCGTAAGGCATCAAATGTTCCTCTGAATATGCAAGAGTATACCACATATGAGGTCAGGTAGAATAAGCATGCCTATCCTCTCAGGTTCCTCATCCTCTCATCCAATGAATCACTAATGATCTTGGCCCATAGGGGTTTGTTATCTAAATATAACACCATTTGGATGATACCAAACATCTAATTCTCAAAATTTCCAGCATTAGGTCTATCGGTCATCCTGCAAGGCAATTATATATTGGTAATCATCATCAAAGTCAAACTTGTATAAGTATACTAGTAGCTTGGCCAAGGCTGTATAAGTGCTATTCTTTTCTCTCCATTGATACATCCTCTTCCTAGCCTCTTTCTTTTTATTGTTATACTCTATTTTCATTTTATGGAGATTCATAATAACCACCTTATTTCCTACTGGTAAGTTGAAAGTGGCGGTGACCCCTTTAACTAAGAAGTTAGCATATATCCTACCATGTTTCTCAACCCTCTTAGTTCCTGGGTTATAATTCCTTGCACATTCAACTACTAATTCTAGGGCATCCATGGCATACAGAAAGCCAGCTGCATGCCACATACTAGAAGAAAACACTCTATCTAGAATAAGATTATATGTATCATTATCTAACCTTGTCGACCATGCTTCTTGGTCTATACTCCCTTGATGTGTATCACTGATGACCCCATATCTAAATTGTACCCCTTCTGGTTGCACAAACACAGGCTTTAGAAACTCATCCTTAGACCTGTTTCTTCTAACGTCAGCCATTGATTCCTATAATAGACGTGAGATATTTTACCCTATGGTATCCATATGTATTTTCAACAATATCATGTATCTCTATCATATCATGTATTTTTTTCTATTATCCTTCATTTTACCCTTCTCCATACATCACCATATAGATTTACCCCACTAAAGACAAACATTCTACTTGGACTTGCAGAAAATGACAACAGGGAGGTTTTTGAAGTTACTTACCTGATAACACTTTCCTTTAGATTATATGAGTGATTATGGGAAAGACTATAAATGTGCAAGGTCACCCATTCCATTCTGTTACACTGGAGGATCCAGTCTACTATCAGGTGGCTGATAAGGGTTTGACTTATGGGGCTCTGTAATTTTCAATTTATCACAAGGTAAGTGAAAATGACCTTTGAATTTGACTTTTAAATAGATCAATAAGACAACTTAGGGTAAAATGTGTTGTCTTGATTAAATCCGTTGATCATTTGCATGGAATCTATAGATGCCGCCAAGTGTTTGATTTGTATTTGTAATCGGCGGGATTTCATCTACCATATTAATTGCATTTAATGTTACAGGGGTGATCTTTGAAAGATTAGGGATACTCTAAAATATGACCTTCCATGACTAATATGACCCCCCATCTTGTGCGGGATAATCACGTATTAAAGATCAGGTGATATGGTAACTTTTGACAATGAAGCATATTGGGTCATGGAATTAAGATCAGAGGTACTTCAAAATATGACCCCCCCACGGGGAATAAATCATGATGACATCATCATGTCATAAATGTTCTTTTGTTATCAGGTTTTAATGATGTCATTGTCATATTAAGAAATATGACAAACATTAGATAGATGACCTTTTGTAGGCCGGATGAGATGATGATGTCATCATTGGGGTGATTTCTTTCATTCATTGGAATTGGATGACCTCATCATCATATTGGTGAAGGGTGATATCCGTGAAGGGTTGATATTTGTAAGATGACTGATATTAGGGAATATTCCCCCCCAATAATACATGAGGCTCTTTGACGGGTAGGTACCAGTTCTTATTTAATTTTGACATTCACGTATCGCGCACCTAGTGGTCATTAGGTAATGACTCTAAGTCTAGGTGATCTTATCGAATATGAATGATGTTTTAAATATGACCCCTGTTAGGTAATATCAGGTTTGACCAGACCTTGACTCAACATAAGTTTCTACTCTTAGGCCATACTGGGGTGATCCAAAAGGCAAACCTACTTAGAACTTTGTGTACTTTCCAACCATAAGGTTAATAATAGCAAATGCTAACTTTGACAACTAACCTCATCTAGTGGTAGATCCACCCACTCAAAGGTGACATATATGACTAATTTAACCAAGCTTCCCAAAGCAAGAAATAAGAAAGCAACAAGCAGAAAGAAAAGCTGGGTCCCTATTTTGCTAAGGTAATATGGGGCGTGTTGTGTAACCACACAACAACTTTCCACCAAAGAAAATAACCAAATTCCAATGATTCAAGTGATGTGATCACATTCTAACATAGCATTTTAACTCCTTCTAAGTATAAGTATTGTGACCTTCCTGAATGATATGATGTTCATCACTGCAACAATGCTAGCAAGGGACCAAGTGTGTGCAAGTGATTAATTATCTTCATCTTGAAAGTAAGTTGAAAACATGAGTAACTAGTGTTAAGCTACATATTTTGGGATCATCCCTCATAGCCAACCAAGATAGAGCCTTGCTACTAACAGGCATCCATAGCCCTGACAAGGTTATCTATACAATCCCCTTAAGTAGAGCCCCACTACCAGCATGCATCTATAGCCCCAGTAGAGTTACTTAGATGGCCTAATTTTATTCTTTTGAATTTTCAATATTTCTTTCTTTTGTTCATATGATATCATCATGTAAGCTCAGTATGCAAGGTGTGGTCACTTGCTGATTTAGGTTGGAGATTGTATTGGTAGCAAGGGAGTCCCTCTGGATTTTTCACTTAACATCTATACTTATGTGTTCCACAAACCCAAGGCTATTAGGTGAGTCATTATGAAAATCACCCTAGTTAAGAAGAGGTACTATGATGAAAAGGATATCACAGACCTGATCATAGATACTCCTCAAAATGAGTCATAACCTATATAGGAATTTGTTCTCGTCACTTGAATCCTAATAATTTGAATGTTTTCTAAGGGTGATAAGGTGCATCATCTTGACTAGACAAAACAAAAAGTCAACAAACAAGTAAACACACAAAACAAAGTTGTACAAAACAACTATACAATATGCACATTATGATACATTTGACTCACATGACCCTGTTTTAGGCTTGGAAATAATGCTTGAGGAACTGTCCATTAACTAGTAATGGGATATCCTCACTGGTTAGAGTCTTAAATATGTATGTATTGTCTCCTAGGATTTTTGAAATTTGAAAATGACCTATCCAAAGTTTATCAAATTTACGATGATCTCCTTTCTTTTCATGTGTTTTATCTCACATAAGGACTAGATCTAAAATCTTAAAAGCCTTGACTTTGGCTCTTTTATCCAACTAGCATTTGACAACAGCTTGATGTTTAGCAAACTGATCAATTGCTCTATTTCTTTTTTTTCTAGATGCATTAGCTGAAGTAACCTAACTTCTTGTTTGCTATCTATGCCTAGATACTCTTGTGCAAACTGCAATGTGGGGATCTTTAGGTTAACATGAAGGATAGGATCCACCCCATATACTAGTTGATAAGGAGAGTTTCCCAATGCAGCCTTCATCTTGGTTCTATCTACCCACAAGGCATATTTTAATAGGATGTTCCACTCCCTAGGATTTTTCTCTATCAATTTCTTTATGATATTCAACAAGTTTTTATTTGTAGACTCTACTAGTCCATTCCCTTGAGGATAATAATTTGAAGAAAACTTCAAAATGATTCCATAATCAAAATCCCAGCTTGATAATTTTAATGATGCAAAGGCAGGTCCATTGTCACATACTAAAGCATAAGGAACTCCATACCTGGTTACTATGTTGCTTTCCAAGAACTTGATCACATCCTCAGCATTGCATGTCTTACTGCTTGTAGCTTTAGTCCAGTTCGTATAATAACCAGTGATAGTCAACACATACCTATGACCCATGGATGATGGAGGATTGATGGGTCCTATGAAATCCATGCCCCATTGAGCAAATGGATGCATCTCCATCACTGGTTGTAAAGGTTGAGTGGCATATTTTTCTCTATTAGATGCAGCCTGACATATATGATAACATTTGATGTGTTAAGCAGTATCCTTAAAAATAGTGGGCCAGTAATAGCCTTCCCTGAGGATAGCATGAGTGGTGGCTAAGTGTGATCCATGTGCAGTTCCAAACTTATCATTCAATTATGTTAACACCTTATCTACTTCCTGAATTTCTAGGCATAAGATATATTCCTTCATAGTTCCTTTTGAAGAGGATCCCCCCTTTCATCATGTATTTGTGATCTTATTTTCAAGGCTCTCCTCTATGAGGCTTGTAATTTTTGAAGGACATCTTCTAGTAATAAGGATGTGCCTGATGTCTGAATACCAATCTTCAATTTTCTTTGTATCTATCACATATTGTTGGCTCATGATGTTGGGATCATTTTCTGATATCATTTGGCTTAGGGCTTGTCCTCTTACCAACTTCATGGGTGTTATATCCATATCATATTCTTGGATAACTATTATCCATTTAGCTCTCTTCTCACCAGATTCACTTTGCATGCATCTTTACTGCTGGATCTGGTACTACAACAATTACCTTCTCAAAATGTAATGTCTAAACTTCTTGACTGCACAAACTAAAGCAAGTGCCTATCTTTCAACATCCATGTATCTAAGTTCTGCATCTTTGAATGGACAACTCATGAAATCTATAGGCTTTTCTTCTTTAGCTTCATTTCTTTGTGTTAATAGTGCTGAAAATGTATGCTCTGAAGCAAATGAGTATATGTAAAAATCCTTTGTATAATCTGGACTAATCAGAATAGGGGCATTAGATATAGCTTTCTTGATGTCCTCAAAACCTACTTTGGCTTTAGGTGTCCACTCAATTTTAGCATCCTTCTTGAGCATTGCATTCAATGGTCTGACAATCTCTGCAAACTAGTAATGAATTTTCTAACAAAGTTTATCTTACCAAAGTAAGATTTTAGTTCTTTCTTTCTTCTAGGAAGTTGTATCTTCATGATTGATTCTACTCTTGAAGGGTCAATGATGATCCCATTTTCTATTATTAGATGACCTAATAACTTTCCTATAGTTACCCCAAATATACATTTCTTAGGGTTTAATGATATGTCGTACTGTTCACATTTCTTAAGTACCTTCCTAAGGTCTTCTACATGATTTCCTCTCTCCTTGGAGAAGACTGTCAAGTCATCCATATATATAACTATGCACTTACCAGTTAACCCCCTGAAGGCTATATCCATTGCTCATTGGAAAGTGGCCCTAGCATTTATCAAGCCAAAGGGCATGCATCTGTAGGCAAATATGCCCCACTTGGTGGTGAATGTGATTTTCAATCTATCTATTTTATCTACCATCACCTGATTGTAACCTAAAAAACCATCTAGATATTACATCATCTTTGTACCATTTACTATTTGAAAGACCTCATCCAGTGAAGGTAAAGGATAATTATCCTTTTCAAAAGCTCTATTTAAATTTATGAAGTCTACACATAACCTGATGTCACCATTTTTCTTCCTCATAGGGACTAGATTAGCCACCCAAGTAGAATGCCTGACTGGGAATATGATCCTAGCATTAAGCAATTTCTTCACTTCCTCAAAAATGATGGGCTCCAACAACACATTAATAGGTCTCTATTTTTGTCTAAAGGGCTTGGCATCTGGCTTCAATGGTATAGTATGAGTGATGATTGAAGTATCATAAGGTCTTCAACTCATCATAAGTCCAAACAATGACATGGATATAATCTTTAAGTGCTTGATTTAATCCTGTCATTTCTTCTTCTGTACACACTTTTCTAATCAGTACATTCCCTTTTTCTTCATCATGTCCTATGTTGACTGGTGAATAATCTCCTCCATCTGCTTTAGGGAGATCTTTTTGTTTCAACATATTATCTAAATCAAATGCTCTTTCTAATTCTATCATCCCTTTGGGAATCTTGTTACTGGGTAGATCCATGATATCTCAATTTTGTTATCTCATTCTTCTCAAACTTCACCTTATCTGATTGATATGAAGTTGATATTTTCTTCTCTTCTTTATTATCCAAGGAATGATCTTTTGAATAAAGCATCATCTATTTCTTCAAAATATGCAAACATAATGAGAAATTAGTCTTTGAATGTGATGCTTCATGTAACCTGCACCAACCTTCAATTAGAACATCATGTGGGGAAGTATACTGTAGTAGCATCTTCTAAATTTGTTTTGATAAAAACTCTTCAAACTTGGTCAAATTACTATCTCTAGCTTGATCAGATACTTCATAATCTGATTCAACCAAACAATCAGTCCTTGGGGTGATATTTTTGTTGCCCTTATAACTATTCTTAGTGCACACCAAGATCTCCTCTATCTTATGAACATAATTTTCATCATGATATGTGCTTTCTTCTGTACCTGTAGATGATAAACAAGAATCAGTCACACTGTAACTATCTATATGACTTACCATGGATGATGATGATCCCCTCTCACTACATACTTGTTCCAGTTTCATCATATATAAACAAGCATCACAAGTTTTTTTAGAATGTGCCTTATCATACAACCTGCACCATCCTTCAATTAAAACATCTTCATTAGATATTTTTAACATTTGGCAACGTTGCATCTCTCTCGACAAGTACATCTCAAAGTTCCTAAAATGCTCTACTTCCTTATCATCATTTGAACTTTGATCAAATTCTATAATTATTCCATCATCCTGAAGATTATCATTACTAGTGTGAACATCATACATGAGGATCTCCTCTATCTTAACAGTTTAGGGTCTGATGGTGTAAACTCTAGGTTCAACATCTACATACATGATCTCGTTGGTTTTATTATACTCAGTAATCATATGTTTCATGCAAGGTTCAACATTTATCCTAATCTGATTGGGAATCCCTTTCCAAGGCAGCCACATATGACCGAAATCAGTGGACATGTATCCATTAAGTGTTTTTGACCAATCCCTGCTAAGCAACATTCCATATGTGTCAAGGATATCTACTACCTAGATATCAATGTAGTATTGAATTCTTGGATTTGATGCTAACTGCATATGGATATGAGTTAATTCTCCTACGACACTTACCTCAATTTTATCTAACCATGTTACCTTCTTTAGTAACTATGCAGGATGTAACCCTAAGGCATTGCATATGGACAATGGCATTACATCAATAGATGTACCTGAATCTACTAAGCAATTGTGTAAATTCTTACTGAACATCCTTATGGTAAGGAGAAATGGAGGTGAATCAGTCTTATCCCTATAAAGGGTCATGTGTGAAGTTTTAGCAACTTGGATAGTGGCTAAAGTTTTGGATTTGACATTAGTATCCTTATCTACATGATCTTTATTCAAATTCTATTTTGAGGGATGACTGTCTTCTTTTCGCATAGGATCATCTAAAGATTTCATAAATGCCCTCTTAATATCTGGGGTCTTAAGCAATTCTGATAATGACAAACTAATTTTGATCTTTTTCATTTCATCTGCTAAGTATGTGATCAATTTGTTAGACTCTGGAGACTAATTATTAGCTTTTACCGGTGCATTTTGTGGTGCTAAGTATTGAGCATTAAATTTGGGAAAACTAGGGTTATTACTTGCCTTAGGATCATGGGGAGTATAAAAATATTAAAATTATTTGGAGGCAAGGATGTAGTCAAAGGACCAACAGGTCTGTTTGAGTTATTCCTCGGGTTATAGTAATGTCTACACTGATATTGTTGCTGATAAGCATGCACTTCCTCATGTTCAACTGATGGCTTATTTGCATCTTCAAAAGGGAAAACATAATTTGTTTCAAAAGCCATAGCTAACTCTTCACATGCTAAAGTGTAATTCTCATAGGATGATGGCATCTGCTGAAAAGGATGATTGGTGAAACTTTCTAATACAAAAGTAGAGTCATATCCACATGGGACAATTTCATTTCCTTCAACAGAAGGTGGATTACTTGTAGTATTTGATACTTTCGATTGAAATATACTAGTTGCTATCCTAAATTGAGGGCAATCTAGCTCTGCATGAGCATTGGTGTTGTCTATCCTACACCAATTTGTAAGGGCTGCTTCTACCAAGTTCACCCTAGTGGTTTGCTTAGGTTCACTAGGAGGCTATTTATCTAAGGGTGATGGCAAGGAACCATTGTTTGGTCTAGTGTTCCATACTCTAGGCTATCTAGAAACATTGTTGTTACCACCGTTATTATTGTTATTCTTGTTATATCCTCTATTAGGATATTTGGATATGTTATTATTATATCCTCTATTCTAATTTTGTTGAGAATAGAAATTTTGACTCCTCAAGTGAGTGATTTCAGTTGTCTATTTTCTTAGCTGTGCTAATATCTCTTTAATTTCTTCTTTTTCTTCCTAAACTTTGGCTACTACATTCTCTGTTTGAGGTTTGAAAAAGGAAGAACCATTGTTATTACTATTTTGTCCTATATCCTGAGGCACTTGTATATGTCCTTGATATTGTATCATCTGACCATTTCCATTTTGAGGTGACATGATGCTAAGTGGAGGTACTTGTAAAGGACTTGGTATTATAGCTGGGGACGTCATAGCTCCATTGGCCTATTGTTGAACGGGATATGCATGATATGCAGGAAGTATAGGATGTGTAGGAAATGCAATGTTAGGTGTTGGAGTAGGAATTAACTCTTGATTGACTTTTATGGATTCTTCAAAAGCTCATGCAAAGGTTGTGACACCAGGATGTGTTCTCCTGATAAACATAGAAGTTAGGGGATCTAATGATGAGTAGTATATACTCTTAGCAACTTCATCTAATACAATATAAGAACCAACCAACTTTGAAAGCATATTTTGGAATCTAGTGTTGAAGTTAGCAATAGGTTCTCCTTCAAATCTCTTAATTGTGGCAAACAGGTGATAATTCATTGAAGGATCTATAGGTATCTTGAATCTATCCTTAAAAGCTTTCTCCAAGGAAGCCCATGAACCAACTAAACCTTGACCAAGATTGATATACCAATTGTATGCCCCCTTCCCTAAGGAAAATGGAAATAATCTACATACCACATCCCGATGTTCAATTCACGCTCTACAACAAGCTTCCTTGAATATTCTGATGTGATCATCAGCATCCTGATATGGATCATACTTTGGACAAATCTTGTCAGGATTTTTAGGTAAAGGATGATATGCAGTGAATGTCAGAGGTGACTTTGCAGTAAAGAATGACATTGTGACTAGTGGAGGTTGGACTGGAGGTGTTATAGGTTGCCCTGCAGGTGTTTGTAATCCAATGGGAGTTATTAGAGTATGTTCTTGTGAAGCCTCTAATGTACTAGAACCAAGAGTATGACGAATATCTACTATTCTAGGTCTGAATCCATGGATAGGTAATTCCTCAAAGAGTCCACTGGATCTGGACCTGGTATTTGGCCCGAGAGCTAGGATTTCTACAATTTATGGAAATTTGGCTTGGTTTATTGTAAATACCAGTTGAACTACTCATGTAAAGGATGTATTTATGACTAGAATCCAAAATTGATTAGATATTTAAGTAATATTTGAAAAAAATGGTGCAAATATGAACTAATATGAGACTTTCATACGAAGGTATCAGGATATCAGGTATCACAAGAAAAATACCTTGAAGATTCAGTAAGAAAACCTGAATGACAACTTACTTTCAAAAACCACAAGAATTGACTGCAAAGCTTAAGATATTTATGCTTGATTTTGAAATATTTGCAATGAACAAGCATGAAAAAACTCAAAAATAGTACATCTTTGCAAAATATTTCAAATAATGAGCTGTGAGAACATTACCTCACTTCTGACATAGGAAAATACACATGCACCATTGAATCACCTACTAGGCAATGAAGATATGCCCTCCTTCTAGTGCCAAATTATGTTGATGATGATTATCAGTCATAACAACATGCATAACAATTTGTACAACAAACCTTTATTATCTTGTAAAGTACAATCAATTTAAGATAAATTGATGACTCCAAGGCTCCGTTGATCAGGTCATAATCATATGACATTACTCAGAGGTTGATGTAACATACCATTTTCCATTTCAAGGGGTTTTACATTTGCTCAGATGATCAATATTGCAACTGTATCCTGTAAATGCACTTCAAAGAAAGGTTAATTCTACTCTATTCTAAAGATCCCTGTGATATTTGTAAGTTTTATTAATTCTTCTAATCATTGACCATCATGAACTTACACATTCTTTTGTACTACATATTTATTTAAATGATGTGTCTGTAAATGGATATTCATGTGTTTATCATAGCTATTTATTTGTATTTGCATGATATTTATCAATTTGACATACTTTCACTCAAAATATGCTCTGTATTTTCAATTATCTACGAGATATCTACATATTTCAGGTTTATTTACTTTTGATTGTATGCTATTTGCAATTATGGAGGTGATTTGTAATGAAGTTCAAATAAATTTAAGGAAATACTTCTAATTTTACTGAACCTTTATTTATTGAATCACATACACACAAGATATAGTCATGAAGAGAGGAAATCAAACCATAACTCACCAAGTCGTTCCACAGCTAGGTATGGTTGATGCTAACTTCAAAGGAAAAAAGAATGAAAACAACATATGCAGACTAAAAAGAACTCCAAGGGACACATCTAATCAATTGCATATATCTAGATTCCACCATAGATTACTTAGGATTTACAATGATTTGTAATCAAAACAACTTCTCGTTCATTAAGTATGTAAAACATGTACATTCACAATAATTTTGAAATAAGTTATAAATTCTTCAACAATAAAATTTCAATTAAGTTTAGAATGACCAAAAGATTGTACTCCTTCACCTTTTATAGAATAAGGAGAGGAGGTGGTTACAACTGACCAATGGTCAAGATTTATCAATTCAGATCAACGGCTAACAATTCTCCATTGACTTAGTCAACTCCTTCATTCATGGCACAAGTTTCCATTTGGCAACCATCTGTATGACTTGCTACTTATAAGTTGCTCATGCATATGTTTACTTCGTGATGCATCTATACTTTCTCTTCATCTCCTTCTTCTTCACTTTCAGCACTTTCATTATCACTATCACTTTGGTAAACATTCTCCCCTATATGGATCTTTACTACTGTCCTGATTGATTTATATGCTTGCACTATTTTGTCAACCTCTCTCCCATCTTAGATTTTTAGCTTTTACTATTGCATGTTTACGATAGTGGTATTTAACCTTGAGGGCTTCCATCTTACCTTTCCTTCTACTTAATTTCTCATTATATGTTTCCACTTTGACCTTTATCCTCATGATTCTATTCATCACTTCTTCCATCAAGTGGTTTAGGGGATCCTCTACTACAGGCTTGAAATTATCTTGTAAAGCCTTAACAACAAAATTTGCATCTTGATTTTCAATTTTACCTTCAATTTTTCCTTCTAAAGCCTCCATGTCTTTGCCTCATATGCCATCATGCTATGCAGTTTGACACTGATGTCCCTAAGCTTGCCACTGCATTTCTTCAATACATCACATTCAAACCTGATATCCTCATACCATATCCCCATTAGCAGGGGCGTGTTATTATCTAGTACATTGTTACTTATCAAAATTTGTGAATAAATCTTTCTCATCTCACTCAGAGCAGCTAGGTCCTTTTCCAATTTGAATGACCTTCTACCTGTTTCATTCTGCATCGTATCTACCTTTCTTTTTAAGTTTCTCAAAGAATTCTATCTCTGTAGAGAAGTCTTTACCACATCCTTAGCTCCAACAAATGCTGACAACATCCATTTCTTCATCACCATCACCTCATGCTTCATTAGGTCCAATTTGGTGACCTCATCATGTGATATAATAGATAATGGGATGGCCGGATCAGCAGGTGCTTGATCAAGTTTAATTAACCCTTTTATAAAAGAATGTAACTGATAAATGTGCTCTTTATGTACCTTATTCTTCTCCTTTTCTTTATTCACCCTTTGTGTAAGAGAATCAATAATATCTTTTCCCTCTTGACCTTCTTGGTCCTCATTAGCAAAACCTAGATCAACATTTGTGATCTGAAACTCCTCCAGGCTTATTTTGCCTTTCTCCTTTTCAATGGTAGGGAGGGCTATTTGTGCAGTCTTGCTACTTGTAGTAGGATCTATTTTTATTATGGATGTTAGCCTAGCCTTTCTCCTTGGCTTCATCATGCTTTCAAGAAATAGGGTAGACACATCAAAATATTGAACCTCTTCCATTTGTTCCACATGTATTTATTTTCTTAGCCAATGAGGTATATCACCTCCAGATTCTTGGTGGCCCTTTTCTATGTCACAGGTATCCTGCCCTCCTGTATTAGCTTGTATCCTTGGTGGTGAAGGCACCTTCTTGATTTCTTCCCTATGTAGTTCATCATGAGGGGGATCTCATTGGGGTTCCTCCTATTGAGGGGATGCCTTTTGTAAAGGAGGATCTTGTAGAATATCCACATTTTGATCTTGTGCTTCATTTTGTGATTTCTCCTTTGGAACTCCATCACCTTCCTTACCTTCCTCACCCTATGATACATTAGCCTCTTGAGAGGATTGCACATTTTGACCTTGGAGATCACCCTGATCACCCTTGGTCACATTCTCTATTTCTTTATTAGTACTCCTGTCATGGGTTATTTTCTTTTCTACTTCTTTTGGTGTATTAATATCTTCATACTTAGGCCCTTCTTGACCTAATTTTTCTTCAGTCCCTGGTGCATTCCCTGGGTCCCCCTGCTCAGTATGTGGTGGAGATTTGCTCTGTTCCTATTGAACACCTTTGTGGAGCATCTCTTGACCAGCCTTGGCTTGATGCAATGGCGAACCGCTTTGGGCCTGGCCAGCACTATTGTCTGGTATGCCCTGATCACCCCCACTCTGCTATTGTGTTTCTAATATTTTTGGTTCTATGGGTGCCTTATTTTTTTCTTGGCCCTGATCAAGAGAAACATTATCTTTCTTTGTATTCCCTACCCCTTCAGTCCTTTTAGGCTCTATAGGAGGATTATTGTCTTTACCTGGGCTTACATCACCCCTATATGTCAGGTCTATTGTTACAGGGCTAGTGACCTGTTCAACCAAATTGTCTAGCCCTATTTGTTGGGCTACCCTTTTGGGACTATCGTGTTTTATTTCTTCCATCTACTTTTCTTCTTACAACACCCTCATCTGGGCTAATAGAGTCCCATGAGGCATCATCCTGGTGTTAGCAACTAGGGTTTCCATACATTGAGCAGCCACATCTTGGACTACCTCATCATCTAATAATTCTATGGTATCATCCAAAGGGAAAAGAATCTCCTTACTTTCCATGAACACCTCCCTGGTTTGCTCTTCGACCTTTTCAATTTTAAATTTGATTATATCATAAATAGGGACTCCATGCTATAGTTCTTTTCTGATAACCTCACTGCCCTTTCCTCTCAATAAGATGGGATCAGTGTTGACCTTCCCCCTCATGGTTGTTCTCTGTTTCTTAGGAGGTGGTGTTTGCAACACCTTCTTTCTTTTTCTACTTACAATTATCAAGTCATCATCCCTTGGCTCATTTCCTAATTGTTCTTCTTCTAAAAGGGAATCTCCTCCCAAACCACCTTGTAAAGCCTCTTCTTCTACCTGCATCTCTATGCTCTTAGTAATAGGTCTCAAATTCCTCTTGGTTTTTGGTCTCTCTGTTGATGCTTGTGAGGTGGATACATAATCTAATGTAGATACTTGAGTAGATGCAGATGTACCCTATACGTTAGTAACAACTCTTTCTATGTTCACCCCCTTTTGCTGATTTTCAACTCTCTTACCCATAGTGGGTATCTTCTTTTGTTTTTTAGTGGGTAATCTTTCCACATTAGATTTTCTCTTCTCTATAAGGAAATCATCATATTCTTCCTCAAATAATTCCTACCTCTTTTTCTTATTCTCAACAATAATGGCCATGCCCTTCTTCAACTTAGCAATTTCTGCATCCACCTAGTTCTGGGTCAGTTTAATCACCCCTTGCATTATTTGATCTAAGGATATATCCTCTATTTGCGTAAGGTTAGGGGCTGATATAATGTCATTATACACATTTTTGTCCTCATATTTGTTGGAAATTATCTTTCCATCATCTTTATGTAATTGTGAAGGAACTAGAATATAGTCAAAGGTCCTGACTTGATTTAAGGTGAGCCTTTGATATTTCCTTCTTCTTACTTCAGCCTCATCATCACAATCAGTCCAAAAGTCCTCCAGATGCTTTTGATGTATCTATTTTGCAAATATCTTCTGCATCCTGCCATAAGGTTCATATGATCTGGCTAGAGGAAATGGTTGTAGGTACATTAATTTCAACCCCCAATGGCATGTTTTATGCTCTCTAAATCTGGACACATGTACCACCCCACATACATTGGAAACAAAACTGGAGGAAGCTTCTTCTATGCCTTATAGGCCTCAACCATTGTAGACACCTGTCTAACAAACTCCATCAAGATGACCCTATCAGTAGGGTATCTTGGCAACATAAGAGGCTGTCCCTCAAATCCCTCAATCCAAATATATGAAAAGGTAGCAAATTGGATGAACCATGCTCCATGTTTATAAATGACTTCTTGAGCTTCCATGCTCAACCTCTTAGTCCTATCTTCCTCCATGGTTCTTACCAGATGCATCAAGAATGCATCATTTACCAATTTGTAGTCTTGGAGATATACTTTTCTTTGTAATTAGGGATAATGATCCCATATGTGCACATCATCTGCATCACTACCAACCTTACCTACTATTCATAAGGCATCAAACATTTCTCTGAATGCACAAGAGTATACCACAGATGAAGTCATGTAGAATAAGCATGCATGTCCTCCAAGGTTCCTCATCTCCTCATCTAGTGAATCAATGATGATCTTGGCCCATAGGGGTTTGTTATCTGAGTATAACACCATTTGGATGATCCCAAACATCCAATTCTCAAAATTTCTAGCATTAGGTTTGCTGGTCATCTTGCTTAGTAGGACAATTATATGTCGGTACTCATCATCAAAGTCAAACTTGTATAAGTATACTGGTAGCTTGGTCGAGGCTATATAAGTGCTATTCTTTTCTCTCCATTGATACATCCTCTTCCTAGCCTCTTTATTTTTATTGTTATACTTTGTTTCTAGTTTATGGAGATCCACATTAAGGACCTTATTTCTAACTGGTAAGTTAAAAGTGGTAGTGAGCCCTTTAACTAAGAAGTCAACATATATCCTACTATGTTTCTCAACCTACTTGGTTCCTGGGTTATAATTCCTTGCACATTCAACTACCAATTCTAGGGCATCCATGGCATAGGGAGAGCTAGCCGCATGCCACATACTAGAAGTAAACACTCTATCCAAAATAGGATTGTCTATATCATTATCTAACCTTGTTGACCATGCTTCTAGGTCTATACTCCCTTGATGTATATCACTGATGACCCCATATCTGAATTGCACCGCTTCTGGTTACACAAACATGGGCTTCAAAAACTTAGCCTTAGACCTATTTCTTCTAACATCAGCCATTGATTCCTGCAATAGACATGATATATTTTACCCTAATGTACCCATATGTATTTTCAACAATATCATGTATCTCTATCATATCATGTATTTTTTTTCTATTATCCTTCATTTTACCCTTCTCCATATATCACCATACAGATTTACCCCACTAAAGACAAACATTCTACTTGGACTTGCAGAAAATGACAATAGGGAGGTTTTTGAAGTTACTTACCTAATAACTCTTTCCTTTTGATTATATGAGTGATTATGGGAAAGACTGTAGATGTGCAAGGTCACCCATTCTGTTTCATTATGCTGGAGGATCCAGTCTGCTGGCAGGTGCCTTTATAAGGGTTTGACTTATAGAGATCTGTAATTTTTTATTTATCACAAGGTAAATGAAAATGACCTTTGAATTTCACTTTTAAACAGATCAATAAGACAAATTAGGGTAAAATGTGTTGTCTTGATTAAATCTGTCGATCATTTGCATGGAATTCATAGATATGACCAAGTGTTTGATTCATATTTGTAATCGACGAGATTTCATCTACCGTATTAATTGCATTTAATGTTAGGGGAGTTTTCTTCGAAAGATCAAGGATACTATAAAATATCACCCTCTATGACTAATATGACCCCCCATCTTCCACAAGATAATCACGTATAAAAGATCAGGTGATATGGTCACTTTTGACTATGAAGCATATCGAGTCATGGAATTAAGATCAGGGGTACTTCAAAATATGACCCCCCACAGCGATGACATCATCATGTCATCAATGTTCTTTCGTTATCAGGTTTTAATGACATCATCATCATATTAAGAAATATGACGAACATTAGATATATGTCCTTTCGTAAGTTAGATGAGAAGATGATGTCATCGTCGGGGTGATTTCTTCCATTCATTAGAATTGGATGACATCGTCATCATATTAGCATAGGGTGATATTTGTAAGATGACTGATATTAGGGAATATGACCTGCCCTAGGATAATACGTGAGGCTCTTTGACTGATAGGTGCCAGTTCTTATTTAATTTTGACATTCACATATCACACACCTAGTGGTCATCGAGTGATGACTCTAAGTCTAGGTGATCTTATTGAATATGACTAATGTTAGAAATATGACCCCTCTTGGGTAATATGAGGTTTGACCAGACCTTGACTCAACATAACTTTCTACCCTTAGGCCATACTGGGATGATCCAAAAGGAAAACCTACTTATAACTTTTTGTACTTTCCAACCACAAGGTTAATAATAGCAACTACTAACTTTGACAACTTACCTCATCTAGTGGTAGATCCACCCACTCAACGGTGACATATATGACTAATTTTACCAAACCACCCAAAGTAAGAAACAAGCAAGCAACAAGTAGAAGGAAAAGTTGGGGCCCTATTTTGCTAAGGTAGAATGGGGCGTGTTGATTAACCACACAACATTACCCTCACAGCAGCAAGTGCAGGAAGTCATTAAAGCATAGTAGACACCTAGGTTGGAGGTTAGGCATAGGAATGTGCAGTAGCACATTCCTGAGATTGCCATGGGGTTTATAGGAGCTGGGTGAATAGAGGTAGGCAAATCAGAGGTAGGGGTTAGTTCAGCTATGAGAAAGCGTTCATCTCGTTAGTGCACCTGAGGTGAGGATGAGGAGGAGATACAAACTTTGCGGGGTCAGGTCACTAGTTTATAGGAGACCTTAGAGAGGCGAGAGAAGCAGCTAGTGTAGTTGCGAGGAGCGGTTGATGGAGCAGATGGATAGGTGGGTATGCTATAGGTATAGTTATCGTAGGCACAGGCCCAGATAGTGACCTTGATAGGTGAGAGGGACACAAAGAGAGCATATTGACAAGCTATAGAGATGAGGGCCCAATAGGTAGAGGGGTAGGTGGCAAGCTTGCAAGGGGTTGTGGAAGGTTTAGGTATGGGTCCCATGTTTACATGGATGCAGACACATATTGCATAGTTGTAAACATAGCTTGGACAGGTGTAGGGACATGTGGCATAGCAGAGAGGTCGGGCTGAGTATTATCACATAGCCTATTGTTCGGCTATTCCAATTGGTCATTGAATCCCCAGCTACAACTAGTAGAGTGGTTCTCAGATGTTTGGGTCATGTAGGTCTAGGTCCACTTAGTCAGTTCAGCAACTGGTTGGCCCACTAACATAGGTACCACAATAGCCACCACAGGTACTATAGCAACCCCCATAGCCACAACCACAACACCAGTAGCGATGGCCCAAATCTCCTACCGATTCAAGAAGGGGATCATCAACCTAGGGATGATGCATATTGTTGTATATTTTTTAGCCCTTTGAGGCCTTTTGTATTATGACTTGTATTATTTTGAGCAATGTACATTATGTTTTTGATGATGTATTATGACACTTGATAATCTATTATGATGATGATTGTGCATTTATGATGTGTTATGGATTATGTTGATGTATGCACCTATGTTTTATGATGATGTGATGCAGTTATGATTCTATGCATATTATGATGATGTAAATTAGTTTATGAGATTATGGATGTACTTATGATATATGTGATGGAGATATGTGTGATGATGACATATGATGATCTAATGTTATGATTTATTTCTAATGATGACGTGATGGATGTTTTTGTTGATGTTGTATTGTGTGATGTTATGAGTAATGATGACATTGTTGGTACTTAGCGAGCTTGTTGGTAAGCCCTTATTAATGGAATTCTATTCAGATATTAATTGTTGTATGGATTTTCTGATGTTTCTGATATCTTATATGACCTTGTGGATTTATGGATGGATATTTTATTATGATGCTTATGATGTGTGCAGGTGGTACTTGGCGAGCTATATCCCTCATGTCTTCACTATAATGCTATGAGTTGATTTTGTGATGTTGTGAATGTGATGCTTATGATCATGATGGATTATGCATGTTATATGATGATGTTTTGTTTTGCTTATGTTATGTATGCATGTTTTGAATTTGGAGTATGATGTGGATGTTAAATGTAAATAAATGTTCAAATTAATAAACATTTATTATGGATGCAACATGTAATGAAATGGAAATATATGCTTATCTTAATAAACATATACTATGTATGCAAATGAAAATGCAATGATTTAGGCCTAATGCAATTATTTATGAAGTAATCAAATCATGATACATGTGATGTTTTTGTACAACCTTGGGAGATGGGGCTTGGTGGTAGGGGATAGGTGAGGAGGGGGAATGGTTTATTGGGTTAGGTAAGGTTAGACTGGGTATGGTTAGATTGGGGAAGGGAATGGGATGGGGGAAAGACAATTTCTAGGTCATGATACACCATGTCATTGAGGGGATGGGGATGCATTTCAGTTCAGGATGTGTTAGATTGGTTAGAATGGATTGAAGATAGGTGAGAAAGGGGGGTAGTTAGAAGATTGCGGGGTGGGGGATGAATAGACGGGGGGTTAAAAATCTAGGCCTAGATAGTATGGTTGGATGAGTGTTTTGAAAGATAAATTGAGCTAGCTATAGTAGTTGCATATGATTGACTAAGAGCATTTCTTGATTTATTATAGAAATGTAGGATACAATTCACAAAGGTATGAGATGATCTAGGTGACGATATATATCCCAAAATTGCATGGACTAGACCCACAAACAATAGGTTGATTTCATGCATACCCAAGGTAGTACAGCCTTACCTAGCCAAGGGAAGGGACTCATAGCCATGAGTGTTCATAGTACATATAAGGTATTAATGCCTGTTTATGCAAATGAGGCACACCATGCTAGAACTGACCCAAGCTTCAAGATATGAATACTATTCTTGGAATAATAAAATCCACCCACAAGCACAACATACAAAAACAAGAAGGAGAGTGAAATGATTGAGAGTACCTAGTAATTATTTCACCCTTACAAACAAATGTGAATTGCATGTTATTTGCCAACCATTATGATAATACTGCAACCTATCTAGTCAATGTTGCATACCATCATACTAGTTGAAAGAAAGTTGCTTTCCTACATTCAGAAGATAAAAATCAAGAATCAAAAGACCAACAAAAGGAAACAAACAACCATTGTGTGCTCTTGTCAAGATAAGTGTTGAAAGGATGACAGATTCTTGTCCATTATAGGAACAATATATCCTAGGACGTGAATTAGTTAGATTTTGTTGGATAAATTTTGAAAGGTGGACAAAAGGATAGTCGAGCCATGTGTTGGATTATAATTGGTATGTTGATTGATAATTTTTGCATGAGGTGTGATGTTTCAGGACTATGCTTAGCATGTGTATCATTTGTTGGATCTAGCAAGCTCAGTGAATAGGGACCATCCAAATGGGTTGGATGAGTGCATCTTATGTACCTAAGTACTAGATACTTCCTTCATATTCTAGATTGCCTACATACCCTATGTCCACGGGATCAAGGTACTTTCAAGATGCAAGTGAGATGAATATGTAGTTCTAGCAAGACTTGATGATATGGGAATGGTTTAGGGTGGATGTTGAAGATGAGGGTTTAGATGATTTTGGGTGACTATGAGGATCATGATGATGTCGTGGGAGTGGATTTTGTAATTTTTTGTTTTTTCTAATGTTTTTGTATTTTTGTATTTTTGTGATTTTATGACTTTTTCTAATTTTTATAATGTTTTTGGATTTTTTATTTTCTAATCCTTTTGGATTTTTTTATTTTCTAAAGTTTTTGGATTTTTGATTTTCTAATCCTTTTGGATTTTTTGATTTTCTAAAGTTTTTGGATTTTTGGATTTTTGAATGTTGTTTGGATTTTTGGATTTTTGATTTTAGTTGTATAGAAGGAAGCTTACAAGGATCTTTGTTACATGGGTTAGCCTTGGGTGGGTGGTTGATGTTTCATAACTCCAAGCCATGGAAGGTGTTTGATATGGAGTGCCATGATAGAGAGTATAGATTATCAAATTGTAGGACCGACCGCTACACATGGCACCTAAAATAGGTTTTCACCATGGTACCAATCCAAGGAATCACCAAAGTGATTTTCACCATTGGATGTCTTTATTACACTTGGGTTTTTCTTGATTTTTTTTATTTTTTAATATTTTTGGATTTTTGGATTTTTTTGGATTTTTTTGGATTTTTTTGTATTTTTACTTGGGATACTCGATGGGTTATGCATAGAACTTTTTTAGATGTAGAATATTCTTAGGGCACTCTTGTAGATTCTTTTGGTTTTCCATGAGGACAAGGTCACCCACTTCAAACTTGCAGTTCTTGATTTTCTTGTTTTAGCTTCTTCTTAAGTGGTTTTGATAGGCCTGCAGATGCTTGAGTGCATCCATGCGTTTCTCATCCAATAGTCCTAGCTCATGTAGCCTTGCAACTTAGTACTCCTCATCAGTGATTATATTCTATAGGGACACTCTTAGTGATAGGAGCTTGACATCAATAGGTAGGATGGCTTCAGATCTGAATACTAGGTTGTATGGAGTGGCTCTTGTGGGTGTGCAGATATTAGTATGATAGGCCCATAGGGTAGGATTAAGTTGGAGGTGCCAGTCATGGCCTTCTTCATTAACTGTCTTCTTCAAAATACACCGGATGGTTTTGTTTGAAGCTTCCGCCTGACCATTACCCAGGGGCTAGTATGGAGTGGATAAATGATGTTGGATTTGGAATTTCTCACATAGGGTGCGGACTTCCTGGTTTTTGAATGGTTTCCCATTATCTATGATAATGGAATGGGGTATACCATAATGACATGATATAATGAAGGATGAATTTGGATATTTGGATTCTGGTGGTGAAAGTGAGTGGAATTGCTTCCACCCACTTGGTGAAGTATTCAGTAACAGTGATGATGAATTTATGGCCATTAGAGGATGGTGGATGGATCTTTCCTATGAGGTTGAGTCCCCATTGCGAGAATGGCCATAGAGTTATGATCAGCTGCAATTCCTATGATGGTGCATGGATGAGATCCCCATGTTGTTGACATGGTAAACTTTTTCATGAAACGGTAGGCATCTCACTCCATGGTTGGCCAATAGTACCGCATTTTCAAAATCTTTTTAGATAAGGTAGGTCCACTTAAGTGTGCCCCATAAATGCCTTTATGTACCTCTTTTAAGGCTGCTTTAGCTTCCTTAGAGTCTAGATATCATAAAAGTGCACCATCAAGACTCCTTTTGTATATGGTGTCTCCTACGAGTGTGAAGCGGGAGGCTTGGCGATTGAAGATTTTTCATTATGAGGCTGAAAGGTTGGTGAGGATAATGTTATCATGGAGGTACATGTATGTTTCTTGATACCACGGGGAGAGGGGACCAACAATTTCACACACCAATTCTGATTGGGGAATGTCATAGGCCAGTAGAAGGAGCTCTTCGATCAGGAACTCCCACTTCTTGTTGTCTTTCTTCATATCTACCAGGGATCATATCATGGCCATTGCGTCTACTTCTTTGTTGTTTAGCCTTGGAATTTGTTCAAAATGGATGTCATAAAAATAACCCTTGAAGTCATCCACCATCCTTTTGTAAGGTAGGAGCTTATCATCCTTAGTTTTCTACTCATTGTTCACTTTCCTAATGACTAGTTGAGAATCCCCATAGACCATTAGCTTGTCAACCCCCCACTTAATTGCCATGCAGAGTCCCATGATAAGAGCTTCATACTGTTGGGTTTCAAAAATGTAGGTTTTTAGACCACAAGAGGGTGCCAGTCTCTTGATACGTTTTGGCCAACTGAACATGGTTTATGTAATTGAAAACCCCTACTCTTTAAGCTCTGCTAAGCCTAGGCAGGTGTACCTAAGTGGTAAAGCAGATTTGAAAGGCTAATGGATCCTAACTTGGGCAATCTACTCACTATGGTACACAGGTGTGAGGTAGATGCAGAGCTTGCTAACTAGTTCCTGAATAAAATGCTTGAAGTATCAAGAGTGTAAATTGGATTTGGATAAAGTGTTCTAAAATTAACCAGTGCCTAATCTATTGGGTGGATGGATTCAGTGGATGAATGATGATTATGGAGAAAGATGTGTACGATTGGTTGATCTACTTTGTAGCTTAACTCTAACTTGTTGGGCACTTTGAATGTTTATAGCTTGTACAAACATGCAAGTATGTTAGTCACAGTACTCTTCTTACTAATCCCAGTGCTATTTTTCCAAATTACTATGATATTATGAAAGGATATTTAATTCTTGACTTGAGGGAAACCAATCAAAATAATTAGTTTAAAAGGATTTTAATCCTTGGTAGGAACCAATTAAGACAAATTACTTGAAAGGAATTTAATTCACTCTAGGTAGAAACCAATCAAAAAATCACACAACAACATTAAATGTGTCCTAAAAAATTGTGTTAATTTCAATAATAAGGAAAAACCACTTGGGAGATAGTACAATAACATATAAGATTTAATCTCGACACAATAGTTGAACACTGAAAGTGAATCACCAGATTTGAGTAATCTTCTCCATTGATTATACTTCAAAATTTATACATTAATAGTAGAGGTTTTCAAAATGAGAGTGGATGAGTGAAAGGTGACATATGGACATTATGAATAAGTAGATGAGCCTATCTACTACTACTAATGATGATTGTTTCTTGATTCAATCTCCCATTTATACTTCACATTTCTTAGGGCTATGACCCTTCATTTGGTATTTTTCTCGGGTGCAGCCTTTCTTTTTAATTTTGTTTCCCACTTTACAAATATTTAATTTAACCTCTTTTTGCCTTCATATCCTATGAAAATAATTCTTCAATTAACTATTGGTATTTCCTTTAATATATATTTTTTCTCAATTGGTAAGAAATAATTACTCGCTTGTGAGTTGCTCTATGAAAATGTTTTCTTACCTTTGCATATACTTCCACAAAATTGTTTTTAGGTAAAATAATTACCTATCTAGTGTATTCCTTGAAAATTATTATGCCTCCATCCTTATAACCCCATTGGTAAAATATTCTAGTGAAAAATATCCATTTTATATCTAGAGATGATTGAAATAAATATTTACTTTTTTCATCTTGCAAAAGTCCTTGATATATCCTCCCGTGAATATATTTATCTAGAAATATGTTTATGCCGCACATTTATTTAATATTTAACCCATCCAATTGTAATTTTCATCAAATGATATTCTCCCATGCTTCATCTATCATAACCATATTATACAATTAGAGTGCCTATGTTTGGGGTCTTCCTTATCTGAGTGACTTATACAGTTGGAGAGATCTGAGGAATTCACTCTGATTATACATGTCTCATCAATGCAATTCTTATCCTATCATATCAGTGAAAGTGTATATGTTTCTCTTTGAAAAAGGTATTCATCGACATGACAACCAAGATGGGTGTGATTTAGAAATTTCTCTCCAATTGGCTTGGTTTTGTCGATGAGTTTTTCATCGATGAAATGTTTAGGGTTTCAGCCAAGTCTTCATATTTGTCCTAATCATTTTCCTTGAGCAAGGAGGATATTGGCAATGATTGTGGTTACTTCTTCCTTGTTGTACACAATTTTACTACACTTGTTTTTAGGGTTTCCTATTTCATATCAGCTTCATCAGGGAATTTCTATAAACCTTCCTTGGTACTTGTCAACCCGGTTGAGTCTTATGAAATTCTCCTTCAATGGAGTCTTCTCAGAAGTATGGCCATCATAAATACTCATATTTATGATAAGTTCTAATCTCTATATAATTTCTATTAAACCTCGATGCTAATCCAGAGACAAAGCCTTTGTTGGAAACATATATATAGCACAAGAATGCTAGACAAAGGATTTGTTGTTAGCTTTATTCAGAACTGTGATATTATAGCAAGGCAAACTTCCATAAGTAGTTGAAAATGCCACAACATATTTTTTTATATTGAAGCTTGTACTACTTCTACCTGATGAATATACAAGCAGTTTATACTTATTCCTTTAGGGACAACCTTAGCAGAATCTAAAATATCCCATACCTCATCTTCTTAGGGTTGATGTTTTCAACATGTACTACCTTTCCACAAGATAGTGATCCTTTCTTCAAATGATTAACCATATCAAATGTCATTAACTCTTTGGTTTCCAAGTAGTTATATTATTTATCACACCCCTATGATTATTGCATTTCATGAGATTACGTTTTGTGGCAGCCATACATGATGCTGGCAAGGGCATTAAATTTGGATTTATATCTTCCAGTTGTATTTGCTTTTAAAAACAAAACCATTTTGTGCGTATCTAGTAATCATTTCAGTTCATGAGATGACATCTTTGAGGATTCTTCTCAAATAGTTCACACTTCTTGTTTATGCTTATGATTTTTTATTGAAGACAACTTCATGTGTTTCAAGGGTGATTCATCATCCTTTTAGTCTCCCTAAGTTGTGTCTTTGTCTAGCCCGATTTTAATTGTAGTGCCCTTTGACAGATCTCATAAAGATAAAACTTATCAACAATAGAGGACTATGACCGATAGTTCTTGAAGATGTCCAACATTTCAAGGCCTTCCTAGAATAGCAAACTACAACTCACTTTGCTCAGGATAAAGTGAAATTATTCTTGAAAGGATAGATGTACACTTGATATTTCCACTCTCATCTTTGACTACAATGCCAGGATAGACTTCAATTTTTTGATTCACCTTCAAAACACCCTTCAATATACTTCCCCCAGCAACACTGCCTTTTATTTCATCATTTTTAGCACCAAGTTAATTCTCATCAAATGATTTGATTACAATCATGTTGGGTGGGGCAACAAAGTTTCTCTCTGGAATAGGAATCTTTTTTGTTATGTATTTACATACAATGTCGATGTTGTACTTTAGTGGTGCAGATATTTATAACAATGGAGATCTATCTTGGTCACCTCCTAATTTAAGATACCACCAACTCCAAATAAACCTACAAGCATATGCGGCTTTACCTTTTTCACCACTTTAATTAGGTTGGCACCCTCATGAAAGCCACCAATCCCTTTAGATCGAGGCCCTCTTGCAAATGGTACTCTCTCTAGGTCAAGACATTTTTGGGCTTGTGTAACAAGTCCAGATTTATTTAGAAGCCAAAATTGATGGTTTATGAGTGATTTTAGTGGGAACCTAACATCCTTGCCATTGTCTATTGTACCATATTGAGGACCCCAAGGCCAACACTTTGAGCATTACAATCAATTTCTTGGTGTCAGCTACAATAATTCCCTTCATTGTTTTAGCATTGAATATCCTATCCATGAGCCAGACAACTTCAATATTTATGAGAAGAGTTATCCTTCATGAGTTTACAGTCAGTCACTTGAGAGCTAACTGAGTGGCCTATTTTTATATTCTTCTCCATATCTCTATTTGTAGATTCTCTATCTTCATCAGTTGGTTGGCTATCCATGTGCATGTTACTTATTCCAACATCACTGCACCAACTAGATATACTTGAGGAATCACTCATCCTACTAAAGCCAATAGACATGTGTTTTGTTTTATATTCAACGTGTCTTGTTTTCTCATCAAACTCACCTACCTCACTATCTTCTTGTGTATTCCTCTTTATAATTACTGGGAAAGACTCAAGGAGATCTTTTTAGTCTTGGTAAGGCCTCAGATACATCTTCTAGATTTGTATATTTACAAAACCTGTTAAACCTAGATGCCAATCAACTTCTTAAAAAAGGGTTTTTATGTATTACCTTTGCAATCAAACTCATATCTGAAACAACACTTGGGCTTTTTGCAAGACTATCACATTTAGAGTTATTATCTAAAACTTGCTTCTTTTCAACATTCTCCATTAAATTCAATCCATCGTCTATAAAATTTGAGGATTGAGGTACCACCACAACTTGTCTCAGTGATTGAATATTGATATCTTTGGCACTATTTCCTACATAATTGGCCTAAAAAAATAATGCCTCTCTTTGTGTTTCTCTATGTATTTTGACTCTAATAGTTTAAAATAGGCTGCTAGCGCTATTTTTGGACATCAAAAGAAAATCCTAACATGACTCAAAGAAATAATTTTTTGATATTTCCTGCCCCAATTAATCATTTCCCATCAAGCCAGTGAATTAAATATGATAGTATACTCTAGAAAACTACCAAATAGATACCACTAACCTGTGATGTGTTCAAAGACATAGATTTAATAGCACATGAGATGTCTAGTAGCCCACAATTTGGCATGAAACTGAGCAAGCTTGAAAATATGACCCTCCAAAGTAGGTCATTGAGGCAGTTTTTTAAGGTACATTTATGGGTGTTGTGATCAAATTTCACATCATGGGAACCTAAAATTTTGTAAAAAATGATAGGAAATTTTAGGTCCCAATAGTGGCTCTATCTGGGGATGTATGCCCCTTATGGGCATAGCAAGATCCCAGATCTCTAAGGAGCAGACCAGTGCCTACTCCATTGGGCATAAAAATGCAACCTTCTTATTTTGCCTTAAACTGTATGGCTAGAAGAACCATGCCATGGCTAATGGCACAAGGCTCCCAAAAAACCATATGTTCCTCTATCATACACCTTATTCTAATTTGATTTCATCAAACTCCACTTGAAAATTTTCATGTAATCATCATTCCTATCACTATTATATATCATGGAATCTTCTCTTAGCTGGGCTAAAAACTAGGAACATTCACTATCCATTATGTAGCCAAGATCATCAAAAGTTTGGATAATAAATCTACAACCATCATAGGGCCTTTGATGCAAATTGGGAAAAAGATAGTCATAGCTATTCATATTATTCATTCCATCATTTGATTTCCTCTTATTTATGGATTCATCATTATGTATATCAACATATTCATTTTCTTCATGAATTGTTGCAACACTCTAACTGTCTTAAAAATGTTTTATTTTCAGGATAGCATAGATTTGGACACACATGAAATTCATGTTCTAGAACACCCTAGAAGAATGTCATTTATTCTCCTTCTATTATTTCATCATATAAGGGGTTTAAATAATCATTTTTAGATATGCACACCTCTTCTTCCTCAAACTACTAATTCAGGTGTCAAGGTGGGTGGGCTAGGGCAACATGAGCACTTACATTTTGAAGATAACAAGAGTATTTACAATTCATGTCACTATGATACTCAGCTGCAACTAGATGTATTATTTGTTCATTATCAAGTGAACTTGACTTTTTTCTTATTTCATTGCTGATGCAATCCCAGGCATTGTGTTATCAGCAATTTCTTTAACATTGCAATCTTTATCCTAGGTGGAGAATTGGTTTGTCATAACTTCATCTTCATTCAAATTTGAAAAAACCTCACTTGTACATGTCTCATTTACTGGTTGTATTGTTTGAGCAATTTCTTCATATTCGTCATTGATATCATCACTAGATTCCCAGTTGACAGCAACCTTATACCTTTTCTTATCTATGATATCAATCAATTCACACACCTGGCTAAGAGTAACTAGCTTTAATGATTTAGGCCAATAAATTGACATAAGCTCATAGCTAACATGAACATTTTAATGCATAAGGATTCATCAGGTTTGATTTTAAAAGGTATCTATAGATAGATATCCACCATTTTGCTAAACAAAGAGCATCCAGATTCTCCTTCATGTCTCCTTAGGTCAAAGAATGCATCTAAGGGGGGTAAGTTATATTTTTTCAATTTTCATCAATTTTGTTTTCTAGAGTCACCACCTCTTGTGAGAAGAGGAATAAATTTTATCTTTCCAGGTCGTTGTTGCCAGCAGAGCTTCCAATTTGTTTAATTCTTGACTCTATGAATGGATAGGCTAAAACCAAGTATTCTACAGTTACTCCCCAGTGGAGTCGCCAATCTGTTGGGTCTTAAAAACACATGTTTTTAGACCACAAGAGGGTTCCAATCTCTTGATATGTTTTGGCCAACTGAACAGGGTTTATGTAATTGAAAACTCCCTACTCTTTAGGCTTTGCTAAGCCTAGATGGGTTTACCTAAGTGGTAAAGTAGATTTGAAAGCCTAATGGATCCTAACTTGGGCAATCTACTCACTATGGCACATAGATGTGAGGTAGACGTAGAGCTTGCTAACTAGTTCCTAAATAAAATGCTTGAAGTATCAAGAGTGTAAATTAGATTTGGATAAAGTATTATAAAATTGACAAGTGCCTAATCTATTAGGTGGATGGAGTCAGTGGATGAATGACGATTATGGAGATAGATGTGTAGGATTGGTTGATCTACTTTGTAGCTTATACAAATGTGAAAGTATGTCAGTCACAATACTCTTCTTACTAATCCTAGTGCTATTTTTCCAAATTACTGTGATATTATGAAAGGATATTTAATTCTTGACTTAAGGGAAACCAATCAAAAGAATTAGTTTAAAAGGATTTTAATCCTTTGCAGGAACCAATTAAGACAAATTACTTGAAAGGAATTTAATTCACTCCAGGTAGAAACCAATCAAAAAATCACACAACAACATCAAATGTGTCCTAAAAAATTGTGTTAATTTGAATAATAAGGAAAAACCACTTTGGAGACAATACAATAACATATAAGATTTAATCCTGACACAACAGTTGAACACTGAAAGTGAATCACCATATTTGAGCAATCTTCTCCATTAATTATACTTCAAAATTTATACATTAATAGCAGAGGTTTTCGAAATGAGAGAGGATGAGTGAAAGGTGACATATGGACCTTATGAATGAGTAGAAGAGCCTATCTACTACGACTGATGATGATTTTTTCTTGATTTCATCTCCCATTTATACTGCACATTTCTTAGGGTTATGACCCTTCATTTGGTATTCTTCTCAGGCACAGCCTTTCATTTTAATTTTGTTTCCTACTTTACAAATATTTAATTTAACCTCTTTCTGCCTTCATATCCTGTGAAAATAATTCTTCAAGTAACTATTGTTATTTCCTTTAATATATGTTTTCACTCAATTGGTAAGAAATAATTACTCGTTTGTGAGTTGCTCCGTGAAAATGTTTTCTTGCCTTTGCATATACTTTGCATATACTTCCACAAAAATATTTTTTAGGTAAAATAATTACCTATTTGGTGAATTCCTTGAAAAATATTTTGCCTCCATCCTTATAACCCCTTTGGTAAAATATTCTAGTGAAAAATATCCATTTTATATCTAGGGATGATTGAAATAAATGTTTACTTTTTTCATCATGCAAAAGTCCTTGATATATCCTCATGTGAAAGCATTTATCCAGAAATATGTTTATGCTGCACATTTATTTAATATTTCACCGATAAGAATTTAATTTTCATCAAATGATATTCTCCCATGCTTCATCTGTCCTAACCATATCGTACAATTAGAGTGCCTGTGTTTAGGGTCTTCCTTATTAGAGTGACTTATACAATTGGAGAGATCTGAGTAATTCACTCTGATCATACATGTCTCATCGACACAATTCTTATCATGTCTTATTGATGAAAGTGTATATGTTTCTCGCCAAAAAATATATTCATCGGCATGACACCCAAGATTAGTGTGATTTAGAAATTTCTCTCCAATTGTCTTGCTTTTACTAATGAGTTTTTTCATCAGTGGAATGTTTAGGGTTTTAGCTGAGTCTTCATCTTTGCCCTAATCATTTGGCTCTAGCACAGAGGATGCCGGTAATGATTGTGGTTACTTCTTCCTTGTCACACACAATTTTGCTACACTTGTTTTTAAGGTTTCCTATTTCATATTAGCTTCGTTGGGGAATTTCTATAAACCTTCTGTTAGTGCCTGAATTGACTGGTAGTTTTCTAAGCAATTTTCATTCAGGCACTCTCCCTAAGTATCCAAAAAATGTTCTAAGTGATGGACCTCCTCAGCATTTTTCGGCTGCATCATCATATTTTCTTGAGGAGGAGGTCATCATCATCATGTTTGTTTCGATGGTGGTCGGCATCATCATGTTCTCCGTCAACCGGTTTCTCATCGTCATCATCATATTTCAATATCGGGTGATGTTTGGTTTTTATCCTGATGATGCTGATGAGCTACAGTGCGCCCTGATCTGCTTGCGAGGGTGATTTTTCAAAGTCTCCGGTGATCTTCCATTTATCACCTTGCCCAAACATGATGATGATGTTGCCCTGTTATTCTGAAGGGGTTATTCGTTGAGTTGCTCGACCTAACTTGTTTTTTCCTAAGGGTCGTCATCATCATCATCATATTTCCAGTTATCACCATGTTGCTTGCTGGGGTCATCATATTATCTGCATCATGATATCTCACCGGGGTGATATTTTTATCATCGGGTGATCTTGGTTAATATCATCCTGATGATGTTGTTGAAGAGTTCTAAGTGCGACCCGATGTTCACTAGGGTCATCATATTTTGAACGTCAGGATGATCTTAGTCAATATCATCCTGATGATGTTGTATCACTTCTTGTTCATTGTTTTGTCATCCTGATGATGCTGACGTCATCCTTACATCAGGGTGATATCTTTCTTTTTGCCTATCTGCATCATGATATTTCCGAAGGAGGGGGTGATATTTTCATGTCACTCGAGTGTGTTTGTTCCAGCATCATGATGATGCTGATATCAAGGAGATATCCGCCTGCCGGCTTCGTGCACTATCTAGTGGGGGTGATCTCTTCGAGCGTCATCATATTCATCTATCGCCCCGATCTTACAAAGGAGCTACAGTGCAACCTGATATTTGCACATCAGGATGATATTTCCAAATATCCGGTTGTCTTCCGAATATCATCCTGATGTTAATATGATGATGACGTCATCGAGGTCCCGGGGGGGGTCATATTTCTAACACTGATCATCTTGAGGAGATCTCTCGACATTTGCAAACATGATGATGACGTCATCCGGATATGAGGAGGTGCGCAGTAGGCAGATATGATGATGACGTCAGCAGGATATGATGATGACGTCATCAGGATGTTCATCGGCCAGACTTTTGGTATAAGCTCAGCAGGAGGATGTTCCTTCGATGGATCCGGTTGTGCGGGTGAAGGCGAATATCATGCAGTTGTATTGCAATATGATGCTGACGTCAGGGTGATATTTCAGGCAACAGGATATCATGCTGCTGGAGGATGATGATGATGAAGTCTTATACTAGTGTCGTCAGGAGCAAAAGTGCCGACATGATATATGCTCATGACCTAGCATATAAAGTGTTAGGGAGGTTGCTGCGGGGTGCATGTGGGATAATGTTATCCTGCATATTCGAAACATCATGATGATGAGTCTCGGCGGGAAGTGGTTGCGATTAACTGTCTGATGTTCTTCCCAAGGCCGCGGGTTGGTGCGCCATTAATGGCGATTGTTGCAGAGGTATGGGCGATGGCGTGGGCTGATCCAGTACTCGGTTGAAGATCTGAATCCCTAGGCGGCGGCGCAAGGCTCAAAAAATCTTCCTGTCTCCTCCCCTACCTGCTGCATTAATGTTTGAGCGCCATTTTTATGATACTGTATATCTGGCGGGAGTTTTGGTCAACCTGGTAGTCAATGCTGAATACATCCTCCTGCTATATAATGCAGACGGTGTTATTCATTAAAGGTTGTTGAAAGTTGTGGATTTTTGGCTCTGTAATCCAAAACCAGCTGATCTGGTTGCTCTGTACAGCTTGATCTTGTGAGTTTATGTATCTCCTGTTGTAGGACTTGGCATGAATCCATTGGTTTCATGGTTGATCTTATATGAGTAATGCTATCTTAGCATGTGTTGTGTTAATTCTGTCTCCAGTATTGCATGTATTCTTCTTCTGGATCTGGATGTTTGCTTATGTTTAGATTCTAGAGCATAGAATTCCTATGTTGAATGTCTGATCTTTTAACCTCTGCTCAAGGGGCAGATTAAACTGTTTTCAGGTTGAACATTGGGAAGGGTATACTGCAGTAGGGATGCCATAAGTAGAGATAGCTCAACACTCTATATTGGGAGATATCTGTAAGGCAGATATCATGTGTATCCCCCTGAAATCCAGTTTTAGCTATTTATGCTGATCATTCACAGGTGTATGTCTACCGACTCCAAGCCCTGAATAGGCACCAGTCATGCTGTGTTCTTGTGTTATACACCATGTCCAGCTTTGCATCCAAATTCAAACTAAAACATTTCATCCTTCCACTTGTTAGTTGTAGGAGTAGGATTAGGAACCCCCTGCATGCTCTCATACCCAACCAGACATCATGTCCAAGAATGTTGCCAGCCTTGTGATCTATCATGCAGATCTTGGTCCATACATGAGAGTATTCTGCCTGTTGTTGTCAAGTTAGATCTTTCTATCTTTGAGCTAGTCAAGGTTACATCTTAAGTTATAGGGATACCCCCCTTGGTGCGGCAGAACTAGAAGTGAAGGGGAGGAGCTCACGCAACCTCCTGTATTCAGTTGGCCTGAATCTGCCTGTGCATTAGAAGTGGCAAACCCTAATGCTGATTCAGAAGAAATGCCAACAAAATGGCGACTCTGCTGGGGAGATCAATGTCATATCCATGAAAGTTTGAGTCTACAAGATTGAAAAATCAGACCTGGAAACTGTTTGTTGCAGCAGAGAAAAAAGGTTGTATATGTGACTCTGCTGGTGGATGACCCAGAAAGAAAGAAATCAATTTGCAGCTTCAGCTTGTTTGAAGCTCATTCCTCTTCAAGGAGGTGGCGACTCTGCATCAAAGAACCTGATAAAAGAACAAAATCAGCTAGAGAAGAATTTGCAGCTTCTGCAACATATCCAGGTATTTCATATTGTTTGACAGATTCCCTATTTGGTGAGAAAGCACTGGTTAAAAGGGAACATTGGTGAAAACAGAGCTTGCATGTTTCTATTAGAACTTACACTGTATTTCAAAGGGCATGCAATGTTGTTCAAAAGACTCATTTAAAGGACTTTAGGAAAGTTTGAAAAAACAGCCTAAACTTTGAGTGCCTAAAGTCATTGTTAGTAGAAAATCTGAGTAGAGAGGAGGGTTGTAATAACATAAAGGATGTATTATCTGCCTATGCACCCCTGTGAAGTGTCAAATGCAAGAATGTATAGTAGTCAGTCCCAACAATGTAATAAAAGAAGTTTCAACATAGACAGATATAAGCCCATAAATTTTAATGGCATTTGTGGCTATCCAAATGCTTTTCCACCTAAAATCAGAAATTTTTTGCCTAAATTTAAGGGTATAAAGGATGAATCAGCTGAGAGACACTTGCAGCAGTTCATGAATGTGATAGATGACTTTGAGATTGACCATGAGGATGTGGTTATGAGATTATTTGTTCAATCTCTAGATGAAGATGCAAGGGACTGGTTTTCCTACCTTCCAGCTCACTCTGTCAGCTCTTGGCATGGTTTTAAATCTGCATTTCTAGTACAGTATGGTGAAAGAGTTTCTGAATATGCAGCCATTAGTGACTTCATGTACATCCATATTGAAGAAGATGAGTTGATCCCAGCCTTTAACCTCAGATTTATGAGGGCATTGAATAGAATTCCAGAATGCATGAGACCTAATGATGCACTGTGCTTAGTTACCTACTTGGGAGCCTTTGATGGGAAAATAAGTTACAGATTAAGAGACAAGGAGCCCACCACATTGCATCAGGCACATCAGTTTGCATTAGATATTGAAAACAATTGGAGGTATGGAATACAAAAGGGTTATTTCTCTAAAAAATTTTGTTGTCCTGCAGCCCCCAGTGTTAATGAAGGATTTAATTCAGGAATTGACAATGAATGTCATAACACTCACACCCCTGTTGACCCAGTTTTTGCATCATTCCAAGTGGATGATGTTTCTATTATAGAGGAGGATGTCCTTTTTTGCCCAGCAAGTGAAGTTGAAAATAATAATTTTTCAAGTAATATTTGCATACCAATCCTAAACAAAGAGCCTTCATGTTTAAATGATCCAGTTGTGCAGAGTTGTGATCATATGGATCAAGAATCAATATCAGTTTCATCAGGAAGTATTAGAGGGCTGGAAAATGATGCAGATTGTTCAACTTCAGAGTGCATTGAAACAGTAGCAATCTTGTATATGGGGCAATCAGCTGATAAAAATGATATCCATGACCAGTGCATGGATCAGGTTTGTTTTTCTTATGACTCTGGATCTGATAGTAATGAAGAAGAATTGGAGTGTCATGAAGAAGAAGCAGAGGCCTTTGCAGTGAATGTTAATCCCCTTTATGATGAGCCTGCTGATGTATATGATGTTGTGAGTCTTGACTTTCAGTGGTGCAGGATTAACCCTTTGTTTGAGGATGATGATACTGATTTGCAAGATGTGAATAATGAATGTTCATCATCACCTGATTCAGACATGTGCAACATTGGGTGTGTGGATCAGGTTTTGTTTTCAAAATCAGTAGATATTAGGGGTCTCATATTTTCTAAGTATTTTGAATTGTTGGATCAGCTGGATGAGTGCCTGATAATGTGCAGCAGCCAGATAAATGATAAAGAATGCCAAAAGCAGCATGATGTACTGTCTGAGGGATATAACATACATGTGTTGCCTAATGTTGAAGAATATTATGTGTATGGTTACTTGTCTAATTCTGAAATCCAAAATGACAGAGCTGAAAATGATGGTGGCAAGCTCTCAAAACTGGTGGAATATTTTTTTAAGCAGGTGACATTATGGGCAGATTATGCCAATCTTTTCGGTTGGGATTGGGATCTTTTAGCTTGGAATCAGGCATTTGACAAGAAAAAATTATGGTTTTTCCTTTTTGGCTGCCCGGGGCCGCCAAAATAATGTTTAAAAATGTTGTGTTTGGTGATGCAGATCATGATAACTTCATGACTCTATGCCCAATGGATAAGGGACTGGTCTGCATCCCAGAGATCTGGAGTTCTCGCTGCAGTCTTGCACCTACACGTCCCCAGACAGAGCCACTGTTAGTGCCTGAATTGACTGGTAGTTTTCTGAGCAATTTTCATTCAGGCACTCTCCCTAAGTATCCAAAAAATGTTCTAAGTGATGGACCTCCTCATCATTTTTCAGCTGCATCATCATATTTTCTTGAGGAGGAGGTCATCATCATCATGTTTGTTTCGATGGTGGTCGGCATCATCATGTTCTCCGTCAACCGGTTTCTCATCGTCATCATCATATTTCAATATCGGGTGATGTTTGGTTTTTATCCTGATGATGCTGATGAGCTACAGTGTGCCCTGATCTGCTTGCGAGGGTGATTTTTCAAAGTCTCCGGTGATCTTCCATTTATCACCTTGCCCAAACATGATGATGATGTTGCCCCGTTATTCTGAAGGGGTTATTCGTTGAGTTGCTCGACCTAACTTGTTTTTTCCTAAGGGTCGTCGTCATCATCATCATATTTCCAGTTATCACCGTGTTGCTTGCTGGGGTCATCATATTATCTGCATCATGATATCTCGCCGAGGTGATATTTTTATCATCGGGTGATCTTGGTTAATATCATCCTGATGATGTTGTTGAACAGTTCTAAGTGCGACCCGATGTTCACTAGGGTCATCATATTTTGAACGTCAGGATGATCTTAGTCAATATCATCCTGATGATGTTGTATCACTTCTTGTTCATTGTTTTGTCATCCTGATGATGCTGACGTCATCCTTATATCAGGGTGATATCTTTCTTTCTGCCTATCTGCATCATGATATTTCCGAAGGAGGGGGTGATATTTTCATGTCACTCGAGTGTGTTTGTTCCAGCATCATGATGATGCTGATATCAAGGAGATATCCACCTGCTGGCTTCGTGCGCTATCTAGTGGGGGTGATCTCTTCGAGCGTCATCATATTCATCTATCGCCCCGATCTTACAAAGGAGCTACAGTGCAACCTGATATTTGCACATCAGGATGATATTTCCAAATATCCGGTTGTCTTCCGAATATCATCCTGATGTTAATATGATGATGATGTCATCAAGGTCCCGGGGGGGGTCATATTTCTAACACTGATCATCTTGAGGAGATCTCCCGACATTTGCAAACATGATGATGACGTCATCCGGATATGAGGAGGTGCGCAGTAGGCAGATATGATGATGACGTCAGCAGGATATGATGATGACGTCATCAGGATGTTCATCGGCCAGACTTTTGGTATAAGCTCAGCAGGAGGATGTTCCTCCGATGGATCCAGTTGTGCGGGTGAAGGCGAATATCATGCAGTTGTATTGTAATATGATGCTGACGTTAGGGTGATATTTCGGGCAACAGGATATCATGCTGCTGGAGGATGATGATGATGATGTCTTATACTAGTGTCATCAGGAGCAAAAGCGCTGACATGATATATGCTCATGACCTAGTATATAAAGTGTTAGGGAGGTTGCTGCGGGGTGCATGTGGGATAATGTTATCCTGCATATTCGAAACATCATGATGATGAGTCTCGGCGGGAAGTGGTTGCGATTAACTGTCTGATGTTCTTCCCAAGGCCGCGGGTTGGTGCGCCATTAATGGCGATTGTTGCAGAGGTATGGGCGATGGCGTGGGCTGATCCAGTACCCGGTTGAAGATCTGAATCCCTAGGCGGTGGCGCAAGGCTCAAAAAATCTTCATGTCTCCTCCCCTACCTGCTGCATTAATGTTTGAGCGCCATTTTTATGATACTGTATATCTGGCAGGAGTTTTGGTCAACCTGGTAGTCAATGCTGAATACATCCTCCTGCTATATAATGCAGACGGTGTTATTCATTAAAGGTTGTTGAAAGTTGTGGATTTTTGGCTCTGTAATCCAAAACCAGCTGATCTGGTTGCTCTGTACAGCTTGATCTTGTGAGTTTATGTATCTCCTGTTGTAGGACTTGGCATGAATCCATTGGTTTCATGGTTGATCTTATATGAGTAATGCTATCTTAGCATGTGTTGTGTTAATTCTGTCTCCAGTATTGCATGTATTCTTCTTCTGGATCTGGATGTTTGCTTATGTTTAGATTCTAGAGCATAGAATTCCTATGTTGAATGTCTGATCTTTTAACCTCTGCTCAAGGGGCAGATTAAACTGTTTTCAGGTTGAACATTGGGAAGGGTATACTGCAGTAGGGATGCCATAAGTAGAGATAGCTCAACACTCTATATTGGGAGATATCTGTAAGGCAGATATCATGTGTATCCCCCTGAAATCCAGTTTTAGCTATTTATGCTGATCATTCACAGGTGTATGTCTACCGACTCCAAGCCCTGAATAGGCACCAGTCATGCTGTGTTCTTGTGTTATACACCATGTCCAGCTTTGCATCCAAATTCAAACTAAAACATTTCATCCTTCCACTTGTTAGTTGTAGGAGTAGGATTAGGAACCCCCTGCATGCTCTCATACCCAACCAGACATCATGTCCAAGAATGTTGCCAGCCTTGTGATCTATCATGCAGATCTTGGTCCATACATGAGAGTATTCTGCCTGTTGTTGTCAAGTTAGATCTTTCTATCTTTGAGCTAGTCAAGGTTACATCTTAAGTTATAGGGATACCCCCCTTGGTGTGGCAGAACCAGAAGTGAAGGGGAGGAGCTCACGCAACCTCCTGTATTCAGTTGGCCTGAATCTGCCTGTGCATTAGAAGTGGCAAACCCTAATGCTGATTCAAAAGAAATGCCAACACCTTCCATGGTACCTATCAACCCGGTTGAGTGTTACAAAATCCTACTTCAATGGAGTCTTCTCAGAAGTATCTCCATCATAAATACTCATATTTATGATAATTTCCAATCTCTATATAATTTATATTAAACCTCGATGCTAATCTAGAGACAAAGCCTTTGTTGGAAACATATATAGAGCACAAGAATGCTAGACAAAGGATTTTTTCTTAGCTTTATTTAGAACTATGATATTATAGCAAGGAAAACTTTCATAAGTAGTTGAAAATGCCACAACATATTTTTTATATTGAATCTTGCATTGCTTCTGCCTGATGAATATACAAGCAGTTTATACTTATTCCTTCAGGGATAACCTTAGCAGAATCTAAGATATCCCATATCTCATCTTCTTAGGGTTGATGTTTTCAACATGTACTACCTTTCCACAAGATAGTGATCCTTTCTTCAAATGATTAACCATATCGAATGTCATTAACTCTTTCATTTCCAAGTAGCTATATTATTTATCACGCCCATGTGATTATTGCATTTCATGAAATTACATTTTGTGGCAGCCAGACATGATGCTAGCAAGGGCATTGAATCAGGATTTATATCTTCCAGTTGTATTTGCTTTTAAAAAAAACATTTTCTGCATATCCAGTAATCATTTTAGTTCATGAGATGACATATCTTTGAAGGTTCTTGTCAAATGGTTCACGCTCCTTGTTTATGCTTCTGATTTTTCATTGAAAACAACTTCATGTGTTTCAAAGGGTGATTCCTCATCCTTTTAGTCTCCCTAGGTTGTGTCTTTGTCTAGCCTCATTTTCTTGTAGCACCATTTAATAGATCTCATAAAGATAAAACTCATCAATAATAGATGACTATGACCGATAGTCCTTGAAGATGTCCAACCTTTCAAGGCCTTTCTGGAACAACAAACTACAACTCACTTTGCTCAGCATAAAGTGAAATTATTCTTGAAAGGATAGATGTACACTTGATATTACCACTCTCATCTTTGACTACAATGCTAGGACGAACTTCAATTTTTTGATTCACCTTCAAAACACCCTTCAGTATACTTCCCCCAACAACACTACCTTTTATTTCATCATTTTTAGCACCAGGTTTATTCTCATCAAATGATATGATTACAATCATGTTGGGTGGGGCAACAAAGTTTCACTCTGGAATAGGAATCTTGTTTGTTATGTATTCACATACAACATCAATGTTGTCCTTTAGTTGTGTAGATATTTGTACCACTAGAGCTCTATCTTGGTCACCTCCTGATTTAAGATACCACCAACTCCAAATAAACCTACAAGCATATGCACCTTTACCTTTTTCACCACTTCAATTAGGCTGGCACCCTTGTGCAATCCATCAATCCCTTTAGCTTGAGGCCCTCTTACAAATGGTGCTACCTCTAGGTCAAGACATTTTTGAGCTTGTGTAACCAGTCCGGATTTATCTAGAAGACAAAATTGATGGTTTGCAAGTGATTTTAGTGGGAACCTAACATCCTTTCCATTGTCTATTGTACCATATTGAGGACCCCAAGGCCAACACTTTTAGCATTATAATCAACTTCTTGGTGTCATCTATGATAATTCCCTTCATGGTTTCGGCTTCGAATATCCTATCCACGAGCCAGAGAAATTTGATACTTATGAGAAGAGTTATCCTTCATGAGTTTACAGTTAGTCACTTAAGAGCTAACCAAGTGGCCTATTTTTATATTCTTCTCCATATCTATATTTACAGAGTCTCTATCTTCATCAGTTGGTTGGCTATCCATGTACATGTTACTTATTCTAGCATCACTGTACGAACTATGTATACCTGAGGAATCACTCAGCCTACTAAAGCCAATAGACATGTGTTTTGTTTTATATTCAACATGTCTTGTTTTCTCATCAAACTCACCTACCTCACTATCTTCCTGTGTATTCTTGTTTATAATTACTAGGAAAGACTCAAGGAGATCTTTTTAGTCTTGGTAAGGCCTCAAATACAGCTTTTGGATTTGTAAATTTACAAAACTTGTTAAACCTAGATGCCAATCAACTTCTTTAAAAAGGGTTTTTATGTATTACCTTTGCAATCAAGCTCGTATCTAAAACAACACTTGGGCTTTTTACAAGACTGTCACATTTAGAGCTATTATCTGAAACTTGCTTCTTTTCAACATTCTTCATTAAATTCAATCCATATTCCATAAAATTTGAGGATTGAGGTACCAGCTCAACTCGCCTTAGTGATTGAATATTGATATCTTTTCCACTATTTCAACACATAATTGGCCTCAAAAAATAATGCTTCTCTTTGTGTTTCTCTGTCTTTTGACTCTAATAGTTTAAAATAGGTTGCTAGCACTGTTTCTAGATAGCAAAAGAAAATCCTAACAAGACTCAAAGAAACAATTTTTTGATATTTTCTCTGCTAGTTGATCATTTCCCATTAAGCCAGTGAATTAAATATGATAGTATACTCTAGAAAACTATCGAACAGATACCACTAACCATTGATGTGTTTGAAGCCACATATTTAGTAGCACATGAGATATCTACTAGACCACAATTTGGCCTGAAACTGAGTAGGCTTTAAAATATGACCCTCCAAAGTAGGTCATTGAGGTAGTTTTTTAAGGTACATTTATGGGTGATGTGATCAAATTTCACATCATGGGAACCTAAAATTTTACAAAAAATGACAGGAAATTTTAGGTCCCAACACATACTCTGCTATGTTGTTGGTGCATGGAAATGTGATTTTGTATTACTTGGGGATGGTGTCACCTTGAGTGGTAATTGTTGTGTGGTTACACAACACACCCCATTTTGACTTGGTAAAACAGGGACCCAATTTTTGGTTTGGCTTGTGCATCTGCTTCTGGGCGGTTTGGTAAAAGTGAGTCGAGTGCATCAGCATGCAAAACCATGATGAGGTAAGTCACCATAAGGTTAGTTTGTCAAAGTTTGTATTTCATCTCTGTGACCTCATATTTTGAAAGAGCATTAAAATTCAGGCAGGTTTGCCTTTTACATCACCTTGATATTCATCAGGATATAAGAGTTATGAACAGTCAAAGTTTCGGTCAAACCTGATATTCACAAGAGGAAGTTCATATTGTTGAAGTTCATCATCATATTTGAAACTTTCCTTCTGATATGTCATGCGGTTCAAATATCTGGACGTCAACTTTAAATGGTAGCAAACTCTTCCCGTTAAACAGTTTTATCTATCGCGAGCGTCATACTTCGCATGTAACCCAATGTGTCTTTATATCCTCCTGACGCAAATATCACCCTTAGCAAATATCCTGATGACATCATCCGAATACGATAGAAAGAGGAACATACATCCTGACAACATCATCATCGCATTTACATTGCCGCAGGATATTCTCTAAAACATGATCATGTTAGCCTAATATGATGATGACGTCATGATGCACTTCCGATACGGAGAGCGAATATCAGGATGACGTCATCCCGATATTCCAAAAAGAGAGACATGTAAGTTTGTCTTGTCATCATCATATTTTGAAACATCACCCGATACACCAAAATATCCTCTTGATCTACTACGCAGAAATAAAAGTGCTTTTGTCACCCGAATCTTGTCGCGATAACAATGTCAATACGAGGGAGGATGATATTGAAACTCAACCCGATATTTGCGAATATCATCCTGCCCTCATCATATCCTGTCATAGGGATATTCCCCGCTCCCATTGCCACCATTATCATTTAATGCGCACAGACATGGTAGGTAGTTTCCATCGACTCCGGAACCCAATGAAACACTTGGCGAGATCCTACATTTTCGCACAAATAATCAAGGAACATGATCCAATCTGTCAGAGTTGCCCTAAATGTACCCTAAATGCGAGGTTAAAAGGTAATTCAACCGCCATTTTCACATTTGCCCTTGTGATAAACTTGTTTTACAGAGCTCCAGCTTCCATATCTGCATACCAGCTACGGTTGCGCGATTTGACCTCACAGGCAGAAGGAAAGAGGTGATCATCAGCTGAATTAAGAATGTCTCAGCAATCTACTGGTATAAAAGGAAATCTGCATAACCAGGTAAGTGAATAAAACCCTCATCATATTGTTTCTGTTTTGGTACGATGATGTAAGTTCTAGTTTATGCACCCGTGTGATTAAGTAGTGTTGGAATTGATACAGTAGGCATAATGATTTATAAAGTCAACTGTAGTATGCATGCATATATGTACCTGTTATGAGATAGGATTGTCGTTAATTGCAGGCACTCATGGCTGAGAAGCGATTGGTCAAGTGTCAGGAAGAATTCAGCAAGCCCATGTTCTCTGCTTAGAGGGGGGTCCTGTTTAAATATGGAGCAATCATAGACACCCATTAGGGAAGCACTAATTTGGAGGCCTGGTCAGCCAAGCTAAACAATCGACATGACAAGAGTCCTCTGCTGGACGCAGTGTTCGTATCAGGATTGTGGAATGCCGTTGGTTTTCCATACTCCATGGAATCTCTAGAGCTCGTCATTGAGTGTGCCCAGAATTATAACCCTCAAACAAGGCAAGTAGTGAAGCATGGGAGGATATATGCAGACCTTTCCATCAAAGGTCTCTCCTAGACATTTGGATTGCCACTAGGCAGTAAGGTCAAAAGTGTAGACTTGGAGAAGTCTAAAAGGAAGTATGAAGCCAATAAGAAATCGGCCAGGAAGAACATGTATCCGTGGCGGGCTGAGAACAGCACATATAATGCAGCCACCAAGCTTCATGTGCACCTATTCAAGTATGATTTCAGTGAGGAGTATCAGTACATGATTGTACTCTTGAATAGAGTAACTGGCCAACCTGATACTGGTAGTTTCAAGGATTGGATGTACGGAATAATAATGATGTGTCTATATTCAGACACCAAGCCACTGTGGGGCCAAATTATAAGTGATGCTCTACATGAGCAACTGATGAACCTGGGAGGTTCAAATTGTGCATTTTACATGTCATCATATATTGTTTATTCTTGTGCCTATAGAGGCACTTTTGATGCCTTGGTTATGGATGGGAAACTCACAGGCACAAATGCGGCATATATCTGGGATCATCATCCCCAGCTACAGAGAACCAACTACCTAAAAGATTACAAACTTGTCAATGATGCATTCTCTATGCATCTGGTAAGGACCATGGAAGAAGACAGAACAAAGAGATTGAGCATGGAGGCTCAAGAGGCAGTCTACAGGCATGGGGCCTGGTACATACAATTTGCAACCTTTTCCTATATAAGGGTTGAAGGTTTCAAGGGACATCCCCTGATGCTGCCAAGGTATCCTACTGACACCATGGTACTAATGGAATTTGTCAGGCAGGGCTCCACCATGATACAAATGTACAAGGATGCTAAGAAGCTTCCACCAATTTTGTTCCCAGTCAGCATTGGCAATTACCTGTGCCCTGACTCTGATAATATCAAGAAGGTGATGGTCACCCAGAATAAGATGAATCTGCAACCTTTTCCAATAACAAGACCATATGATCCTTACGGTAGGATACAGAAGGTGCTAGGAAAGCCTATTCACCAAAGGCACCTAGAGGATTTTTGGGCTGACTGTGAGGATGAGGTAGAAGCTAGTAGAAGGAGGTATCAGAGGTTAACTCTGAACCAAGTTAGAACTTTTGATTGCATTTCCCTTCCTCAACAATTAAAGAATGATGATGGTAGGACAATGGCAGATGAATATGAATAGAAAAAGATATATAATGACACCATCTCTGCACCTGACCTCACTATGCAGGAGGACATATCCTTGGACCCATTCATTGCCAGGACCCTACACCTAACCCAAGCCTGGGTTGATGCACAGATAGAGGCATTGAAGAAGAAGGGTGTTGCCATTATGGTGGACAACAAGAAGAAAGGGCAGGATATCCCCGCGGATGAATATGATGACTTCCTGTTAGAGAAGAGGAAGACCAAGGGAGATAGAGTCCCTCCACCACAACAGCAGAGCAAAAGACACCCAAGGGGCAAGAAGGTGGAACAGGGACCAAAGGGGATTATAATTGAAAGGGTAGTATTTGCAGCTGAGTAGGTGGCAGGGTCAGGATCAGAATCAGCATCCCCTCCAGAGAAGGAAAGGCCCAAGAAAAGTAAGACAACAGAGGCTGGAATCATTGAGACCCAAGAAGTGGGTCAATCTTCTAAACAACCAGGAGGAGAGGGTACCTTCATAGAAGAAGAGCCTGAGGAGGAGGAGGATCCATTGGTAATAAAAAGGAAGAGGAGAGCTCCACAGGTGCTGGTGTCTACCCCACTTAAGAAACAAAGAACCTCCATGAGAGGTGGAATAAGCCAACCTCCTACTTCATTACAAGGGGAAGGTAGTGAAGTGCACAAGGAACTTCAACATAATGTTCCACTTCCTACCATTATCAAGTTCAAAACCAAACTTGCTGAGGAGCAGCTAAAAGAAACCTCCCAGACACAAGCAGAAGGGCATGTCTCGCTAGACGAGACAATAAATTTGTCTGATGATGAGGTGGTGTAGGATGTGGCTACACAGAAGATGGAAACACTTGCTGTTGATGTAAGTATGACTCCTCACAAGCCTCCACCAGTTCAAATTGTGCTTGAGGAGATGAAACAAGCAGAAGAAGAGAAAGAAAAGAGCCCAGAGCAAGTAGCTCAGGAAATAGGGCTAGATACATTGATCACAGAGGTGACCAGTCCTGTAGTGGTGGATCTGACAGAGAAACAAGATGCAAGTACTGAACAGCCAGCAAGATCACCTGATAAAGGCCACCTAACAGAAGAGATAGAGATGGCAGAGTCAGAAGGCGATGCTCTTGAAACCGGCCAACAAAGTCCACATGATACAACAGAAGAACCTGCTATAGTAGAGGTTCAGGAAGTGAAGGCTGATGAGAAAGAAACACTAGAGGATCCAGCTGCCAAAGTACAAGAAGTGGATGGTGCAGGCTCGGAAGAAGTAGTAGCTGCAGAGCAATCGCCAGCACATCAGACAGAGTCCCCAATATCTGGTGTAGTGGATAAACCACAAGAAGAAGAAGAAGTGGGAACAGATGAAATAATGACAGAAGAGGGTCATGATCATCATGATCAGCATATAGATGCCCCTCAGAGGTCCCCACAGCATGAAGATGCTCCTCCGGAGAAGGAAATCCCTCAACAGGAGGAGGTACCACAAGATCAATAACAAAGGGAATATCAAGAAGAAGAAATGAGAAAGTCACCATCTCCACAACACTTGTTGACAGAAATGGGAGATATAGGTGAACATCATGATGATGTTGAAAAACATGATCAGGTGCCTCCGTGGTTGGCAAAAGAGGTAAGTGCTGAGGAGGAGCTTGAAATTCAGGAATTCGACGTCTCCACCCTGTTCTCTGCGGATATAATAAAGCCAAAGAGGAAGGCCAGAATGACTTTGACCATCAAGAGAGATCCGGGAACAGGGAGAAGGATCACACAAATTGCCATACCTGCGGTGGAGAAGGAGAAAGGTAAAATCACTGTCGATGAATTTCAAATTAGTACAGTAGATTTGGGCTTTGCCAATGAGGACCAAAAGGTCAGGAAGGCAAAGATATCATTGACTCTCTAATTCAGAAGGTGAAAAGAGAGAAGGAGAAAAATAAGCAACATAAAGAGCACATTGCTCAGTTGCATGCCTATATCAAAGGGCTGACCAATCCTGATGATACTACAACTGAACATGCAGTCCCATTGACTGCCATTTCTCAGGAGGAGGTAAATAAATTGGACCTCATGAAGCATGAGGCGTCCGTAATAAGGAGATGGATGTCATCCACATTGGATGATGTTGTAGAAATAATGAAGGCCTCTTTAAAGAGGTGGAGCACCCTAAGTGACTCCAAGGCCAAAGTGGATAAATTGCAGATGCAGACCAGGAAGAGGTCTTACAAGCTGGAAAGAGTCCTGACCCTGTTAGGGGAAATAAGGAATGTAAATCCACAACTGCTTATCAGTAAGTAGGTACTGAATAATAATACCACATTATTAATAGATATTTGGTATAAAGACACTCAGTTTGAGTGCGCAGTCCTCAAAAGGTGTAATAATAAGCTGAGGGATATCAGCATGAGGCTACGAGATTTAATGGCTGAAGAAGCGGTGATACTGGAGGCATTGGAAGGCAAGGTGGAAGGAAAAATAGAGAATCAAGATGAAGAGTCCGCCATTAAAGCTGTACATAGCAACTTCCAAGCAGAGACAGATGGTCCACCTATCCCTTTGACAGAGGAATTGATAGATAAAATAATGAGGATCAAGGTCCAGATGGAGAAATACAAAGAAACACTGCAGGACAGGAAAAATAAGCTTGACAACAGCAGAGACAAATATGAAGCACATAAGCATGCCATTGTCAAAGCAAAGACTCAAGATGGCGGAGGGATAGATTAGGTTGAGCATTCATATGAGCAGGTCCGCAGTAGTATGTAGCCCCATATGCAGCCGCGTCATCATCAGGATAGTGAAAGTTCAGAAAGTGATGCACATGATGATGACCCGCATGAATCAGCTGAGGAGCATGATGAAGATACATCATGAAGGGGATAATAGCATAAGTAGTATAGATAGTTGCCAACTGGCAACTTGTGCCATTTTGTAAAGATTGACAAAATCAAGTGAATCATGACCATAGATTTGTATTGATAAATCTAGATCGTAGATCTTTTGTAACGGATTCCTCACCTTATTCTATAAAAGGTGGTGGAATGCCCTGATGAAACATTCGAAACTTAATTGAAATCTGTTTGCTGAAGCATTTAGGGCTTATTTCAAAGTTATTGCATATGTACATGTCTTTTTGCATACTTAATGAAAGAGAAGAGTATTTCGATTACAAATCTTCGTAAATCTTGAGTAATCTGTGTCTGAATTCTAGATATGTGCTTTGATTTGCTGCGTCCCTTGGAGTGCTCATCATGTTACATGTATTGTTTTCATTCATCATCCTCTGAAGTTTGCATTAACTGTATCTAGCTGTGGAATATCCTAGTGAAAATATGGTTTGATTTCTTCTCGTCATGATAGTATCGAGTATGTATGTGGATCAATAGCTGAAGATTCAACTTTAAATTGTAGTATTCCTTTAATTTCTTTCAATTTTAGAACATTTCATTATCACAAGGGCGAATAATTGATAATCCTAAGTAAATAATGCAAATATGTAGACATCTCGTAGGTAATCGCAAATATTTAGCATATTTGAATGCAAAGCATGCACAATTGAAAAATATCATGCAAAGATTGAGGTATCTTTACATCTTTTCATCTAATAGCTGCATAATATGACTCCTCTGTAAAGAATTTTGGAGGAATGTCATGATGATGGCACAATTTCACGTAAGGCCCCAAAATGGAAACATCAACGCACATTAACCTCTGAGTAACGTCAGACGATTAAGACCTAATCACTGGAGACTTGGGATCCCGAATTCCTTGAATTCACAGTATCTTTCAAGATGAATAAAGGTTAATGTGTACTTTTATTCTATGCTTGTTTATGACTAACATCATGACCAACAGTAATAAACAAAATGCCTGCTCCTAAGACTTGGTGCATATGCAACCCATCAAAGTACATTTTCCATGGTTCTGCTGCTGGTGCTACCATCAATATGGACTAATTAGGAAATTCTGCAAGTGTATGATGCTCCGTGGGGATAGGTGCTTCAGCTAACTAGTTAGCAATGACTTATCCTTTGATGGCTTTTCTTTCTATGTACCTGATGTCAAACTCACTCAAGATCATTACCCATTTATCCATTCTACCTATGAGAGTTGCTCTATTTAGCAAATACTTCAGTAGATCAATCTTGGTAATGAGCTTAGTCTTATGATTGATCATGTAATGTCTCAAGTTTTTAGAAGTAAAGACCATAGCTAAGCATGCTCACTCAATGGGAGTATAGTTCAGCTCATAGGTCACCAAGGTACAGTTGATGTAGTATATTGCTCTTTCTTTTCCTTGCTCATCATGTTGCACCAACAAGGCCCCTATAGTGGTTTCAGTTGCCGAGATGTATAAGAGGAGGGCCTCTCCTTTCTTTGGTGGAGTGAGAATAGGGGGATTAGCCAAGTACTTCTTCAACTGATCAAAGGTGGCTTGACACTGATTATCCTAGATAAAGGCTGTGTTTTTCTGAAAAGATGCTAGAACGGCTGACATTTATCGACGAGTTGGGTGGTAAACTGGTGGATAGACTAGAGCTTCCCCTATAGACTTCATAATTGCTTCAGTGTTTTTAGAGGGGGCATCTCTATGATGGCTTTAACTTTGGTGGGATCCACTTTGATTCATCTTCTTGAGACTATGTACCCTAAAAGTTTTCCAGATGTGACCCCAAAGACACATTTCTTTAGGTTTAGCCACATGTTGTATTGCTCTAGTCTATCAAAGATATTTTCCAACACGTTTAAGTGCTCCTCTCTGGTCTTTGATTTTTCCAACAGGTCATCCACATAGTCCTCCATGATGTGATGGAAGAGGTCATGGAAGATAACTCTCATGGCACATTGGTATGTTGCTCTTGCATTTTTCAAACCAAAAGGCATCATCACCCAATAGTATATCCCCCACGGGCATATGAAGGAAGTCTTATGTTGGTCTTCTTATACAATTTGTGCATTAGGGATAACATTGTGTGCCCTATAGTGAGGTCCACTATAATGTGAATATTGGGCAAAGGAAAGTCATCTTTAGGGCATGCTTTGTTGAGGTCCCTAAAATTAGTACAGCATCGGATGCCACCAGTGACTTTTTCCATAGGTACTATGTTGGATACCCGCTCAGGGTAGTCTATTGGTCAGATAAATCCCACAACTAGAAGTTTCTTTAGCTCTGCCTTAGCAAGGAGCACAATATGAGGATTCATTTTTCTTAGCTTTTGTGTTATAGGTTTCACATCGGGGTGAACTGCAAGATGGTGAACAACCAAGGTAGGATCTAGCCCTGGCATATCTGCATAGGTCCATGCAAAATTATGGCTTCTTTGTTTGAAGAATGCTAAGAAATTCACCTATTCTGCTATGGTAAGAGACTCTGCTCTAAAGGTGATCTTTGGCACTTCTTCTATTCCAAGGTTCATTTCTTGTGATGGCTCCACAAGGATTGGTGATCTATCTGGATACACCTTCTCTATTTCAACAAGGCCCATGCTTCCATCTTCTAGCACCTCATCAAGGTTTTCATTGGAAGATACGTCCTTTATTTTTGCTTTTTCTTCACCCGAAAGTACCACTGAGTGGTTTTCACTAGGGGGCATTATTTTTATTTTTATATTTTTGTGACTAGAAGCATGGGTGGTCTTGCTGAAATAGGTAGATATGTCAAGTTCCATAATGTGCCTAGCTCTGTAATCTCCCAGGGGGAATTGATCTTTGACCCCAATCGGCTTCATTGCTCTGTGCTACATCTAGGACAGGAGGTCCCTGTTGGTCCCAATCTATAAGGTCCGTGTATACAAGGGGTAGGTCATTAGATGAGGATGCTAGGTTGATTATAGCGTAGATGGTACATATGTAGGATTCAAAGAATTGAGTGAAGTCACTAAAGGAGTCTTGATGGTCTTCTTCATTAATGTTATCAATTGCAGGGGAAACCTTAGCAACCTCACCTAAGATACACTCGCCACTAGTGAGGATATATTGTTGTTTTCTGTACCCAAAACCTTGATTATAGGGATTCCTTGTTTCTTGAATTGGTTCTATGATCCCTTGTTCATAAGGCCAATACCGCCTTGTCCTCTATGACTCATGTACTTGAAAATTTCTAGCCCTTTGCTATAGATTTCGGCTGGCATGGTACGGGCTTCCTGTTCTGCTTCTTCTTCTTTATACAACTAGGAGGATACATCTTCAAGCACGTCCTAATAAAGGAAATGATTTCTTTCAAAGATGGGTAATGGTTTGCGTTTGATGACAATTATAGAGACATCTTCTTCTTTCAAGGCACCAAATGTTTTAGGATTGGGTAAAATCCTTACACAAAAGGTACTGTGTAGGTCATATTCCCCACATCCCATGTCACTTATCTTGATTTTGACCTTAGGTGGTGGAGCTATTTGTGATGTGGTAGCAATATTAGAATGATCAATGTATGATGTGGATGATGTAGGGTCAGTTTGGGAGGTAGTTTTTGTGATAGCCTTATTGTATGGATAGAAAGTATGATTGTGTCCTTCCATGAAGCTGCAGTATTGGAAGGGGCGGGGATCAGCATAGACAGTTACTTCCATGCCATTATGAGGGAACTTTAGGCATTGATGAAAGGTGGATGGAATGACTTGCATGGCATGGATCCTTGGTCGGCTGAGAAGAATGTTGTATGGGAGGTCGAGATCAAGGACTTGACATTTTGTTTCCAAGATCTTCTGCCCTACTTGAATAGGGAGTTTGATGGTACCTTCAGATAGCCTCTTAGTGTCATCATACCCTCTTATAGTTATACTTTCACTTGAATCTACAACCACATCACAGTATCCCAAATGTTATAATAATTTAAGAGTGCAAAGGTTTAGGATGGAGCCACCATCTATTAAGACTCTCTTTATGGTATGTTTATGGATATGAACTTTGATATGTGGGGCATTATTGTGTGAACCATTAGATGTAGGAAGGTCTTTCTTAGAGAAGGTGAAATGGTGAGGCGAAGTGATATGACCCACCTGGCTTGGAATTGTTCCACATTCAGGTTAGTGGGGACCTGGGTTTTTGTTAGGTCTTTGTCAAGGATCTCCTTGTGAAGGGGGGATGTACGGAGTAGTTTAAGAATGGAGATTTGGGTGGGGGTTCTACCTAGATGATCTAGGAGATTGTACTTTTGGGTGGCTGGTGGATGGCTAGATGGGTGGTTTGGTTGGTGGTTTGGTGCAGATGTGGATGTTTGATTGGTGGTGGGAGCCACATGAATGGACACACAACCATGATGGGTAGTGACTGTGTTGACATAGTTGGATGATGCTTCTATTCGACCCACAAAGGAATCATAAGAAGCGAGAGGTGAGGGGATGCTGTAAGCTTGGTTAGAGGATGAGACTTTTCCTTTATTATGGTTGGGCAAAGGATCCTTGTAAGCTCCAAGGTTGGAATTAGGTGATTGTTGCAGGGTTTCCTTGAGATTGACTCTACCCTTGTTTATGAGATCTTGTACGCAGTGTTTCAGCTTCATGCAATCGGCTATCTTATGGCCCACGATACAGTGGTATTAAAAAAAATCATTTTTATTATATCACATGAGTTTGATTTGATTTTCACTATAGGGATTAATGGGTGGGAAAGTTATTAAACCATCTTTTAGAATTTTGTCCAAGATATCTTCGATTGGTTCTCCTAAGGGCGTGAATTTTCTTTGAGGGGTATTATTTTGTTTTGGGGGTCCCTTGGGAATATTTACATTGTGGGTGGCATGCGCGCTTGGAGGCACTTGGTTTTGTACATTTTGGATGGCCTTCACATCAGTGACACCATCATTGAGATTGTTTTTGTTTTTGTCCCAAAAGTGAGGTTTCTCATGTGATTGCACATTGTTAGTGTTTGGGGTGTTGATGTTGACTTTATTGTTGTTGTTGTAAGGTTTATTGTCATATATCTTAATTGAGCCCTTGGCAATAAGGGCTTGTTAGATTTAGGGAAGAAAACTAAGAGGGGGGGTGAATTAGTTGTACAAAACTTTCTTCCAATTAAACACTTAAATCCACTTGTAATTTAGTAGCATAAAGATAAATCAATCATGGAAACTTAATGCATTAAATCAAGAGTAGAAACACATTAGCACACACGACACCAAGATTTTGACATGGAAAACTTGGTTAAGGGAAAAACCACAGGGTGATTAACCTAAGATTGTATTCTCTGCTAGAAGAATAGAAAGAACAAAATGGCACATGCCAATTAGGGCTCACTACTTGAGCACACTGCTCACAAGAGGCTCATTGCCTACAAGAGAAACACTATCTACAAAATAATAAGTATCACATACATGAACTGGAGAGTAGCATCTTCACCATGCTTGAATCAGTTCCATTTAAGCCCAAAACTTCTGCTCTATCTTTCTCTCTCCTCTTTTCTACCACACACTCATCTCCACAAGACACTCTTTGAAATGACTTTACAATCCCTTATTTATACAAGACATCAACTTAGGAATAATCATCTAAGTCAGAAAACAAATACAAGAACATCTACAGGATGTGTAACTCATCCAGTCGGCCAATCTCAAGAAGAACACCATCATCTGGAAGTTATTCTTCAATTGCAAGCTCCAACTCCAATGCAGACCACCAACATGAACTGGACACGATCCAAAGACCTCTACAAGCTTGTCTGAATCACCAAGAACATCCACACTTAATCTACTTAATGAAATCCTTCTCTCCTTCATCCGAAACCTCAAGAACACAGTCTGTCATCACTGTCACAAAGGAATAGATGCTTGCAGACCTTCAAACCATGAACCAATCGAGTTGACATTTCATAAAGACTTGATTAGCACTCCCTCAAATCTGCAGAATAGGATAATGCATTTTTGGATCTCACCGGACCTGTCTGTATCACTTTGTTACCGCTGAACACTTGCTGGAATTGATTTTACTTGAGCAGCCATAACTTCTTCAAATCTTCATGCGGACCTTTGAAATCTCTACCGGATCACCTTAAGACACATATCTATAAACCCTTTAAAACACATCCTCTGATCCTCATCTTATCCTAGACTTTTACCTTACTGTCTTCACTGTTCTTCATTGTTCCTGATATGACCAATTTTCTTAATATCGTCAACAAACAGTTCATCCAATCCTTTTCATTAATGCAACAAGAGTATGTTGACATCAATGACAACACCAGTTAAGCCCATACTTGCAATAGGACTCTCTTGATGGTGGTGCCCTTGTCAATGATTTCTTCAAAAGTGGAAGCATAGAGGATTTGTAAATGGAAACCCATCTCTTGATTAAGATTAGCCACAAACATGGTGACTACTTGTTTCTCAGGGATCAGCCAAGGGAGTTTTCTTGCTAAGCCTCTCCACCTTTCCAAGAATGAAGCGAAGGATTCTCTGCTCTTTTGTTTGGTGTTGCAAAGGTCTTTCAAGGATATTTCATGTTCAAAGTTGTAGGAGAAATGGTTAACAAACTTCTCAGCGAGCTCAGGAAAAGTCTTAATGCTCGGAGGAAGGTGTGCAAACCATTCGGTGACTTGACCATCGATGCTTCTAGGAAAGAGTCCCATTAAGTATGTGTCATTGTTTGAGACTTCAAGGCAAGTGATGTAAGATTCCCTAAGGTGGTCCCTATGGTCTCCCTTTCCTTTGTATTTGTCAAATTTGGGTGTCTCAAAGTTCTTAGGAAAGGGAGGCATGTACATCATCTGATCAAATGGGTATGGACAAATATCCTCAAAGGAATATTGTTTGCACTTGCCACCATGTTGCAAATCATCCACTTTTTGGATCAAGGTCTACACAACACTTGTTAGGTCCAGTGTTGGTGGAGGTTGTGGGATGTATGTCTATTGGTTGATGAGTTGTTGGAAGTTAGGAGGGATTTAGTATTGGCTTGTGAGGTTTTGATTTTGGGGTAGGTTGTTTTTTATTTTGCGGGATGGTGTTTTGATTTTGGTTAACTTGTGCTAGATATTATTGGTAGGCATAGATTTGTTGGAGAACATGAGGTGGTAGTTGGGGATTGGGATTATGTTGCGTAGATGATACTACAAGATTTTGTACATACGTGAAATTGGATGGGTTGGTGATGGATGGATTGGCCATATTGTGAGGTGGTTGTGAAAGAAATTGTCTTATGTAGGCTACATTTTTGGGATTGAGTGGAGGCACACTTGCGGAGGCACTCGTGTGTGTCGGGTTGCTAGGAATGCCTAGGATGATTTGAGGAATGGATGTGGCTATGTTTTTCGTAGTGGTGGATGTGACAATGGGGTTGGAGAAGTAGGATTTAAGATACTCCTAGGTGGTTGTGGATGTTGTAACATTAGAATTTGTGGGAGTGATAGATACAGTGGGATTTGAGGTTTGAGATATAGTAGGGTTGTTGTTTGATGTTGATGGTTGTGAGGAGGTGGTGGGATTAGTGTTAGAGGTGGATGGTTGAGATGGAGTAGTGGTGTTGGGTAGTTGCACACCAATTTTGAGAAGAAAATCAAGATATCTAGTTGGATATGATCTTAGAACTCTATCAAGAATGTCCATGTTGTTAGAATCTTGTGTGAAGTTTAACACGTCTTGATCTACTTGGTTGGTGGTGGTGTTTTGGGTAGGTAGTTGTGGTTGTAAGAAGGTGAAGGGATTTTCATTGGGACCATATAAGGGCATTTGCAAGAACGTGGGTAGGTTATATGCTTGTTGGCCAATTGGTGCATTGTTTTAGTCAGTTATAGGCAATCTTATGCCCATGTTGTTTCCAAAATTGGCCATCTCTTGATTTTTCTTGTGTTGGGACCTTGTTATGGGCATGCAAGGATATGGGTTTTGATTGTGGGGTGGATGAAGGTGGAGACCTTAGATAATTTGGTTTGATTTATTTGGAGCCAAAGAGGATATGATGGTGGAATGGAACAAAAATTTAGGTGCAAGAGAGTACACTCCCTATAATCTAAATCTAAAGGTGAAAGGAAATTATGGAATGATTATAAGTCTTGGCCGTTAGGAGATAAATTTCAAAAAGGTGTCAATCTAAAGATGGTAGATGTCAAGGATTTTGATTTTCACAAAAATTTGGACCAAAAGGACAATAGATAGATTGGATTGTTCGAGGATGATTTGATGAGAGAGATTTGATAATGATTTGGGTGATACTTCAACTAAGGGAAACCTTAGGTGGCCTAGATATTTGATAGGATAAATTTGGATGATGTTTTTTTTGGAGAGGGATATTGAAGTCAACAAATGAGCTCAAGTAAGGTCTAGATTTTAGGTGTTGCACAGTGGATGTTTTTCTCTTTGCTTAAAGTAGACTTATGACCTTAAGCAAAAAAGGGATGATTATTCTACTTGAAGGTAGACTAATGACCAATCAAGAAAAATAGGGTGTGAAAGATGAAATCTAGATTCAACTTTAGCTCAAAGATTGATTTTTGGATATGATTTTTGGATGTTGATTGATGTTTCGACTATGAGAATTTGGATGTGTTTAGTATAGAAGAGATAAATGGATTGGGGGATGAAATTGTAGAAGGATGTATTTGGTCCAAAAGAAAGTAAAAAATCAATGGGGATGAAAAGCTATGAAAGTAGATGTATTATAGTTGGATTCAATAGGATGGTGGAGGGTCCAATAGTGGAAATGGTTTATTCTCTAAGGTCAAAATGGGGATATGATTGAGAAATTTTGGATCAAAATGGATGTGGGTTTTGATAGATTTTAGAAAGGTGAATGTGGATTGTGGATGGGCAGGTCCTAAAGATCCCAAAATAATTTTCTAGGGCTGTGGATAACTTGACCTGTAAATAACACCAAAACCTAGGTAGATGGTGCCACAATAGAGAGAAATGGTGCCAAGAATCTATGAAATGGCATCAAAATAGATCAGTGTTGGTCAATGTTTTGGAAAAAGGTGGATTTTGGTGTCAAACTTGGATTTTATGAAGATCAAAGACTTGTCAAATATTGTAATGATGTCTCAAATGATGTCATTTTGGCAAGTTTTGCAAACACTTCAAACAAAGAGCACACAATAGGCAAAGGTTTGAAATGATGTTGTGATCGCAATGTGTATGTTTAAGAAGCCCCTCAAGGCCCAAATTTCCATAGGTATAACACAATAAAAAAAACACTTGAAGACAATGCTTAAACTACCTAAGGTCAAGGTGAATGGAGACTTGCCAAGCCCACAACTTGGAATCTCTGATGCAAATGTCAACACATTAACAAAGAGGCCTGTTGCATTGTATTGTCTTCTCGAGAGAGGATGGGTAGGGGCCTCCTACACTTGAAGGATGACACAACTACCCTTTCCCCAAAAAGCTACATGTAGCTTATGCTAAGTCAAGGATTTCCATCTCATCTCAGGGGAGCCATATGGTGAGAATCTTGGAGGCAAAACCTGCTATGCCCTTGTCTTCAAACAAATTGCCACAAGGCTAAGAAGGGTAGACTTCTAACCAAAAGGTGTTTAGTGGGGGAACATTCAGAGGATCAGCATGTTACAAGCACCTGATAAACCACTTAAGGTTTCAACTAGCTCTGGTAGGAGTCTCATATACACAAAGGTACTACTTCCTTTCAAGCTAGCATCGAATGGTAAACACTCATACCGATTCAGACTTGGCTTTTGCCTTATCCTCTTTTATATAGTGGATTGAATGAAAGTACTGCTTGGGGTCGCCAATGAGTTCTCTTTGCGGATGTGTGTCAAAGGAAGGCCCACTCTAAGAAAGTGAAAAAGAAGTAGAACCATTTCTCTTCACCCAAGATCCTTATAAAAGGCGAGGGGAGAGGATACTTCAATTCTACCCCTGGGGTTCTACTAACAAAATGTGCAAGTATACATGCCACACTAAACAAGAGCTAATGTTCTTTTTAAACCCAAATAGAAATGTGCCTAAAGTTGTTGTTGCAAACACTTGTTAATTTTAATGCACCAAGTTCAAATGTTGTCTATGCTAGGCACACAAAGAGTTCCTTTTAGGTACACCAAAATGAAATGTTTTGTTTATATATTGTTTTTCAAGCAAATGTCAATTTTAGTGTACCAATTCCAAATGTTTTCTAAGCTAGGGTTCTTTTTATGATCACCAAAAAGAAATATTGTCTAAACTAATAAAACCCTACAAAAGTGTTAGTAGTTCAAGATGATGGTCTTGGACGGTCATAAATATCTTGCAAAACAGAGACCCAATCTTGCACAAATACTAAAGTTAGCACAACAAATAGCACCGAAAGAGATACAAAAGGCACTACACAGACCAAAAATTGTACCACCAAATCTGAAAATGGCATTGATGACAATCGACAAGATAGAGACCTACTATCCTAAGAATAGTGCTACAATGATTACAAATGGTGCCAGAAATACAGTAGGCACTACAATACAAATTGCACTGCAATAATAGATAGTGTGAATACAAACATAGATAGTGCTATAATTAGAAAAGGCACCAAAATACAGACAAAAAACACCGCTATGCCCGAAAGGTTGTTTGTTCGACTGTGTGCAGAGAAAGGCACTACTCTGGATCTAGATAGCGCCGATATAAGATAGTCTTGGTCAAAGCTTAAAAAAACTCAAATTATTTTAGCCAAAAATGTTTGTTTAGGTGAGATTAAGTTGTTTTCTTAACCTTATATTATTGAAATACATAGGATATTACTTTGCATAAAATGTTTTGACAACCCACTAAACAAAACATTAACTACAATGTCAAATGGATTAGTTGAAATTTTTTGACATAACCTCCCCTTATCCCTATGTAAAACCCTATAAAACTAAGAATAAAATGTGCTAAAAATGTTAAAAAACATAAAAATACACAAACATATGAAGGAATATTCAAGAAAGATTGGCATGTAAGGAAGGCACCAATATAAAGAGGAATAGCGTCGCTTTAGGGAGAAATGGTGCCACCTTGCAGTAAAATGGTGCCACTGTGTGGGAAGATAGCACTAATACCTGCAAAAAATATGTTTTCTACAAGAAAAAATCATAAAAAATGTTAGATAGAGACCTTGTGGATCCCACTGGGCATGCCAATGTGATTAGTGAAATCCAAGATAAAGTAGAAACATAAGCAAATGCATAAAAAACACAATATTATACCTCACAAATAAATTCACAATCCAAGATAGGGTGGAGAGTGATGCATCCAAAACTCACTCTAGATTTACTAAAGATGCTCAAATTAGATGTGAAATGCTTTCAAACTATGCAACTCACAAATTAGACTTGCTCAAGAGAGATTTTAGCTTAATAACATTATTCAAATTGTGGATGATAAAATGACTTGAGGAGTGTTGTATTTATAGGCATTTTTGGGGAGGATTTGATCCAAGGGTGGAGATTGATTTGGAAGATCAATGGTGGAGGATGAAAGTGATGTGGAGGGCCTAGATTCAATCTTGGAAAATAGAGGGCTAGGAATAAAGATGAATTTTAAATTCATCTTGGGAAAGGGTTGGAGTTAATGAGGTTGGGTGAGATGGATTATATGTGAATTAAAAATTCACATGGGGAAGAGTAAAATAAATTAAAAATTTATTTGGGGAAGAGTGGATTTTAATGAGTTATGATATGTGTAAGGGGTGTAAGAGGTATTAATGTGATGTTGGACACATGTATAAAAAATTGATTTATGTGGGATATATTTCAATTTTTTATTTGGAGGATGTGGGGAAGGGTGTTAAGCTAGGTTTGACCACTTTAATAAGGGTGATTAGCCTAATTAATATGGCTGGAAAAAATTAATAAATAGGTTAATGAGAGGTTAAGATTAATTAAATAAGGTTTTATTTAATTAATCTTAGGTCTAGGGTCATGTAGGTTAGGCTAGGTAATTGAAAAATAAATATTTAATTAGTTAGGGTAGGGATAGGCTGAATTAATTAGATAAGCATGATTTACCTAATTAATTAGGTTTAGGAAAAGGGGGAATTAGTCAAATAAATATTTGCATATTTATTTAATTAATTGGGTAAGGTTGAACTATTGAATTAATAAAATTAATTCAATTTGAGAGGATGAATGGAAGAAAAATAGGTGTTGAATAGGATAATTAATTAATTAAAAATTTAATTAATTGTTTGGAAGGGGAATTGGTGTGTTTAGTAATGTCAAGAGTCAGTTTGATGGTGAAGACATTTTTAGGGGTATATATATATATCATCTTCAAGCTCATAGAATTCTCCGCATCAACCACAAGAAGTTAGAAACTTCAATAAGAAGATGTAACATGTAGAAACTAGTAGGTTCCCCTAGAACATTTGGTAGTGCTCCGTGTAGTGCCCCTCCATTCTCACCTTGGATGTGCAGGTGGTTTGGCTAATGAGCATGAAGGTGAAATTAAAATAATAGGAATATTTAGGGTATGTTAGATAGTTGATGTTGTACATTATATGATGTTGGTAGATGTTGCATTCATCTTGGTGACATTCTTGATTAACCTTATGTGTGGTTTCATATGACAATTTGCATGTTTTATTGATAATCCTTATTGTTGCACTGATAATTCATATGCTCTGACATTGTTTTACATTTAGGTGATTATGATGTTGATCTTACTGTGATTGTCATATGTTAGAATTGATTTTTATGCGACTAATTTTGTATTATAGGATGATCTGATTATTGTGTGGTGTGAAAAGAGACAATGTCATACCACTCATTCATGAGCATCCGACAACATTGCAATTCTCTTTCACTCTGTGACCATTTTATATTTATTATACTTGTACATAATCCATGTTCTGTGTTGCAGGTTGCAGGTATCAAGCATTGACTCCACCTAAAATTGATAGGTCTGAGCATGCCTTAAACCCAATGAAAATTGTTGAACAAAGATAACATATGGTCCCCTAGTTAGCCATCATCTTTGAAAAGGATGAGTATCCAGTTTTGCACCTAGTCAGTGTTGTCTGTTTGTGCATAATAGTCAGTCATTATTGTTGTGGTCATGCTTTTCAATCTTGCATAGTGTTAGGTATTGTTTGGCATTTGGGTTATTTAGTTTGGAATTTTTTGATTAATGCTTTGGTTATTTGTTGCATTAAAATAAAATTATTAAGTCAAAAGGACACTTTGATAAATAAATATAGATGCTTTTATGTAAATTTAATTTTATGGGCAATTATATTATATTGTAATCTAAGGTCAATAAATAATAATAATTATAATGAGGAAAAATAGAGTGTTATTAAAATGAGAATATAATTGATAAAATTAAAATGAAAATATTTTATAAACAAGTAAATGTTTTGTTAGTGGCAATAAAAATAAATTTATAATATTTATGAGTTGTCATAAAAACTTATATAGATAGAAAATTCTAAAATAGATAAAATTAGAGAGAAATTATTGTATGATTAAAAATAGAAAATTGTAAGAAAGTAAGAAAGGCAGAATTTATTGCCTCTTATAAGGAGAATCTTCTGGAAGATATTGGGGGATTTCTCTCTCATAATAATCTTTAGCAAATGGAACTTTTGGGGGGGAGAGGAGATGGGAGAGACTGATTTGTGGTTGTAACAGTTGAACCTGACATCGAATCTTCAACCCAGTCAACCAAGTGAAATCAGGTTCCTTTGGTTCTAATTTCTATCTCAGTTTTCTGTTGAAGCAAATGTTTGATTTATAATTTTTCCTATTGATTGTAATTTTCTTGAGCGGTTAGAAGCCTTGTTATCAGATCCAATTATGCATGTTTGTATCATTGTGTTTCTGGAAATCACCAATTGATGTGACTATCTATCTCTCACCCATTTCATCTCTATTTTTTCAATCTGGTGCGTCAGCCATAACTTTACTTTGATGAACTAGGTTTCTCTAATTTTTTCATGTGTTAATGATTGTTTTGAGATAGTCATAACAGTAGTTAAAATTCACATAAAATGAACCAAAATTGACTTGAAAGATATGAAGGAATCAGTTAAGATTCACTTAATCCCAAATTTAATATGGTCAGGTCTTGACCTATTGGGCAAATTCAGTTGGTCGATGTGAAGCTGTAATGTTCAAGGGGCCTTATGCGATTTATGGTTTCTTGTTGGTTAACTGGACTCAAACTATGCAAAAGATCATAAAAATTAACATGTTGTTCATTCTCTTGCATAACAGTGTTACTGTGCTGCAAAGCTTTTAAAGGGTTTTCTTGAATTATTGCAGCCTTCTCCTCTTAAATATTTATGAAAACTGTCTACTTTTAACTCTGTTATGCATGCTTTTTTTTAATATGAGACAAATTTCCTTTAAATTTCTATGTTTTAAGCTAAGTATTTTTAGATGGGTTGGGAAAAGTTAGAAAGATCTAAACTAAACATCATTCATTCTACCAAAGGATCTAATTGTTCTGTTATGCACTTTGTAAATCATACAGCAATTTGATCAAATCCACAGATTAAACCTTAAATGTAAGTTCTGAGCATTTTCACAAACATACACTTAAGATTGCAATCTTTAAGAAAAAATGTTTCAAACACAATGAAGAGAAAGAAAACAATCAGAAGATAGATGTAGAATTATAGATTCAAATGTATTAGAAACATATAGTCATATATGATTTACAATGTTTGAATGACTCTTAGCTTCATTGATCAAGTTACAGAAAACTTACAAGCTTTACGGATACAGTAAGGAGACATGATGTTCCATATGCTCCTTGTTGCAGACATAGACGACCTCCTTCTTCTACTCCTAAATGCTAAGCTAAATTGCTAAAATCCCTGTGTAAAATATTTCAGTGTACAGAGGCACAATATATAGACTTTGATTGTCCTTAATATAGCTCAAAAAACCCTAGTTAATCAATGGTTCAAACCTCTGGTTACAACAATAAATGTTGGAGAATAAGTCTCCCAAAATATCTCTGAGCATACATCAAATCTGGGTGAAATATGCCCTTCTGGAAACCCTAGCAGCTCAATAATAACCTCTTCTATCTGCTACAATGATGTTCTCAGCTACATTTTGTCCTCATCAATGAAGGCCTTTGAATTTTCACACTCCATCCTTATCTTCCTCTACTCTTGAGATCAGAGCTCCTTTTTCACGATGTCATCGTCTTTAAGCTTCAGCTCCCTCTTCAACTGCAAACCTACAAAATAGACCAGCCATAAGTACCATTTCACCTAATAAACCTGCAGGAAGATAAACATTATTAATCTAGCTGTGAATGGTGCAAATGCAGGTATCAGGCCCTAAATCCATGAAAATCGAGCGTCAAAAATGTATATATAGTGTCCAAAATAGTCGGGTCAACCATCGCTGACCAGAAGATATGCATTAGGGCTCAAAATGTCCAAAAACCCTATCACTCCTGCCTTTCCTACCTATCAGCATGATATCCACTCATCGGCAAGTCCAAAAAATTCTCGACTGATTGCCTTTATTTGGCCGATGCCACCCTTCATTCGGTCAAGTCCTTTCTTTCATTGGGTTGACCTCCTACCATCGGGGTGAGCCTAAAATGATTGGCCGATCTTACTTTCTGGCTGATGTCTTCTCTATTAGTATGTGTTTCCTTTATATCGGCATGACCTTCTCCTTTCGGGGCTCCCTAACAATTTCCCACCGATCGCATTACTTATGCCAATGCAACTCTTCATCAGTGTAACTCTAGCTGATGCCCTTACTTTCCTCTGCTTATCAGGCAATGTATGTCGGGTACATACAAGCATTAAAATATACAATGAATTTTCTATTTTGGACCTTTACTTTGAATCTGGCTTCTATACATACAAAGTGCAAGATATACTTACATTTAACTTCATTCCATAATACTTTTGATTCCAACAGTTGTATGTAAAGCAATGCATCTTGCAATGCATGTAAAGAAATACACAACCTAGATACATACAACGATTTAACTCTTCTTAACTTTCTTTCGCGTCCACACAATGTATGTCACTCTTGTCTCTCACCAATAAACAAACTGAAATACGTACAATGACTTAAGTTTGTTAATGAACTTTTTGTGTCCTGCGCTTGTATATTGGGCCTTGTATATTTGATTTGTAAGCTTCACTTGTATGTAACCCTGTGATATATAATTCAAACACAACACACTGTATAAATCATATTTTAAACTTGCTTGAGTTCTGCCTGTATGCAGGAAGCAATGTATGTATGAAATATACATTGCACAAAATATACAAAGACCTAACTCTCTTTAATAAGTCCATCGGGTCCGCCCAATGTATACTCACATTGTATGTTTGACAAGCCCACGAATATACAACAAATTAACCCCACTTCATAACTTTTGAATTCCGTGCCATGTATAAAGCCAAATGCACATTTGCCTTGTATGTTTAACCTACCAGCCATACAAGGGTGAGATACATGCAACATAATTCAAACATTCATTCATTCTAACCCTAAAACCATTTCAGGTCCACCTTGTATGTATATATAAAATTTTACCAAATGCATACAAGGAAAGGATATACATTCACCTTTGTATATGAAAGCAATATACAAAAGGGATTGTATATGCAATATGCAAGTGACTCAGCATGAAAACAACCTTATGATATGAACCCAATTGCAAATGTGACTAAGTATAAAAATGACCATGCACATACAAAGGACCCCCTATCAAAAGCGATATGTAGAGGACTTTGTACATCCAACATAGAAACCTAAATGTACATTTACCAAAATGATCATAACTTGCAAAATATGGTAAATTTTAAGATGGTTCAAAACGCAACCCTAGCTCAGTTTTCACAATAAAGCATATTATGCCCTAGTACTGAAAATACATTTTTTCTCTATTTTTAACAAAGTTTGCAATTTTACTCCCTTTTTCCCTTTTACCACCAAGACAAAACAACACACAAAAAAACAAAAAAAAAAACCACAGCAAGGGTCCTCATTTTGCTAAGGAGTATAATGGCGTGTGTTGTGAACATCACAACAACTAGAAACCAAACAAAACAATTAAATTCAAAGTGTTCAAGAAAGCTAAATGAAATAAATCCATAACTTCCAACTATCTTTCCTACAAATTATTATTCAACTTAAGACCTAAGGTATCCAATAAGGGTGCATGAATTTTCATTTTCAATTTAAATGTGTGCACATGATTAATTATCCTCATCTTGAAGATCGGTTGAACAAACTAGTGACTGATATTAGCCTATGTAGTTGAGGATATTCCCTCATAACTGACCAGATAGAGCCTTGCTTCTAGCAAGCATCCATAGCCCCGGCAAGGTTATCGTTACAATTCTCCTAAGTAGAGCCCTACTGCCAGTGAGCATCCATAGCCTCAGTAGAGTTACTTAGATGGCTTCATCTAGATTTTTAGTATAATCTACTTTATTTATTTATATATATTTTTTATATTTTATTGATTTTGATGTTTGATAGATATTTCACAAGATATAGCAATTTGTAACTTTAGGATGCAAGGAATGAGCACTTTCTGAAATTAAGCTGAGAATTGTAATGGTAGCAAGGGTGACCTCAGATTTTTCACCTAATATCTACACTGGTAAGTTCACAAATCCAAGGATTTTAGGTGTGTCATCGTGAGAAACCTCCCTTGAATTCTTAATCACTATTATTGAATACTAAATTTCAGAAGTAAACATCTCTCTACATTCCTGATAGTCACAACAAGTTATCCATAAATTGCAAATGATTAACCTGAATATTCTAAATTTTATACTATTTTCAATGGTTATTAGATTTCTCCTTAATACTCTAAAGTAAAACAAAGATCCCTACTGAGGAGACAACAACAAACCAACAACAAATGATACAAGAAAAAAACAAAAACAAAGCAAAAGAAGACTGTACAAACGACAAAAAATAGAAACAAAACAACAAAATAGAAAGAAACAAAAAATAAAATTGTACACTACTTACACTATTTTACACAAAATATGGATAGTCCTTTACCTCAAACCTGGAAGTAGTGTTTCAAATGTTGGCCATTAATTGGTAATGGTACATCTTCCCCAGTCAAGGTCTTTAGTCTAAATGTGTTGTCTCCTATTATTTCTGAGACTTGCAATGGACCTAACCATAGTTTGTCAAATTTTCCATGACTCCCCTTCTTTTCATGTGCTTTATCCTAGTATAGCACTAAGTTTGATATCCTAAATGTTTTGACTCTTGCCCTCTTATCAAAGCACCTCTTAACTACTGCTTGGTGTTTGGCAAATTTCTCGATGGGTTGACCTCTTTTCTCATCTAGTTGTAGCATTTGTACTATCTTCGCTTCCCTATGGTTATCAAAGCCTAAATACTCATTGGAAAACTTCCAAATTGGTATTCTCAAATTTACTAGAAGTATGGGATTAGTCCCATAAACTAAATGGTAAGGTGCACTGCCTAAAGTTGTTTTAAACTTGGTCCTATCTACCCACAATGCATACTTTAACAAGGTATTCCACTCTCTAGGATTCTTTACAATTAGCTTCTTGGTTATATCTAATAAAATTTTATTTGTAGACTCAGCCAATCCATTACCTTGAGGGTAATAATTTGAAGAAAACTTTAAAACAATCCCATATTCAAATGCCCATTTAGAAAACTGTAAAGAAGAGAAAGTAGGGCCGTTGTCACATACCAATGAATAGGGAGTTCCAAACTTAGTTATGATGTTTTCTTCAAGGAACTTGATAAATACCTTAGTTGTGGAGAACCTGCAGCATGTGTCCTCAATCCACCTTGTACAATAGTCCGCCACCGTCAGTATGAACTTGTGTCCTGTAGAAGATGGAGGATTGATGACTCCAATAAAATCTAGGCCCATTGTGCAAATGGTCTTGATTCAATCATGGGCTATAATGGATTGGCCTGATTTCTTCACTTATCTGTTGCAGTCTAACAGGTGTGGCAACTCTTGATGTGACTTTTTGTATCTTTGAACATTGTGGGCCAGTAATAGCCCGCCCTCAATATTTTGTGTTGTAGCTAGATGGGAACCATGGCTGGTTCAGTACATGTCATGCAGTTCTGCCAACACCTTATCCTCTTCAGATCTATTTAGACATCTCAAATAGATTCCATCATGGTTCTTCCTAAATAGAAGACCTCCTTGTACTATATATTTTAGTGCTTTAATCTTCAAAGCTCTCCTCTGATAAGCTTTCATTTTATTTGGGCACTTTCTAACTATTATAAAAGTGTTTAAATCACCATACCAGTCTGATGCATCCTGGGAATTCAGTACATACTACTATTTTATCAAATCTGGGTCTATGTTTTCTATTGTTTGCACCAATGCCTGCCCTCTGACCAACTTCATGGGAATGATTTCCATGTCGAACTCTTGTAGTGTGGTGATCTATTTGGCCCTCTTTTCTCCAGGTTTGTTCTGCATCAGCATCATCTTTACTACTATGTCTAGCACTATGGCTTTGACCTGGCTACACAAAATATAATGCCTGAATTTCTTCACTACCTTTATCAACACAAATGCTTGTCTTTCAGCATCTAGATATCTCAGTTGTGCGTCCTTCAAAGGTGCACTCATAAAAGCTATGGGCTCTTCTTCATTGTCTACACCCTTGAGTTAAGGCAGCTATGACTGAATGGGAGGATGCAAAGGAATAGATATAAAACATCTTGGTGTAGTCTAGGCTCGTCAGTATTGGGGCGTTAGAAATGGCCCGCTTGATATCTTCGAATATAGCCCTAGCCACAGGCATCCACTCCATCTGCATATCCTTCCTCAACATGGCATTTAACGGCTACACAATCTCTGCAAAACCTATGATAAACTTCTGAACAAAGTTAATTTTACCAAAAAATGATTTCAACTCTTTCCTACTATTTGGTATTTGCAAATTGTTTATTGATTCTATTCTATCTGGGTCAGTCGATATTCCATCTTCAAAAATGACATGCCCTAGTAATTTACCTTCAGTTACCCCAAATGAACACTTCTTAGGGTTAAGAGAAATTCCATACCTTTCACATCGCTTAAGTATTTTCCTGAGATCTTCGGTGTGAGTGGATGTATCCTTGGAATACATATTCAGATTGTCCATATACATGACAATGCACTTACCTGATAACCCACAGAATGTAATGTTAATGGCTCTCTGAAAAGTGGCACCTACATTGATCAGACCAAAAGGCATTCTCCTATATGCATAATTTCCCCATTTACAAGTGAAGGTGGTTTTTAATCTGTCATCTCTATTAATTAAAACCTGGTTATAGCCCAAGAAACCATCTAAAAAAGACATCTTTACCCCATTTACTGCTTGCAGCACTTCATCTATTAGAGGTAGAGGATAATTATCCTTTTTAGATGCTTTTTTCAAATTCCTAAAGTCTACGCATAATCTGATGTCTCCATTTTTTTTCCTCACTAGTACTAAGTTAGCTACCCAGACTAAATGTCTGACTAGGAAAATTATTCCAGCAGACAATAACCTCTTTACTTCCTCGAAGATTAAAGGCTCTAAAATGGCATTCACAAGCCTTTGTTTTTGCCTAAATAGTTTAAGATCTAGTCTCAAAGGTATCACATGGGTTATGATGGACGTATCATATGTTTTCAAATCTTCATATATCCATGCTATGACATGTTTGTATTCTTTCAGAGCATCTAAAATTTCTTTTCTTATTTTCTTAGAGCAAGCCTTTCCAATTTGTACATTTTGAGGGTTTTGCTATGTCCCTAAGTTGTGTAAATCACACTTATCCCCTTCTGTATTAGGTAAGTCTTTCTGTTTTATTACTCCATCAAAGTCAAATATTTGTTCTAACTCAATTACTCCTTTGGGTAAGAAGTTACCCTTTAAGTTGATTATATCCTCTTCATCCCATGTTATCTCAGGCCTTTCTTGTTCGTTAATCATTTGAGCCTCAAATACCTCATTACATGTAAGAAAATCAATAATTTGGTGATCCCCTCCAAATACCTAAAAATGTGTAACATTGTCTGGGATCCTAGGAACATTAACTAATTCAACAGCAAATCGCCTCAATCCTGATAGTGTCAAGGGTTCTAATGTGCTAGTAGCAACTACTAGTGCATCTGGCATGTGGTTCAGTTCTCTAGGGATATTCTCTATGGTAAAAGCATCAAATGAATCTATTAAACCCCATACTCTATGTCTATAACTAATCATTTTCTTGTAGTTGCAAGCATATAGTTTCCTTACTTATCTGACCACTAGCTCAGAATTTGAAAATATCTTAATCGTTTTCACCTTTTTCTTGATGGCCATGACAAGTCCTAAAATTAAGGCTTCATATTCAACAATATTGTTAGTATAGGAAAATTGCAGTCTATATGCTGCTAGATATGATTTACCCTGAGGATCTATGAGTTCAACACCTGCACTCGCGCCTTGTTTTGATTTGGACCCATCACATTTTAGTGTCCACATGCCATCTTTATTTTTTTGACCTTTTACCTTGGCATGCTTTGTCTCTTTTATTATTTGTGAGGTGCTAGCCTGTTCATTCATGGGTATTTCTGTTTGGTCATCTCGCATGTGTATTTTCAATTTGCAAATTAGAAAGACAACTACCCCTTTCCTTCATTCCCTCCCCTAAATCTGAAATCAGAGCATCTACATTACTTTGAAAGTATCTATGTGGTTGATCAGGGTTCACATTTCCCTCCTGCAACCCTACCCTCTTTGTACATTTTTTGTATTCATATTCAATGATGTCTTTGCACATTCTACAACTCTCCTCAGAATGTGGCCTATCATGAACTCTACACATGTGCTTATACAATCTACATTGGACTGGTAGATTTTCTTTAATGTAGTCTTCCACCTCTTGTCTAATGGCACGACCAAATTTGTTCATTGCACTATTTTCTTCATCCAAAGAACTTCCATCAGACTCAACGAATAATGCTGTCTCATTGCTAACATGTTTTTCTCTAAAGTTTAACATCATGACCTCTTCTATTTGCACCCCATTGTTAGTAATCCTATAAACACCAGGTTCGACAGTAGCATATAATATTTCATTCATTCGATTATACTCTATTATCATATGTTTCATCGTGGGTTCCACCTCTATTCTAATCTGGTTTGGGACACCTCTCCAAGGTAGCCACATATGTGAAAAATCAGTGGACATATATCCGTTTAATGTCTTGGACCAATCCCTACTTAGCAACATTCCATAATTCACGGGTATATCCACTATTTAAATGTCAATGAATTGGCTTACCCTAGGGTCTAAAGCTAATTGCATTTGAATGTTTATTAGTTCTCCTATCACACTAACCTTAGTTTTATCTAACTGTGTGACAACCTTAGCAGATCTGGTGGGAGTTAGTCCTAGAGTTTTACATATCCCTAAGGGCATCACATTGGCTAATGCACTAGAGTCCACCATGCAATTGTGTATGTTCTTCCCACACAATCTAACAATTAACAAGAAAGGAGGAGCATCCTTCTTATCAGCATACATTACTACATTTGTATAAGAAGGGTGCTCAACTTTCTTACTTTTCTCTTTAGGCAGTGAATCTCTATTAGGAATAGCTATATCAGCAGCAACCTCATTTGTCATGGATGTATCCAGAGATTTTATAAAAGCATTTATGATCCCTAGGGTTTTCATTAATTCATTCAGAGGTATACTGACCTTAATTTTCCTTATTTCCTCTGACAAGTAGCTCATTAATCTTGTTGTCTTTATTGTTTCAATTTTACTTGTTTGGACCTTCTATACTACTATTCCACTATTTGTATGATGATTAGCTTTAAGTATGGCAGCATTGTTGCTTACATTTTGATCTGGGGGTGTATTGAAGTTGTTAGGAGGGATGGAAGTGGTGAAAGGTCCTCCTGGCCTAGTGTTGTTCCTTCAATTGTAGGTGTGATTTTTATTTGTTTGTTGAAAATCCTGCACCTCTTCTGTTTTAGTCAATACTTCATTTTTAGTTTCAAAGGGAAACTAAAAAGCATTTAACACAAAGGCTGATCCAGGATAAAGATTTTCACAGAAATATGGTTCATCCTCTAACAATTCATCTTCTTTCTCTTCTGTAGTTGCAAAGGTAAAGGTTTCTAAAACTAAAGTTGTATCATACCTTGAGGGTACTACCTCATTACCCTTGGGAATGAGAAATTCAGAAGTAGGAGGCTGCACATCTGTATTAAAAATGCTAGCTGCTAAATGGAACTATGGACAGTCAAGTTCAGCATGGGCATTGGTATTATGAAATCTGCACCAATTTTTTAGTGATGTATTGGCCATTTGGATGCCATCTATTTGTTTTGCATCATGATTATCTATATTCTCAAAAGGAGAAGATAGAGTACCATTGTTTGGTCTAGTGTTCCATGTTTTGGGTGGCCTGGGTTGATTCTAATTTTTGTTATTGTTACCCCAGGTCCTATTGTCTATCACTGGCCCTCTGTTTTGCATTGGTTGCCCTTGGTTATGACCCTGATGCTGATTATAGTTTCGACTCTGGTTTGAACATTAGCCTTGACTGTTACTTTGGGCATGGCTCTAATTATAGTTCTGATTGTGATGTTGATTTTGATCTGAACTATAGTTCTGATTTTGGCCTTGATTATAATTCTGATTTTGATTATATCCTTGGTTGCCTCTCCCATAAAGATTCTGATTTCTTAGTTGTATCACTTTAGTGGTCACTCTTTTCAGATGTGTAGTGATCTGTTTGATTTCTTCCCTTTCTTCTTGTGCCTTTGCCACAGTTGTATCTCTAGGAGGTCAGAAGAAAGGCTGGCCACTATTTTGACTGTTATTAGCAGTGTTACCCGTGTAAGGAGCTATAGCTTGGATTGGGGTAGGACTATACATAGGTGTGTATGTAGGAACTAGATTTAATAATGGAGTGTGATGCATAGGGACTCCATTCCAAGGTTGTACCTAATTTTGCACCCTAAAATTTCCTCCATTAACAAATGGACTATAGGTTGTATGCCTCATCTCTTAGTTTACTGAGGTTGCCTCTTTATAGGCTTTGGATATTGAATCTATGTCAGGTTTTCTTTTGACAAACATGGCAGTTAAAGGATCTAAGGCCGCATAGTACATGGCCAACAAGGTATCATCATCCACGGTGTAAGGGTCCACCAACCTAGAGTAGGCCTTTTGAAATCTGTCATTGAAATTATCAATCAACTCTCCCTCACCTCTTTTTATGGTAGCCAATTTGTGATACATGATGCAAGGATCAATGGGTCCTCTAAATCTAGACATAAATGCTTCTTCCATGAGTGACCAAGAATAAATATAGCCATTGGGTAAGTTCACATACCAGTTAGAGGCTTGTTCATTGAAGGAGTAGGGAAACAATCTACACACAACATCCTCGTGTTCTAATCTGGCCCTATAGCATGCCTCCTTGAATTTTCTAATATGATCTTCTGGATCCTGATGTAACTGGTATTTCAGACATATCTTTTCTAGATTTTTGGGCATCTCATGATAATCAGGGAATGTTATGGGGGAATGAACATTGAAATAAGCCAGGCACTTGAGCTTGACCTGTGCCTATAGGGATACCTCAATTTAGTGGTGGGATTGGATTTCTGGGAGGACTAGGACCTCTAGGAGTACTTGAACCAAGTTTTAAAGATCTGAATGAAGAAATGTCAGGACTCATAATGTTATGTATAGTATACGGTGATCCTGGGGGTATGCTAGATGACCCTCCTGGGTGAGTTATTTTAGGGTTCCAAATCAGAGGACTCTTACTTCACCTTATATCAGGTAATTGTACAAATATATCCCCTGAACTAGATTTGGATCTAGTCACTCTATCGCTATTATGAGCCAGCTCTACTTGAAACAAACCCTAACTCAAGTTGGGCCCTCCTTCTAGTGCCAGAAAACTATTGATGATTGTTTTGAGATAGTCATAACAGTAGTTAAAATTCACATAAAATGAACCAAAACTGATTTGAAAGATATGAAGGAATCGGTTAAGATTCGCTTACTCTTAAGTTCAGGTCTTGACCTATTGGGCAAATTCAATTGGTTGATGTGAAGTTGTAATGTTCAAGGGGCCTTACATGATTTAAGGTTTCTTGTTGGTTAACTGGACTCAAACTGTGCAAAAGATCATAAAAATTAGCATGTTGTTCATTCTCTTGCATAAAAGTGTTACTGTGCCACAAAGCTTTTAAAGGGTTTTCTTGAATTGTTGCAACCTTCTCCTCGTAAATATTTATGAAAACTATCTACTTTTAACTCTGTTATGCATGTTTTTTTCACATATGAGACAAATTTCCTTTAAATTTTTGTGTTTTAAGCTAAGTATTTTTTGCTGGGTTGGGAAAAGTTAGAAAGATCTAAACTAAACATCATTCATTCTACCAAAGGATCTAATTGTTCTGTTATGCACTTTGTAAATCATATAGCAATTTGTTCAAATCCATAGATTAAACATTAAATGTAAGTTCTTAGCATTTTCATAAACATACACTTAAGATTACAATCTCTAAGAGAAAATGTTTCAAATACAATGAAGAGCACAAAAACACTCAGAAGATAGATGTAGAATTCTAGATTCAAATGTATTAGAAACAGACAGTCATATATGATCTACAATGTTTGAATGACTCTTAGGTTCATTGATCAAATTATAGAAAACTTACAATCTTTACAGATACAGCAAGGAGGTAGGATGTTCCACATGCTCCTTATTGCAGACACAAACGACCTCCTTCTTCTACTCCTAAATGCTAAGCTAAATTGCTAAAATCCTTGTGTAAAATATTACAGTGTATAGAGGCACAATATATAGACTTTGATTGTCCTCAATATAGCTCAAAAAACCCTAGTTAAGCAATGGGTCAAACCACTGGTTACAACAATAAATGTTGGAGAACAAGTCTCACAAAATATCTCTAAGCATACATCAAATCTGGGTGAAATATGCCCTTCTAGAAACCCTAGCAGCTCAATAATAACTTCTGTTGTCTGTTGCACTGATGTCCTCAGTTCCATTTTGTCCTCATCAATGAAGGCCTTTGAATTTTTGCACTCCATCCTTATCTTCCTCTGCTCTTGAGATCGGATCTCCTTTTTCATGATGTCATCATCTTTAAGCTTAAGCTCCCTCTTCAACTGCAAACCTACAAAACAGACCAACAATAAGTACCATTTCACCTAATAAACTTGGAGGAAGATAAATATTTATTAAAATGCAGCTGTGAATGGTGCAAACACATGTATCGAGCCCTAAATCCATGAAAATCACACGTAAAAAATGCATATATAGCATCTAAAATAGTCATGTCAACCATCACTAACTAGAAGATATGCATTAGGGCTCAAAATGTCCAAAAACCCTATTGCTCCTACCTTTCCTGCATATCGACGTGATATCCACTCATCAGTGAGTCCAAAAAATTCTTGACCAATCACCTTTGTTTGGCTGATGCCACCCTTCATTTAGTCAAGTCCTTTCTTTCATCAGGCTGACCTCCTACCATCGACGCAAGCCTAAAATGATTGCCGATCTTACTTTCTGGCCGATGTCTTCTCTATCGGTATGTGTTTCCTTTGTATCGGCATGACCTTCTCCTGTCGGGGCTCCCTAACAATTTCCCACCGATCGCATTACTTATGCTGATGCAACTCTTCATCGGTGTAACTCTAGCTGATGCCCTTACTTTCCTCTGCTTATCGGACAATGTATGTCGAATACATACAAGCATTAAAATATACAATGAATTTTCTATTTTGGACCTTTATTTTGAATCTGGCTTGTATACATACAAAGTGCGGGATATACTTACATTTAACTTCATTCCATAATACTTTTGATTCTGGTGGTTGTATGTAAAGCAATGCATCTTGCAATGTATGTAAAGAAATATACAACCCAGATACATACAATGATTTAACTCTTCTTAACTTTTTTTCGCGTCCGTGCAATGTATGTCACTCTTGTATCTCGCCAATATACAAACCGAAATACATACAAGGACTTAAGTTTGTTTTATGAACATTTTAGGTCCTGCGCTTGTATATTGGGCCTTGTATATTTGATTTGTATGCTCCGCTTGTATGTAACCCTGTGATATATAATTTGGACGCAACACACTATATAAATCATATTTTAAACTTTCTTGAGTTTCGGCCTGTATGCAGGAAGCAATGTATGTATGAAATATACATTGCACAAAATATACAAAGACCTAACTCTCTTTAATAAGTCCATCGGGTCCACCCAATGTATACTCGCATTGTATGTTTGACAAGCCCGCGGATATACAACAAATTAACCCTGCTTCATAACTTTTGAATTCCGTGCCATTTATAAAGCCAAATGCACATTTGCCTTGTATGTTTAACCTGCCAAACATACAAGGGTGAGATACATGCAATGGAACTCAAACATTCATTCATTCTAACCCTAAAACCATTTCGGGTCCACCTTGTATGTATATATAAACTTTTACCAAATGCATACAAGGAAAGGATATATAATCGCCTTTGTATATGAAAGTGATATACAAAAGGGATTCTATATGCAATATGCAAGCGACTCAACATGCAAACAACCTTATTATATGAACCCGATTGAAAATGTGACTAAGTATAAAAATGACCCCTGCACATACAAAGGACCCCCTATCAAAAGCGATATGCAAAGGACTTTGTACATGCAACATACAAACCTGAATGTACATTTACCAAAATGATCATAACTTACAAAATATGGTGAATTTTAAGATGGTTCAAAAAGCAACCCTAGCTTATTTTTCACAAGGAATCCAACCATATTATGCCCTGGTACTAAAAATGCATTTTTTCTCTATTTTTAACAAAGTTTGCAATTTTACTCCCTTTTTCCCTTTTACCACCAAGACAAAACAACACACAAAAAAGTAAAAAACAAAAACCACAGCAGGGGTCCTCATTTTGCTAAGGAGTAAAATGGGGCATGTTGTGAACATCACAACAATATGGTGTATGACCTAGCTATCTAAATCATATCCAAAAATCAGCCTTACCTAGTTTGTCATTTTGGAGATATAAATATTTTGTGGCTGTCTATCTCTCACCCATGTCTAATTTTTTAGTCTGGTGGGTCAGCCATAACTTTATTTTTATGAACTAGGTTCCTCTAGTTGTTTTATATATGGTGCATGACCTAGTTATCCAAATCATATCAAAAATCAACATTACCTAGTTTTTCGTTTTGGAGATATGAATATTTTGTGATTGTCTATCTCTCACCCATTTCATCTCTATTTTTTTAGTTTGTTACGTCAGCCATAACTTTATGTTTATGAATTGCGTTCCTCTAATTGTTTTATATATGGTGCTGGCCTACTTATTCAAGTCATATCCGAAAATCAGTCTTACCTAGTTTGTCATTTTGGAGATATGAATATTTTGTGACTGCCTATCTCTCACCAATTTCATGTCTTTTTTTTATAGTCTGTTGTAGTAGCCATAACTTTATTTTTACAAGCTGGGTTCTTTTAAATATTTAATATATGGTGCATGACCTAGTTATCTAAATCGTATCCAAAAATTAGCCTTACCCAGTTTGTTATTTTAGAGATATAAATATTTTTTGACTGTCTACCTCTCACATGTTTTGTCTTTGTTAAAACAATTAGTTGTGTCACAAATAACTCTACTTATTTTGGTTGTTTTTTAGGTTATAAGAAGGCTATTAAATCTATATAGAATAGAAGTAGAAGAATTCAATTTGGATAGAGTGATTGTATATTAATGTTGATAAATTTAATTTAAATTGATATTGATTTTATTACGATTTATTAGTAGAAATATGATAAGTAGGTTTGGAATTTAGGTTTGTAAACAATGTATTTAAGATTTGATTTATAAGTTTGTTTTGGAAATTAGTTGATTTCGAGTGGAATTGTATAAGGTAAATGGAACTTGTGTAAATTGTATCAGTGGTTGTAATAGGGTCATGTTGTCAAGGTTTAGTTTTCCCAAGGCATAAATTAGTATGTCCTGATTTCTTGTGTATGTGATGTTGTAAGTGAATTTTGATGTGATAATAAAGTCCTTTACAGATGTGGTGGTTCATTAGTTGTATAGAGCATGTTTATTACTTGTACTTAAGAAATGTCACGTTCTTATTAACCTTGTTGTTGAGAAAATGCTTGTATCATATTTATGTCTTGAACTCAATCAACCCTTTCCTATTCCTAGACTTGGTATGTTAGTAGGATAGAATGCTTTGTATTGGTTTATTCCTTTAATACTAGTGTTGGGTAAGGGATTTTAACAAGCTTGGTAATCATTATGAGGTGTAGACACCTCTAGAAGAACTATGTATTAGGTATGTTCATTTTGGTATTCATAGGACCAATGTAGTAGTGGTTTATAGAAGATTGATCAAGTTGACACTTAAGCTTTCCCATAGCAACTTGAGCTACTCTCTTCTTATTTGTGTGTTCAATGGAATTTGGTAAAGCCTAGAAAAAGATTTTTCTTTTATTTGTGCCCTATTAGTGTTCACTCTTGAGTTACTTTAGCCATGATACTTCTACTTGGTTTGAACCGTCCTTTAAATGCATTATGATCCTATCATATGCATGTGGTAAAAAGTGTGGTAGATTTGATAAAGATGTTATATCTATATGAATGTTTTGTTGTTCTGTATTCCTTTCCTCTCAAGCTAACCTTAGAACAAGGTTCTTTCATTGTAGCTTTAGGTTTTGTATCTTGTGATTCTAACTAGTGTAAGAGATTTATAGCATTCTAATATTATAGGTTTTTAGCCTTGCTTATATAGTTATATTTAATAGTATTTACAAAATTGTCTAGATTATTAATGAAATCTACATCAGTTGTAAATAGTGTAAATAATTGTTGTGTTTAATTTGTATGTCTTAGGGTTATTTGCATGTTGTTCATATTCATTTTAATTAAATGAAATTAAAATAAGTCTTGAGAATTATTAGTTATAGTTCTATATTGTTGAGATAGATTCACTTTATATTTGTTAGATGATTGATCATGAAAATATTGATGAAGGATCTTAGTTTACGATGTGCATCTAAGAGTGAATGTGATGTGAGACCATTGTGTTTAGTGGTGTCAAGTGTTTGTGTCATTTGGGGAAGTTGTTTCTAGAGGCCTAGGAGGGTGTGATTGTATGGGGGTTGGCTATGTGTGCATTATGTGAGTTGAATGGATTGCATGCTTGAAATGTTGCCTCCTATTCATGTTGGTATGATACATGTGCAAGATGGATAATGCCTTTCTCAGTGTACCTATTCATGTGGTTATGATGACTATGCAAGATGGATAATGCCTTGCTCTGTGTGATGTGAAATGATGTGTATTTTGTGTTGTAAATGCATCATGATGAGAATGTGATAGTTCATGCTTGGTTTATGTTTTTGGACAAGGATATAAGAATTGGTCCCTGTGATTATGTTTTGTATGCAAGAAGGTAAATACCTCGTATTGTATATATTACTTGTCATTGTGATGGTAATTGTCTTGCTTCATGGATAGGGTCTTCTAGATGTAGGTAGGGGAGTGGCTTTCAGTGTGAGGCTAGTGCCCAAAGTGGCTGCCAGGATAACCCATTGGAAGTTTTTAATCTAGTGATAATGTAATAATAAATTTAGAGGGTTGGGTAGTTTCCACATTAACTAAGATAATTGGATGCCTCACCCATGCCTGTAGTGCTTGTTCAAGCTAAGGATGGGATGAGAAGGTCATGGTTGGCAAGATCAACTTCCTTGTCCTCATGAAAGGAATGTTGGTTCTACATGTGTCACCCTATGGGGCTGGTGTCTAGTGAGAAACTACCAGGATAACCATAGATGGGGGCCAGCATCTGGATGGCCAGGATAACCCATGGATGGGGGCCGACATCTGGTGAGATACTATTAGGATAACCCATGTTAGGACCATGCGATGACACTCTTCCCTACTATAGCCTAGCATTCCCTAAGTGTGTTTTCCTCTTTTATTGTGTGATTGCCTCTAGAAGTGTTGTTTTAGTTCCTTGTGATGTTCATATTGACTAGTGTTGTATTGGAGTCATGTGTAGTCCTTGCACCTATTAGCCTATTGTCTTCTTGACTATTTGCTTAGTGGGACCTTATTGTTATCTCCTAGCACAGGGGGTGGACCTTAGGGTTCCACATGGTTGGGTGCTTGTGCTTTTATCTCCATTGATTTCCCTTGTTTGTGTGTGAGAAGGATGTACCTTGTATGGTAGATTTCAAATTTTTCTCTAGCTTAAGGAGACAGATAATTATGTTCATGTTCTAGTCTTGTATATCAGTAGAATCATGTACTATTATCTTGATGTATGTACTCCAATGTAATCGGGGAAGTGATATTGTAAACAATGTAATGTTGTACTCTCTTGTAAAGGAACTTGCTTATGTACTTGTAATCATATATACATGATCTTAATGATTACTTATCTGATTATATAATATGGAAATGTATGTGTTTATTCATTTGATGGAATCAGATTTAGAATGAACTATAGTTGTTAGTTAATTCATAATGTTGGTTAGATCTTGTTAATAGTTTGTTAGTAATGCAGCCATGGAACCCTGTAGGATAAGCTTAACTTGATGTTATTAATAAATATGATTTACATTTCTTTGTTATTTCATTCCTTAAAAAAAAATTCCCCTTTTGGTTAGCATAGTTGAGTTCTTCTCTAGGGTTTCTTGGCGGGGTGTTACACTCCATAAATGATGGAAACTTGATGCGGTTCTCCATGAAGGTTGGCTAGGTCCCAAATTACATTGAATGATATTCCATTATGCTTCACAAGTCATGGAATTTCTCTACAAACCCATTAGGCTTCAAGTGAACACTAACTACTCTGTTATGAGAAAATTGATGATCTTCTGATAGCAATAACTTTTAGCAGACAAATCCAAATTACCTAAAATTTGAATATGATGTAGATTCTACGCCTACTCTACACACTCTGATATGAAGATGCGGTAAAATGC